>QGSO01000237.1:0-732084 GCA_011037825.1 Carya cathayensis
AATGGGACATGGGATCTTGTTCCTCTGCCGCCGAGAAAACAATCTGTTGGTTGTAGAAGGGTATACACAGTCAAATTCCATCCTACTGCTCTGTGAAACGTCTAAAAGCTCGCTTGGTAGCTAAGGGTTACACTCAAATTTATGGCATTGATTACAACGAGACTTTTTCCCCCGTTGCCAAAATTTCATCTGTTCGGGTATTGATCTCTCTTGCTGCTAATTTGGATTGGCCCTTATTTCAGTTGGATGTTAAAAATACATACCTACATGGTGACTTAAATGAGGAAGTGTATATAGAGCAACCACCTGGGTTTGTTGCTCAGGAGGAGTGTCCAGATACAGTTTTGCAAGTTAAAAAATGCATTATATGGTTTGAAACAATCTCCTCAAGCATGGTTTGGGAGGTTCTCTAATAGTGTATTAGCATTTGGTCTTCATAGATGCCAAACAGACCACTCGGTATTTCATCTGCATAGTGATGCAAGTCATATCTTATTGATTGTATATGTAGATGATATTGTAATTACTGAGAGTGATTCAGTTAGAGTCGCCAGGCTAAAACAATTTTTACATGATCAGTTTTAGACAAAAGACTTGGGTAAACTTAGATCTTTATTGGAATCGAAGTTAGTAGATCCAAAAAAGGTATCAACCTATCTCAGAGAAAATATGTGCTTGATCTTTTGGAAGAAACTAGCATGTTGGGTGCACGGCCTATTGACACTTCTATGGATCCAAATCGTAAACTCTTGAAAGAGGAAAGTGAGTTGTTTGGAGTAATCGGTATCAAAGACTTGTTGGAAAATTAAATAACCTAACTATCACTAGACCTAATATTTCTTATGCAGTAAGTGTATTGAGCCAATTTCTACAAACGCCTAGGGTCTCACATTGGGATGCTGTAATCCATATTCTTCAGTATCTTAAGCAAGCTCCTGGCCTTGGGTTATTGTATAGACCAAATGGACATCTTAGAATTGAAGCTTTTTCAGATACTGATTGGGCAGGATCTCCTTCAGATAGAAGATCGACTACTGGATATTGTACATTTGTAGGAGGTAACTTGGTTACATGGAAGAGTAAGAAGCAAATAGTAGTAGCTCGATCTAGTGCAGAGGCCGAATACAGAGCAATAGTAAGCTGACATGGTTGCAACACTTTCTTCATGAGATTGGGTTTCCAGCTCCTGTCCCCCTTCAGTTATTTTGTGATAATCAAGTTGCAGTACATATTGCGTCTAATCCTGTGTTCCATGAGAGGACTAAACACATTGATATTGATTGTCACTTCATTCGAGATAAGATATTCAGTGGTGACATTTCTACACCATTTGTGAAGTCTGCTGATCAACTTGCAGATGTGTTTACCAAACCACTTTGTAATAGTCACCTAAGGGTATAATGGTCACTAAGGGTATAATGGTCACTACTATTGATGAATATGCGTATCTAAGGGTATAATGGTCACTACTCTATGTATACGCATAGTTGGATATTCATCAATAAAACACAACATAGTATTCTCTCTCTCTCTCTTGTTTATCGTCTACAGATGCGAACCCAGTTCTCTACACAGCAACGTTGCTCTTACCGATGCATGTGCTTCAGCTTGTAAGGAATTAGAAATAAAGCTTTCAGACCAGCCCGCAACTGCCACTACATCACCATACCAATTTCATATCACAATACCCCCTCACATTCTTATAAGCTTCTCATCAAAAGCTGCATCCCAATTTAACTTATACCAGCCATAAGCAGGCTTTTTCCATTTTACAGTCTGTTCAATAACAAGACCCATAACAGCTCCATGCATACTAACAAACTGCTGAGCAAAGTTAAAAGTCTAATACTTCCACCCTAGAAGTTTTCCAAACTGCATTTGGACCTGCCATTACCTCTTCAAACACCCCCTTATTCCTTCGAAACCAAAGTCTTCTAAAAACATAGACAACTAACTCCAGTTCTGCCTTAGAATGTCTCAATACTAGCTTCTCCCAGATTTGAGAAAACTGCAATTCACACAAAGCTTCTTTCTATAAGGGACTACACATATCAGACCACACATCTTATGCTGCCACACAACTCCATAGCACATGACTACTAGTCTCTTCAACCTGATTACAAATAGGGCACCCTCCATCACTGAGAATCCTCCTCTTAGCCAAATTTCCACTCATTGGTAATGCTTCCCGAAGAGCCCGCCACATGAAAATTTTAACACCATTTGGAACCTGAAGATCCCATAGACTATTCCATATATCAGACTATGTATGCTGACTTGAGACTTCACCCATACCCATCCTTTTTAATTGACATTGTAGATAATATGCATATTTAATTGTGAAGAAGCCATTCCTTGTAGGATCCCAAATCATTTTATCTTTAGAACCCCATTTACTAGTGGACAGACACTTTTATCACCATTGCCGCCTCCTCACTAAAAATGCTGTCAATTAAAGAGACCTTCCACTTTCCTGTAGCATCCAATAAATCTTTGACAAGAGCATCATTTAGAAGAATTGAAATCTGGGATTGAACCTTATGAGAAAATGGGATAGGTAACCAGCTATCCCCCTAAATCCTTATAGTTTCATCATTCCCTACTCTCCATCTCAACCCAGCTCGAATGAGGCCCCCCCATGCCCTAGATGCTACTCCAAATCAGTGAGCTAGAAAACCCCATTTTGGCTGTCAACAAAACACATTTCTTATAATATTTCTCCTTCATAAGTTGTGCAACAAGAGAAGTAGGATGTACAAGGAGTCTCCAGAATTGCTTGGCTAGCAAAGCTTGATTAAAAGCCTCCATATCCCTGAAACCCAATCCTCCTTGACCCTTAAGCATTCCCATCCCATTCCATTTCTTCCAATGCACTTTTCTGATTTTATCTAAATGACCCCACCAAAAATTTGCCATCAACATAGATATATCTTTGCATAACTGTCCTGGAAGCCTAAACACAAGCATGGCATAAGTTGGAATTGCCTGAACTACAGACTTAATAAGGACCTTCTTCCTAGCATGAGATAATGTCTTGTTATGCCAGCTATTAAGCCTCAATCTCAATCTTTCTTTAATACTTCGAAAAGCTTTATATTTACTCCTCCCCGCCATTGAGGGCAATCCCAAATAACTTTCTTGTAACACCCATTTCCCGTAGGATAGAGATATCACCAACAATCATAGCATAGTACCCGATAAAGAGATTCATATCCTAAAATATCTCATTTATTGAAAAACATTAAATTGAAATGAACATAAATTGTCCTTGGAACTTGAAACTGAAAATAAAACAAAACATAAACTAGTCTTAAATAAGACATAAAAGAACTAATCCTTGTGAAAAGAGAACTTATTTAATTCCTAGTCCTTGAATTAGATCTACTCCTGCCATCTAGCTCCGCATCAACATAAACTTCATCTATGACAATTAAATGTAGAAGAAAACAAAAACAAACAAAAATGAGTCGAAGACTCAATAGATAGCACATCATACCGTAAAATATTACATAATTTATTATAGACTTAATTTTCGAAAGACTCTTCATAAAATACATATCATTCACAGATTCTCATAGCATGTCTATACATCATTAACATGAGTGGAAACATACATAATCATGGCAAACATGAAACGTGAATGCATAACTAACTTGTTTATTTTGTATTTTACTTATTACATGGTGAACCACACTTGAGTCCATGATACCCCGCAACTTGTTATAACATAGAGTGAAACTCGCTTGAGTTCGTGTTCACTTAACTTGCATAACTTATCATAACATGGAGTGAAATACGCTTAAGTCCTTGTTTCACTTAACTTGTTGTAAACCACGCTTGAATCCATGGCACCTCATAACTTATCATGGAGTGAAACACGCTTGAATCTGTGTTTCACTTAACTAGCATAACATGGAGTAAAACACGCTTGAATGAAACATGGAGAGCATGTTTTACTCAATTTGCATAACATGGAGTGAAACACTTGTTTCACTCAACTTGAGTTACATGGAGTAAAAACACATTTGAGTCCGTGTTTTACTTAACTTACATAACATGGTGTTTCACTTAACTTGTACATGGAGTGAAACACGCTTGAAACCATGTTTCACCCAACTTGTAGTAACCACGCTTGAGTCCGTGGCACCATCTTAGCATAACTTGTGGTGAATACGTTTGGGTCCGTGTCACCTTAAAATATTTATCTTTCTTAATGCATGAGAACTTTCTTGGACTTCATAAACTTTTCTAGCATGGCATATTCTTGTACATGGCATAACAGAACATGATATATTCTTGTACATGGTGTAGCATAGCATGACATGATTTAAACATTTTATGACATTTCATGGCATTCATGATCTAGTACTACAAGAACATGGCATATATGATCTAAGTACTTACATGAATATGGCATACATGATCTGATTATTTTATTACATGACATACTTGACTTAAATTATTACATGAACATATCATGGCATACGTGATTTGAATACTACGTGAACATTACATGTAATACATGACTTTTAAATAATATTAGTCCACCAAGCAACAAATTCATACATACAAGCATCATGTTATAATTCATCAAAGATTGTGAAAGGAATCTAACCTTGACTTAGCTCTTAGCATAGCGTAGATAACCATCGTAAGCACATCATATTTTCATACATAACAATAATATTTACAGTACACGTGCATTTATATGATCATACTATTTAGCTCTTATCGCTACTTCTACAATCTTACATCGTAATTTGTAATCTTAACAAGGCACTAATCGTCACTAACTTTTCTAAAAAGACGTGTCGTAGCATTCTAAATACTTAAAATCATATAGAGATAATTTAATTATACTAGAATTACTAGGTAATAATATTATCAAAAACTCGTAACATATTCCTTAACTTCTATTTAAAATGTAACTCAATAATTTTATGAAAATCCAGTTAAAAAGTCAATTGAAATATTAACTAAATAGTAAGCTCGAAAATGGTTTAAAAAGGATACTTAAAAATATACTTTAAATTTATGCTTTAAAATCCCTTCAATACTTTCTATAAAATAATTCAGATATATTTATTTAAATAAAACAGCCCAGCCCAACCAATAAAAACAGCCCACTCTAATTCACTAAAACTGTTTTCTGTACAACCAGCCCATTAAAATCATCAAGCCCACAACAAATTAACCCACTTAAATAATTATGAAAGTTTTTGAAATAATTCAAGCCCACCGATTAAAACACAAGCCCAGATACAATCTGAACCCAGCTCCCAGCAAAACTCAACTTACTAAAAAAGGGCATTTTGGAAAGATTGAAGACAAAGTAAATAGGTTGTGAATTCGTAAAACCAGAAAGGGCAGCGACATACAACGGAAGGGCTTCAACTCACCGAGAGATGAGACTATGGTGGTGGTGGATCTGAGAGCTAGTCACGGCGGCACAAGCTGGAGAGAGAGAGAGAGAGAGAGAGAGAACAGTCGTGGGCTTACGTGAGAGGTGTGGGTTCACCAGGAAACAACCAGCCGGCGGTTTCTGTGCTGCCTGAAAGGCGACCCGTTGTCCTCTAGGGTGGTCGACGGTGGCTGGCAAAACACACGGGTTTCTGGTTATAAGAAGTGGAGAGAGAAACAACAGAGAGAGACGGGCAGATTTGGAAGAGTTTGAATTTGAGTGTTTTTAATTGAGGTATATATTCAGACTGAAAAGTAAAGGATAATTATATCTGTAAGGAAACCTTTTAATGAAATACAAATCTTTTTTTAAGTCTGATCTGTTGTTAAAATTTAGAAATAATAAGCATAAAAATAAAATAAATAGATAAAAATATGAAATAAATCAAAATCACACTTTTGGGTCTGGAAGTTACATTTCTGCATAATCAGAATATCTAGCTCCAATAACTTGTGATAATCTCTCTCTAACTTCCCTCTTTGTATTAGAGCTGAAAAAGATGGAGATTTTCTACATGTTCAACCATTGACCCAAGTCCACTTCGTATGATTTTAAAATAGCATGCAAAGCTTGCCATTGCTGTAATTCAGCTTTACAGAAAAAGCATACAATCATTCAACATTTCTTTAGTTTCTGCTGCAACTAAATTAGAGGATAAACCTTCCATACAGATCAGAAAAAGGTAAGGGGATGGTTGCCTTAAACCTCTAGAAGGGTTAAAATCAGAACTAGACTGGCCATTTACTAAGATATAATGGCCGGGATGAAGGCACTCTAGTTAAAGGATATAATCTCATATAGTACTAGCTTGAGTCGATTTGCAAGAGTTTTAGCCATAAGCTTATACACTACATTATATAAGCTTATGGGTCTAAAATCACGCACGTATAAGGGTCTTATCTTTTTTAGGAATTAGTACAATGCTGGTCTTATTAAACCCCTCCTTAAACCTGCCCTCATTCAAGAAATACCACTATATTAGCAACCCTATCCCCCACTACACTCCAATGTTGTTGAAAAGGGAAATTCTATTAATTTTTTGGATAATGAATAATAGAGCCCTCGGCTCGTATATAAACAAAACATGGGCCCGAGTGAACAAAACTGAAAACATACAATAAAATAAAACTAGGGTTCCCGACTTATAACTTGCCACGCCTAGTAATTTGTTCTTTGAACCGTGACAATAATACAAAAAGTTCTAACCAAAACGAACCCGGACTCAATCGCGAAGAAACAGCAGTAGGAAGTAAAAGGTTTACTGGGTTTGGATCATATTCTGAAGGGCGAAACAGAGCTAAGAGGAAAACCAATGGGAGAAGATGGAGAGATCAGATCTCAGAAATTGGTTTTCGAGTTAAGATGAAGAAAAAAGAGAGGCGGAGCTGGAGAAGATGAGGAAAAATTTTAATTTGGGATTTGTGGTGTGGGTGGGCATGTGAACCTTTTTTTAATTAGAAAGATTATTTGCGACGAAACCTCTGTTTTTTTCTTGTGGGTTAGAGAATTTTTATAAAATGATAGCAAGGCTCTAGAACAATAGATGGTCACAAAAGCCGTGCGCCATCTGTTGATGGGTTTGCTAAGGGAGGAAGTGCATGGAGTAAAGACTGAAGTGGTTCCAAGCTTGCTAATGAAAAGCTAGACATTCTTTTGGAAAGCAAAAGAAGAAAGTAAAGAAAGCAGATCACCTGCACAGATCAGGTCATTTGTAGGGAAAAAAAAAACAAAAGAATGAAGAAGAAGAAGAAAGGATTGACAAAAGCAAAATGAATATCCTCAGTTAAGCAGAACAGGATGTTTAAGAGCCAAAAAAAAATTAAAAAAAAGGTTTTTGGGAAGTTAAAATAGCAAGGATGCAAATAAGCAGCAAAGGTTTTTATGAACGAATATATGGAGCAAAATAATTAGGATATGCTAGCAGCAATGCAAATGCCAAATAATGGATAAAATGGCTAGTTTGGATTCAAACTATATAGGAGTCGCATGCAGTAGTACTATATATAAAGGTGGTGTATGTATGTATGTAGGAAATGATCAAGGAATTAATGAAAGACAGTACGTAATTAGATAGACAAAAAAATTAAGGTGGCAGACCGAACCGTAAATATGAGCAGTTGGAGAGAGATTATCAGATCAAGAGCCTGTTATCCTGGCCGGAAAGGAATTCAAGAACAAAGAAACACTAACAAGAAGATGAAGAAAAAGAAAGAGATCGAGATGTTGTAATATCATTGGGAGCGATGGATCGCTAAGATATATATATACAAAAAAATTACTTGCATATGAAGTAGTAGTGTGTTTCTTCGTGTTCGCTTCTAATTAATTGAAACATGTCCCTGGCGTCTGCAGCGTCTTCCTTTTTGTTTGACCATACACACGTCGTGGATCGCGCCGTGTCTACCGACGAGATTTTTTTTACGCGTAGTCGACCTTTAACGACTTTTCTATCTAGCCACCAGCTTCCACGAACTTTCTCTGGGATTAATTGTGGCAGAGGAAAAAAAAAATTAAAGTTATTTTAAGAGTAATTCCATTGTAAAATCTTTATCATATAATATAATTGATTTAAAATTTAAAATTTAACTATTAAATTTTAATTGAGCATTCCTTTGATTTTTAAGTGTGAATGTTGTACACAGGGGTGTGTGGAAGATCAGGATCATGTCCTCGCAACTGGAAAGATTGCTGGCGATATATGAAGGTGTGCTTCTTTATAGCTGGGGATACCATATGACCCTTAGAGATCATGGAGAGCAACTGTGGAAGTATGGTTTCGGCGTGCGGCTCATTCGACTCAAAAAGGTACTTTGATTGCTCTTATTCCTATTATTGTGACTTGGTCTTTTTGGGTGTGGAGATGTAAAGCACGTATGGAAGGTAAACGAGTTGCTGTGAGTTCCCTTTGGAGCTCCATTAAGGCGGCAATTGCATGGGTGGGAGTCCGTCTACGTGCTAGTAGAAAGATGAATGATGGAGATGAAAGAGTGTTACAGTTTTTTTCTATTCCTTTGAAACCTGTGAAGAGAAAGGAAATTCTTTTTGTGAAATGGGTGAAACCAGCCGTGGGTTGGTTTAAATTAAATGTGGATGGGAGTTCTTTGGAAAATCCAGGTCAAATGGGTGCAGGGGGTACTATTCGAGATGATAAGGGGAATCTTACTTGGGCTTTTGCAAAAGATCTGGGTCATGGCTGTAATAATGAAGTTGAGCTTATTGCTCTTTTTTATGGTCTCCAATACTGTAAAGACCTATTCATTCGAAGAGTGGAGATTGAACTAGATTCGTTGCTGGTGGTTCACTGGTTAGAAAAAGGGAGGTGTGGTATATGGTATCTTGAAGATTACTGGGAAAAGATTCAATCGTTTCTTACTACTTTGGAGTTTAAGGTAAAACATACTTATCGAGAAGGCAATGCCAAAGCTGATTTTTTGGCTCGTATGGTGTCGGATCAGAAGAATGGTATGTGGAATTCGTATAATGAAGTGCCTCATTTGCTTAAAGGGATTCTGAAAATTGATAAACTTGGCATCCCAGGGATTCGTTTATAGGTTTGAATAAGGTGTTTGTTCTTGGTTTTTTAAGTGCACCAGGTTTTTTCGTGTTGGCTTTTTTGGTTTTTTTGCAGGTTATGTTTTGGTTTTTGTTTTAGGCTTGATGGTTTTTTGGTTGTTTTGGTTTTTTTAACACTTAGTTTTGGGCTTGTTTTTTTTGTTATCTTGTATGCCCTCAAGTGTTTTTTTTTGTTACCACGGTTTTCCTCCGCCATAAGTGAGGTTTTTATTAATAAACTTGGGACAGGGCTGCTATGTGGGTGGCTACTGACTCTTCGATAAAAAAAATAATAATAATAAAAAATAAAAAAATAAAAAAAAATAATAATATTAAAATTACGATTTAAATTATGTGGATAGCATGTATATATATATATATATATGTAGTGACGTGACTTTAGAACAACATTACGATCTATTCTTAATATTAGAAATTATATTATATGTCGGTAGATGCAGAGGGTATTATGAAATTCTTCAAATTGGAAAATATCTTGATCGCACGATTTGGGTTGCCTTTACTCGGTAGCTTCCGAGGGGAAGGCTTTCTGACCAATTCTTTTTGAACGTTCACTTCATGCAATTGTCGGGAGTAGGGGTGGCGATATGTCACACGACCCGTTAATTCAACACGAACACGACACGATAATAGCGGGTTAGGATTTATCTTTAATGGGTTCGGATCAAAACGGGTTGACCCGTTAAAACACGATTACTTAACGGGTTGACACGTTGTCAACCCGTTATAACCCATTATGACACGTTAAGAAAGTTAAAGTTATAATTATACCCTTATACCTAAAAATAAAATTGTTAGAATTTCAATTTCGATATTTTTATTATTTGGATTGTAGTTTTGGACTTATAATTAGTTTTATAATTTTTATAGATATTGTGATTTTAACATTTATATAAAATTATGCTAAATTTAATCAGGTTAAAAAGGTTAATTTCAGGCCTATTCAACCCATTTACATAAATAGTTTAAAATGAGTTGTATTGTGTCATATTAACTTATTTCGTAATATTTTCTTAATTTCTTTGTTTACTTATAAAAAAAAACATATTTCGTAATATTCATTAATGGGTCAAAACGGGTTAGCACGACACGACCCGTTATGTTAATGGGTCGTGTTAGGGTTTGAGATTTTGACACGATAAGCTTAACGGGTCGGGTTAAGGTTGACCTATATGACCCGTTAACATGATTTGACACGACCCGTTAACATGATTTGACACCCCTAATCGGGAGGTTCATATAATTAAACTACAAGGAATACTAGTTTTTTCCAAGAGGGCATGTGGTCGGAAAGGATCACATCATTAGTGGGAAAAGCTTTTTTTTCTCACTAAATTCAACCGTGGAGAGACTGGAAACTCGTGACATAAAATTAATTACATTTGAGTCTGTTTTTCCACGAAAATCACTGACTAGTGGGGAATAGGTAATTTTACCCACATTTGAACCGGCGGAGAAATTTCGTGGCAAATGACCCCCGAAATCGGGTTCTGTGGTGAAAAATACAAATTTTGCCATGAACAGGGATGGTGCAATATTGTTTTTCGCATCAAAACATTTTGTGGAAATAAATAATTTACCAAACAAGACAAGGCGTCAGTAAAAGTGCGAGAAGCAATATTTTCGAGTATTTGAATTCATCCGTAAAGATTATTCCTCATGATGTCTATTTGTGGGAAAAGTTTCTGGCTCCATGAGATAACATGGCTTTTCCTGACCATATCACCTGCAGAATTAAGAAGAGAGGGCGAGACGGAAGAGTTGGGTGATTTTGCAGAAGGAGCCATAAGTGTAAAACGGAGAAGAAGATAGGGAAAAAAAAAAAAATTGTATAAAGGACGCGGGTCCTTTAGGCTCGTGATGGCATGCTGTAACAGAGGAAGAAGATACAAGTGTTTGTGAAAAGGTTCAATGGAACTGTGTATTGTATTGCTGTATATTCGAATACATGAGCAGTGTACAGTGATGGCTATTTATGGAACATGTACATAACATAATTGAATTTAATGACCACTCATATTGTGACACCTAGCTAGACTATTTATTCTCTCTGTTACAATGAGATTCAGCAGCAATATTCTCAAAGGTTCTAGAGGATTCTTGTTGATTTGCTGAAGGTAATGCGTGTGTCTTATTATCACCTCTTCTTAAAAGGTCTTTTCTCATAAAATCCAACTTATGGCAAAATGCTATGTTGGTACATTTTTCCGACGATGTGCTACCATCAACAATCGCCAAATCAAAATTATATTCAATTAAACAACTATTGAACATGTTTTGAAGGACATTCTTGAACCGTATAGTAAAAGGAATTTGTTGAGAAATTATGTTCATGCACCCATATATATAACATAATTAATGGAACACTTTTAAAACTTCATTCCAATGAAACAGTGCAATCAAGGCCATGGAAATTCATCAATATTTGCAAAGTGGGGAGTACAGGAGGGAAGCCTACATGCCTCCAGTTTTCGTGCCTTACTTTGTGTGCCTAACTACATGTATAAATAATATTAATTTCCATTCTAGACAGACATAAACTCTTTCCATGCTGCTGAATGTCAGCTCCAGTTCATCTCCCCACAATCAGCATACAAAGCCTCTTCATCCACACATCTTAGGGGCTACCTGAAAAAATATTTAATAAACTGTATTAGCCAATAGAAAATGTCCCGCCCATACTAGGACATTATTACAGCAAATCAATCAAAGGTTGATCCCCACAGAGAATCTACCCATATTATCATGTCTAATTAAATCAGCCCATATCCACCTTACTGAAGTCATTGATAGTATCCCACCAGTTTAAGACCCCCCAAGACACACAACTATATAAGAACATACAGATTTGTTGGATGGGCATTGCCATGTGGTTTACAACCTCATCTTAGGAGCCACCCCTGAAGAAGATTAGTAGAAACCATGAAATCATGACTCTAGTGGAATTTTTCACATCAAATATACAACCACAAAATAAGCAACCATATAAAATCCACCATGTTTCTAATTTATACAAACCCTTATGAAACACTACATACTTTCATAAGAAGGAATACATTTTTGTTTCATCTCTCTAAGGACACCATCAATTTGAATCCAAACATATTCCAACCACTACTTGATATATATATAGTTATTTATATTATAACCAAACTGCAATGAAAATGAACACCTGTAATTCATTTCAACCAATATGCATTTTTCTAACCTTTATAAAACAGGGCCTCGAAACTAAGATACCTTGTACAAAATGTTCACATGCAAGACACAATTATCCTGAAGACATGATAATGCTACACTATACGATAAGAGCAACCACATGGCTAGGAGGGCCCATATCGATTAATATTGGGCCTTCTCAAAGTGTGTGTATATATATCTAAATATATATATCACTATGCTATCTTAGTAATAATTTCGTTATTTATACTAAGATGAAGATTCTGAATAACTCAGCCCTTGGGAAAAGATTTCTCAACGAGCCTAAATATATGCTGGCACATATATATTTTTACGCAAATGTGGCCTCAAATTGTTGTAAACAGATCATCAGAACACTCATTACATTACATCTTCACGCATGACTGGGCCATAGTTACGCTTACAAAGTTATAGTTAGGAGTGGGCAAGAAGAAAATAAAAAGGTTGGCCTAGATAAAGAGGACCTGAGATATAGCAAACACATTAACCTCGTCAACTGTGGGAGATTTTTATATAACTGGTTATCAGTTGGAACAATAGGTACGTTTGTTGCAATCGTCAGTTTAATCTAGATGTTAGACATGCATCCTAGGCAAAACTGTTTAGGATGCATGTCTAACATCCTAGACTGATATCTGTTCCAAAAATCAATTCAGAACTAAATTAAACTGATTACACAAAGGGAAAGAAAAAGAAGAAGAAGAAGAAGAAACTATTCACAAGCACAATCAGAAATGGAAACCATATATGAATTATGTCTTTAGATACGCATAATCTTTTGTTTGTTTAGTCCCTCATATCATGTTGAGATTTTTTTTGGTATGAAATATGTACAGATTTCTAATACAACAATGCCAAATTAATCAAGAAATTCCGACAAGAGACCCATATATATACAACTAGCACCATATCTAACAAAAGTACGAGGAGGTAGGATTGTCAATTGGCCATCCACACAGGAAAACTAATTCCACTATGAATACAGTTTGGTTGACACGTACTTTGGATTAGGGCTGTTCATCCGGGTTCCGACCCGGGAATCCAGGTATACCCAAACCGGAACCCGGATTTGAAACCTGGGCCGGAATCCGGATCGGATTAACCCGGGTCAAATCCGGGCCAAAACCCGGATGAACCTGGGTTTTGCAAAACCCGGATTCCGGGTTCCGGATTGAACCCGGTTCTCTCTCTCTCTCTCTCTCTCACTCTCTCAGAGGCTTTAAAAGCATAATTTTTTAAAAATAAAAAACTATATTATGTTAAAGATTTTTCAAGAAAAAACAATATTGAAAAGCATAATTCTCTTTATGTAAAAGCCTATATTTATTATAGAAATTTTAAGAAAATTGTTGAAAATCATACTTTTTTTAAAAAAAAATTTAAAAGCCTATATTTTGTGAAAATTTTTTTTAAGAGGTAATGTTAAAAAGCATAACATTGTCCAGAATAATAAAATCTATAAAAATGAAATACTAAAATGCATATAATCCACTACATATTATATTACATTACAAAATATAAAATTACAAGATATGAGTTACATATCAATAACAATTGAATCTACTCGTGTCATGTATTAGAGCATGTTAATACTGCCATTTGTGAGGCTAAACACTTCAAAGACAACAGAACCAATGTCTTCCAAAATGATGAAGCCATATGGTATGAAGATTAGATCTGTAAGCAAAACGATGAAACCAACAGAATAGGAAAAAACCATTCTACACAATAGGGAAATCAGTTTTCATCAGCAAATAAAACCAATCATACCATACATATGCAAAAACAGAGAAGAAAGAACTAGTGTTAAGAGTACTTACCATATGATACATGGTGCATGGAAATAGAGTAACTTACCAGATAACTACCTTTTTCTCCAATAAACTTCAAGCTAACTCATGACATAGTACATATGACTATTTTTGCTAAAGATATGTACTATTTTTGCTAAGGAATAGATCTAGATACTCATCCTTAAAACGCTAGCTGTCAACTGCAGACCGTAAACAATATCAGGTCTTTTACACACACACACACTGATGATCCTTCTCTTTTTTTACTAACCTACTCTAATGATCCTTCTCTTACCCTTCTTTTTTCTCAAGAAAAATAAATAAATAAATAAAAATTTTCCTTCCAACCTTCATCCCAAAAAATAATACTAAGCATTTTATGGATCTCATATGACTGTCAAGAGATGTATAAACCAATGCTGAAATGAAAAGTAAAGGCTCCCTATCAACATGAATAAATGAAGTCAGGAAACATAAAAATAATGCAACAAGCTTACTCGTAATCTATATTTGTACACAAGATATGCCCTACCAGCAGCCATAGCCAAGCCTATCAACCCATGTAGATTTTATCTCCATGAAAAACTAAGGCATACCATAAAGGTAGTCAAGCACAAGCTTAAAAATTGTGAAACATGGGGAAACTAGAATTTGCACCCAATATTCAGATTGCTCAATTAATAAGGTCTCAATGCCAAAAGTGGTAAGAGTGGTAAAAGCAACTCTACATTTATTACATCTAAAATAGCAACCGTAGTCATTAAAAGTCATTAGGACCTTCTAAACCTTTCACAAAATTGTGAACCAAAGAGACAAGTTATAAACCTGAGGCAGTAGGTGAGGACTGAACATGGATTTTGTAAATCCAAACAAGGCTTCTATCTGCAGGGCAACCTGCATTACAGAGGTCAGGGTGGCTAAAAACGTAACCCAAAAAAAGCATGAGTAACATATCAGGAAAAAAAAAAACCCAGGAAAGTGCCTAGCTTATCAACTACCACAAAAACATGTGAAAGAATAATGAGGTGCAAACTAGACAACATATACAAGAAGGCAATCAAAAGTGAATTCAAGAGGTCGCACCACCTTTGTTGTAACAATTAATAAGAAGAATGCAATCAGAGACAGTAGGTGAAACTTATGCTAGTTGGTTGAAAAATTTTCTAGCCCCTTATTGTTTAAACTTTACATATTTTATAACTATAAATACCATTTCTCAAAATAGAACAAGGTTCTGTTTAAACAATCGATTTTTGTATAATAGGTATATATACATGTTAATTTGAGATTTTAGGTTTATGAATAAGCAACAGATTGGACAGAGGATAGCTAGATGCAGGGTCACTTCTTGTGGGTTCAATCCCATATATTAAATTCAGATAGAATAATGGTATATACAGAGCTAACTAAGTTTTTCTCCAATAAACTTCAAGCTAACTCATGATTTAAACATTAAATACAGAGCTTGAGCTATAAAAACACATCAAAGGATTCGATCACAATTTGTAAAGAATCTGTAAAGAAAACGCTTACAATATGGACCAAGAGGACTGAAGAATCTGTAAAAAAACGCTTACAAAATAGTAAGTAAAATACTTATGATTGAGTAATTTAATGATTTCATCACAATTTTGTGGGCTATATTCTTACCGTGAAAAGAGGCCCCAAAGTTGGCTTAACCCAAGACTATTTGTATGCTCGAGGCTACAATTAGAGCTCCTGGATAGCTCGCATTGTTTGTATAAATCTTTGCAAACCACATGGGAAGATCTCTTTCAATACCCTACCAAATAAAAAAGTTAATATGTAAAATTTCTGAAAAGGAAATAATGTCAGACTTTCAGAGAGGGATCTCTAATGGATTTATGGGAATTTTGGACACCCAGTTAAATAAAATCATTTCATTCCTCTATTTGATTACTCTGATGAACAAAACGAGCTCAAAACATGAAAGAAATCAACTAGATCTCACCTTTTTTTACCAAAAACCCAACTTTTTTTTGCCTCCCAACGATAAATCTCACTCTTTACATGTTTTTCTAATCCTACTTTTAACGGAGAAAAAACTTTGTATCCATTTCGCTCCATGAGTAAAAACAGGATAAAAGCAACAAAAGACAGGAAACGAACCCAAACAAAATACCCAAATGAAGAGAGAAATGGAGAGGCTTACCGGGTCTAGAAGGCTCGAATGGATGTCGGTGAGAGATGGGTTTGAGAGCTTGATGGGTATGAGTGTGTTGGTGGGTGAAGAGAGGGGGGGTTGAGATCTTCACGGCGGCTAGGGTTTATTAGCTAGGGTTGAGAGAGAGAGAGAGAGAGGGGGGGCAGATGAAAGAAAGTGAATCGGGGGGGAGGGAGATACGACAAACTCATTTTCACTAGTGAGGAGAGAAGAACGATGGCTTCGAAGGATACGGCTAGGGTTTCTTTCGCCTGTAAGAGAGAGAGAGAGAGAGAGATTGCAAACAGACTTTATATACAAACCCGGTTAACCGGGGTTTGAATATGGAACTCGGATTTCATACCCGGATCTGGATCGGATAAATCCGGTTTTACTGATGTGGGTTCCGGCCAGGATTAAATCCGGGCCGGAACCCAGAACCGAAATCCGGATATCCGGGTTCCGGACCGGGTCGGAAAAAAATCCGGCCCGGATGAACAGTCCTATTAATCAGTTTATAAATTGCGTCTTAATAGATCAACTGGTTTTGACCTAAACTGAACTTGTTAACATCAAACTCAAACCCTCTAATTTGTGTATTGTTCTTATTGGATTTATGGATAGTATCATATATAGCCACCCCAACTAGTGGGTCCCTCTCACAAAGCCAACAATAAAACCCCAGTATAAGTAAACCACTCAATTCCAATTTTAGAAACTAATCACTGCAATCTTCTAAACGTTTCAAACTTGACGTATGACAAGCATCTTGGATTCTGTTAATGAAAATCCTATTGAAAGGAGACACAACCATAATGAGAATCCTATCATCATTCTCTTCGTTGAGTTCCTCTCCCATGAATGGAATGAAAGTGATTTGATTGTGTCCCGATCTCCCAACCAAAAATGATTTAAATGATCGTTTTCTTATCTAGGAAAATGTTCTTTCATTATTCCAAAGAAATGAAAAATCACATCAACAGTGTTTTATTGATTATTGAATTCCATAAAAAAAAAATTGATTATTGAACTAGAGCACTTTTCTAAAGCACAATTCAAGTTTGGGCCTTCATTGGAGGTAAGATACCATTGTAAATATTATTTTTCTATAAAGAATAGTAATAGGCTTACAACCTATTTATAATTTATAGACAACTTAAAATATAATAATATGTTTTATTAAAATTAAATCCATCAAATCAAAAGTAAAAATCAAAATAAAATTTAAAATAATATTATTTTATTATATAGTTGTAAACAAGTTATTATATAGTGGTAAGTCTACATTTCTCTTCTATAAACATTGAATAATGTTAGGTACAAATTTCAAATAGATAAGTCTCATGCAGTCCCTTTATAAAAAGTGAGTCACACTAAAAGAAATAGGTTTTTCTTTTATACTTTTTTAAAGTGGAGAACACTTTTTTACAAAAGAATTACACGAGATTTGTACAAATCATTACTTATAAATATTTTATCAAGACTTAATTACAATTTTAGAGCACTATTAATGACTTCTCTATTTTTGCAATATCTTGTAAAATTGAGAACAATATGTAAAAATAAAGCTTCCATTGGATTATGTAAAATCAATGTAAAATACATATGAGTTAAAATGCTTCTCTATATTTAACATGCGCTATTAATCTATATAATTTTTTTTATTATTTCTTTCTTTTTCCTAATCTTTCTTTATATTTTTCACATTTACATTTTTATTTATAAAACATGAAAAAATTATAATATTATTAGAACAATTTATTTTAATTAAAAAAACAGTCATGTTAAAATTTTTCAAAACATGATAAATGAATAAAAAGTTAAAAAAAAAAAGAGAGGATGAGGTTCGGTTTGACAATACAAAATTTTTATCTCAAATTCAAAATTCTCATATCATCATTATAACTTTCTCAAATCCTTATACAAAATATAATAAATAATTTAATTTTTTCTTAACTTGTTCAAATCCCAAAACAATAATAATATTAAAATATAATATTTTATCTTAAAATTTAAAATTTTCATATCACTTACCAAACTGAACCTGAATGAGTTTTTATTGGGTTTATTGATGTATATTGTGTTCATATTAATATATGAGGAATTTTGAAAGATATGAGAGTATTACAAATTTAATAGTAGTTAGAAAATTATTTAAAATGAATAAAGAAAAAAGAAAGAGAATATTTATATGATATAGAAAAATAATAGAGAAGCTGCTTATGTATGATATTTTGGAAAAATCATTGGTTAAAATTAAAAAAGTGAATTTTAACTATGTATTTTGAAAGCATAAAATGCAAAAATCATTCAGACTGCTATGCTCAGTTTGGATGTTGAGATTGTCTAAACCTATTTCATTTAATCTCATCTCAACGTCCAAGCACAACTCAAATATAAATATTTTTTTAATTTCAAATTTTTAATCTAATTATTACCTAATTATTACAACTTTTAAAAACTTCTAAACAAAATATAAAAAAATTTAATTTTTTCAAAATTTAAAAATAAAAAATAATATTAAAAAATAATATTTAATTTTATAATATTTTTATGCATATTTTTCTCCTATTTTTCAAAATTTTATAAAATATTTTTAATTCAAACCATTTCATTACTATTTATATATTTCTCATATCATCTCAACTTTCAAACTAGATAAAATTATTCTCTAACATCTTCAACCGTAACTAGAACTAGGGAATAAAAAAAAAAAATACAATTCATTGTATGGAAAAAGGAAAAAATATTAAAAAAATGAGAATAATATTTACAATCGTAAAATATTCAAGTGTCATAAAATTTATTGGAAAAAAAAAATATTAAGAGACTCATATGACAAATAATTAAGTTTTTACGGTTTGAATAGTGAGTTGAATTAACATGAAAGTTAAAAATTAAATAAAATATTATTTTTTAATATTATTATTATTTAAAAATTAAAAAAATTAAATTATTTATTATATTTTACGTTAAAATTAAAAAAATTATAATAATTCGATACAAACTAATTGGGAGCCTAGCCGCTTACCCGAAACCCAATGCATGATTGGCTTTTCCTGGTACGATACGACTTGGTGAAAAAGGGTAAAAAACAAAACAAAAACACGCACCGTCCTAAAACTTAGAAAATGAAAAAGATAAATAAAAAATTGAAAAAGAAGAAAGAAAGCAAATCCAAAACTACAAGTCTACAATCCGGCTGTTTAACTTCAAGAATATCTCTAGCCTTCATTCAGCAAAGTCCCTCCTGCACTCTCTCTCTTGTTTATACACCTGCGTTGTATCAAGCTTCCTCCGAAATTCCCTTTTGATTTTTCCTCTGCTGCTTCAACATGAGCATGACCCATTTCGCTATGGTATGTTTCTCAACCTCTCTCTCTCTCTCTCTCTCGCACACACCTACACACGCAGAACTAATTGTTTCTTATTTTGTTCAATTTCTTTTGCGCTTTACTTTAAGACAATTTTTTAGTAAGTACAAAAACAATGCTCGAAACGGGTCTTTTCCGGTGTTGCTGATTTATGTAATCGTAGTTGATATTATGGTTTAATTCCATGTATTTATGAACCGGAAATTGTGATTTGTCAATGAGAACGCATTTCGCTAATTTAATTAGGGTAGGCGGGTGTTATCTACCCCGATCTTTAATTTTCAATCTCAAAGCGGGTACTTTTTTAATGGAAAAAAGGATTGTAGTAACAGGGATAAAACAGGAAAAAATGTAAAAAGAATAGAGACAGAATTTTTCTTAGTTGGGTTATCAATTGACGTTACGAAAGAGGAAAAAAATTTGAAGATTTTTAAGGCAAGGGCCGACCATGCTTGGTAGAGAAGTGAATGTTTTGAGTTTGAGTTTAATTGCGTGGAGATGTATGCAAGGGGATTGAGTGGAGGATGTTTAGTTATATGCTAACATTTATCGGTCAGTTGAGTCATAAGACACTGTAGAGTTGAATTTGGCATGTAGTGCATATGAGATGTTTGGTTGAAATCAGCCAATGATGTCAATCTTGGAAGGTTTGGTCAAAGATATATGCTCCGTGTGTTGTGTACAAGTTCATAGGTATCTATACATTGAAATGTTTAGCATTGTTGCACTGAAAACCTTGATGAAACAAATTGATTGAATTTGCATTTAGATCTAAGGAAAACCTTTTTTTTTTTATATAAGTAAGATTCAAGGAAAACTTATGTCATAATTTACAAAGCATAGATCCCATTTTTTTTTCAGGATCTAATTTGGTGCTGGTCTATATTATGCAGTAGATGATGAATATTTTTGTCCATTTTTTTGTGATTCTGGTAAAGAATACAACATATTTTGAAGAATTAAGCATATCAAGCTTGATTTCCATTTTATTGAAGATATGCTGAAGTTAAGAAGGTTAAAACAATTATATAACTTGGACTGTACTTTTATCGTGCTGTGAAAAGTCATTATGAATTAATTTTTAACTGACAGGGTATGCTTAAAAAATTGTCTAGTTTTAGGAAATAGTGTGAAGAGTACACATATGAGATTTAATTCAAATTATTATTTTTTTTATAAGAAAAGAAATAATTTTAATTCAAGTTAATGATACTGTACTAAACTCTATTCTGGCTATGCTTCCAATTTAATTGGTCAATCGTGTGTCATGCTTTTATTTAACATATCATTCTTCACGATTATGAATTAATTTCTTTACTGACAGGGTATACTTCAAAACTATTGTCTAGATATAGGAAGAGTTTCAAAGAATAAATTTATGATATTTAATTCAAATTAATGATACTGTACACAAACTCTTCAACGGTAACTCTTCCTCCCAATTAAATTGGGTTTAGCAGTGTGGAATCCATATCAGATAATTGGGGTCAATCCTGTGTCATGTCTTTATTTGGCATTTCATTCCTCGCTATTTCTATTATGTCCTCCAGAATTTAAACTAAATCATTTTTCCTGTGGTGTATTAATTGGTTTTCATTGACCAAATTGGCTTAAACCACGCGCCTTTATCATTTCCTCAATATGCTCCGCATTAATGTAATCCTTTGGAGGGAGGGAGGAGAGATTGTTGTATCCGAAATGTATGTTATCAATGTTATGTTTATTTTATGTCAATACTGCTTCTCAATACCCAACTTCCTGTACCATAAAATATACGGGGTCTTATATACTTTACATACAATATGCTGAAAGTGATTGATTTTTGGTATCTATTGATCATCAGGTTTTGTATCCCTTCCATCTCTATTATGCTGTTATCAAATTTGCACTCGATACAGCTAGTTTCTCTCCAAACTTCCAACTTGTAGTTGACTCCCATCCTCCTCTCATCAACCAGTTCAATTTCATTGCAAAAAGAAAATCCAGTGAACCTCATTTTCAAGCAATCAACTTGATCCGTTTATATATCCAGTGCCTAGAATATAAGAATACATTCAGTATAAAACCCTCTCTCTCTCTCTCTATATATATATATATATATATATATATTTGTATCAGCAAGGCTTTCCCTTCTGACGTGGTACAGACAGGTTGTTGCATTGGAACTTTGTACAAACTTTTGATGTCCTTGCATTACAAGTTATTGTGAGTTTTTCTTTCATTTTCTTCTCTCTATAGAAAGTTATATCGTTATCTCCCTTTTTTCTAAGTCTGCTTGTTGTTAGTACTTACTAAGCTAATACAAATAAGGTATTCTATAGGGCAGTGCAGTTCAATAATTTGCATGACTGTTACTGTGCTTGTTCTGGCAAATTGTTTGGATGTATTTCAAATGTTTATATGTCTAATAGTAGTTTTGTCAATGCATCTCATCTGTAAAGGTTTTCAAACTTTTTTCCTTTTCATTGAAATACATGATTGTATTTGTCAAATTTATTTTTCATTTTTATCACTGACATACAGGTTGAGGAATTGGCTTTCCTTGTTAAGGACAATCTTCGTTCCAAGCATCTTGTTCTATCAGTGGAAGAGGCATTGGTCAACTTCCTTCAGGATGATACCCGGTAGACTTTATAACCTGCTAATATATATAATTTTTTTAAGCTTTGAAGTTTGTGTTTCTGCCCCATTTTCTCTCGCAGCTTAATCATAGGGCTTAAACCTCTTTCATTGCATGTTTTGTGTCCATTTGACCACAAGATCAAGCAAAAGGGCCTCTCTCTCTTTCTCTCTCATTTGTTTATGTTTTTCCATGCCTATGTCAGAACTCATGAAATAGCCAGTTCTTTTTGTAGTTATTTGTTGCATCTGTCTTATTCCTGATATTGATTTCAAGCCTATTTCCACCCTTTATGGCTACTTCGTGCATGGGTGAAGATTTGCTTCCTTGAAGTTTTCTGAAGCATGCCTTAGCTTTAACTTTTATTGAATACCAAACCAGTAAAGGCAATGTTTGCTTGCAGTTCAGATGGTGTCCTGGAGTTGGAACCAATGGACGCATATAGCCGTCTTCTCTTGCATCGCCTTGCTGAAATATTTGGGTATTTTTCTTTCAAATTTGTTGTGTTTGCAATATGGCATATTATTACTTTTACTTCATAAAAAAGTTGATTTATATTATTGCTTTGGTGCTTATATTGGAGAACATCTCTATTGATTGATACATATCTATCTCTCATCTACTGTTCTTCCGTTAGTAACCTTGTTTGATTGATTGGTGCTAGATTTGCCCACTCATCTGTTGGTGAAGGAGATGACCGGCACTTAGTTTTGGAGAGATGCTCAGATACAACAATGTAAGTGAATAAACATGATTACTTCCTAGAAACTTTTGGTGTACGTACTTCATCAGCTGACTGGGTGCCTTTACATAGTTGTAAATTGCTTTGCAGTTTTGTAAATTTAACTCTTTCACGCAATCCAATCCTTCCTTTTAGCTTTTGGAGACCCCCTTGTATACATATTTCTGTTTTGATTACTAACCTTAAATATGATAAGCTTCTTATTTGTTGGCATGGTTTTCTTTTAGAGCACTCTTGTAAAATAAGAAAGTTGCAACGAATCAATGAACAGATGCCTTAATCAGCTTCAATGAGTTTCTTTCTAAATGAATGGAATTACTAAATATGATTGTTTTGGTGACCCACTGAGACCAAACTCCTCACAGTTTAGGATTATATTTGCCTTTTACAGCTATTCAAGACAGTTCATCAAATGACAATGTAAAGAATAAGTCTCCTCTTTATATTTTACCTATATAAAAAAAAAAAAAAAAAAAAAAGAATAAGTCTCCTCTTTGTTGGAACCTGGCATAAAATGGAGATTTAGTAACGAATAAACTCTGAAAATTAAGCAGTGTGTGAGCGTCTTGGAGTCTAATATTTGGGACGGAGAATATTACATATCAAATTGGATTTTATTTCATTATTAATTTTTTTGGTCGTGAGAGTAAGTTGTTTTCACAATTTAAACATGCAACCGGTGGTGTACAAATGTTATAACCTCAAGACTGATCATGAAATTTGAGAAATCAAAGTTTGCTCCTTCAACTTGTGAAAAATCTATTAATTTTGAGGTACTTTTGAATCATTGCTAAATACTGAAAATACAGCAGTCGGGGGACCAAAATATACATTGATGTCACAGATAATCAATGCCTAGCCTAGCTAGTGTGCAGCTGCTTTGCAGTGCATGTTATGTTTCTCTTTTGAATGACATAAATATTTGGAATGCAGACCTTCCATCCTCGTTAGTGATATTCTGTGGCAGTCTGAAGAGCATCCGTCTCCAATGGTTTCACATCAATTATTGAGAAAAACAGAGGCCTTCCCAGGTAACCTTTTTCCTGTCATCTTGAAAGGATTCTATGGGCCGTGAAACCTCACTTTAATGGTGCTGACTGTGATAGCAGATAGTAATGAGATGATTTTCTCTTGATGCTATTGGTTAAATTCTCTTGGTTAGAAAGCATACTTATCACTACATTTTTCTGTACCCTTCAAATTCTTGTATCATTCTTTATGTCAGATGGATGTTCAAATAAATATTTACCATGATCACTTGCACCAACACTACAAAAGCTTATGTCTATGACCTTCAGTTATTGAGTTCAAAAGTGTTATAAAACGAAGGAAGGAACATGTCTTCTAAGCCATACTGGCATAGATTTGTTTATGTAATAGCTAAAATATGCCTTCCATACCTTGAGTGATGTCTGGATCCTGTGATGGATGGGTGAATTGTTACACAGTTACATAGTGTTAGTCTCATCTTAATTCTTTAGTATATGGAACCAGGCCAAACAATGAATCCTGAGGACTCCAATTGTAATATTTCTAATTCTTTTGAAGAATATGGGTGTATAGGTGACTAGCACCTTTCTTGGATCATTACAAATGGCAGTAGAGTCCACTAATAACTCCATGTGGACTGAAATGCTGCAATACGTAGGCCCTAACAAGGATTTAGAGGGTTTGGAGGGGAAGATTGTATAAGCCTCTGTCTGTATACACCTGATATAACTATCTTTTTTTATATCTTTGAGCAGTAAGAAAGGAGGGGAAGCCAAACACAAATAAAAAAGTAAAATAGAAAGGACTTTGCAGAATGATCTGTAAAACAATTGATATGGTTTGAGTTTTATTCTTCAACTCAATTAGTAGTACTTATAGAGTCCACTTCTACCCCATACTATGGGCACTGGAACACTACAATATGTAGGACCTAACAAGGATGCCAATGGTTTTTTAAAAAAAATTTTTTTGGGGGGGGGGGGGGGAACTTTAAGCCCTCGTTCCCTCATCAGGTGGGTGAATTATTATATGGAGACGATTTTCAAATCCACTTTGATTTCTTTTATTATGTAGAATTGTGCCTTGTAATGGTTCTGAGTACGGGTGCTACCCCGCCCGGAATCCAGCCCTGCACCCCGTGCCCTGTTTGCATGCCAGGGGGTGGATTGGCCCCCTGGCCCATCCGTCCCCTGCCTTCCACCTCCCACCCAAGGTGGAAAACAGCTGAAAAAGTCCAAAAATATTCAAAACAACCAAAAAAATCCATGGGGGGCAGGGTGGTGGGCTCCTGGGCAGGCCTGCAGGGGGCAGGGCCCTGCTGCCCTCCCCTAATTCTGAGGAGTTCCACTTATAACATTTATTTATGTTTTTTTTTCTACAACATTTAGTGTTGTACCCAACCTTAAATTTGCTTGTGTTCAGTGTTGACAACAGAAGTGCCCTCTCTTCAACATTCATTTGAGGAGAAAAAAGCAGCTTATCTGGCTGCTCGAGACCGAATATTTTCAATGAATTCGGGAGAAGTTTCTGAACCTGTTGAGAGGAAGCCACGAAATGTTCCTGTGGTCGCCCGCCGAATGATTGCACATGCTCTAGGCCACAGAATAAATCCATGCAATCAGGCTACGAATGGGGAATGCAAAGAGCATAGTGGGCAAACAGATGCATTAGATATTCAATGCAGGGAGCCTAAGTTATCAGCAGAATCTTCTCAGAAGACTGACACCCCATCGGGCCAAAATAGCAACCCTCATGCAAAAGTGAAAATCAATGATAATATCTCGAGTGGATCATCACCAAGTAAGAGCAATATGGCTCCAAAGCAAACTGACAAGATTTGCCCTGATTTTAGAGCAGCTCAGAATGGAAGCAGTGGGAATGGGATTGATAAAGACTCATTGCAAAGGGAGCATTTAGGTGCTGCAAAGAGAATGTTTGCTCATGCCTTGGGGTTGCAAGCAGGGAAGGATGGTTTAATTTCAAAAGGCAATGAAATAAAGTAACGTGGAGTAAGGTCTGAGAAACCTTTGAATTTGAGGGTGTTTATGCCCTTTCTTTCACGCCCGAGATACTTTGTTGGAGCTCTCCACGTTTTTCCATTGCAGCCAAAGAATCTAATGTGTTGCTATGTGTTAGAGCCCTTGCTGATTTTGTTGGCAGGAGATGCATGGCAAAAGAGTGAATGAGGTAATGCAGCTGTTCAATTGGTGAATGCTGATAATTTTATATGGCCCTTTGCAAAAGCTATTATATGAGAACGAAGTTGGAATCAAATGGCGCAGGCATGTGGTAGCCGAGTGGAACTTGGTTGTGATTATATTGCCCAACTCGGGCATATCGCTGGCCACTCTATTATCCTGGTTTTATGACCCTGTCCTTCGCTTCTACATACTTCCGTTCTGTAATCCGCTCTTATTCTCTTATGTATCTAATGTGTTTGATTTAATCCCGAATTATTTCACAGCTGTCACTGGATTATGTTTGTATTTTTTTTGTTTCTAGATTTTCAGTTTTGCTGTAAATTCTTCGCTTTTATGTGGATATGTGTATAATGTTGCAAATGAATCTGAAATTAGTCTGTGGATCTCTTCCAGAATCGTAGGGTTTTCATGGGTATGGAATGCCTTTTGCACATACCACGTAGGAAAGTTTAAGTTATAATATGCATTGAAGATTGTTTCCTTTGTATTTTGAAATTCCTTATGATGGATATAATGTCCTCCCTACTGAATGCCGTCTGGATACCTTTGTTTTTAGCTAGTGACTAACCGAGAGGCTCAGTAATTTTGCCTCATTTCCTGCCTATTTTCATTGCCTGGAATTTTCTCCAATCTCCATTATCCTCTTGTTCCGAGGCAGCAGAGTAGCTTGAATGACCCAAATGACGCTAATAACAGGATCAAGACAAATATCAGTTTTAGAGTAGCAGCATAGATAGTTCGTAGAGAAATTCTAAATCATGAAAAAGATCTTATAAAAGTAAGTAAACTTACAAACAAATGTGCTTTGATGTGAGACATCAAATGTAATTTTTACTAATCATAATCTCAGGTATTATGTCAAGATAAATAAGTCTCTTAAGTATATTTTTATAAAATTTTCTTTATAGAGCAAGTATTTCTCTAATTTTTGTTATCGGAAGAGAATAGGAATCAAGAATCAAATGGTCTAAACAACCATAAGGGCAGCCTTGGTGCCCGTGAATTTTTGCAAAAAGTGGAAGTGGCCGAGAAGGGGCAGCTGGGAGCAATATCTCTATATACTATATCTATAATTTTAAATAAAAAAGGGAATACAAAATGAAGCTTTGTTCCGATTGATGCCCAGTTTTAGAGAGATTTTACCTCAGGCCCAAACGGCCCAGTACCCTAAAGACCTGTATCCATCAAGCCATTCAATGACCCGTTCAGGGGGGCTTTTCGACCTATATGAGTTAGGAACAAGGTCCCGGGTCGGAGGATGAGTCATTATTCTGGGAGTAAGAGAGGCTATCCCGACAAAGGAAGGAAGGAAACACGATATCTCGATGGGACTAAACTCCAAAGTAGCACTAGAGGATCATGCAGTATTAAATGCGCTCATCAGGAGATCACGCCTCATTAATTATATCACTTAAGAGAGCCATGCTGCATTAAATAAAGCCTGGCAGAAGGGACTCCAGGAGGACATTCCTCCACCTAGCCACAGGGAATGGCCATCTAGGCCCCATGGTAGGATATAAATAGGGGTGAAAACTAACGTATCGGTGCAGTTTTTTGTCTAAAACCGAAACCGCACCGATACCTTGAAATGATGTAAATCTCGATCGAAATCGGCCAATGTAGGGGGAGGAAACCGTCGTCATCAGTCTCAGCGTAACTTCGGTCAGTTTGTTGGTGTCTTCGGTGGTTGTGTGCGCCATGAGAGAGAGAGAGAGAGAGAGAGAGCAATGATGCCGCGGTGACTCGGTGAGATTTGACAGAGAGAGATGACACCGCAAGGTGAGATTCAAGAGAGAGAGAAACATGGCAACGGAGGTGGCCCTGCATGGCTACGTGCGTCGTGAGTGTGTGTGTGTGTGTGAGAGAGAGAGAGAGAGAGAGAGAGAGAGAGAGGAGCGGGCAATAGAAGCTTGATAGTGGACAACTGAAAGTGAAGAAAGAAATGAGGAGGAAGAAGAGGAGCGTGCGCCGTGCGAACCCCTAGAGTTAAAACGGCGTCGTTCCCTCTATATTGTTTTCAAATACTAAGTCCTAAAACGATGTCGTTTCACTTAAGTTTAAGTAAAACAACGTCATTTCATATATGTATAATTCAAAAGAAAAAAACAATTAAGCCATCAATCAGTTTAGCGGTCCGGCCCAGGCTCAAACCGGGACCAAACCGCTTGATATCGGTTTTGGATAAATTCCACTGTGTGCCAATCGGTTCTATGCCGGTTTTGATCTCCGATGACTGGTCTGAGTTGGTCTTGATCGATTTTTTGATTTTTTTTACAGCCCTAGATATAAAAGACCCTCAAGTATTAGATCGGGGACCGATTAGGCACTACTAAAGAACTCTCTTGCTTAAATTCCTGCTTTCTAACACCATCTTAAGATTATTACTGACTTAGGCTTCGGAGGCTTCCCCGGTCACCCTAGGGCCACTTCTCGCCAATATCTTCTCTGTGTTAATAAGCCTTCCAAATCGAAGACTCGGACTGCTGAGAGCTAGTACCTAGGCGTACGAAACATGACGTCAACAGTGGCGTCTTGTGATGGTCCCGACATAGTGAAGCATGGGCCATGAAAGATTTTCTTGTCTTGGTGATAGAGGGCCCTAGTGATTTAAGGGAAGAGGAGGCTTTATAAGCTTAATTATGGATTTTAGACCTAAGAACTCTTAGTGTAACTCGGCCATAAGAGAAAACCCAATCCCACTTGGATTTTAACCCAACATTCTAACCCAAATGGTATCTAGCTTTGATAATGGGTCAAGGGGGAGAGAAGAGTGTTAGGAAAGCCCAAGGGAAGGCTTGCATGCCTAACCCTAGTAGCATTGCCATTTGTCACTCATGCAAGGATGCTTCTAGAAGAATGAAATGATGAGATGTGTAGGGAAAACTAAGAGGCACTCGGCCAAGCCATCTCACATGCATAGCATCTTCTAGATGGACACCTTTTCAATTTCCAAGTGAGGCATGCATAGGGAAGTGGTGCATAGGGAAGACCAAAGGGATTTCCAAGAAGGGTTTGTGGGGGAAAGCCAAAAGACAAGAAGGATGGATTTTCGATTTCCTCCTACCACACGCCCACCCATGAGTTTTATTAGATTTTTGTCAAGTGTCAATCATGCAAAGAGTTTCTAGAAGAAAAGATGGAAGGACATTTGCACAAAAGACCATCTTAACCCTAAAGTTTCGGGCACCACACTCAAGGCACACACTCACATGCCACTTGTTGACTAGGGTTACAACAAAAGGCTTTGGGAAGTGGAAGGTCACCTAGGGAACATGCATAGAAGGGGAAAGATCTCCATAGGGAAGGGAGAGAGAGGGGCGGCATCTAGAAGCCTCCACACTCCTAAGCCATGTGGCATCCATGCAGCATTTTATTTTGGGAAGAGGAAGAGACTAGTGAGTAATTTTACCTAGTTGCCCTAAGATAACATTGCACTTAAGACACTTTTGAGAGGGGCATTTGAGGCATTCAGCCAAGAAGGGAGGAACCCCACACGCCACCTCAAGCTTTGGTCTTTTCCAAGGCAATCTCATGATGAAACTAAAGGGACATGGATGGCAAAGGGGAAGGAAGAAGGGCAATGCCATTTGTCCTTCATGCATTGGGTTTCAAGTGACCAATAAGATTTTGTGGGAAAGTTCTATATATGGGGGAGAGAGCTACATGCCCAAGGGTTTTCTTTTGCCATTTTTCGGATGTCTCATGTTCTCACCTTCTTCATTCTCTCTCACACAAGCACTCAAAGGATTTCACACTTTCTCACACTTTCCTACCAATCAAACAAAGGAAAACTCCTTCAAGAAGAGATTTCGGCTTAGCAAGGAAGAAGCACAGTGAGATTTGCTTTCTTGATTTACATACACACCCACACATGACACATTATCAACTCATGGAAATGAGAATCTCCAAATAGTTTCAGTTTTGACCAAACACTGACAATCTCACACTTGTTCTTAAGGAACCAACTAGGGTTTCCTAGGGTTTGGTATAAGCTGAATAATGAGGAATCCAAATCCTTCATGTATTCAGGCAGCTACTTGTCTTTTCACCTTATTTTGAGTTATGGAGAAGAACACAAGAAAATGAGAGACTTCTTGACTAGAAACCCTAGAAACCGATTGGCCTATTGGTGTTTAAACTCAAGTGGTAGCCTTAGCAATTGCACACACAATTTAACCTCATGGATTAGGGACCCCTCATTCTAACTAGTTACACTTCGATTTACAGCTTGCTATTTGTTAATCTTTGTGGATTTTTGTAAGTATACACTCAACTACTTCTTGTTAATGCACGCATACTTTTGTGTAAATCCTTGGTTTGTTTCTATTACTTTGGTTGCTATTCTTGTTTGCTTGATTGAATACTCTTACAAGAACTTGAAATATGATTATGGAATGGCTGATGTGAATCGGTTTATGATGAAAAATGGTGATACTATTCCTTACATGTTTTGGTTTTAAGAAAAATGATGTTGATGTTTTAAGACTTGTAATGATTCGGTTTTACCCTCCCTTGAGTGACTCGAATCTTGTTCAAATGCCATGATTTCATGTCTTGTTTTACTATACCATGATTTCTAAGCATCTTAGATGAAGTTTAAAGTATGTTTAAGTGATGATTTTCCATGTTCTTGTGCATGTATGTTTCGGCCAAGGCTAGTTTACCTAGTTCCATGTTTGAGTTTCAATATCTTATGAGTTCTATGTTATCATGCAATGAATTAAACATGTTATGCTTGGTTATTTCATGCATGGTATCTCATATGGCATATGTCAAGTACTAGCACACATGTTTTAAGTCTCATGTCACATGCATTTGGGAAAAATGATTTCAAAGAGAAACATTTTCAAGAATGAAAAAGGGGTTTTTGGAAATAAAGTAATATTTTAAAAAGTTTTATCATGACCCCTAATACTATGGTGGGGGAATGTCCTAATGGAACTCCTCTATCTACTCTGGACTGCTTAAGAATGGAGTGGCAATCTCTGGGTTGACAAAGAATCGTCGATGTGCCTCAGATAGATTCTTTTAAAAGAATGTAGGAGCAAGGTAGCGCCTAATGCTAATGGGTGCACAAGGCATGTAGCCCAACATAGTATTGGCAAGTTAATAAGTTAAGTTATGTTAAGATGTAGTCATCATGGTGCACGGACCAGTGATGGTGTGGTAACTAGCAGGAACACGCGGTGCATAGGAGAACCATGATGTATGCACGAGTGTTATAACAATGAGGACATGTGCCTACATGATATGATATGGATCACATAATGTGAATCATGCGATATGATATGATATGTTCTGGATCACGTGATTAACTTTGATATGAATGATGATGAAAGTATGTTTTTTGAAAATGTTAAGTCTCTACTACAAGTTTTAAGAATGGTCAATGCATGAGTCACAACTCAGCCTCAGTTATGAGTTATGTACATGTTCATGCATGCATTGCATGATATACTTCTTGTATGCTTGTGTTAACTGTTGTATGCTATGTGATTACTTACTGAGATTTCTTGAAATCTCACTGTTACAATCTTCCACTTTCATTCCACCTCCGGAATGGTAGAAGTAGTTAAAGAAATGCTTGATAACCTCGAAGCATGAATCTAGACAGTACCATGATAGAAGACGAGTACACCATTGGGGACTTATACACTATGCAGTGGCTATGTTAGATTTCACTATTCCATTTCTCCAAGAATTATTGAATGGTCTCTAAGACCCTAATTTTGATGTTTTGATTTTGGATCCCTTATGGGTATTGAAGTTTTCATGGAACTTGGACCAAGTAACGTGACTTCCCAAGGAATCTAGTGAAGCCTACATGGATGGAATGAGGCTTATTATGGAAATAGGACTCCCATCGCCAGAAATGCTGAAGTCAACAGGAGCTTGCTTAATTCTGTCTCCTAATGAATCTTTAATAGTGGGGAGACTGCATAATGAGAACTTAGGAAGGTTTAGGTGGCCGTCTCATTTTTAGAAAAGGAATATATTTTGGTCCCATGTTTTGGGAATGCAAACTCATACTAGATTTTGAAAACTCTCTTTGTTTATGGATGACATTGATGGGACAAGGTTGGGGTAAAATTTTTTTTTTTTTTTTGTACCATGTACTTTGTAGTTGCTGACAGCATTGCTTAGATTCTCCATACCTTAAAACTGTTTTTCGCCAAATGTTTATTGCATATTGCTAGAATATCTAGAAGCATTGTACATTATCTGTCATGTATGAGGGGTGTGTAGCCTGTTGCATGTCCCAACGTCTCAGTCACCGTCAAATCCCAAGTGGGGGCTGGGGTGCCACAGAAGATGGTATCAGAGCAATTACGTCTCTGGGTAAACTCACATTTTGTCCTAGGGGTATATGGTACTTATAACTAGGTTTGAGATCTGTAGTAATAGGTTGTGATCCCGTAAGTGGTAGGCCTGAGTCTCGGAAGGATGGATTAGAATGCATAGGTGACCTCTGAAACGTCAAGTAATGAAGGGATAAACTATTGGGAGAAGACTGATCTAAGTTGGTTTTATGTGTTTCGGGCGAAAGAAGGTGTTATGGTACGAAACTGGCATGAGAATACTACTCCTCAAAGAGATCAAGAAGCTGAGAACCCACCTATGGAAGGATGACAAGCAATAATAAAGGCAATTCACCAGATGAATGAAGTGGCGTGGACTCAAATGGAACAAGGACAACAGAATAGATAAGGACCGCCTAGAGGAGAACAAGGATGTTCTTATGAGAAATTCTTGGTGTATAAATACCTAAATTTCATGGGAACAGAAGGATTGATGAAAGCTAATAAGTGGCTCCTGGACTTAGAAAAGACTTTCGATATTAGTGGATGCAAGGCAGAGCATAAAGTCCAGTATGCAAGACATATGCTTCAGGGAGAAGCTGGAATCTGGTGGGATACTAAAAGACAATTGCTGGCTCGTCAATTAGGGGATTTGACTGCACTTACTTGGGATCAATTCAAAACGGAGTTCGATCATCATTTCTTCCCGGAAATGGCAAAGAAGCATAAAGCTTTTGAAATTGCAAACTTAACCCAAGGAAATATGACGGTTGATCAGTATGCTGCTCGTTTTATGGAATTGGGGAGATTCCTGCCTCACTTGATTAGCATGGAGCAGATGCAGGTTAGGAAATTTTAGGATGGGTTGCAACCCCATATTCAAAATCAAGTGGCCTGCTTATGGATAGAGAATTTCCAAGAACTAGTCAATGTGGCGTCGATAGCAAAAGCGGAACAATGAGGATTGATTGTGCAAGCTCAAGCAGATAGAAAGAGGGGATACCCTTACTCGCCATAAGGTGGTGCGGAGAAGTGAAATGCCCCTATAACCCCAAGTAAAGGAAAGTGTGTAGCAGCAAGGAGAGCGGCACTTGTCACTCTGTTGCCATGTTGACGATGCGGGAAGTGGCATAGTGGAGAATGTCATTTGGCCTCAGGAGCGTGTTTTAGATGCAGCCAGAATGGTCATATGATCCGGGATTGTCCATAGAATACGCCTAGAGGGACATCAACACCAAGCAATAAACCAAAGCTCCCTATGAAAGCTAAGGTTAATGCCATTATGCTAGGAGAAGTAGACTTGGAAGCCGACGAGACAACAGAAGCTGGAATGATTACTGGTAACATTTCTAATCTCGCTTTCACTTGATTAAAACTGTGTTTGAAGATTGTTGAGTAATCGAAGTTACCTTATTATGTAAGATTAGATTGAAGCAATATTCAGTATGTGCTCTGTTTGATTCCGGAGCATTAAGATCATTTCTCTCTGGTAATTGTGTACAACAATGTGAGCTCGAGGCTGAGCCAATGCCTCGAAAAGTTTTAGTGGCTATTCCAGGCTGGGAAATTATTGGGTGTAAGAATATAATTAAGAATTTCCCATTGGAAATTTCAAATTTAGTTCTGGTCGTGGATTTGATTGTCTTTTTGTTTGATGGAATTCGATTTAATCCTAGGAATGGACTGGTTATCGAGATATTATACCAAGATAGACTGTCGCAGTGGTGTTCAATTTTCCTGAAAAGTAAAAGCTCTTGTATATGGGGAGACTGTTTGATTGAATCCATCTATGATGACCATTGGGCAAGTTAGGAAGAGCTTGATGAGTGGAGATACCGCTTATCTAGTAATGATTATTAGCAAGACGGCGGAACCTAAGGGAATCAAAGGAATTCTTGTGATTGAGGATTTTTCGAAGGTTTTTGCCGACGAATTGCTTGGATTACCTCTGAATCGAGAGACAGAATTTGTAATATAGCTTGAATCGGCCACGGCCATAGTGCATAAGGCACCATACCGAATGGCCCTAGCAGTATTGAAGGAACTTAAGGTTCAAATAGAAGAGCTCTTGGAAAAGGGTTTTATCTGACCTAGCTCATCACCATGGGGAGTACTGGTATTGTTCGTTAAGAAGAAGGATGAAACTCTAAGGATGTGTATTGATTATAGAGATTTGAACAAGGTGACTATTAAGAATAAGTACCTGTTACCAAGAATAGATGATATGTTAGATCACTTGCAAGGAGCTACAGTTTTCTTTAAGATTGATCTACGATCAGGATATCACCAATTTAGAATTAGAGATCAAGATGTATGTAAGAAAACTTTCCAAACTCATTATGGACATTTTGAGTTCCTATTTATGACTTTCGGGCTAATTTATGCTCTAGCAGCATTTATGGATTTGATGAATCGAATTTTTCGGCAATATTTGGATAGATTTGTGTCAGTATTCATCAATGATATATTGATCTACTCACAAAATGATGAAGAGCATAATAAACATTTGCACATAGTGTTGAAGACTGTGCAAGAACACCAACTCTATGCCAAGCTTTGGAAGTGTGAGTTTTGGCTACAAGTGAGATTTTTGGGACATGTCATTTCTAGTGTGGGAGTAGCCGTGGACCCCGCTAAGATAGAAGCAGTAACAGAATGGCAAAGGTCGATGAATGCTCATGGAATATGCAGTTTTCTAGGATTGGCAGGATATTATTGGAGGTTTTTGGAGAGTTTATTTGAACTTTCTAGTCCTCTGACAGCACTCACTAGAAAGAATGCTAAGTATGTATGGAATGAAGAATGTGAAAAGAGTTTCCAGGAGTTGAAAAATAGGTTAACTTCAGCACCTGTATTAGCATTACCTGAACCTCATAAACCCTATGTGGTTTATAGTGATGCATCCAAGATGAGTTTAGGATGTGTTCTGATGCAAGAGGGAAGAGTTGTCGGTTATGCGTAGCAGCAACTCAAGACCATGAGCAGAACTAGACTACCCATGACCTAGAATTGGTGGCTGTAGTCTTTGCTTTGAAGATCTAGAGGCACTACATGTATGGTGAACAATGTGAGGTGTACACGAATCACAAAAGCCTTAAGTATTTGTTTACTCAAAAAAACCTAAGCATGAGGTAGAGAAGGCGGATTGAAACCATTAGTGATTACCAGTGTGAGATGAAGTATCACTTTGGTAAAGCTAACGTTGTGGCGGATGCAGTTAATCACAAAGCACAGACTAATATGATGTCTCTTTTGGCTGCCATGATAAATTTGTTGATTGGAGACCCTCAACGAGTTTCTGATTGGGCACTGATGCAATAAATTGTATTGATAACTAAGGAAGAAATTTTGGACGGATAACATAAGGATGATAAGCTAGAAAGGTTGAGATAGAAAATTTTGAAGTCAGAAGGACCTCCACATTTTTCGATTAAGGAAAATGGGATACTACTCTATAAGGAGAGAAAAGTAATTCTTAATGATATGGAATTAAAGGAGAATATTTTGAAGGAAGCACATTGTACTCCTTATATAGCTCACCCTAGCAGTACCAAAATGAATAGGGATTTGAAAAGTCATTATTGGTGGGAAGGTCTTAAGAAAGAAGTGGTAGATTTTGTGGCAAAATGCTCTATCTATCAACTAGTAAAAGCTGAGCACCAAAGACTAGCAGGAAAATTACAACCGTTGCCTATTCCGAAATGGAAATGGGAAGATGTATCAATGGATTTTGTAATTGGGTTGCCAAGGACCTCATCGAGTATGAATTTGATATGGGTCATAGTGGACAGATTAACTAAGAGTGCACATTTTCTACCCATAGCCAATATTGATTATATGGATAAGCTCTCTTGAAACCATATGTTAAGGAAATAGTTTGATTGCATGGAGTTATGAGAACTATAGTGTTAGACTGGGATACTCATTTTACTTCTCATTTTTGGCAAAGTCTGCAAAAGATGATGGGCACTCAGTTAAAAACTAGCAGTGCATATCACTCTCAAACAGACAGTCAATTGAGCATACGATTCAGAGATTGGATGATATATTGCGAGCAGTGGGCGAAAGCCAAAACACAAGACAGATTTTTGGTTTCCTCCTACCACACGCCCACCCATGAGTTTTCTTATGAGTTTCTAGAAGAAAAGATGAAAGGACATTTGCATAAAGACCATCTTAACCCTAAAGTTTCGGCTACCACACTCAAGGCACACACTCACATGCCACTTGTCAACTAGGGTTACAACAAAAGGCTTTGGGAAGTGGAAGGTCACCTAGGGAATGTGCATGGAAGGGGAAATATCTCCATAAGGAACGGAGAGACAGGGGCGGCATCTAGAAGCCTCCACACGCCTAAGCCATGTGGCATCCATGCAACATCTTATTTTGGGAAAAGGAAGAAACTAGTGAGTAATTTTACCTAGTTGCCCTAAGGTACATTGCACTCAAACACTTTTGAGAGAGACATTTGAGGCATTTGGCCAAGAGAGGAGGAACCTCACACGCCACCTCAAGCTTTGGTCTTTTCCAAGGCAATCTCATGATGAAACTCAAGGGACATGGACGACAAAGGGGAAGGAAGAAGGGCAATGCCATTTGTCCTTCATGCATTGGGTTTCAAGTGACCAATAAGATTTTGTGGGAAAGTTCTATATAAAGGGGAGAGAGATACATGCCCAAGGGTTTTCTTTTTCCATTTATGGACCTCTCATGTTCTCACCTTCTTCATTCTCTCTCACACAAGCACTCAAAGGATTTCTCACTTTCTCAAATTTTCCTTCTAGCCAAACAAAGGAAAACTCCTTCAAGAAGAGATTTTTGCTTAGCAAGGAAGAAGCACGGTGATATTTGCTTTCTTGATTCATGCACACACCTACACATGACATATTATCGACTCGTGGAGATGAGAATCTTTAAATAGTTTCAGTTTTGACCAAACACTAACAATCTCACACTTGTTCTTAAGGAACCAACTAGGGTTTCCTAGGGTTTGGTATAAGCTGAATAATGAAAAATCCAAATCCTTCATGTATTTAGACAACTACATTTCTTTTCACCTTATTTTGAGTTATGGAGAAGAATACAAGAAAAGGAGAGACTTCTTGACTCAAAACCTTAGAAAATGATTGGCCTATTGGTGTTTAAACTCGAGTGGTAGCCTTAGCAATCACTTTAACCTCATGGATTAGGGTTTTTAGAACCCTCATTCTAACTAGTTACACTTTGATTTACAGTTTTCTATTTGTTAATCTCCATTGATTTTTATAAGTATACACTCAACTTACTTCTTGTTAATGCACGTATACTTTTGTGTAAATCCTTGGTTTGTTTCTATTACTTTGGTTGCTATTCTTGTTTGCTTGATTAAATACTCTTACATAAACTTGGAATATGATTATGGAATGGCTAATATAAATCGGTTTATGGTGAAAAATGGTGATAAGATTCCTTACATGTTTCGGTTTTAAGAAAAATGATGTTGATGTTTTAAGACTTGTAATGATTCGGTTTTGCCCTATCTTGAGTGAGTCAAATCTTGTTCAAATGCCATGATTTCATGTCTTGGTTTACTATACCATGATTTCTAATCATCTTAGATGGAGTTTGAAGTATGTTTAAGTGATGATTTTCCATGTTCTTGTGCATGTATGTTTCAGCCAAGGCTAGTTTAACTAGTTCCATGTTTGTGTTTCATGCTATGGCGGGGGAATATCCTAGTGGAACTCCTTTGTCCACTCTGGAGTGCTTTAAGAATGGAGTGGTAACCCATAGGTCGACAAAGAACCGTTGATGTGCCTCAAATGGATTCTTTTAAAAGAATGTAGAAGCAGGGTAGCGCCTAAGGCTAGTGGGTGCACAAGGCATGTAACTTGACATAGTATTATCGAGTTAATAAGTTAAGTTATGTTAATACGTATTCATCATGGTGCAAGGACCAGTGATGGTGTGGTAACTAGCAGGAACACGTGGTGCATAGGGGAACCATTATGTATCCACAAGTGTGATAAGAACGAGGCCACGTGCTTACATTCTCATACCCATTCTCAATACTAGGCTCACGTATTCTCCTATTTCTCCCACCTTGCAGATTTCTAATCACTGCATTTCGCTTATCCATCCTATCCCTCACTTCCCCCGACACCAAATTCAACTGTTCAAGATGGATCCTAAGTCATGATGCACTCTTCCATAGTTTACATCAAATAGATCAAAACTGGTTCTCCTTCCTTCAAGCCCATCTTCAATGTTGGAGTTTTGTTATCTTCATCCCAAATGAATTGCACCCATCCTTGTATGGCTTCATTGATCTTCCTAGCTCTTGACCCTGTAATTGGCCTATTTGGAACTTGCAAATGATCTTTAAGACTTGATCCACCTCGGTACCCATCATAAGCTTTAATCAACTCCTCATTCATATTGTTGATCATCTTCCTCTCCATATTATTATGATAAGCTTATCCAGATCCTCCCCCTCTTGCCATACACCACAATCATTTTGTAGCTTTAGAATACTATTCTTTTTTCGTCTTTATGAAGCTTTAGCATGAAAAAAATTTGCATTTTGGTCTCCTTCCTCCAACCACATAGCTCTTGATCTCTGCTTACACCTAATCTCTTCCCTCTCTAGCCATAGTTGAACCTCATCCCTTGATAAGATAGCAGCTTCACTATCAACACCTCTAGGATCACTCTCATGTAGCAATTTGAGGTTATATTTTGCCTCCTGAAGCTGAGTATGCACCTTGCCAAACTTATGTTTTATTCCACAAATCCAATTATCGGCTACATCCTTTAATCATATCAACAACTTCGCCCATACTACTATATGGAGTCCCAAGCTTCCAAGTATCTTTTACAATCTGTGTACAACCCTCTTCACCAAGCCACATAGCCTCAAATCTGAATGGCTTTGATATGAACCCACAGGATTGAAACTCCTTGAACCCACAATCAATTTGAAAACTCACCCAAGAAAGCCAAAATCAACTCAATGGATGGAAAAATTTAGACCCGTTAAGAAACTCATTTTAAGAACTTAGATTATATTAAAATCTAAACCCGTTAAAGAACTTGTCTCAAGAACCCAGATTATCAGAAGGAACACCACAAAGGTTGTGATTTACCTTTGATAAGTTCAAAAGTTCATCAAGAACAAGAGGAGATAAAACCCAACTCACAATGAAATAATCACCAAATTGTCTAAAAATGAAGTGGGTGGCCACAAGATGTTTAAATACTCCTTAACAAAAATAACCCTAGGCCAAAATAATGCCCCTTCCCAAAAATACCCTCAAGTGGCCGAAAACCCTAAATAAAAATAGAAGAACCCAAGCTCTCTCTTATGTAGCCGGCGCCCCATTAGGTTTTACATTAAAAAAGCTTCCCTTAAAATCCTAGTTAATAAAATATAAGACATATGTGGGCCAAGCATCCTCAAGCCTAACTATTCTAGACTAATTCTTATGACTAATAAAATGAGCCCTTTAAAAGAATTAAACAAGTCCAAAGCCTTCAAGTGCCCAAAGCCTTTAAGTCATGTTGTTCTCTTCCATAGCTTGTATCAATTGAATTAAAATTAATTCTCCTTCTTTCAAGCCCATCTTGAGTGTTGGGCTCTTGCTAATTTTATCCCAAGTGGATTGCATCAACCTTGCATTGCCTCCTTGATCTTCTTGGCTCTTGATCTTGTAATTGGCTCATCTGGAACTTGCAATGGATCTTTAAGACTAGGTCCATCTTGGTGCCCATTAGGCTTTTTCCTTTATTTTTTTTTAAACCAACGTACACCATCTAATTCCAACCAAATGGGCAAATGGTCAGAATAAGCCACCGAGCCATGAATGACAGTGGCACTTTGGTATAATTGACACCAACTGGGATTTGCAACAAAACGATCGAGCCTCTCACTAATAGAAGATGAGCCACCTCTTTTATTACACCAAGTGAACATAGGGTCTATGAATCCCAGATCTCTAAGTTCACATTCAGATAAAAGCATTCTAAAGTCAAATTAATTGTCGTTCAGGTCTAGCTCAACCTCCTCATTTCTCACTTTGAGTAGCAATTTCATTAAAATCTCCAAAGATAAGCCAAGGTTCATCCTGTGACACCCCGTTTTTACGTGTATTTTTACTGAAGGAATATTTTAATTTAATTAATATTTTAGTGCTTGTATTTTAAATAATCGGATTTTAATTGGATTTTATTCGCTGTTGAATTTAAATTGCTATTTAATTTATTTTAACTTGTTTTTGGATTTAAAATTTAATAGTTGGTTTTCACTAGTTATTTAATATATTTTAGCTTAACGATGTGTTTAACATATTTTCTTGGTTTTATTGCTTTTAAAGTTATTTTCGTTGGATCAGTCATTGGACTTCAGAAGTGAGGACTAAACCTCATTTCTTTCCCTCATCTTTTCTTCTTCCTTTTTCCTTTTTCTTTTCTTTTTCTTTCCCTTTTTCTTTCTTTTTCTTTCTTTCTACTTCCTCCTTCCCGTGCACGTGAACTCTCTCTCTCTCCTCTCCCCATCGCCGTCCAGCCCCTACCCTCAGCCCACCGCCGTCCGGCCGGCGTGGCCATCACCACCCCCACCAAAAGAACCCCCTCCAGCCGGTGAACACCTCCACCGAAAATCTCCTCCATCCGTGCCACCGTTTAGTCGGAAAAACCCATCTAAGCCGCACGGTTTTGAGCCGTTTCCGGCGCCGTCGCTCCACCTCCAGCCACCACCTTTTCTGTGACGCCCCCAAATTTCGCTTGGGATTGAACGAACATTTGAAGCGTCGAGACATGCAACACAAGGTTACCTGCCCCCGTTCATGACATATAAGATGCAATGTTCCTAACATGCATCTAGCATTATGCAATATTCGCAGCGGATAATTTTTTTTTTTTTTCTTTAGCAATACTATGCACCAAACTAAAAATATCCCAAATACTTGAAACATATTTCATACATAAAAACATACTAAAAAGCGTGATCACTACACTAGTCCAAAATGGTTGTGATCAAAAGAATACTTGAGATACAACTCCAAAAGTACAAGCATTAACCTAAGTTAAATACTATACCATCATCAACATCGCACCGTAGCCTAGATGACCGTATTCAGATGGTCAGATTCCAATTCTTCTTTGGGTCCTGTAACAAGATCTACCATTCGGGGGGAATGGTAGTTGGGACTACCACAGTGAGATTTGATTACAAATCTCAGTAAGTTAACATAAAACTCACACACAGGTTAAAGATGCATGCATGGCAGTAAAAGCATAAATGCATAAGTAAAGTCGTACATAAGCATAGCATAACTTGACATATAACATGACATAACCAGAACTTAAACGTGAACTGAACTTGACTTAACATGACATGAACTTGAGTTTAAAACATAACATGGACTTGAAATGTAGCATGAACGTAAACATGCATAACATAAATATGAACTTGAAAATAACATAAACTTGAACATATCATGACATAAACGTGAACTTGAGACATACTGTAAACGTGAACTTAACATGATGTGAACATGAACTTGGAACATAACTTGATCATGAACATAACATGTACGTGTACATAACAAAACATGAACTTGATCTGAAACTTGACTTATCATGCACTTGATCTGAAACTTGACTTAATACGTACTCCACAGTTGTTGTGGCCCCACGTATTCTACGTGTCACAATTGCTGTGTCTCACGTAGTGTATGCTCCACAGTTGTTGTGGCCCCATACTTCATGCTCCACAGTTGTTGTGGCCCCATGAATACACGTAACATAAAATATAATACGTACTCCACAGTTGTTGTGGCCCCACGTATACACGTAACAGAAAATATAATACGTACTCCACAGTTGTTGTGGCCCCACGTATACACGTAACATAAAAAATAATACGTACTCCACAGTTGTTGTGGCCCCACGTATACACGTAACATAAAAATATAATACGTACTCCACAGTTGTTGTGGCCCCACGTATATACGTAACATTAAATATAATACGTACTCCACAGTTGTTGTGGCCCCACGTATTCACGTAACATAAAATATAATACGTACTCCACAGTTGTTGTGGCCCCACGTATTATACGTAACATAACATGTCTTATCTTTCTTAATGCATGAGATATTAATTAATATCATATACTTTTCTAACATGGCGTATACTTGTAAATGACACAATATGATTTAATCATAACATTTCATGGCATACTTATAACATACATCATTGTATGATAGAAAAGATTATGTAACAGATAATTATTCATGAGAGATTAAATCATACGTAGCAGATAAACATGTAATGACATAGCATGACATGGCATATACGATAACATACATACATAAATTGTAGTTCTCTTACCCATCACACATACACAATAAACTGATAGTAAGTTAGAGGCTAACTTACCTCGATTGTCACGTTCTACGAGAATAAAGTGCGATATACGAGAAACTGTAAAAGGTCATTCTAAAAGTTAGAAATTTAATTACTAACAATTAGAAACATGGAAACAAGTTATCTTAGAGTAAAATTATCATTTTACCCTCTACATGTGGGAAAACGACCATTTTACCCATAACTTAAGGATTTCATATCCTAACTCCAAAAAATTCCAAAATTTACATTCCTCATGTAAATTTTGTTCTAAACTCAAATATCAACTCAGAAAAATTTAAAACAAAACATCACTATGGAAAACACACTATGGCCGAAACATCCATAGGCCATTTCTCTTGATTTTTGTTACAATTCCTTCCAACTTCAAAACTCATGCTTAAACCAAAATTTTACAACAACATCTTCCAATCCTAAGTTTAAAACCATACTTAAAACATCCATTTAGAAAAAGCTAATAATCAACACCAAACTTTTTTGTAAAAAGATCAAAACACTTGAATCACAAGCTTTGTCCTTAAATCAAAACATCTCCAAGAATTCCAAAAAATCTAATCTTACTTCTAACATATTCATAACATCATCCTCAGATAAACCATGCTTTAAATCATCAAACTAAAGTCACCAAAATCACAAAAATAACACTTGGAGTTTTTGATTTTACACTTAGTCCAAAAACAGAAACTTTTTCTTAACTAGCTTTGATAAATCTCTTGATCAATGGCTTAAGAAGGTGAGATCTTTGAAATAAAGTATCACATGGTTTAAAAACGTGTCCTAAAGAATATCCAACCATCAAAATTAAAATCACATGGCTAAAACCCAATAAAACATGGATCTAACCTAAAAACATCAAATCTTAGGCCTAACCGAAATTCTCTTGCATAGAAAAATCATATCTTTGAAACTAATACTAAATATCTCCAAAATAACATCCTAACATGAAAATAAGAGACTTAGGATCATCATATAAAAATATCAAAGCCTTTAGAGTAAGATCAAACCTCAAAATATTCAAACTTTATCCAAATAAAAACTGTTTTGTCACTTCCAGTTTTCATGTTTCTAGATCTAATAAAATCTATCATCAAAATCTTTATTCATGCAACAAAACCTCAATGAAAACTCTTAAACACATTCTAAGAACACTCCATAAAATTTTCGGACCAAGATATATCCATTAGCTTGGTCAAAAACTCCAAAACATAACACACTCTCCAGATTCACGCCCAGAATGACCTTTCCATGGTTAAAAATACTTTTGACCGACCAAATGACCATGGAATGATACGAAAAATACATCTACGGAAACTAGACTCAAAGAGGAACAACTTTTATGAAGGAGTCATTGTGTGAAAATACTTACAAAGGGTCGAAAAACTCCACGAAAAAGACCCAGAAATCTGCCCGAGAGAGCTCTTTTGGGTTTCTCTCTAAGAACGGGGTGAAGAAATGATTAAAGTGAAACAAGTGTGTCTTGCACGACTCAAGACTTCTGTAGGGAGAATATTTGGACCTTAATGATCATTGAGTGGAGGTGTAGACATGTGACATAATGTAGAGGATAGTGGGGGGCAAAAGACAACTTACAAAGGCTATGAGACATGGGACTTGATGGGGTGGGTTCCTCCATATTAATGAGTGCAACTTGATGCAATGAATGGTCTGCCAAGTGGGGGAGGAAATTTCTCCAAGAAGCTATGCCAAGGTGGCCAAAATTCGTGGGCTTTAGTGGGCCTTAGTGGGCCTCAACCAAGTGGGCTTCAATTTGGGGTTTAAAGGGGGTTTGGTTAGGGTTTGAGATGCTATCAAGCCCAAATCCAATTTTTCTTGGCCCAATCAAATTTCTAAGGTTTAAAATGTTGGATAAAGATGTCATAATAGGAATTTGAGAAATTAATAGCATGTGAAAGTGATTTAATCAAGTGATTAAACACAATACTAGAAATTGGATCAAAAAGGGTTTGAATGCCAACTTTAGGGTTTGGGGAAACCGTTTAGGGTTTCGGTTTCAACCAAGTTTTTGGGGTTTCAAAAGGATTCCAACCATTTAGGGTTTTACTAGGGTTGAAACCCTCTTCATCTAACTCAATTTGGTTGATCAGATGAAAAAAAACTGTTTTGCTTAGGTGGCATGATCTCACACATTGATTTCCTTCACAAATCCATCTAATGGTTTCTCTTTGTGCCAAGTATCTAATACTATTCATTATGTGTGGTTAAGATCTTCCAAGTGTCCAAATAAAACTTCTCTAACCTAATTTGGACATTTCACACTGTGATTTTGAAACCACTGCACTTAGTACGCTTATCGAGGTTACTATTCACTCCGAAAAAGTGCATAATAAACTTAGTACTGAAAAATCCTAAATATTCAACTGAGTCTAGTGGCGTAAACTATAACGTAATCTGACACTTCTAACTACCTCAAACAAATAAAATCACATTTCTGGCACCATAGTGAGTGATAAAACTAATTATGTTGACATACTAGAACTTATGCGATTAGCCGATTCGTAAAAACTTATGGGGTTTTCACGAGATTTCTAATGTCTATAGAAATTCCACCATTGAATTTCTAGCGGGCTGTTACATTTTCACCACTTCTTCCCCTACCTCTTGCCGACCTAACCCACCCATCCCCGGCCTCGATCGGTCACCGGAGCAGCTCTCACGAGCTCAACTCCGATTTAACCGTTTTTTACTTCAACCGGCATTTTCGCCGCCACCCACGGCCAAAGCTCGCTTCCACTAGCTTCATAAATATCCCTAGACCATTCCCTATCAATTTGGTGTCTTGGTTTGTCCCCGTTCAAAAGTGGGTATTTTGCGACCCACGGCTACAAGTGCATTTGCACTGTTACGTTGCTTTTTGCTTATCGTTTGCTGCGCGCCGAACCTTCTAAAAATCATATATAGTGCTGTAAGTATTTTCCCAAACTTCGTTTTAGATTTAAATGTATTATTACCTTTACAATAATTTATTTTGTCATCTGGTTGGTTTGTTGATTCCGTACTGAGTCCGAGGAGTTCGGGGGTCGGATGGATTGAGGAAGGAGCTGTCTGTTTGGTTGTTGGTGATGTTCGGGATGTGTTGATTATTTTATGTGATTTTAATTGCATGGAATTGAGCATACATGATCATGTGCGATTTATTGAAAATGAGTTTCTCATGAGTTAAATTGTTTTTGGGTGCGTGTGTCTCACGAGCCCAAGCCGAGATGGGTCATTATCTCGGTGGAGCTCCTCTGGTCACTCGGGAGCGGATAAAACTGAGTGACATCCCCTGGGTTGTCGCTGGGCGACGACTTGATCGCACGATACGGTAACGCTGTCGTGTCGACTCCGTGGTCCTTCGAGTGGCGGGGACTAGACGATGGCCAGGCCAGGTACGCGCTGGGCGCGAGTCTGGACATCACTCGTGTAGGTGTCACATGCGTAGTCGTTACCTACGGTGTGGCACAGAGCCAGAGTGTGCGGATGATCCCTAGGGGAGATCATGGTGCATGCATAATATGGAATTGATTTGGATTTGATTTGGAATTGATTGGGATTCGATTTGGATATGGGCCATTATCTGGGATAATGGCGAGTTTGTGATATGTGGCTTTGTGATCCATTAAATGGTGGTTTCTGGATTTAGGCCATTATCTGGGATAATGGTGAGGATTGATTTAAAGAAAAACTTTTTGAAGGATATGTTTTAAAGGAGATGTTTTAAAAGATATGTTTTGACGGTTATGTTTTTGGGCCAAAATGGGACCTTTGGCGTGCGTGGAAAAATATGTTTTTGGGACATGTGCATTGGGCATATTTCATGCATATTGTTTGGGTTGTAATATGTTTTATCTTACGATGTTTGGATTTTACTTACCTGCGGCACCATTTTTTGGCACCGTAGATTTTGATGTAGATCTTGATGAGGAGGAGGCTGAGCCCGAGGAGGCGGCTCCGCCAGAGAAGTAGCTTGGATGACCCTTTTTATATATCATATTCGTCGATGTTTTTATTAGTATGTATTTGGATTTAAGATGATGTTGAACATGTAATGTTTTATTTACGCTTGTTTTAAGCTGGTTTGTAATTAAATAAAAATTCTGGTATTTAGTTATATGTCTTCGCTATCCGCTGCGTGTTTCTTCGTGCACTTTTGTCGCTTGCACACACCTTTGGCACTTGGCGATGGGATGTGTGACCCGTGTTGTCATCATCCCGACGTCTCGATTTCCACATGGCCGTACGTGGGAGTTGGGGGCGTCACACATCCTCTCCTCTCCACAAGGTATGAATAAGGTGCCAAGTTTCCCATCTCTTAGTAGCATCAATGTGATAATCCACCCCTTCTTCTTTCTTTAAGTATGAGTCTCGTTTTACGTGCTGAGCCTCGTTCTATGTGCTAAACCCCGATGACATGTTCCGAAAGTTATCCAACGGATTTCAAAGTAAGATAGATATTTTAAAACTTACGGATATTTTAAATGTTCTGAAAATATTTATATGAAATATTTCTAGTATTATTAGATAAGCTTGTTTTTAAAGTAACACAATTATAATATCTTAATGAGCTCTAAAAATATTATAATTGGGGATAATTATTTAAATTAAATATTTTAGTCATTTTAAAATATTAAGAGATTTAACTTTACGTTGAAAACTATAACTTAAATTTAAATGATTTTATTCTATTTGAATAATTAACGATACTTCATCATTTTAAATAATGATGAAGGAATATTATTTTATAAACGAAAGTTTATAAAATAATATTCCTTCTTAATTCCTCTCAGTGTTTATTTAAAACTTTAGTTTAAATAAAAAACTTACGTGTTTTCAAATCAGTGTTTAAACTCATCGTTAAATCATTGCGAGGATCCAGAAACGAAGGACTTAGATTAAACACCGAAGCCCCTCTCTTTCCTCCTCACTTTTTCTCTTTTCCTTCTTCTCTCTCCTCTCTCTCCCTCCCTGCTCGATACATGCTGCTCTCTTCCTCACCTTGTGGGTTGCTCTTCCAACCAACGCCACCTCCAGCCACCGTGCCTCACCTCCCCCATCAGCATGTTCCTCTCCCACCGAGGAGCTCTACCCCACCGGTGGTGAGCTATACCGGCAGCTCTCTCTCTCTTTTTCCCTCCAACCGAATGGGTCTTAAAGCCTATTTCTCCACCTAGTGTCGCCATGCACAGCCAAATCGGTCACTGAGCACCACCAATGGCTTCACCACATCATGGGCTTCCTCCCTATATTCTCTTTTCCCCCTACCTCTCACTTTCTCCGATGGGTCTTTACACTCACACACGTTTGGTTGCACCATCGTACGCCGCCGTACACGGCTACCCACAGCATCTCACCACCACCGTCTTGTTCCTCTCATCACCATGACCTTCCCCAACTATTTTCATGCCCAACAGAGCTTTTCACAGCTCTCACTCTCCAAGGCATGGGTTACACCATTATTGGCCAATCCGTCGTCGTGAGCCACCACCCAGCCACCACCTCTCCACCACACCTTCCTCTACCTCTCCCTAGCTTCCTAAGAAGTTCCATAGCTTTCCTCCACCTCAAGCACCCTCCCTCCCTTTCGGGTGCAATTTTCACGACGTAATGCCCCCGTGCTCCACCACCTCTGACCACCATAAGGCCACCTTGAGCCTTTCCAAGACCACACATAGCTATTCTCAAGCCCAAACCGCCACTTTACATGGTGGATAGCCACCATACGTGGTGTTAACCGCCACGTATGACTCCTCCGACACCTTGATTATGACGGGCAATGAGCGATGCACGGGTTATCCTGTCGATGTTATAACCCTCTAGCTCTTGTTATTTATATTTATATTAGTTAGTTGATAGGTTGTGGACTGTACTGTTAGTAATTGTGGAGTTCGCTACGTAGTTGTGAAGTGAAGTGTAGTTGTGAAGTGTTGGGCTTGACTGTGTAGTGTTGTCGATTGTGCTGTGAGTATAGGCTTGATATTGATGCCGTAGTTGTAATGCAGCGTGAAGTGTGAAGGGAGTATGCGTGGAGTGTACTTGATGTAGTGCAGTGACGCACCGTGTGACGTGTGCTGTAGTAATGCGTGGCGTAGAGTGAAGAGAGTACAAGTGTCATGTAGCGACACACCGTGTGATGTGTGTTGTGATAATAAGTGATGTAGCGAAGGGAGTACGCATGGTGTGTACTCCATGTTGTGTAGTGATACACCGTAAGGCGTGCATCATAGTGATGTGTGTTGTAGTGTGGATAAAAGAGAGTTCACGTGAGTGTACTCTGTGCTATGTCGTGATACACTATATGGCGTGTCATGAAGGGTTGGATGGCGTAGCTGAGAAGTGTGGAGTATATGGTATCGTGTCGGGAACTATGTAATAGTGTCCCAAAGTAATGCTAATGTGGCAAGTAGTCCAGGGTGACGGGTGTCGCCTTGTGGTTGACTTATGGCTGAGAGTATATGAAAGTGGTGGAAAAGTATCAGAGAGTGCAGCGGAAGCATGACGGGCGTCGTGCTGTAACTCAGACATTTGTCTTTAGCTACATGACGTGACAGAGCTGCATTTGTGGATGCAATCCTCTTCCGTCAAGTGTTGGGATAAACTTGTATAGGACCAGGAAGTAGGAAGAGTCCTATCAACCGGGTCTAAGAAAGTTGGTATCGGAATATGGAGCTTGTTTATACAAGCGGGCGTTCATTGGAATTATAAGTTGGTCTTAGGTGATAAAGGGACAAGGTACATGTGCCTCTGGTGAGACACGTGTGCCGAACAGGTTCACCGTATATAATGGGTAATCTGTCTGGATAGGAATTCATGCAGCCTGTCTGGATAGGAATGAGGATTTAGTATGGGCCAGGATAAGTGAAGGTAGTAATGGGTAAGTTGTCTAAGGTCGGAATCATGCGTTGGAATGTGGAACTAGAAGAACGAGACGGAGGTCTTAGTGTCTTAACCCTAAGGTGAATCATGGAAGTTCACTTTAAGGAATAGGACCCCGAAGGTTTTAGTATAGTAAATGGCACATAAGAGCCCAGGGATGGATGGAGAGTGTTCAAAGTAAGGCATAGTTTCATTTTTAGTATAGTTACTTATGCATTAGATAGATGATGACGTAAGGTTATGTGTATGCATATAGGTTGCTATCTGACACGCACACAAGTGGACTGCATGGAATAAGTATGGCATGAAGTCCTGGTAAGTATTGCGTTCATACTCTTCTAGAGTTTTCTTATATAAACAAAGAAAATGAAATCTTTTCTCTAAAAGGAAAATGAAACTTTTCTCCACGAAAACATGTTTTATGAAAAAGAAAATGAAGCATAAGTTTTCAAGTATAAGTATGTAATGGCCCTCCTTGGCAGCCCATTTTTCACGCACCCAAAGTATATACATGTATGCATGTGGATGGATGCTATACGTGCTACGTATTGTATGTATGTTCATGAAAGAAAATGAAATGAAGCTATAAAAGATGCAAGAACAGACATTTTTTAAAATGAAAAGAAAGAAAATTGCTTTTTTTCTAAAATGACTTTTATGAAAAGAGAAACTTCTTTTAAAACGACTTTTATGAAAAGAAAGAAAACTATATTCTTTTAAAATGACTTTACGAAAGAAATGAACTAAAGAACCGTAAGAACTGTAAATGCTATAAGAAAGGATTGTAAGAACTGTAAAGGACTGAAAGACTGTAAAGGAAAGGAAATGACTAAATGGATGATGTATGAAAATATGTAACGGCCGGTCACATGAACTGAAATGAAAAAGGTACCGAATGGACTGTACTGGGCAAATTGCAATGCCGGGTAAGTAGTACTGGTAGTGCACCCAGTGCTACACCTTGACCGAATGGATTCCCACTCCGTGGCCACGGGTGGAATTAGGTCCAAAAGACCGCTAACCCCAATACACTGGGTGTAACAATGTGCTACAATGGCCAATGAAAGTAATAAGAAAGAAAGGATCCATGTTAAGAATGAATGCATGTATGTATGAAAATACGTATGCATGAATGTATGTAAGAAAATATGAATACATGAATGTATGTAAGAAAGATGTATGCATGAAAAGACTCTTTAATAAATGAAGGCAGCAAGGCATGGGGAACTGTTTTAAGAAAAGAAAGCATGTTTTTAAAGAAAAACCTCACCTTGCAACATTTTTAAAACGAACTGCATATCCATGCATAATAAGTACGATATGTATGTATGGAGTGATGAATGCATGACTGAAAACTATATTATTATATTTTAACTGTATGAAGTAATGCTTATGATTCATCGACTCATTTTAGTTTTTATGTGTGCCCTTACAAGGACAAGATGAGCATGACAGGTCAGGACGGGCATAGCCCAAGTGGAAGAGCATGAAGGCCTAGGCAAGACATTTTGTACGAGAAACTTTAATTATACAATTTAATATTTTCCGCTGTAATTTTTTAATTAAGAAAATGAATTTTATTTATAACATGGAGTCTTTTGTATCCTAGTATGAAAGGAAATTTTTTTTTAAAAGGAACTGTAATTTCTTCTATTTTTGTTAAAATTATTCTATAAAGGACCGCCCTTGTGGTGGGCATTACAATCAAGTTGGCCATAAATACCCATTAGAAACCATTTTTTTATGAGGGCCTGACTCAGCCAACATTAAGGCATCAATATGATACTTTGAGTAATTCAACACTGACAGGTTAACCTCTTATTTCTATAGTAAGGCCTGCCCCACTTCACCCAACACAATCAACAAATAAGCAATTAGAATAACACAATAGAAACTTACATCTTTCCATAGTATCATGAGCAGCAAGTTTTGTTTCTTGGAGAAACACAACATCAAGATCTTCCTTCTTGATCAAATCAAGAAGGGTTTGAATACCACGTGGGTTCCCAAGCCTACAAGTATTCTAGCTTAGAAGCTTCATGGTTCCCAGCCTCACTGGGAACCTGATGTATTTAATTTCTATATACATTTTGTCATATTTTTACTCTTATTTTTATGCTATTCTGTGTTTAATTTTCTTATTTATTGAATTTTTTATTTATCTTTTTTATTTTTGTTTAGGAAAAAATAAATTGAAAGATTCATGGGAATTAAGGAGAAACTTTCCTTTTTAAATTCAAATTCGCTTCATCAAAAGTCCAATAAAAATTTCCTTTCTCGAATTTCTTAAAATACTCTTCAATATTTTGAGCATAACTTTTTCTAGAGAATTCCAAAAAGGGTGATCTGAGTATCTACGGTAAGCTAAAAAAAAAACCTACAACTTTCATATTAAAGACTTTAAAAAAGAAGAAGATCTAGACGTAGAAAAGAGCACATCAAAGAGGTGGCAGAAAAACAACCAATTTTGGAAGAATCTTGTTTTGGGAAGATTAGAGGGAGGAAGACTAGAGCCTTGAAAGGGAGGATTTTCTTCACCATTGAATAGGAATTTGAAACTTGGAAAAAGAAGAAGAAGACATAGGCCGAATTGGAGTTGTTGACGATTGAGATTCTCGATCTACATACAGTTTCCTTCTTAACTCTTTCATCTTCTCTTTGTATAATTTTCATTATGAATTCCAGAATTATTATGATTCGTTTTTATTCTATTATGAGTTAATTTTTATTGCTAAGACTACAATGTAGCCTCTCCATGACAATTCTTAATCTTATTTTTATGTGATCATAATTTTATCATTCCTTTTGAGTATACATCATTGAGTTTAATGTTTTCAATTATCTGGCCAACAGTTGAGTGATTTCTTGTGCATGCTAATTCGAGAGATGATGCATGTAGTGTAGTTTCGTATGATGTATGTCATGAATTGAACGAAAGACAGGAATGTGCCAACGTGATTTATGCGGCTTTTATGTGAAATATTATAAATCTTAATGTGTTCAAGTACTTTTAAATTAGCATAGGCATATCGCGGGTTATCGTATGTTGGGTAGTTCTAATTTTACTCAAGAGAGGGTCCTAGATATTTCACTGTCAACTAAGATGATAATTGATTGATTGCATGATTAGGATTTGGGATTGGATTGGTTAGGTGAGTCAGATGCCTTAGTGTTTTCTTATTGAGTAAAATCTTATTCTTTTTAAGTATTTGGTCAATTTTTCATTTGTTGATTTAATTACTTTTTTTTTTTCAGATTCAAAATCCACCACTTTTCTTGATTTTCAAATAATTTATAATTAGAATAATTTTAATAGTTAACAGGTAAATAGTCATCGTGTAGCAGCCCGCTAGAAATTTAATAGTAGAATTTCTATAAACTTGAGAAATTTCGTGAAAACTCTGTAAGTTTTCATGAATCGACTAATCGCAAAGGTTTTAGCCTGTCAACATACTCAATGTTATCACTCACTATGGTGCCAGAAATGCAATTTTAATTATTTGAGGTAGTTAAAAATGTTAGATTACGTTATAGTTTACGCCACTAGACTCAGTTGAATATTTAGGATTTTTATGACCCAATAACTCATTTTCATAATTTCGAACAAAACGGCTATTCGAAACAGTGAATTTATTTATAGGGGCACTTTGGGGTTGAGTTTTGGTAAACGGTTTTCACTGCAAGTTAATATGAATATTTATGATTTTTCAGTACTAAGTTTATTATACATTTTTTTGGAGTGAATAGTAACATCGATAAGCGTACTAAGTGCAGTGTTTTCAAAATCACAGTGTGGAATATCCAAATTAGGTTAGAGAAGTTTTATTTGGACACTTGGCAAGATCTTAGCCACACATAGTGAATAGTATTAGATACTTAGCATAAAGAGGAACCATTAGATCATGCCACCTAAGTTTTATTTGTGAAGGAAATCAAGGTGTAAGATCATGCCACCTAAGCAAAACCTTTTTCATCTGATCAACCAAATTGAGCCAGATCAAAGAGGGTTTCAACCCTAGTGAAACCCTAAATGGTTGGAATCCAATTGAAACCCCAAAAGCTTGGTTGAAACCGAAACCCTAAACAGTTTCCCACAACCCTAAATTGGCTTTCAAACCCTTTTTCGATCCAATTTCTAGCATTATGTTTAATCACTGGATTAAATCACTTCCATATGCTATTAATTTCTCAAATCCTTATTATGACATCATTATCCAACCTTTTAAACCTTGAAAATTTGTTTGGGCCAAGAAAAATTGGATTTGGGCTTGATAGCATCTCAAACCCTAACCAAACCTCCTTTAAACCCCAAATTGAAGCCCACTTGGTTGGGGCCCACCAAGGCCCACGAATTCGGCCACCTTGGCAAGGCTTCTTGGAGAAGTTTCCTCCCCCACATGGCAGACCATTCACTGCCCTTGGCTGCCCCCAATAGTGTCTTGATGAGATGGAGAAACCCACCCCATCAACCTCTATACCTCACAGCTTCTGCAGGCTGTCCTCTCCCTTCACTATTCTCCACTTTATGTCACATATCTACCTCCAATCAATGGTCATTAAGGTTCATATTTTCGCCCTACTGAAGTCTTGAGTCGTGCAAGTCACACTTACTTCCCTTTCATCACTTCTTCACCCCGTTCTTAGAGAGAAACCCAAAAGAACTCTCTCGGTAGATTTCTGTGTGTTTTTGCGTGGAGAGTTTTGACCCCTTGTAAGTATTTTCACACAATGAATCCTTCATAAATTTGTTCCCCTTTGAGTATAGTTTTCGTAGATATATTATTCATATCATTTCATGGTCATTTGGTCAGTTAAAAGTATTTTTAACCATAGAAAAGTCATTCTGGGCTTGAAACTGGAGAGTATGTTATGTTTTGGAGTTTTTGACCAAGCTAATGCACATATCTTGGTCCGAAAATTTTATGGAGTGTTTTTAGCCTGTTTTTAAGAGTGTTCATTGAGGTTTTGTTGCATGAATAAAGCTTTTGATGATAGAGTTTTTTAGATCTAGAAACTTGAAAACTGGAAGTGGAAAAACAGTTTTTATTTGGAGAAAGTTTGAATATTTCGTGGTTTGATCTTACTCTAAAGGCTTTGATATTTTTATATGATGATCCTAAGTCTCTTATTTTCATGTTAGGATGTTAATTTGAAGATATTTAGTATTAGTTTCAAATATATGATTTTTCTATACAAGAGAATTTCGGATAGGCCTAAGATTTGATGTTTTTGGATTAGATCCATGTTTTATTGATTTTAGCCATGTGATTTTAATTTTGATGGTTGGATATTCTTTAGGACACATCTTTAAACCATGTGATGCTTTATTTCGAAGATCTCACCTTCTTAAGTCGTTGATCAAGAGATTTATCAAAACTAGTTGAGGAAAAAGTTTCTGTTTTTGGACTAAGTGTCAAACTAAAAACTCCAAGTGTTATTTTGTGATTTTGGTGACTTAAGTTTGATGATTTAAAACATGGTTGATATTAGGATGATGTTATGAATATGTTAGAAGTAAGATTTGATTTTTGGAATTCTTTGAGATGTTTTGATTTAGGGTCAAAACTTGTGATTCAAGTGTTTGAATCTTTTTACAAAAAAAAAGTTTGGTGTTGATTATTACTTTTTTCTAAATGGATATTTTAAGTTTGGTTTTAAACTTAGGATTGGAAGATGTTTGTTACAAAATTTTGGTTTAAGCATGAGTTTTGAAGTTGGAAGGATTTGCAACAAAAATCAAGAGAAATGGCCTATGGATGTTTCAGCCATAGTGTGTTTTCCATAGTTGTGATTTGTTTTATATTTTTCTAAGTTGATATTTGAGTTTAGGACAAAATTTTCATGAGGAATGTAAATTTTGAAAATTTTTGAAGTTAGGATGTGAAATCGTTAAGTTATAGGTAAAATAGTCATTTTCCCACATATAGAGGGTAAAATGGTAATTTTACTCTAAGTTAGCTTGTTTTCATGTTTCTAATTGTTAGTAATTAAATTTCTAACTTTTAGAATACCTTCTTACAGTTCCTCGTATTTCGTGCTTTATTCTCGTAGAACACGACGATTGAGGTAAGTTAGCTTCTAACTTACTATCAGTTTACTGTGTATGTATGATGAGTAAGGGAACTACAATTTATGTATGTATGTTATCATATATGCCATGTCATTACATGTTTATCTGTTATGCATGATTTATTCTTTTATGAATATTTATCTGTTACACAATCTATTCTGTCATGTAATGTTGTATGTTATAAGTATGCCAAGTTAAGTATGCCATATGTTACAGTATGTCATATCATATAATATTTACTGTTGCAAGTATGTCACGTCAAGTATGACATCTGTTACATGTTCGGTCATGTTACGAAGTGTTTCCATCTCAAGTAAGTCATGTCTTTCAAGTTACGTTTAAATCAGTTATGTCTAGCATACTCGTGATGTAATCATTATGATTGTCCGAGCATCTCCACTTGTAATTCACACGAGGTACTTTTGGCGAAATCATTTTGATTGTCAGAATGTCGTTCAAATTCAGTTATGCAGATACTCCTAGTGTAATCATTCTAATTGTTAGGGTATCTTATTTAAAATACTCGTAATGGAATCATTCTGATTGTCAGAGTATTATTAGGTACTCCTGGTGTAATCATTCTGATTGCTAGGGTACGTGTTTTAAGATACTCGTGATGAAATCATTCTGATTGTCAAAGTATTATTTGGTACTTCTGGTGTAATTATTCTGATTACTAGGGTACGTGTTTTAAAATACTCGTTATGGAATCATTCTGATTGTCAGAGTATTATTTGGTACTCCTTATGTAATCATTTTGATTGCTAGGGTACGTGTTTTTAAATACTCATGATGTAATCATTTTGATTGTCTGAGTATCTCTGATGGAATATGTTGAGCAGAATCATTCAGATTGTTCACTATTTCTGACGAAACGACTGGTGGAATTATTTTTTATTGTCAGAATTCAAGTCCAAGTTCATGTTAAGTAAAGAAGCAAGATTCCAAGTTTATGTTAAGTCAAGTTTTAGATCAAGTTGATGTTATGTTATGTTATGCTTACGTACATGTTATGTTCATGTTAACGTTAAGTTTCAAGTTCATGTTCATATCATGTTATGTTCACATTCATGTTATGTTATGTTCATGTTCACGTTATGTTTCAAGTTCACGATTCTGTCATGTTATTTTCAAGCTCACGTTCATGTTATGTTATTTTCACGTTCACATTATGTCTTAAGTTCACGTTTATGTCATGTTATGCTCAGGTTTATGTTAAGTTCAAGTTCATATTTATATTATGCATGTTCACGTTCATGCTATGTTTCAAGTCCATGTTATGTTTCAAGTTCACGTTCATGTTATGTTGCTAGTCCATATTATGTTTTAAGCTCAAGTCCATGTCATGTTAAGTCAAGTTCAGTTCACGTTTAAGTTCAAGTTATGTCAGTTATGTCATGCTATATGTCAAGTTATGTTATGCTTACTTACGACTTTAATTATGCATTCATGCTTTTACTGCCATGCATGCATCATTAACCTGTGTGGAGGTTTTATGTTAACTTGCTGAGATTTGTAATCAAATCTCACTGTAGTAGTCCCAACTACCATTCCCCCCCAAATGGTAGATCTTGTTACAGGACCCGAAGGAAAATTGGAATCCGACCAACTAAACACGGTCGACTAGGCTACGGTGCAATGTCAATGATGACATAGTATTTAACTTAGGTTACTACTTGTACGTTTGGAGTTGTATCTCAAGTACTCTTTTGATCACAACCATTTTGGACTAGTGTGGTGATCATAGCTATTTAGTATGCCTTTATGTATGAAGTATGTTTCAAGTATTTGGGATATTTTTAGTTTGGTGCATAGTATTTCTAAAGGAAAAAAAATTATCCGCTACGAATATACATAATGCTAGATGCATGTTAGGAACATTGTATCTTATATGTCATGAACGGGGGCAGGTAACCTTGTGTTGCATGTCCCGATGCTTCAAATGTCCGTTCGATCCCAAGCGGAATCTGGGGGCGTCACACATCGTGGGCTCGACAACCTTCTTTATCACTATATTACTTGTTACGATTTCTGCGCTTGCAAATTTTCACAACAGAACCACCCTCCACTGATTCACTTTGTTGTTCATTAGAGCATTCTATCACCTTCCTTTGTTGAGCATTCAGTCGCTTTGAAGATCTTCCATGTTCCTCATCACCCACCTCTAACTTCTATTTCCCCAATGTTTTTAAGTTTTGAAATGGTTGGTCATGAGAAGCAAGTAACAACACTTTCCTTTTCCATCTACATGACCCCTCTTTGTTATGAGGAACTAACACACATGCTATTGGACCATCAGCATCCAGCTCATTACTTTGGGCCACCCCATCAACCCATGGGCCTTCAGTCTCCACTGTGCCATGTTGAAGCCCAGCCACTGACCCAGTCTTCGACAGCATGTTACTGCCATTTTCAAAATCCCCCAACTTTCTGCTTTCAAGCTCATGATTGATATGAATCACCAGATTTTCCTCCCAAATGTTTGCCTTATGTAATGGGTTGGATATGGATTGAGACCCAACATTTACTCCCTCCACAATTTCCTCCATAAATCCCTCCGAGTGTAAATTTTCCAAGACCCTTCTCGAAATGGAAACTTCCTTAGCCCTTGAGCTCCTAGCCACCTTGGTTTCTACCGACTTTGGTGGCTACACCCTTTCCTTTAGCTGATCCTGCTTTTCTTTTTGCAGACCACTATTGTTCCCAATACGTTACAAGGGCCATAAGGGAACATATAAATTGCTTGCGACTCCATTTCCACTAACCAAGACTCACAATCACGATGATTATGATCTAACATGCCACATGCATAGCAAAAATTCGGGAGCCGCTCGTACGTGAAACTGATCCACACGGACTGTGACCATGCCAAGGTTAATCTTCTTAGCCGTAGCAAAGGCTTAGTGATATTCACATTGACCCTAACTCGCATGAACTCCCCCCATGCCATCTCATCCTTTTCAAAATTGACTTCATCTACCCTCCTTATAGCAATTCCAAGAAGATTGCCCGTGTATTCATTCCTAGCCATTAGAGGAAGATTATGAATCCTAACCCAGAAAAAAGCCTCTACCAACTTAATCTGATATACTTGTTTAAATCCCTCCACCTCACTCACCAAAACAAGGTGTTTATCAAACGTCCACTGCCCATCTCTTTGCACCCTTTCTATATCCCGAGCATCTTCAAGTTCAGCTATGAACAAAGTCGAATCCAGGTCACTAATATGCATTGGCTTCACAGGCCTCCATATTTTCCTCATAGTTTGCTTGAAAGCCATCTTACTGAAATGCCTATGAGTGAGCAGTTTGAAGATCAAACATTTTCCACTTCTTACTATCGCAACATCGAGCTTGGTTGAATCAATAGTTATCTCCTCTTCTTATTCAGTAAGGGAGAGACGCTGATAAAGTCCCTCCAAATCCATTACCACCCCCACGTCCACTCCTTAAGAACACACATCCGAAAAAAAAATCTATGAGGTAGTGCTTTGTTGGTTCCTGTACAAGATAGAAGAAAACCCCTACGTCAGGGAGAACTTGCGAGAGGAGTTTCAAGTTCCAAGTTTCTAAATCTTTGAGAGTACATATTAGTTACATGGTCAGCTAGAGTCACATAATTAAGGATAAACCATAAAGAGGACTTTTGTCATAATATGGACTGTCTTGAAGTCCATATTAGTTACATGCTCAGTTATGTCCACATCCTTATTTCCCCTAGTGACCTTCCCCACTCTCTCATTCATCCCCTGTAGTGGCAAGTCATAATCTTATCCAAAATGAAGGCTTCTCTTGGCTAAAATTTTGAAAGTTGTGTTTTGCCTTCAAAATCTCTCACAAAAAACATAAAAAATAATGTTGATGGAAGGACCTGTGGAAAAGGTTAAGATGATAGATATATAGAAAATTTAATTATTTATATCTTAACTCTTCCTCTCTTTTGTAGGTCAGAATCTGGATTCAAATTTAGAACTTATGCTCTGATACCATATAAAATCACCACGTATTCCAAAAATTTAAACAAATGGAAAGAAGTAGATTTAAATATTCATATCTTAACATGAGACCATTGCCACTTAGACTTGACTTGTCTCATCTATCATCAAATTCTTCTAACATCATATGTTGACATGGATTCTTGAAGACTATTTCCTTTCCTTAGCATCCTTAGGTTTCGTGACATATTTTTCAAAGCTTCCACATTCTGGTAAGTGTTTGTCAGCAATTTTGTGATTTGACAAAGTTCTCCCCTCAATGCAATTTGTCCTATAAACTTTGTACGGATAAAAATCTCCTCATTATGCGATAATGATAACTTACGGTCTAGCTCTTCTAAATCCCCTTACAGAAGACTGATACAAGACACACCTACAAAGGAGAAACCTTAGAGATGACCATTATACAGAAGTTTCTACGTAAACATAAATAGATCATATCTGTTGCTTTAAGTTTTTTTCAATTTATCCGCATCTAAAAACTTGTTGGAGGGAGATTGTTAAAGTCAATTTCTTACCTTTGGTAAAAAATCATAGAAGTCAATTCTATCCACTGAAATAACCCCAATTGCAAACTGATGTGCGTGTGTAGCAATAGGGCTGGGGAACTAATAAGGAATTCAAAATGTCGTTTTCCATAAACAAAACATAATAGGTTTTTCTGAAAACAAAACCAGCTGCCGGATTCAGACAAGAAAAATATTGTCTTGCCCCAGGTCTAATTCGGCGGAGCGAGGGGAAGTCTAAAGACATTATTGAAGCTTATCTATTACATGAGTCCCTCCCGAAGCCCCGACCTTATGCATGTCCACATGGACAGCCAAGGGCTCTTTAATTTCTTGGATTTTAAGTTGTTCATTTCGAGAAAGGAATCTTTCTATGTCAATCTAAATACCCAACTAAAGTTTTCACCAAGCATGGTATCATAGCTTGCACAAGTTATGCTTACCCTACAACTGCTAATATAAAATCTAGACATTATGGCAACCTTCCTTTGTTTAATTCCATCATAGCATGCTTCGTCAAATTCTAATCTTTAAAATGGTGAAAATTGGTGAGATGATACGAGTGTGGTGGGAGATCCAGTATTGTTACTCCCAAGAGAACACAACTAATGGAATGAGAGGACTTACAGAGGGTAGCAGAATAATAAGACTATAAGACACTATACTGGTAGGATGAATGACCAAGAAAACGATCATATTCCAATGAATATGGGATCGGAAACCTTTCCTCGCTACTCCCTTAGCATGAAAATACTTGGCCCTCAAAGGTTGATCAACCAGCTCTTCAATTTTTCTTTTACCTTGCCTTCTCATCAGGACTGGAATCCAATACGCCAATTGCCACACTCAACTGTCGTAGTTAAACACCCGCAGCCTCTTTATCTTATTTCTCAAGTCAAAAGATTATATAAAAAAAAAAAAAAAAAGATTCTCTGATCCTATTCGTCATGAATAAGGCATAGACCCCATTGCCGATGTTATAATTTCCATACGACCAGCAGATTTCAGCTTTTGTTGGGCAGGAATCCTCACACCCGGACAGGTTCTTTGCGTTGTAGGTATGTCTAGGTAAAGAAAGTTCCAAAATAGTGATAGTAATGTTGCCATAAGTTAGATAATACTCCCATTTAAAGAATCAACAAATTTAAGGTCTATGGAAACAACCGTTCACAAGCCAATACACACGATTTCTGCCCCCCCTTTCCTTCTTTGCTGTACAAGCAAAATCTGAAAAAGCTACAACTGGAAGTCTGGAAGTCATGGTACACGCTGCAGGGCATATTCCTTTCTGCAATTAAATGCCTTTAAACTAGCAGTCAATAAACAATATCATTTTTGCAGCCATCCGTGACCAAGTAAAAAGGAAAACTGCCCGAAAAATCATATCGCCAGAAATGTCCTCGTGAAACATCACATGGATAAGAACAAGAAGTGATCCTCACCTTTTAAAAGTCACTGATCAGTCCTTCACTAAGCAGTGGCCTTGGATATGACAAAAAGGGGTTAGATTAGACTCGCCTCTACAGCTGCTCGAGGTCTATATACACAAAGGTCATCTGATGATAACTCCAGCAATTTAGGTTTAAAGGTCTGCAGAAAAAACTCCACTACTTCTGGTGTGAGTTTTGAGTGATGGAAGCAACAAGGAATCCTATATGCTAAATGCTAAGTTATGTTCTCTGTTACAGGAGATGAAGATTTTGTGGCCAAAACATGAAGCAAACTTTGAGTAGCCGAGAGCTTTTCTCTCAGCATGACATTATACTCATATAAACTTCTGAGATTCTCGTGGACATCAGACATATCCATTTCAGAACTGGGCTTCAATTCTGCAATGAAAAAGTAAAACATCAAATATACTAGGTAGTAAGAATTGGCATGAGTTAATAAACATAATCCTCAGTCAAAGATCCTTGTTGCTTCACAGATAAAGATTACTGTTTCTGTTAGACACTTTAAAGTGCTCAAACAAGTAATTTCAAGCAACATTTGCCATGAGATATATACTCAACAAGAAGCATACTACCGAAGAGCATAACCTGCTGCATAATTTACTTTCAAATGAAAAATAACCTGCTGCACAATCCTAAGAAGTGACTATCGCAGAGCATAGCATAATACATCACACAATACTACTTGGTTATTGGTGTTGGTATTAGAAGTTGACGATAATTATGTAGCACAAAGGCTGTGTGAACAGTATCGTGCATAGTCTCGTGAACAGTGCTATGCTTGGGCTCTTGCCTACTCTCATGATCAATAAAACTTTGTTTAAAAAAAAAAAAAAAACAGTGCTATGCTTATGGGCTTATAAAGATTGGGTATTTTGTGGTCTTTGAAGATCCCTCTTTTAGAAAATTACTAGGTCAAGATTTATTGGGTTTTCTGGAAAATCATAGAACCTAAGCTTCAGGCCTAGGGTTCTTTGGCATCACTCCACGGATATGGCTACATCACATAATCCATAAAGCAATAGATTCTGGAAATTAACCATCTTCAATAATAATCTGCAAACTTTATGTGCTCTCTCAATAAGCCACAAGGCGAAGAAGTTTGAAACCCTCATCCCATTCAGCCAATTGCCAACAATGTGTAACTCCACAGTCACACCTGAGAACTAGAATCTCTAGGGTTGGGATGAATTTTGAAATGATAGACGATATTTGCAGTCCTAAGGTATGCAAACCTGACACACTCCTTTTGAAAAAAAGTGAGAAAATCCGAGATGCACATAAATTTTAATGGTGGACCCCACTTTTTTTCAAGGGGAGTGCACTAGGGTTGTATACCTTAGGACTATATCTAGTATTACTCTCCTTAGACACATCTTATAGTAAAGGCTGCCTAGATTTCCTAGTTATGCTAGGAATCATAATTTTCCAAGAAACCCAAGACCACCAGGAAACGTCCTAGAGACCACCAAGAAAAAGGGCTGTTAATAGTCAATACTCTGTTCCCTTTGACTAAACCGAAAGATACACATTCAAGGCTGCTGAGACTCTGCACAAACTAGGACAGCTTTCCTTAGGCTCCACATAGATCACGAGAAACCCTAGGAAAGAAAGGCCGTCAGCCTAGGTAAAACCCTATATGCTGAAACTTGGAGCCCAATCCTGCTCCAAGATACCCACATCAAGGGCTGCCTCTTGAACTTTAGAAGTCTATTCAAAGTAAAACAACCATTAGAGTCATATTCAAAGCAAAAAGGCTCCGAATCTCACCCTAACTGCAGCCACTTTCTATTATTAAACCTACAGATTCCCAATTCCTTTATAATCAATCTATTGTAGTGCCAGCCCTAAAGAAAATAAGCCCAGAAATCTTCCTCCGTCTCACACTGCCCAAACCTAAAGAAGATCGCCTGCTGTACCTTTTTCCTTTTGAGTTTTTCTTGCCAAAATCTTAAAGGAGACCCTTACAAAGTTGCTGAAACTCTAGGTAAGACAAAATCCAGAAAATTCTCTCTTGTTCCTTCAATGTGTATCGGGTACACCCTAAACCCATCTGTGTTGGCTGTCCAAGTTCAAGGAAGGCAAGGCAACAACTTTTCCCCTAGTTTCTCCCTAATTGCTGAAGCCCTAGGTGAATTCTCACAAGACTTTTTGAGCTTTCTTCCATGTGACTCGAATAATAAGATTGTCCCTCTCCTAATAAGTTGCTGTCCATGTTTTTACAGTATCAAAAAATAAAGAAAATTGGGGGAGATTGGAAAGTCTTGGGTAAGAATCCTTCTCAACAAACTTGAGAAATTAAGAACAAACCCTAGAAATCCCTCTTTGTTGTTCTCCTACATTAGAACCTCCTAACTCGTAGTATTCTATGAGGCCTAGTGGCTGAAATTCTGAACTTAATTAAAAATCCACAAAATGCCCTAATAGCCCTTTAAATCTATATTCCCTTCTAGCAAATGCATGTTGAAGGCTAAATAGCATGTCCACAATCATCACAGCATGTAGCTCGTGTGAATAGAAGAGACTGATGGCATAGTATCGAATAACATGGTTGCTGTCAAATACTTGACAGCAACACTACCACCACTCCTCAGGGATAATTGTCAGACCCTAACCTAGTGATAATAGCTCACACACTTGATGAGTTAAACCTGATAATTTTGGAGAGGCAATCCATGAGCCTTAACACCCTAGATATCATCTAAAGAGGACAGTTTCATGGGGAAAACCCTTGCTTCCAGTGGCTGGAAATTCCAGCAGTCCACCATCAAAGAGATAACAAAAACATAGGATTGTTTAATTCATCCTTGTGTCTACCATTACGGCATGTATGAGTATTGAGAATGGATGCGCTGTTGTATAGATTTCTAGGTGACATGACTTTCCTTCTTGAAGTTAAGAGAGGTAAGTAACATGATCATATACCCTTATGTGTGCGGTAAACATTCTCCTCTTGCTTTGTACTGAACGTGGCATTTTTCCTATTCTTTAATTAATATACTTTCTTACTTTTCTCAAAGAAAAAACATTCTCCTCTTGCTTGAAAAGTGTTGTCAAGTTTTTATGCTACATATGACCCTTCATTGAAAGCCTCTTTTTATGTACCAAAAATATGATAACATACAAAGTGCTTGTGAATTTCAATTATTGTCATATTGGCTCAGACATCATCACGCATTCCATAAAACGTTCAAAAGGCGAAATAAAATAAAAACTGAATGAATGTTTAGGCATTAAAAGATGGCCAGAAGAGATGCAAGGCACCAACATCAAGTTATGGATGGATGCGCAACCCACATGGAAGTCCAAATAAAGGTGTGGTCGACTAGAGAAAAGTTAGTTTATAACCAATCTAGCAATCGAACCTGCGGCCACAGATGTGGGACTGGCACATAACCTTTACACGCAAAGGTTGATGTGTTGGCCATAAAGCAAGTGAAAGAAAAGTTTAATGTTATGCAACGAACATGTTGGTTGTCTATTCATTCTTAGATATGATGGATGTGTTGTTCGTTTAGTCCTTGTTTATTACTTATCGGATATGTGATATGTATGTTTAGTAGTTTACTTTATGATGTATTATATACCAACTCTTTGACTCACTTTTGTATGCTTTTATGTAAAAGTTCAGGTGATGAAGATGATATTGATGAGAAAGCAGGCAAGAATTAGATGAGATTCCAAACTAAGATGACGATACAGGATTAATTCTGAATTATTATGAGGTTATTGTAATTTTCAGTTATCAAGGCAATTCATGTTATGCTTTATTTTCTTTTTATGTCAATAAAATGAGTTAAAAGTTTTTCTTTTATTTTGTTTTATTATTTTGGTGTTAAATCACTTATCTGGTACAAAGCTGTGTATGAGTAGCTTTCAAAACCCAACAGAAAGGGAGTGTTGCATTCACAGTATCTTGTAGTCTATAAAACACCTTAACCCAACTTACAATCTAATTTCCATTAGTTACATAAATTTACAACTTCTATATTCAAGGTTTATGCAGTCTCTTAGCATTGGTTGAAGCTTTATCGAGCATATCCATGTTTTGCATATGTCCCCCTATTGATTTTAAATATCACAGAGATATCAACCTAAAGAAAACTTGATGCAGTGAGCATTCACGGATATTCAGTTCACAATGAGATTCACCCGACTGTTTGTGTGAGTACTATCTTATGTTCAACAGTGAAGCCCATATTTTATAAGGAATAATTTACTAAAAATATTGAGTGGTTCACATGATTTAAGCAAAATCTCGGAACAACCAATGTCAATTTAGTTTTCAATTAGGCATGGTTGAATTGAGTTTTCAACTGAACTTATGTAAGTTGTTCTCGCACTGGTAAAAATCTTTTTCTAAGAGAAATAGCTTAAATCTTTTTTTGATGAATTGAAATAGCTTAAATCTACAAAGGGGTACATCTGTATATACTATATCAGTGTATAATAATTTTTTTTCAATGGTAAAACATGCAAAGACAAATTTATAATCATTCGTTGTTAAATGCGGGGGCATCCGATCATGTAATTTTCTGGTTAAAATTTAGGTCGAAAAGACAACATGGCTATTTTACATAATCTAGTTCCCATACATCCGACAATGGATTATCTATAAATTTCACTAAACCATTAAATATTATTTAACTTTTTTGTAAATTAAATTTTGCTAAACTATTGAAGTACAAGTATTAAACAAAAAAATATTAACAATGGATTCAGCAGAGCTACAGTAGCCATAGCCAAAGGTAGCTGAAAGTTAAATTAGTCAGATATTTCGTTAGTTCAATGTGGGAGTGTCTTGTGCATCTTTAGTTAAATTATACACTGCTATATAGCATAGAGAGACAGATGACACTGCTCTTACCTAGTATAGGTGGTGGGGGAATGATATCATCTGCAACCAAAAATGCTCGAGCCTCAGAGGAAACTCCCTCACTTGAACTGACAGAATGTTGTTTAACAACATTTGTAGAGACGAGAACTTCACCTTTTACAGGCTGGAGAAAATAAGCATTAGAAGATATACCTCATATTGATAAAGTTTCACCACAATCAAAACTCTAAGAACAAATAAGCACCAAATATATTAATATGGAAAGATTATAGAGTCATATACAACTAACATATAAACAAAATTGTCATATCAAAAGTTGCATGACCATAAAACATTTGATTCAGCACCAACAGTTCCCCCTTGCATTGATGCCTATTATTATCGGGCAACCAATTGGAAATAATTTATAGCCTAAAACTGCAACTACCATGACTGGGCCATGTTTGGGGATTGAGATGAGTTGAGAACATCTCATCTCATCTCAAAACTTCTCATAATTTACGTCCCAAACATCACTCAAACACAACACTTTTAAATTTCAAATATTCAACTTTTTTATCGAATCATTACCTAATCATTACAACTTTCCCAAAATTACAAACAAAATACAAAAAAATACAACTTTTTCACATTTCAAAACAAAAATAATATTAAAAAAAAGTTATATTCAAACAACTTTTAAATTTATAATATTTTGATTCAACTTTTTCTCTCTCCTTTCCCAAAACCCAATAAAACAGCTTCACTCAAACTATCTCACTACTATTTACAGAATTCTCATCTCATCTCATTACCTAAACATGCCCTAAGCCAGAACTGAGCCCTAAGTCAAACTATTTCAAAGTCTTAGCCAGAAATAAGGCCAAGCAATGTTCAAAAATATAGCCATAAGAGAGGACAGGATGATAGAATCAACCTCACTTTAGAAAGTAAATTAATCTGACTTTAAAAAGAAAATAATAAAGCATCACCTCACTAGGCAAGCTATGTTTCTTGTTGAAAGTGATAGAATCCAATTTTTTTGGTTGGCCTCGCTTGAGTGATGATCGATTTCTACGAACTGATAGAACCATAACACCACCACAACTTGATTTCTCTTTAGGACTCTCGTAGTCCAATGTACCCCGGCCCCAAGTGTACATTACATATTTCCTCAACTGGCAAAAATCAGAAAGCATACAAGTCACTGAAAATAAGACAGCCAAAACAAATTTAAAACCTTGATGAAAAGCCATGTCCTCAGGATAAACGTTACTTTATCCCAGCGCTCTTGAGCCTTTCGCTGATTTCTAATCTTACGTAAAATGCTGTCTTCATTTCGGAGTCTTTTTATCCTGTACTCGAACTACAAATCAGAAAAGATTTTCTTGATTAGTAATAGAAAAGTAATCGTATAGGATATATTAAGCAAACATTTTATATCATAAAATCGAAAGTGTGAAACATTGAAATAATTAGAAGTCAACTAGCAGTAGAGGTCTGATACAACCTACTGGATATAATTACTTTTTCAAACTAGGCTCCAGTACTTCATTTTTTTTTTTTTTTTTTATAAATTAGGCTCCAGTACTTCATTACTGTTAATGATCACAAAATGACAGCAATATGTTTTATGTACTGCAAAAAAGATCAAGATTTTTCTTTTTTGATAAGTAAGAAGAATTTATTAATCCACATAATTAGGCAAAGCCCAGGTACACAGGAAGTATACAAGAGAAATACCTAATTACAAGAAAGGATCAACATTATACCATTTTAGATATAACAATTAAAATCAGCAACTTTCTTTTTCAAAATCCCAAATCACTATCACCTTGTTGAGATTTCAATTTCCTTATAACCTATTATAATAATATACAATGCTTCCAAAGTTATGCCCCTGCCAACAAGTAATCAAGATTATTCTGCAACACAGCCCCCTTTGCCTCCTCCTTTTTAAACAACCATCCGACATGCCCGAGCAATAAAAAGAACTACTGATTTTAACAACGCAAGCAGCACCGCATTTTCTACTTCGTACTCCACACTTAAGCGTGCACGCTAACAAACACAAAAGGAGGGCCCACAACAGAGTTTATTTATATATGGCTATTTAATATGAACCACTTTGCTGGAGCTTCATTCTTTGATCAGTAGAGGTTCAAGTGCTCTTCAGCTCTCTTTTCATATTCAATGCATGGTTCAATCTAGGGCATAAGGGTTATTTCTTCTAATGTATGTATTTCAATAATATATCCTGGGAACAGAATTAAGCAGGAAAGCAAGTTTTGAGAAGAGCAAAAGTCATACTTGCACCAAAAGATAGAAAAAAATGCCAAAGCTGATGCAATATAGACCACCAAGATCCGCGAGGAAGCTTACTATGAATCAAACAAACAAGATAAAATTAGATTACTGGAAATGAGAGTAATTTAAACAATAAACCATACATTTTAACCAAAGAGTTGTAGGAGCATAGATGCATACAAAAATTATTCATTGGTGCTTTTTGATCCACAAAACATTATGCTTAATAATAAAAGAAAATATGCACATAGCTGTAAACAGGTCACTCTGACTAGCTGCCCAATCCACTGCTGAATCTTTTGAACATAAGAAATAAAACAAAAAGATACAAAAAAAAAGCATATTGCTAGTTTGTTTAGCTTCTTTTTTTACCATAAAAAGGAGCTTCATTCAAATTAGCAGAAAGGAAACCAACAGATGAAAGTGACAGGCTCAACTGAAACAGCTTAATTAACGAAGCAGTTTGACCAGTCTCTCTCCTAGAGTGTAGCAAGCAACATTAGAGGGAAAAGCAATCCCTATTACATCTGCAAATGAGGGAGCATTCTGTCCCAGTCAGCAATCATCTAACTGAAGTCTTTTGAGAGTGTGCTTCCAACTTTGTAGTAAGTCTGCACATCCATTGCTGTTAGTGTAGGATATATTCAACGATCCACAAATCTAATCTCTTGATGTTATATGCTGCAAGTCCAGAGCTAGAGCTCAATACGCTCATACTACTGTTGCAGTAGCTTAAGTACCACCTTCTGTAGCCCATTTCAAACAAGAAGTGATCTCCTCTAGGTCCAAGAAATCATACAGCCACATTAAAACCGACTCTAACCACCGCTCCCCCCCCCCTTCCCAAGGGGGCCCACCTACCGTCTCCACCCCCATTGTAATGTAGTGCATACTTAACTAACACAAATGAGAGACACAAGGAGTCAGGTAGCCAAGGGAAACATCCTAAATTCTCACTCTTTAAACTGCATTTTCCTAGAAAACCTAGAAAGAAATCCAGTAAGGAACCGCACTTAAACGAGTTATTATTTTCCATGATAGTGAGCAAATTTGATCTACCTCATTCTGAGACTCTTCCCAAAACATCAGCACAGGCCATACTTTAGTAGACTGAACTTGTCTCATTAAATGGTTCTTCTCGAGAATCCATTTATTGATATAAAAGAAAGGAAGTTTAAAAAAGTAAAACTTTTTTAAGGTCATTTGTCAAGAAAACTATCCCGTAGAAATCACACTCTCCAACAAAATTAATCGAAGAGAAAAAAACTCAGTACAAAAAAAATAAAATAAAATAAAAAAAGAAAAACAGAAGAAACAGATAAAACGAAAGAACAGGTAGTCTGCCAATTTCATAGAGCAACAAAACACAATGCATATATTGCTAAAAACCAAACACTACAAGGTTGAAATCGAAACATTCAAATATCTAGAATTGGCAACAGAAATGAAAAAATCCACCTTGAATAGGACTGACATGAGTAAAGGACAGAAACAGCACGAATTTCTGGAGAATGATCAAAACAAGTGAAATTCCTGACCTTGGAAAGTTATCATAAGTGAACAACTGGGTGGCTTAAAGCATGAATCTAAATACAAGTTTACTTGGAAAGGAACTCCATGGGTGCATCTTAAAGAGTTAAAATCCTTTGAAAAAAGAGATGATGAAGGTCGTGCATTTACGTTATAAATTAGATATAGACCTTCTAGGATTTGTGTTTTTTGTTTTGATAAGTAGATAATTGTATTAATATAATAGGCATAGCCCAAGTGCACATTTATTTTTTATCACAGTTCTGAAGAATTACAGTGTCTTCAGAGACCTAATAGGTATGACCATAGCTTTTATCAAAAAGAAAATGATCTGCCCATTAAAGAAGTTGAATAATGATATGTACAACTAACCCATCTTGAAGGGCAAATACTCTCATATGCATAACAAGACTGGTATGCGCTCATCCCCCTTGATTTCTTAGCATTCACCACACCAATCACTCTCAATGCTCTAACCACGTGTTAACAAGTGCATGTAAGTGCATCCATTTTATGGTAATACAGATGTAAGACGGGTTTTTATACACATGTAAGTGCATAAAAACCCATTCTCCATAACAAATTATAGTTTGAGACCCTTGTGCACAAAGAATTTAATAACCTTTTTTTTTATAAGTAAAAAGGATAACAAGTTGTTTTTTAAACAAAGAATTTAATAACTTAACCCAACAGTATATATAATGGACAACTCCAATATTTGGACTAGGCATTCTTTGAATACTTAAATACAAAGAAAATCTAAGAAAATAATCCGCATTGAATCACCATGCCTAATTTTCTTAACAAACTGATATGTTTGTAACTTAAGCAATTTCAAAACAATGCCAGAGCTTAAAAAATAATAACTTGCTTCACTTTAAGTGTGCACTCCAGGAGAAATGGTTTTGGCACTATCAAAATAAAAGAGAGGTCTTGTGTAAAGCAGTTATAGACGCTATATTTTTTTTTGATAAATAAAGTTATAGACGCTATATACAGATGCGAATGGGTCGGGAGGTGTTCTAATGGGATCCAAAGTTCTTATGGGGTGGGTTTATGGTCGAATATAAGGAAAGCTTGTGGAAAGTTTTCTAACCATATTAGATTTGAAGGAGGAGACAGATCTATGATTAGATTCTGGCATGATCTATGATGTGGGCGTGGGCCTTGGAAAAATGTTTTTCTAGATGTGTACAGGTGGCTTGTGCAAAGACGTTTATTTGGCTAACCTTTTGGAGATTTCTAATGGTTTCCCTCAAAGGAATGTTTATTTTATCCGAGCGGCTCATGATTGAGAAGGATGGGGTGTTTTTGTCACTTTTTAATCCATTGTACTCCACTAGTATGAGAACAAGAGGAGAAGAGCCCCTTCCAAGAAACGAAATTCAATGTCCGTTTCTTTTATAACATCCTCATTCCTCATGGTAACTACACTTTCCCTTCGAATAGAATATAGTAGACTAGTATGAAAACAAGAGGTGAAGATATGTTGCTTTTGCCCCTTTCAAAAGAAGAAATTTCAACATTTGTTTTCTCTATAATGCCTTGCCTCCTCATGGAAAACGGAGGTGCCGTCAAGAGCAGTGTTTTTCTCTTGGATGGCATATCTAGGGAAGATTCTCACCATGGATAAATCTAAGGAAAGGGCACATTGTTATAATGGAGTGGTTTTGTTTGTTGTAAAAGAGTGGAGTCTCTATGGATCACCTTTCTACTACACTGTTAAGTGCCAGATGAGCTAAATAGGAACAAGGCAAGTGTAAGGTGGCTAGTGCTATGTTGCTTCAGCTGAGTCGATTTGGCATGGATAATGCCTAGAATATGGTAGACTAGTATGAAAATAAGAGGTGAAGATATGTTGCTCTGGCCCCTTTCAACGTTGGTTCTCTCTATAATGTCCTTGTTCCTCATGGCAAACTAAGGCGCCTTCAAGAGTTGCGTTCTTCACTTGGATGGCATCTCTAGGGAAGATTCTCACCATGGATAAATCTAAGGAAAGGACACATTGTTATAATGGAGTGGTGTTGTATATGTAAAAAAGTAGAGTCTATGGATCACCTTTCTACCACACTGTAAGGTGGCTAGTGCTATGTTGGAATCATGTCTTGGACTGAGTTGGTTTGGCATGGATGATGCCTAGAAGCAACGTCAGCCTTTTTCATTCATGGAGAGGATTAGGTGGTAGCTCACAAATTTCAGCAGTGTGATGGTTCTTACATGCCTTATTTGGTGTATTTGGAGGGAAAGGAATGACAGAAACTTTGAGGACTGCAAAAAGACGATGTAGGAGATCAAGACATTCTTTTTCAACACATTCATCCTTTGAACAGCTTCTACAGATTTTCTCGGGCTTAGCTTCCATGGTCTTCTAGCATCCTTTTCCTTTTTTATTTCTAGCTAGGTGACTTTCTTGTAAACAACTCATCGCACTTGGATTGCACCTTTCATGCTCATAATGAGATTCTTATTACTTAAAAATTTGGACACAGATAAGTCCCGGACATTCATTTAACAAATCAACCAAAAGAACATTGTGATATACAAGACAATATTTTTTTTTTGATAAGTAAAAAAGTAAATTTTCAGCTTTTTTAGGTGATTAAAGTAATATACAAGACAATATTCACCTCATTCACCCACAGTACAAACAAAAAGTTTCCATTAGTAAAAGAGTGATGATAATGGTGTCACAAATACCTTCATAATGGACATAACAAAAGTAATAAAGCATAACTATGGGAAAATTGCAAGAGTTGGAGAACAACACATGGGGCATAAAGCTTGAGTAGCATATTGTAGGCAGGACGTGCACAATGAATGGACCATACATACAAAATGAAGCATGTTACTTACCTGGACCCCCCATATTTTGATTGCTGATCTCAACAATATAGGCAGAGAGAAGGTTTATAGACAATGTGACGTTGATTAGCCCATCATTGGAGTTTTGAAGGGAGGCTTGGAGCTGACTAGTTTCATGAAATGATGAACCAGGGAGAAATTCATGAAATAGAGGCTGCATGATCCTCAGATCATGTAGATTATGGTAAATCCGTGGAAATAAATTGAATTTCAAAATGTTTGAAACCCTCCCTCTGAATGTTACTGGTTTATCATCAACACTGCTTCCATTTTTTACTGTCCCACATACAAAGGTCACATATTTCTTGTTATTTTGATTCCTAGCAGTAAGGTTGAACCGGAATCCAACAGCAGTTGCTGGATTATTGGGAAGATCAATGAAGTGCCAAGATAGGTACAAATTGTCTCGGATGAATTTGCAACTGCTACACCTAATAGTTATAGTTGGCCCCTGACTCGTGTTATGACATGAGTAATTTGCAAATTCTGAGAGAGAAGCAAATCTTTGGTCAAAAGAGCCAGGATTCCCCATAACCAAAGTATCAAGATTACGTAACTGAGAACAGCTCATACTAGAAAGAGTGGTGATATTAAATTCCATGTCATTGACAAAGGAGGCTAAGTCAGGTGCATTTGTTGCTCTGACATTGTGCACCTCAACAGATCTCTTTGATATTATTTGGTAAATCAGCCTGAGAAGGAACTGAAAAGCCAAGTCAATCTCAGATCATGTGACAGAAGGCAATATAAAAATGACATTTTTAATAAATACATCAGATTCACATGAAAAAATTGTAGCTGATAGTTTAAAGATGGATAAATCAATACTCACGCAGCGAACAAACCAATGAAGAGCATCCAACTTGCTATTGAAAACATTCCACCGAGTTCTGTCTTCCGCTTCACAACTACCTTCTGGTCATTCTGTAAGAAAACTTTGAACCAGTCAAAACATTGTCATATTATATCGAGAATCAGGATGTATCATAAAGCTGCCAAAGAGAAAATGAATAAATCAACACTGGGTGGAACCTTTACAGTGGTTAAGGTTTCCAAAATAGTCAAACTTTTAGGCACCTTGAAAGGAATAGCAGCACTGCAACATACATTTATTTATCCCTTAAATTATGGATTGGGATCCTCTCATTTTGTTTTTGTGTCTATTTATAGTCTTGGACAATCCATGGTGACAGCAGCTTCAAATACAACAACTTATCATTAATCAAACTTAACTATATGACGTATAAGCAAGATATACCATCAATCAAGCAAACTATTCTTTATACAGATTTACTAAGACTGGGGACCAGGAGAATTTAAAATTTTTCTTCGGAAACAAATCACTAAACACAACAACATATCACATATATCAATAATGTGGATGACATATCATATTCAACCTTCAAAGCTTTCAACCACAAAACCCAACAAGAAATAGGAAACTTCCATTTTGGTAAGTAGTGGGAACAAATCATTCGATCATCACAATTATATCACTAATCACAAAACTAAATATTATTCTAACCCATAAAGTACTAGCCATGTGCAAGCCCTACCCAAACATGAAGATAATCCCCCTTGATTTAAGGCAAAATTATTTAGTACGACCACATTCATCATATGATTAAAACTTAGGACCACGCCTTTCACAAATAATTCTGGTAAAAAACCTGACATGAATCTCCTACACTGCATTAGTAATTCGTGAGATGTTCCGAACTAGCCAAAAGGTTGACCCTACACATCTTCACTGGAATTGATATTATATGAGATGCTTGACATAAAGATTCATAAGGCCAAAACTTGATAGCAAAACAGGGTAAAGTCGGTAATACTTCTAGCATATTTCTTAACATCCGTTACATAGAGAGAGAAATTTTTGTAAGTAGTAACAGAGAGAAAAAGTAAAAGTTCTTTTATCTCTATTGAAAGCAACATAAGTAACGGCGTAGTGGTCCAAGAGCAAGCTATACAAACTGGGCGTTTTGGATTCAAAACTCTGCATTCACACTCATGGGGCAATTGAACTGGTTGAACTGTTTCTGTCTTAGTTTTCCAGCTTTCTAGAGTAGTAGGTATTTCCTTTTGTATGTACTTGGGCTGTGCCTATTATTGGTAATAAAATTCTTATTAATTATAAAAATAAAAATAAAAAAATTACCCAAGGAAAAACTCCTTGCCAAGTGGCTACCCAGTAAACCAACACCTCGATTTGTCACCAGAACGAAGTAAACTCGATAACCCATACAGCATTTTGATTAGAATGACCTATCTCACCTATGGATACGGAAAACGAAATATCCCTTCTTCTTTTTTTCTTTTTCTTTTCTTTTTTTTTGTTTGGGGGGGGGGGGGGGGGGGGGGGGGGGGGCGGGGGGGGGCGGGTTTATCGGGGTTCGAGTATTACCAGCCAATGCCTAGTGGAAAAGCAAATGTCCAATCTGCTAATCCTCCACCTAATCTTGAACCAGACGTTTCTGCCATCCCCAAGCTTCATGAACCGCAAGAAGAAGCAGAAGCAGAGCCAGGAGAGCAGCATGACCAGTGTGGCCTCGAGGAAAACAGCCTGGGACTGCGTGAACTTCCTGATGGAGTCGAAGTCAAAGAAGCTCGCCGGGAAGCCAATGGAGTACTCAACGCCGGAGTCGGTGGTAATGGTGTGATCGGCCACGAAGAGGGTGCAATATTTGGCCGTTCGATTCAGGAGTTGACCGGGAGGACACGCGCAGAGGCTGTCATTGTAGACAATAGAGTTTGAAGGGCATGACGACATCTCTACCATCTAATATGTATGCGATAGAAGGATTATTGATTTAGAGAGGAGAAATATATTTTGGGAGAGAGAGAGTTTTGTGAGATGTTGGGTCTGTAATGGGACTGGGGAAGATTTTTGGGTGGTTTTGGATGAATTTGGTCGTTTGTCAAATACTACGGAAATATATTTCTTTTGTATTGTTCTCAACAGTCAAATTGAGTGCAGAAAATAATGGGTTTCTAGGTGAAAGGACGAGAAAGTGAGAGAGGAGTGTAGAAATTGAAGGAGCAGTTGAGGAGAGTTTAGAACTTTGAAATGCTTTCGTTTGGAAGAAAAAAATCCGACGGAGAAGGAGAAGATGGAAGTTGTACGCAAGATAAACTTCTTGTGTGAGTTGGAATGCGTGAGTTTTCTGTCTCCAAGAAAGTAATGAAGGGGAGAGAGAGAGAGAGAGAGGCCGACAGAGAGACAGAAAAAGAGAGATTCCGTGGCTCTGGCAGCTTCCGGGTAATGAACCTGTGAGGCTGTGACCCAATCATAAAGTCATGTATATAAATGTATTTTTTTTTTTTTTATAAAATGTATATATTACCCAAAGTAAACACAATTTTCTTAACAGTTGTTCGGAATATATAAATTCATGAATAATATTATATATATTTGTAAAATGTCGAAATGTTATGTAATTTAAAAAAAAATAAGATTTTTTATTATGAAATAATACTTGATATTTAAACATTCTACAATTATAAATATTATTTTTTTAAAAAAAATTAAATAGTGATTTTCTATGATTTCTTATCTTAATTTGTTTATATATAATTTAGATGTATACGGCATCAAGCTTTGACATTTTTTTAAAATTATTATAAAATAATGTATTAAATATGAAAAATGCTATTTAATTCAAACAATGTTACGTTTCAAAGTTATTGTTCAAATATTTTAATTTTTTTAATAATTTAAAAAGTGACTATTAATAAAGTTATGTTTTTAATTAAGAATATTAAAACAATGTACAAAAAAAATTCCACTAGCAGTACACCAATAAGCATTGGGTGGTCCACTAGCACTAGCCTTTAAACCCTATTTATAAATAATATTCAACTTAATAAATTTTATATATCGTATTTATTTCTCTAATTTATCTAAATTAAACGATTATAAAAATTTCCATTGATGGATGATTTTTACCATAGAAACTACGTTACCTTCTAAACAGCAGGCCGGCAACTTGGGGGTTTATCCAAGAACATCCTTATAAGCTCCCAAAATAAATAATTAATTATACATGTATATATATACTAGTTGAGGGGTAACGTGCTATGTTTGCTTAGTTGAGTTTATTATTATTTTAAACAAAAATAATATTTTTTATAAAAAATTGATGGTAATAAAAAATTTGCTGTGGATGGAAGGAATAATAAATTTTATAAATTTTTTTAGGATAAGTACAGTGAATTGGAGGATATTAATTAGATGATAGCACAAATAAGAAAAAGCAAAAGATTAGTTTCCAATACAGCATAAAGGGATGGAAGTTAATTCTATTTGTAAATTTGCCAAATTTGTTCAGAGCAAGCTTAATTGAAGTTGAACAAAAAAAATTAGACATTGCATCACATAAAACGACATAAACAGGATGCAAAACAACCCCCACACCAACAGTCACTGCACTAAGAACCAAAGTGCAACTCCTTTCAAAACCACCCTGTAAATTTACTCCATCCAGACAATACAGCAACCCAACCATACTAAAAATTTCAGAAAACCAAAGTTCTTGATCACAGATGCCAAAAGCTTGACCATCAATTATACCATATTATTATATACATCCAATCTAGTAATACATAACACCTGGTTGGAGGAATGAAATAATTCCATAGAAATTATTTTTGCAAAAACAGATAACAGTAACATCTTTAAAATGGAAGATGACATTATAAAATCAATATATATATAAAAAATATATTGGTACTCCACCATGAATAATAGATAGAAAGATGAAAATTTGATTAATAGACTGTGTAATGCATATAAACAGAAATCTTGATGCCAATAGGCATTAATTCAAATTCAATAAGGTGCCTAGAAATATATGTGGATGTAGAAACTGGATAAATTAGATAGGATAGCAAAATAAAGACTCAAAAGAAATAAGAATTTGTTGCTAAACTACCAACTGAAACAGCACAATGTTAAGTGATTGAGCTGAGTTATTGCATATTTTAATGCTTTTAGAACCAATATATCTTAATTTTTTCATTACTTTATCATTGGTTTTATATGGAAAAATGAATAAATCAAAGTTGTGATTTTAATTGATTAAAAGCATGAATTTCTGCTTAAATTTTACTAGCTATTGATTACTGTGGATTCTGGTCCATATTGCTCGAGCGGCCAAAAGACTGCCGCTCGACAGTGAGCTCAAGCAGGTTGCGGGAAAGGCGATCGCTCGAGCGAAGGTATTTGGCTCCGCTCGAGCGAAGTCAGGTAGAGTTGAACGCTCGATGTTCGCTCGACACTCTGCTCGAGCGAACTTAGGCAGAGTTGAACGCTCGATGTCCGCTTGACACTCCGCTCGAGCGGACATCGTATTTTACAGATCTAGGTTTTATTCGGCCATCAAAGTATATATATGATTTTTTTACATATTATGGCCGACTATTGGCCTGGAAAACACTGTTTTGATTAGAGGAACACTTAGAATTTATTATTCTATTGATTTTCACTCAGATTCAGAGAGGAGGATTCACACAAGCAATCATTCACGCAGCAACACGAATTCTTCAGAAGCATTCACTCACACTGCAGCAGATTGAAGAGCTCCTTGAGGGGTCCAATTGCTACTACAGCCTAGCCTCCTCCACCGCTTCAACTTTTCATCTCCATTCAATTGGCTTGATCTTTTCATTCCCTACTTGTTATTTCATTTCAGTTTTAAGTTTCTGGATTATTTTGTAGATTTTTGATTTAGAAGTTTGAGTAATTTATTTGTTATTCATTTAGTTCATGTTATTTATTTTTCTCGTTTCGTTAAGCTTTCATTTTAATAGTGATTACAATTTCTATGGTTTAATTTTGAGAATTTGTTATTTGAATACAATGATGAACCCTAGAACATTGATTTTGGGGCTTTTCAATTTTCAGTGCATGTTTTGTCAATTACTTTCTAATATAGTTTAATTATTAACTTAGTTTTATTAATTTCTGAGTTTAATATTTTAGTCTTTTACATTTCAATCCGACAATCAAAATCTAAAAATATGAATCTAGTCCATGACTAGTACCCTTTTCCATCCTTTACACATACCATCATATTTATTTTCTCTTTGTGAAGTTTTTCATAATTTTCAACGACTTGAGTTTAAGTAAGCTTTCCCTAAGGAGACAATCTAGGAATTTATTCCTAATTATTACGCAACATCCTCCTGCACTTGGTGTGACGCCCCCAAATTTCGCTTGGGATTGAACGGACATTTGAAGCGTCGAGACATGCAACACAAGGTTACCTGCCCCTGTTCATGACATATAAGATGCAATGTTCCTAACATGCATCTAGCATTATGCAATATTCGCAGCGGATAATTATTATTATTATTTTTTTTTAGCAATACTATGCACCAAACTAAAAATATCCCAAATACTTGAAACATATTTCATACATAAAAACATACTAAAAAGCCGTGATCACTACACTAGTCCAAAATGGTTGTGATCAAAAGAATACTTGAGATACAACTCCAAAAGTACAAGCATTAACCTAAGTTAAATACTATACCATCATCAACATCGCACCGTAGCCTAGATGACCGTATTCAGATGGTCAGATTCCAATTCTTCTTTGGGTCCTGTAACAAGATCTACCATTCGGGGGGAATGGTAGTTGGGACTACCACAGTGAGATTTGATTACAAATCTCAGTAAGTTAACATAAAACTCACACACAGGTTAAAGATGCATGCATGGCAGTAAAAGCATAAATGCATAAGTAAAGTCGTACATAAGCATAGCATAACTTGACATATAACATGACATAACCAGAACTTAAACGTGAACTGAACTTGACTTAACATGACATGAACTTGAGTTTAAAACATAACATGGACTTGAAATGTAGCATGAACGTAAACATGCATAACATAAATATGAACTTGAAAATAACATAAACTTGAACATATCATGACATAAACGTGAACTTGAGACATACTGTAAACGTGAACTTAACATGATGTGAACATGAACTTGGAACATAACTTGATCATGAACATAACATGTACGTGTACATAACAAAACATGAACTTGATCTGAAACTTGACTTATCATGCACTTGATCTGAAACTTGACTTAATACGTACTCCACAGTTGTTGTGGCCCCACGTATTCTACGTGTCACAATTGCTGTGTCTCACGTAGTGTATGCTCCACAGTTGTTGTGGCCCCATACTTCATGCTCCACAGTTGTTGTGGCCCCATGAATACACGTAACATAAAATATAATACGTACTCCACAGTTGTTGTGGCCCCACGTATACACGTAACAGAAAATATAATACGTACTCCACAGTTGTTGTGGCCCCACGTATACACGTAACATAAAAAATAATACGTACTCCACAGTTGTTGTGGCCCCACGTATACACGTAACATAAAAAATAATACGTACTCCACAGTTGTTGTGGCCCCACGTATACACGTAACATAAAAAATAATACGTACTCCACAGTTGTTGTGGCCCCACGTATACACGTAACATAAAAAATAATACGTACTCCACAGTTGTTGTGGCCCCACGTATACACGTAACATAAAAAATAATACGTACTCCACAGTTGTTGTGGCCCCACGTATACACGTAACATAAAAAATAATACGTACTCCACAGTTGTTGTGGCCCCACGTATACACGTAACATAAAAAATAATACGTACTCCACAGTTGTTGTGGCCCCACGTATACACGTAACATAAAAAATAATACGTACTCCACAGTTGTTGTGGCCCCACGTATACACGTAACATAAAAAATAAAACGTACTCCACAGTTGTTGTGGCCCCACGTATTCTACGTGTCACAATTGCTGTGTCTCACGTAGTGTATGCTCCACAGTTGTTGTGGCCCCATACTTCATGCTCCACAGTTGTTGTGGCCCCATGAATACACGTAACATAAAATATAATACGTACTCCACAGTTGTTGTGGCCCCACGTATACACGTAACAGAAAATATAATACGTACTCCACAGTTGTTGTGGCCCCACGTATACACGTAACATAAAAAATAATACGTACTCCACAGTTGTTGTGGCCCCACGTATACACGTAACATAAAAAATAATACGTACTCCACAGTTGTTGTGGCCCCACGTATACACGTAACATAAAAAATAATACGTACTCCACAGTTGTTGTGGCCCCACGTATACACGTAACATAAAAAATAATACGTACTCCACAGTTGTTGTGGCCCCACGTATACACGTAACATAAAAAATATAATACGTACTCCACAGTTGTTGTGGCCCCACGTATATACGTAACATTAAATATAATACGTACTCCACAGTTGTTGTGGCCCCACGTATTCACGTAACATAAAATATAATACGTACTCCACAGTTGTTGTGGCCCCACGTATTATACGTAACATAACATGTCTTATCTTTCTTAATGCATGAGATATTAATTAATATCATATACTTTTCTAACATGGCGTATACTTGTAAATGACACAATATGATTTAATCATAACATTTCATGGCATACTTAACATGGCATACTTATAACATACATCATTGTATGATAGAAAAGATTATGTAACAGATAATTATTCATGAGAGATTAAATCATACGTAGCAGATAAACATGTAATGACATAGCATGACATGGCATATACGATAACATACATACATAAATTGTAGTTCTCTTACCCATCACACATACACAATAAACTGATAGTAAGTTAGAGGCTAACTTACCTCGATTGTCACGTTCTACGAGAATAAAGTGCGATATACGAGAAACTGTAAAAGGTCATTCTAAAAGTTAGAAATTTAATTACTAACAATTAGAAACATGGAAACAAGTTATCTTAGAGTAAAATTATCATTTTACCCTCTACATGTGGGAAAACGACCATTTTACCCATAACTTAAGGATTTCATATCCTAACTCCAAAAATTTCCAAAATTTACATTCCTCATGTAAATTTTGTTCTAAACTCAAATATCAACTCAGAAAAAAATTTAAAACAAAACAACACTATGGAAAACACACTATGGCCGAAACATCCATAGGCCATTTCTCTTGATTTTTGTTACAATTCCTTCCAACTTCAAAACTCATGCTTAAACCAAAATTTTACAACAAACATCTTCCAATCCTAAGTTTAAAACCATACTTGAAACATCCATTTAGAAAAAGCTAATAATCAACACCAAACTTTTTTGTAAAAAGATCAAAACACTTGAATCACAAGCTTTGTCCTTAAATCAAAACATCTCCAAGAATTCCAAAAAATCTAATCTTACTTCTAACATATTCATAACATCATCCTCAGATAAACCATGCTTTAAATCATCAAACTAAAGTCACCAAAATCACAAAAATAACACTTGGAGTTTTTGATTTTACACTTAGTCCAAAAACAGAAACTTTTTCTTAACTAGCTTTGATAAATCTCTTGATCAATGGCTTAAGAAGGTGAGATCTTTGAAATAAAGTATCACATGGTTTAAAAACGTGTCCTAAAGAATATCCAACCATCAAAATTAAAATCACATGGCTAAAACCCAATAAAACATGGATCTAACCTAAAAACATCAAATCTTAGGCCTAACCGAAATTCTCTTGCATAGAAAAATCATATCTTTGAAACTAATACTAAATATCTCCAAAATAACATCCTAACATGAAAATAAGAGACTTAGGATCATCATATAAAAATATCAAAGCCTTTAGAGTAAGATCAAACCTCAAAATATTCAAACTTTATCCAAATAAAAACTGTTTTGTCACTTCCAGTTTTCATGTTTCTAGATCTAATAAAATCTATCATCAAAATCTTTATTCATGCAACAAAACCTCAATGAAAACTCTTAAACACATTCTAAGAACACTCCATAAAATTTTCGGACCAAGATATATCCATTAGCTTGGTCAAAAACTCCAAAACATAACACACTCTCCAGATTCACGCCCAGAATGACCTTTCCATGGTTAAAAATACTTTTGACCGACCAAATGACCATGGAATGATACGAAAAATACATCTACGGAAACTAGACTCAAAGAGGAACAACTTTTATGAAGGAGTCATCGTGTGAAAATACTTACAAAGGGTCGAAAAACTCCACGCAAAAAGACCCAGAAATCTGCCCGAGAGAGCTCTTTTGGGTTTCTCTCTAAGAACGGGGTGAAGAAATGATTAAAGTGAAGTAAGTGTGTCTTGCACGACTCAAGACTTCTGTAGGGAGAATATTTGGACCTTAATGATCATTGAGTGGAGGTGTAGACATGTGACATAATGTAGAGGATAGTGGGGGGCAAAAGACAACTTACAAAGGCTATGAGACATGGGACTTGATGGGGTGGGTTCCTCCATATTAATGAGTGCAACTTGATGCAATGAATGGTCTGCCAAGTGGGGGAGGAAATTTCTCCAAGAAGCTATGCCAAGGTGGCCAAAATTCGTGGGCTTTAGTGGGCCTTAGTGGGCCTCAACCAAGTGGGCTTCAATTTGGGGTTTAAAGGGGGTTTGGTTAGGGTTTGAGATGCTATCAAGCCCAAATCCAATTTTTCTTGGCCCAATCAAATTTCTAAGGTTTAAAATGTTGGATAAAGATGTCATAATAGGAATTTGAGAAATTAATAGCATGTGAAAGTGATTTAATCAAGTGATTAAACACAATACTAGAAATTGGATCAAAAAGGGTTTGAATGCCAACTTTAGGGTTTGGGGAAACCGTTTAGGGTTTCGGTTTCAACCAAGTTTTTGGGGTTTCAAAAGGATTCCAACCATTTAGGGTTTTACTAGGGTTGAAACCCTCTTCATCTAACTCAATTTGGTTGATCAGATGAAAAAAAACTGTTTTGCTTAGGTGGCATGATCTCACACATTGATTTCCTTCACAAATCCATCTAATGGTTTCTCTTTGTGCCAAGTATCTAATACTATTCATTATGTGTGGTTAAGATCTTGCCAAGTGTCCAAATAAAACTTCTCTAACCTAATTTGGACATTTCACACTGTGATTTTGAAACCACTGCACTTAGTACGCTTATCGAGGTTACTATTCACTCCGAAAAAGTGCATAATAAACTTAGTACTGAAAAATCCTAAATATTCAACTGAGTCTAGTGGCGTAAACTATAACGTAATCTGACACTTCTAACTACCTCAAACAAATAAAATCACATTTCTGGCACCATAGTGAGTGATAAAACTAATTATGTTGACATACTAGAACTTATGCGATTAGCCGATTCGTAAAAACTTATGGGGTTTTCACGAGATTTCTAATGTCTATAGAAATTCCACCATTGAATTTCTAGCGGGCTGTTACACTTGGGATAGTCTTTGTGCTACTCATTTTTGAGTGAGTCATTAAGACATAATCATGAATTCATACAAGTACGCTTTCACCCTTTAAGTAGTCAATAACATCCCCAAGAATAGAAGCTCTATCCATCTAAGCACAAATAAAACATAATCATCAGATACAATGGCTCACACATCAAGAGTAATGAATTAATGAATCCCAAAGCAACCACATAATAACTGCCGAAGAACCTCCACACAAACAGCAATCCTAGATATTTAGATATCAGTAAGTATTGGAATTTGACACACAAACTTCTCACCTCCGATTAAAACATACAATAGATAATTATTTAACTCAAAAGCTTAAATTAGTTGACTTTAACACTTTCAAGATTTCTCAGAGTTCTTTGGGAGAGGGTAACAAGGGCACTCACTCAAGACTATTCAATTGTCAATTGGTCCATAAAGTTCGTGCGAAAGAATTACATAGCCATAGACACTCATCATACATAAAACACATGTAGAGGACATCCAAACTTGAGATTATTAATTTTAGCCATTTAGAGAAAGCCATATTCATTTAATTATTAGAGAGAGAGAGAGAGAGAGAGAGAGAGAGAGAGAGAGAGAGGCATGCAAAAAAAATTAGCTCGTGGACAGAAAATTGATGAATATATATTCAATGAATCTATATGTGCAATACAACTTCATTAGAACTCATCAGCCATTATATATGATACGTCCTAAGAAAATATATGCAGTATATTGCAACTCTGAACATATTGATACAGTAGCTCAAGGTTAGAAAAAGTTATAGCTTTAACTTCTATAAAAAATTAGTGAAGGGAAAAGGGAGGGAAAACAAATACAGACTAAGGTCACGCACCTTCCTCATTGAATAATGATGTCAAGATAGCAAGACAAACACACACTTATATCTTCCCCTGGAAATAGAAGATGCACAAATACATTAGCAGAAACCTTTAGCAAAATTTTGACAAGCTTATGTAAAGAAAATGGCTCCTTTCCATTTTCTTAGGGTTTGACCATGGAAATGGCCACTGAGTACAGGAAAAGCAGAGTTAAAACAAGGTGGTCTCCAGAAAATCAGACTATTTTAAGCCCAGAAGCAGAAGCCAGAAGTTCAAGCAATCGAATATTCAATCAGATCCGAAGAAAAACTCATCCAAAAACAATCCCTATTTTTTGAAATCAACTATCAGTTCAATCATGAGAACAAATAAGAACAAAGACATTTCAAAATTCCAAAAAAAGAATGAAAAACAAGTAAAATTCAATGAACTCCAAAACTTATTTGCCAAAAATACCTTTCCCACTTCAACCATCCATCAAATAAATCAAAATAGTTATAAGAACACTAATAAAAAAAACTTATTAGCGATAAGAACACTAAATAATCTCATTGAATTCTGGTGGTTACAACGGTTCCTTATCATCTGGTATGTCCTCAATAATTGTTCTAGGTTCATTATTCCTTTCTATAATTTATATACCACCGCCCTTCCAAGATAGAGAGATTAAAAAATAGGAAGAAAAAAAAAATGAATCAACAATACAAAGTCACTAACCTGAGAATGAAGGTTCTCTGTTTTATTCAGTGAAAGATCAATCTTTTCTTCATGGTCGAGAACATATACAAAAAAAAATTGTTAATAAAAATAAAACAGCAATATAGTTCCAAAAAAAAATATATATATATAGGGTTCTTGTGTTTAACTGACAAAAGATTCTACCAAAAAGAATATAACCTTGGTTCATTATTATTTTCTATAATTTATATAACATCGCCCCTCTAAGATAGAGAGGTTAAAAAATAGGAAGAAAAAGAGAAACCAATCAACAATACAAAGTCACTAACCTGAGAATGAAGGTTCTCTATTTTATCCACCAGAAGCTCAATCTTTTCTTCACGGTCGAGAACCTACACAAAAAAAATTATTAATAAAATGAAATGGCACTATAGTTCCAAACAAATAAATAAATTAGGCTTCTTGAGTTTAACGGACAAAAGATACTACCAAAGAGATTATAATCTTTGAAATTGACATTTTTTTAAAAGTCTTTGCTGCAACACACGTCCAACTTCTAAAATTCAACTTCTGAAATTTTCTGCAACAAGCTCTATCACAGTGTCTTCCAACCACATCTATTCTTACATTTTTTTTCCTTCTAATGCTTGTTTAGTTGGATGTGTAACCAAGAGGAGGGAAGTTAGATAGAAGCATAAATCGTGCAACCTACAACTTGAAGAGGTGAGATGATTTTCTGCCCTGTTTTCTTGTAAAGAGAGGAATCCAAGATGTGTACAATTTCTACCAAAAAAAAAATATGCTGTAGTTTTAGCTCTACTTCTTTCTCTATTTGAATAAATTTTAATTATGTTTAAACCTTCATTTTTACGTGTTAAACCAGTAGAGGCTAGTATGTACTTTCAAATGAAAGTTCATAAATCATTGCTAATTTGTTTCTTTAAGAATAAAAATTTCACTTGTGGCTTTACATGTAGACTGCTACTTTGGAGGAATTGACTTAGAATTTTATGATGTTTTCATTTCCTAATTACTATTGTTTCTGATCAAAAAAATTTTGATTGCATTGAATAGTGTGGTGTATCACTCTCAATTACATTAGATTTTATGATAAGTGCTTCCATCCTTTCACCACCATGATTTTCTTAGATTTATGCATATATTAGGTCATGACAAAAGAACTTTGGCTTCTTAAAGAAAAAGAATATAAATTGGAAATATATATAACTAATGTCTCAATTCAAAAGTGCACATATTAATTTTAACTAAAAACAGCAAACCATAAAAGTAACCAACAGGAACAAAACACCATACAACTTATGTATAAAAAAAACCTTTTCTCAGATAAGAAATGTTTTTCTATTGGAATTGATAAGAAATATAATTATATAAGAAATAGATTAAGAAATGTGTCGTTACATATAACACAAAGGTATTGTTATTGAAGCTATAATAGGTTAGAACATAGCAAATGAGTTTGATAATTATTTCAACTCTTATCAGTATACATCCAATAAGAGATGTCTCATGATTGTTTGTATGATTCTATTCACTCTTTCAATACCCTTACGCATGTCCTGGACCTCTCTCTCTAAGAATCATAGTTTCTACCTGACATATTTATGTAACCATCACCAACACAGGGATTTGGAAAGCTAAAATGGACAGAAACAATATACAAGAATTTTTGAAGGCATTAAAGTCAGAAACTGCCTAATCTTAGCCATATGAAGAATTAAATAATAGCTTTCAGGAATTGATATGTAAGAAGAAATGGACCATCAAACCATTGAGTTGTAATTCCATGGAAGTTAAAGAAGAATTGTAAATGTTTGTTGCTCACACTGATTGCAGACTTAAATTGAATGTTCAAGTATATTCCTGATGGCGAACGAGTAGTTTTAATCTTTTGCTATATTATGATATCTATAGATAAGTTCCAGATTTTTATATTTTATACATTATTAATTTATTTCTTTAACGGTTTTTAGGCTTTCCTAGTTGAATCGAAGCATATAAGTTTGGATGTAATAAGCAATATTTTCACTTTGAAAATAAGGTTTGCAGAGCCTTTACAAGCCTCATCAATAAAATTTTCCTTATGGGTTCGACTCTCTTGAAGATTCAAGGGTTTACATCTACCTAGAATAAGATATAACGTTTTCACATTTTCTATTCTGCATCAAATCTTTTAACATGTGACAACATTTGATAAATACCCAAACATATGGGTTTCTCTTATGAGAGAGTAAATTCTCGAACTTAGCATAGTGAATGTAATATAGAGGCCTCATATACTATATGAAATGGTTGATGAGAGGAAGTACCAACATTATAGGTGAACTCTTTACTTTGCATCAAATCTGAAACTGTGGCTTCCCCTTCAAACCGCCATATAAGCCAATGCTCACTTCTTTTCTCTGAAGAAGTCTGGAACAATTTCATGACAACAATAATAACAAGATTAAACAAAAGCAACTTCTGCAATATTAAGGTTCGAAAGTACATCTTTTATTTTTTAAAGATATTGATACCCTTAATTCATATGGTGGTAATAGTAGTCATGATAGAGAAACACCTCAAGAAAGCTGCATACAAAATTAGCACAGTTATTTGTGCAAAGTCTTTGAACATGCTCATTCATCCAAATTTCCACTGCTCCATATGTGCTTGCCATTGTGTTTATAATCACCAAAAAAAAGAATACATCAGCAACATCATATTCAATATGATAGAGGGAAGAAATAACAATTCATATGCATCCCACATGCAAAATTCAAGAAAAAAATATAAAAAATATAATAAACTAAAGGAACTTCTTTCAGAACGAATAAGAAGGGTTATTGAAAGTGATGTGGACAGTCATTAAATACAAGCAAGCTTCCAAACAAATTGACACTATGAATCCAACATCAATTGTACTAATTCCATCCAATAGAAACAGGCTGATACAACCTTGTATGTAAAATATGCTTGTAAGTTGTAACGCCCGTCCTTATGGTGGGTCATTTTCATATCGATTTTGGTAAAAATCGACGGGAATTACTATTCCTTTTTCATTTCTTTTCCATTCATGCCAGGATACAAAAGACTCCCATGCTATAAATAAAATTCATTTTTTTCTTTATTAAAAGACTTAGCGGAAAACATTAACTTTCATAATTTAAGTTTTCATATAAAAACATCTTGCCTAGGCCTTCGTGCTCTTCCCCCTTTGGCTGTGCCCATCCTGCCCTGTCATGCTCATCTTGTGCCTGGGAGGGCACACATAAAACTAAAATGAGTCGATGACTCGTAAGCATTACTTCATACAGTTAAAATATCATAACATAGATTTTCAGTCATGCATTCATCATTCCGTACATACATGTCGTACATAGCATGCATACGTCTTTCTTTTCTTTTAAAAACGTTGCGAGGTGGGGGTTTTCTTCTTTTAAAACGGGCTTTCTTCTTTAAAACAGTTCCCCACGCCTCGCTGCCTTCATTTCTTAAAGAATATTTTCATGCATTCTTTCTTTTACATACATACATCCATGCATACATGCATTCATTCGTTCATCTTTCCTTACTTACGTACATTCATGCATTCTGTTCATCCATTCATACATGCATTCATACTTAACATGCATTCATTCTTTCTTTTCACTTTCATTTGGCCCATAGCACACTGTTACACCCCGTGTGCTGGGGTTAGCGGTTTTTTAGACCTGATTCCGCCCTTGGCCGCGGGTTTGAGGAATCCATTCCGTCAGGGTGCAGCACTAGGTGCACTACCAGTACTACTTACCCGGCATTGCAATCTACCCCTTTACAGTCCATTCATTTGGTACCATATCCATTTCAGTCCATGTGGCCGTTACGTATCTTCATACATCATCCATTCAGTCCAGTCCATTCATTCCTTTACAGTCCTTTCCTTTCCTTTCCTTTACAGTCCATTCTTTCATTTCAATCCTTACATTTCTTACGTTTCTTACAGTTCTTACGTTTCTTCAGTTCTTTCACTTCATAAGAGTTTTAATTAAGAAAATGGTTTTCTGTCTTTCGTTTTGTAAAAGACATTTTTTTTTAAAAGAAGTCTCTTCATGAGAAAATAGTTTTCTTTCTTTTCTTTGAAGAAGAGACTGTTTAAAAGAGTCTGAAACGAATCATTTTAGGAAAGAGAGTTACTTTAGGAAAAATTCTTGTTTTCTTTGTCTTCTTTTCTTTCAGTTTCAGTCCTTGCGTTCCTTAACGGTTCTTACGTCTTTTAAGGTTTCATTTCGTTTCCTTTTCATGAACATACATACAATACGTACTACACATATAGCATCCATTCACATGCATACACGTACATACTTTGGGTGCATAAAGAGGGGCTGCCAAGGAAGGTCGGTACGTACTTATACTTGAAAACTTACGTTTCGTTTTCTTTTTAATAAAAGCTTTCGTCTTTTTCTTCTTTTCTATACGTAAAAACTCTAGAAGAGTATGAATGTAATACTTACTTGGACTTCATGCCATACTCATTCCATGCAGTCCATTCGTGTGCTTGTCAGATGGCAACCTATATGCATACACATAACCTTACATCATCATCTATTTAAATGCATAAGTAACTATTCTAAACATAGAACTACGCCTCACTTGGAACACTCTCCATCCATTCCTGGGCTCTCATGTACCATTTACGATGCTAAAACCTTCCGGGTCTCATACCTTAAGTGAACCCTTGTGATTCACCTTAGGGTTAAGACACTAAGACCTCCGTTTCGTTCTTCTATTTCCACAATCTGACGCATGATTCCGACCGACAGAGTCATGCGTCCCAACCTTAGACTATTTACCCGTTACCACCTTCACGTATCCTAGCCCATACTACATCCTCATTCCCATCCATTCAGGCTACATCAACTCAGCAATTTCTCTGGCTAATGTACCGTGTAACCATGATCAGAACAAATTACCCATTACATATGGTAAACCTGTCCGGTACACGTGTCTCGTCTGAGACACTTGTATCTTACTCCCCTTTTATCACCTAAGAGCAACTTATAGCTCCACTGAACACTTGCTTGTATAAACAAGCTCCATACTCCGATACCAACTTGCTCAGACTCGGTTGATAGGATTCTTCCTACTTCCCGACTCTGTACAAGTTCATCCCAACACTTGATGGGGGAGGATTGCATCCACAATTGTACCTCTGTTACGTCACGCAACTCAAGACTAATCCCGAGTCACGTCACGATACCCATCATGCTTCCGCTGCATGCTCTGATACTTCTCCACCACTTCCTTATACTCTTAGTTACAAGTCAGTCTCAAGGCAATACCTGTTACCTTGGACTACATGCCACATCACTACTACTTCGGGACACTGTTACACAGTTCCCGCCATTTGACAAGAGGACTTCATCCTCAAATGTGCCTCTGTCACATTATGTAGCTCAAGACAAATTCTCAAGTTACAATACGGGGCCCATCGTGCTTCTGCTGCACTCTCTGATACATCTTCACCACTTCCATATACTCTTAACCATAGTCAATCACAAGGTGACACCCGTCACCTCGGACTACAAGCCATATTGCCAATTGTTTCGGGACACTATTACATAGTTCCCGCCACTTAGCAAGAGGACTACATCCAGAAATGCACCTCTGTCACCTTATGCAACTTGAGATATATTCCCGAATAACAGCACGATGCTCATCATGCTTCTGCTGCACTCTCTGATACCTTTTCCACCGCTTCCCACTTACCTTCAGTCACCAGTTAGTCTCAAAGCAATACCCGTTACCTTGGACTATAGGCCATATCACCTTTGCTTCGGGACACTGTTACACAGTTTCCCGACAGTACACCATACGTTCCACACTTCTCTGTTACGCCATCCAACTCTTCGTGACACGCCATCCAGTGTATCACGACCTGGTACAGAGCACACTCACGTGAACTCTCGTCCATCCACACTATAACACCCATCACTACGATACACACCTCACAGTGCATCGCTACGTGACATGGAGTATGCGCCACGCGTACTCTCTTCACTACAACACTCATCATCACGATGCACATCACACGGTGCATCGCTATACAACACGGAGTACACTCCACGTGTACTCCCTTCCTTCTACGCCACACATCATTACAGCACATGTCACACAACGCGTCACTGCAATACACAGAGTACGTTCCACGCTTACTCTCTTCGCACTACACGCCGTATCACAACGATGGCATCCATCTCACGCCCATACTTCACAACACAGTCTACAAAACTACAAAAATCAAGCCCAACACTTCACAACCACACTTCACTTCACAACTACGCAGCGAACTCCACAAACACAACTACGCAGTCTACAGCTAACCAAATCAACTACGTTAAACATAAATAACTAAGGATAGAGGGTTATACCATCGACGGGATAACTCGTGCGTCGCTCACTGCTCGTCACGATCATGCGTCGGAGGAGCGTACGTGGCGGTAACACCGCGTACGATGGCTGTCCACCACACAAAGTGGTAGTTTAGGCTGAGAATAGCTAGGCGTGGCCTTATAAGGCTCATGGTCGCCTTGTGGTGGTCAAAGGTGGCGGAGTACGGCGGTATCACGCCGTGAACAGTAAAACCGAATGGTGGGAGGAGGCTTGAGGTAGCGAAATGCCATAGAACTTCATGGCAAGCTAGGGAAAGGTAGATGAACATGTGGTGGAGCTGTGGTGGCGAGGTGGTGGTCGTACGGTGGATAACGGTGGCGGATCGGCTGTTTGAAGCCATTTTCGGCCTTGGAGAGTGAGGGAGAGTGAGAGCTCTACATAGCTCCGTTGGCCATGGAATTTCTTGGGGAAGTTCGTGGTGATGAGAGAAACAAAGTGGTGGTGGTGAAACACCACGGGTGGCCGTGTACGGTGGTGCAACCGAATGTGTGTGTGTGAAGACCCATTTGAGAAAGAGTGAGAGTTAGGGAGAAAGAAGGACATGGGGAGGAAGCCCTTGACATGGTGGTTCCAATGGTGGTGCTTGGTGGCCGTTTTGGCCGTGTATGGTGGTCTAAAGAGGTGGAAATGGCCATAAGACCCATTTCTTTGGAGGGAGAAAGAGAGAGAATGGGTGATCGGTTTAACTCACCACCGGTTGGGTAGTGCTTGCCGGAGGGAGGAGATCACGCCGGTGAGGGAGGTGAGGCACGGTGGCCGGAGGTGGCGCCGGCTGGGAGCTTGAACCGAATGGCTATGGTGGAAGGCCATCACGTGTAGTCGGCCATGGAGAGGAAAGAGAGGAGGGAGAAGAAGAAAAGGAAAAAGAGAAAAACTGAAGGGAAAAGGGTAGGGGCCTGGGTATTTAACTTCAATCCTACACTTCAGGATCCTCAAACGATCCAACGATGAGTTTAAACACTGATTTGAAAACGAGTAAGTGTTTTATTTTAAATAAAACACTTTAAATAAAACACTACGAGGAATTAAGGTAGAATATTATTTTATAAACTAAAGTTTATAAAATAATATTTCCTCATTATTATTTAAAATGATAAGGTACCGTTAATTAATCGAAGATGATAAAATCATTAAATAAATAAAATACTTAAATACAACACTGAGAGGAATTAAGATATAATATTATTTTATAAACTAAGGTTTATAAAATAATATTTCTCCATCATTATATAAAATGATAAAGCATCATTAATTACTCAGAGAGTATAAAACTACTTAAATTAAATAAGAGTTTTCAACGTAAAGTTAAACTTCTTAATATCTTAAAACAACTAAAATGTTTAACTTAAGCAATTATCCATAATTATAATATTTTCAGAACCCATTAAAATGTTATAATTGTGCTACTTTAAAAACAAGCTTATCTAGTAACACTGGAAATATCTCTTATAGATATTTCCATAATACTTCAAATATTTGTAGACTATAAAATATCTTACTTTGAAATCCGGTGGATAACTTCCGGAATACGCCATCGGGTACAACACTTAGGATAAGGCTCTGCACGTAGATCGAGACTCAGTACGTAAACTAAAACTCGGCACGTATAACGAGGCTCGACATGCTGACCGAAGTTCAACACGTAGGAAGAGGCTCGGCACATTGACCGAAGATTGACACGTGGATCGAGTCATGTACGTAAAGAAGAAGGAAGAAGGAGCGGATATCACATAAGTATGCTACTTGATAATTGAAAATATGAGCTTTGGATACCAAAATGTCTCCATAAATCACCAAAAACATTTTATAATAATTATTAACTAAAATGGTTGAGAACTTCAATAATGTGATCTGCCGAATCATCCAAAGAAGGCATAGAATCTTTTGGATAAATTGCAGTAGCTCCTAACTGCAAGAACTCTTATGAAAGGGCCAGAAGAACAATGTAAAAAAATAACATTAAGTTGCAATTGAATACAATATATTTTATCAGATAAAATAACAACCGAATAACAAGACTAAGTCAATCAATCATTAACACACCTCATGTCTGGGAGGACTAATATGATAAATATAGAAGAAGGGGAACAACAAAATAGGCACCTCTGGAACAAAGAATATTCCTTGGAAACAAGAGTACATCTACTAAAGATTATTGATATATATTAGAATCATAGTTGTGAGAGAGTATTGGAAGAAAAGGGGAGAGATGAGAGGCATGGCACAAAATCTTTAGTTTTATCCCCTATACATATGTGCCAAATGGAAATGAAAATTCTTACCTATTTTCTTGTAGTAGAAACTGATGTCTTAGCACCAAATGAAGTAGAATAACAGAGAATAAGTTTTTTCAAATACTGCGTAAATAGAAACTTGTTTTAATTTTTTAAAAGAAATGGGTTTTAAGAATGAATTAGGATGGGTTTCAAGAATTAATTAAAACCTATTTCTACATGCTTAAAACATGAATCAAAACCCAAAGAATGGATTAACAAATAAGCATCAATTAGAACCGATTTGTTAAGCATGAATTAAAAACCAATGGACTTGACTTCAATTGTGCCTCTGAAGGAGCGGAACGAGAAATATAAAATCCAAAATGCAAACCGAAGAACACACACTGCGACGATGACAATAGAAAACCATACCCATGGCGCAACGGTAGCAAAAATGACGGAGAAGAACCGAGAAGCACACACCCCGAACCCAAGAATGAAAATTGCACCCAAACAACCAAATAAATGATGGAACCGAATGAGAAACACAAAAGCCACATACTCATTCATCCAGATCCTCTACTTCTACATCACGGTGGAGGAGATTGAGAGGGAGAGAGGGCTCGGGGTGGGCTACAGCACAAAGGAGAAAGGAGGGAGAAGAGAATAGAAAGAAAGAAGAAAAAAAAAAACTCAGGGTTTTAACCATCCATAGTGAAAAGAAAAAATGGAAGGGAAAAAGGGCTCGAGGTGGGCTACGGCGCAAAGGAGAAAGGAGGGAGAAGAGAATAGAAAGAAAGAAGAAAAAAAAACCTAGGGTTTTAACCATCCGTAGCGAAAAGAAAAAATGGAAGAAAAAAAAAAGCTTGAAAAGAGAAAAGCCAAAGACCAATACAAAGAGAAAATCAGAGTTTACCTCATCTACCACTGCATGCAAAGCAAAACAGGAAAAAGAAACCTACTTGAAAAGAGAAGACACAGAGATCAAGATGCAAAGAAGAGAGAAACGAAGAGAAAGAAGAGAGAAAAATGTTACTTTCGGAGAGAAGAAAAAAGAGAAATAAAGAAAGTAGAAAGATGAAAGAGAAAAGAAAAGGTAAAGATGCTGACTGTTTGACATAACTGCAATAAAAGACCAAAAAATCTACTTTACACGGATACAAAAGCACAACATGAGGGTTAAAAGAGAGATTACACAACACAATACACGGGAGAAAAATGGAAAGTGTGAAAATTACTGTTCTTAACACTGTAGCACGCGGATTGCCACTTATATTATCACTATAGATATATATCTACTATATATAAATAAATGGGAATGCACTTGCTACAGTATTTTCATCTAAATTTTTTATTTCCCATTTTGCCCTTAGCTGTAATTCAAAATTTCATTGTGTTTGCTTTTATTTTTCTTTTGCCAACTGCCATTTTAGTCCTTTTACATTTATGATCTTTTCACTTCTTCTTCAGCACCGACACTCACTCATTTCTCACAAACCTCTCTCTCTCTCTCTCTCTCTTCACCACCACACCTTCGCCTCTAGCAAAGCAAAACAGAGACACCACTTCCTCCATCAGTGAAGCACGGTCTCTCGTGTCGGATCTCTGACCCATGGTTTCATCATCCATCCTCCTTTCTAGCCTCAACCCCGCATGCCTCCGGTCTTAGCCCAACGAAGACGAAGAAGGAGACAATGGCAGAGAAATCTCATCCTCCATCTAAATGAGAAACAAAGGTGGGTGAAAAAGAATACCGATGGATCTTCCCAAAGCTAAGTTTTTTTTTTTTCAATTTTTTTCAAACAATGAATGTTTGAATGATTACTTTACTGAAGCCATCAAAATGAGAAGATTTCGTACAATGTTTTTGGGTTTATTTATTTATTTATTTTGTGGTGTGATGGACATCCATACGATTTCGATTCCTTCTATTGGGGTTATTTTCTGTGAGAAAATGATCTATCCGATCATATGCATATAAGCATATATAGCTTTTATTCTGTTTGAGTTTTTATTCTGTTTGAGTTTTTATTCCGTATGGTTTTGGTAATTTGTTTTCCTGTTGTGTATATGCATATGATGTATATGATTGAGCCGTTTGCTTTGTATTCGCCGTGTGGTGGTTGGCCGTGCATGGAAGCTCTGGTTCGGTAGTAGAGGAACCCGTGTCATGCCGTGTTTAATCTAGGGCTTCAAACATTGGGTTTGAGTTTCATTTTCTAAAAGTTTTTATTTTTGTTTGTTGAACTTCAATTTCGAATTCAATCCGTTTGGTTCTTTTTTTTTTTACTTATGCATATGCGTATCACGAATTTTTTACTCATGCATGTGTATCACGAATTTCATGACATTGCAGAAATTAAAACATGTTGAACTGAGAGGACAAGAAGCATAAATCATACCTACGAAATGCCGAAATTCTCTCTCTCTCCACATTTTTTAATTTATGTATTATTTTCTTTATGGATTTGATAATATGTTTTGTAATTTTTGTTTGCAGAGGAAGGAGAATATTACTCCGATTGGCTCAAAGATTGTGGTAATTTCAACTTCGTGCCTTGTTTTTTACGTATTTGTTTATCATAACCAATGTTTCATTTGTTTGCTTAAGAAAACCTAATGGGTTTTTTATTACTCTACTTGATTGAGGTTTAGATTTTTGTGGATTTTATTTTTTTGAGCTAATTAGGATTTGCAATATAACTTATCATGATATTATTTTTCTAGAAACACTCTAAAGTGGAAGATACAAACCTGAAAAGGGTGAAGACCTCCAAAATAGAATTGATATTCTACGAAAATGAGCAGAAGTAAGTACTAAGTATCTTTTTGGTTTTATATTTGCTAAGTTTCTTTTGTTACTAAGTTGTGATGTTTCTATGTTTGACGAGGGGCCTATCATTGATGCTGTTGTATGGCATGATGGAGAAGTATGGAGGGCTGCTCTTGACACACACAGTCTTGAAGATGACCTGGATTCTGGGAAACTTTATAACTTTATTCCCCTGACTAATTATAGGTATGCTCAGTTGCTTGTGACTCTTGCATGTCTTCAAAAGATTAAAAAGGGATTTTGTTTAGATAGAATTGGGATTATGTTGAAAGGAAAGAATAGAATTTACAAATATCCTTAAAAACAACAAGTTAAGTTTGATGGTATATTGGTATATGTATGTTGCAGTTCAGCATCACTAATCGCTGCAGTTATAAATTGGCTGGTACTGGTCTAATGAATTGGAAAGACAACAAAATTTTAATTTCTTTTTTGTTTTTTGTTGCATTGGGATTTGGAAAATTTCGGAAACCAAAGAATTGGTACTGGTCTTTATGTCCCATTTGATGAAAACTCCTGGCAGCCATACAAAAGGCTTTTAAAGTTTGTTAAATTTTTTACCTTTTATGTATAAAAAAAGGTTTTATTAAATTGTAGACTATATAGAATCCACGGGCCTATGATATCTTAAACGAATATCTACACTTATTTCTATTTTGCAAGTTTTTTTGAAATTTTGATAAATATCGAATACTTTGGTGTAATTATAGAGAAGTCTAGCTCAGCCACCGTGGAATAATAGCCACGCTGGCTTAGTTCCTTTTTTTTTTCCTTTTATCTAGGATTTCCTTTTTTAAGTGTTAATTTGTTCCAACATCCTTTTGTTAAACGAGTTGTGCACGCTATTGGGTTTCAGTATAAAAAGCTCTACCATTGTGGCGGATTTTTTTTTTTTTAAAGTAGCATTGAGGCTGATATTACAGGTGGATTGTTAAGTTCTCAGGCTCTGCCAAAGCAGGAGGCATCCGCTGCATTGTCAAAAAGCACTACACTCAAAGTAGGCACGCTATTTCTCTGCCCTCTTATGTAACTATTAATATATATGGATGCTTGACTATCCAGATTTTTGGTTACTATGCTATGAATGGTTGTATCATAATTTATTTAGTATACACATAATTTATTGCTGCATCATGTAAAATTTACCAGTGATAGAGTAAAATCTGTCAGTACATTACTTTCTGGAGTTTCTCCATTGCCTAATTTAGTAATTCTCCTCTTAAGGTATTCTTTATGCATGCTATAAACTGCTACATCCATTAGCAATCATTTCTGGACGTTTTATAGCTATAATTCATTAAGAAATCAAGGGAAAAGGGTTGAAAACTTGAAGAACCTAAGAGAGAGAATATCTTGCTGCTGTCTATTATAGTTTCTATTACTATTTGTTTCAAATTTTTGTGCTGTCTGTTTTGATTTTCATGTTTACATGATCCTTCTTTTAGTATTGAGTTTTAATTTTAATGTAGAAGTATGTTCTTCCTCCTTAGTTTAATTTTTTTCCCTTCCACCTATTTCTCAAACATCAATTGCAACCACTTGTCTTTATTTATTTATTTATAAAATCAAGGATTAAATTAAAGAAGAAGGTCTTGAATGCACTTATAATATTGCATCACTCACTAGGGCTTTTCGATTTACGTCAATTCTCCAATGGATGTTGATTGATTAAACAAAGCATGTAAAACTTTTTGGGGTTTTAGTCATTCGGAATTTCAAATCTCAAGGTGCGATTTTACTCTTAAAAAAGATATAGGGTATTGTTTTAGGGAATAAGGGTATTCTTATATTGATGTTTCTTATTAAGAGGCTCCTATTCTCAAGAACTTACAAAAATTTTAATATTAAGAGTCGGGATCATTAATTTTTTTGGGGGCCCACCGGGAGGGGACAATTTTGTGTTGCTAAGAATTATGGTAGTAACGATAATTTGTTGAGTATGACATGGATAGGTGGGATTTGGTTCGAATTATGCACTTCGCTATTGATTTTGAACCTGTTCTTCACTAGCTTTCTTTCCTAAACAAACTATTCCCCTTTTTTCCCCTCTATTGACTGATTAGAATTCCAACATGGGTGCGCAAGAAAACATTCTGTCATTCCCTACCACCAGCCCTGTGTGTTTGTACTTCTGTTTCTTCAGACTTGAACCTTGAGGAACTGGTTAATGAAAATTGACTAACTTTCTTGCTTCTAACTTCTACAATTTTAGTTACTGAGCAATGCCAGTTTGAAGCCTACTTATCTTGTAGGGTTTAGAAGTAGCTTCCTTAAAAGATACAGATGGTCACTTGGATTTGAGCTCTTCTAATGATAACTTACATAGGCCAGCCCAATTTTCAAAAACAAGGTCACGGGAGAGGGAATTCTGGATACTGCTCCTAATATGCTTTTTTTTGTTTTTTTTTGGGGGGCGGGGGCGGGGGGAGGAATTGTTAGTATAAATTTTTTTACATATTAAGAAACTATTGTTGAGTGGGCATGCAGAAGCTCTTTATTTTTGAATGAATATTCAATGGAAAACATTTTTATGAATGCGTGTTTGCTGTGTTTGAAACACTTGTTCTGCAAATATTTTTCTTCAGACTTTTGATTGTGGCTTTTTTTCAGCTTCTGTCTTAATCACTTTGTAGTTTTTTTATTCTCAGGTTCCAGTATTTTCTGGTTTTCCAACTTCCCCAAATGGTGATTTTTAGATGTTCCCAGTCATGTACCCTGCACTTGTACCAGGCTTGAATACTTTGCAAAATCAAGAACAGATTAATCTAGGGGCCGGCATTTATGGTGTTCCTATTTTTCCATATAAGATGATTGTTTTAATTTAAAGTACATAAATTCTTATTGAACTTAAAATTCTGGTTGAACTTTCTTATCGGTTACTCTTTGAGATTGATTTTTCCTCCCTAAATCGAATTATGTATAACATGTAGAGAATTATATTGTGTCTACTGTATGGAATAATAAGTATTTTATAGTATTATTGATGTAGTATATTGTTGATAAACAAATATACCCGGGGTGATTTTCTTCAGGTATATTATTATAATGCATGCGTATATTCTTTTATTTTGAGATTGATTTTAGTTTATACATTCTTTTATTCTGAGATTCATGGTCAACATATATGATTATTTTGTTTCATTTTGCCATCTATATTACTATGATTGATATGTATAATTAGCTTTATTTTGAGATGCTATGAATCTGTAAACGATTTTATTTTGTCATGTATATAGTTTATATATATTATGAGGTTATTTTCTCTCAACTAGGCAAACGTCCAAAGGACGTTTATTCTACTAGTATATATATATGTATGAATATATATCATAGAAGAAAAGAAGAGAAAAAAAAGTTAATGAATGGAATAGAGGTGGTACAAAATAAAATTAAAGTCCCACAGACAAAGGTGGACACTTGTAAAAATCAAAAGTAAAGAAAGGAGGAGATAAAAAGTGGGAGATCGGGAAACCCATCTTATATGTACTGATATTACACGAAAAGATATATGCTATAGCATTAATAGTGGGAGCTCGATGTAAGTTAAGCGGCCAATTGATCCCTAATTTGGAAAACTTTAAGTCCCGACTGGCCTCAAAGACCGTTGTTATGGTTCGTAATGAAAAAGTGGTTGATTGCATCCTATCCTGTGGCTCTCCGTCTTTCAATAAAAAGCCTAATAAGAATGGGATGTTAGCTGGTCGGCAACACTTTGGTGTTAATATCTGATCTAGGTGCATAATCATGGATCAAATATGCGATAAGTAGAGTAAATCATAATGGAATAAGTAGAAGTTTACTTAGAAACTAAATGTTAATTATACTAGATCTAAACTAATAAAAGGTTCATTATTAAAAATAATAATATCCACATGTCATTACTACTTTCCAAATAATGTTATAAAGCACAAATTGTTCATCAATTACATCCAGGTATGACAGATCGAATATTATTTGTTGTCTGACTAGAAAGGATATCTCCACAAAATACAAATAACTAATAGTGGAGACAGGCCTCTATTTCTATCACTCGAGTGAGCAAGCTTGTCCAACATCTAGGCGAGTAAGGACCTTATGAGAGGCTGGCTGACATGTCCTAGAGCGAGGTGGAGATGTGTGATATCCGCTCCTTCTTTCTTCTTCTTTACGTATATGCCTCGATCTACGTGTCAGACTTCAGTCAACATGCTGAGCCTCGTTCCACGTGTCAAGTTTCGGTCTACATGCCATACTTCGATCTACGTGCTGAGCCTTATCATTAGTGTTGTACCTTGATGGCGTGTTCCGACAGTTATCTACCGGGTTTCAAAGTAAGATAGATATTTTAAAGTTTATAGATATGTTAAATATCATGGAAATATCTCCAGTATTATTAGATAAGCTTGTTTTTAAAGTAGCACAATTATAATATTTTAATGAGTTCTGAAAATATTATAATTGTGGATAATTACTTAGATTAAATATTTTAGTTGTTTTAAAATATTAAGAGGTTTAACTTTACGTTGAAAACTTTTATTTAAATTAAATGGTTTTATCCTCTTTGAGTAATTAACGATACTTTATCATTTTAAATAATGATAAAGAAATATTATTTTATAAACTTTAGTTTATAAAATAATATTCTACCTTAATTCATCTTAGTGTTTTATTAAAGTGTTTTATTAATTCCTCTTAATTACTTAGTTTAAATAAAACACTTACGCGTTTTCAAATCAGTGTTTAAACTCATCGTTAGATCGTTTGAGGATCCCGAAGCGTATGATTGAAGTTAAATACTCAGGACCCTCTGTTTTCCTCCTCACTTTTTCTCTTTTTTCTTTTCTTCTTTCTCTCTCTTCTCTCTTCTCTCTCTTCCCATGCATGTCCAGCTGATACACGGCTTTGCCTCCACCGTGAGCTTCAAGCTTCCAGCCCAACCACCACCGGCCACCGTAGGTCTCACCGCCGGTCACCAATCCTTCCCTACATGCCGGCCAACACCTCCTCCAGTCGGCCAAGCCACATGGCCCCTCTCTCTTCTCCCACGGCTTCACTAGCCGAAATGGGTAAGGAAATCTCTTCCTCCTCCACACCTATACGGCAGCTATGGTCTCACCTCCGATCACCGAATGACCACCACCCTCCGGCCATCATTCCCTTCCATTGGCAAGCCATCACGTGCCCTCCTCCTCTCTCCATGGCACCATCCTCAAAATGGGTTTTACACTCATTTCCTCCACCTAGGGCCACCATACACGGCCAAAACGGCCACCAAGCATCACCAATGGAACCACCACATCATGGGCTCCCTCCTCATGTCCTTCTTTTCCTCTACCTCTCACTCTTTCTCTGATGGGTCTCCATGGCCTAAGTTTCAGTTGCACCGCCGTGCACCACCGTACATGGCCACCCATGGTGTTTCACCACCATCACCTTGTTCCTCTCATCACCACAAACTTCTCCAACAAATTTCATGGCCAACGGAGCTATGTGTAGCTCTCACTCTCCCTCACCCTCCAAGACCGAATCCACTTCAAATGGCTGATCCGCCCCCGTGAGCCACCGGATGGCCACCACCTCGCCACCACAGCTCCACCACATCTTCCTCCACCTCAAGCAAACTCCCACCATTCAGATGAATTGTTCACGGCGTGATGCCGCCATGCTCTGCCACCTTTGACCACCACGAGGCCACCTTGAGCCTTCCAAGACCACGCCTAGCTATTCTCAAGCCCAAACCGCCACTTTATGTGGTGGACAACCACCGTACTCGGTGTTACCGCCACGTACGCTCCTCCGAAGCTTGATCGTGACGAGCAGCGAGTGACGCACGGGTTATCCCGTTGATGGTATAACCCTCTATCTCTAGTTATTTATGTTTAAAGTAGTTGATTGGTTGGCCTGTAGACTGTGTAGTTAGTATTTGTGGAGTTCGCTGCGTAGTTGTGAAGTGAAGTGTAGTTGTGAAGTGTTGGGCTTGATTGTGTAGTATTGTAGACTATGCTGGGAAGTATGGGCGTGAGATGGATGTTGTAGTTGTGGTACGGCGTGTAGTGTGAAGAGAGTACACATGAAGCGTGTTCTGTGTAATGCAGCGACGCGCCGTGTGATGGGCACTGTAGTGATGTGTGGCGTAGAATGAAGGGAGTGTGCGTGGAGTGTACTCCGTGTTGTATGGCGATGCACCGTATGATGTGCATTGTGATAATAACTGTTGTAGCAAAGGGAGTACGCGTGGCGCATACTCCATGTCACGTAGCGATGCACCGTGAGGTGTGTATCGTAGCGATGTGTGTTGTATTGTGGATGGAAGAGAGTTCACGTGAGTGTACTCTTTACTAGGTCGTGATACACCGGATGGCATGCCACAAAGGGTTGGATGGCATAGCAGAGAAGTGTGGAGTGTATGGTGTAGTGTTGGGAAACTGTGTAACAGTGTCTCGAAACAATGGTGATGTGGTTGTAGTCCAAGGTAAAGGTGTCGCCTTGAGGCTGACTTGTGGCTAAAAGTAAGTGTGAAGTGGTGAAAAGGTATCAGAAAGTGCAGCGGAAGCATGATGGGCATCGTTCTGTTATTCGAGAATGTGCCCCTAGCTGCATAATGTGACAGAGGTGCATTTGTGGATGCAGTCCTCTTGTCAAGTGGCGGGAACTGTGTAACAGTGTCCCGAAGCATTGGTGATATGGCCTGTAGTCCGGGGTGACGGGCATCACCTTGTGGTTGACTATGGCTAAGAGTATATCGAAGTGGTGGAAAAGTATTAGAGTGTGCAGCGGAAGCATGATGGGTATCGTGACGTGACTCGGGATTAGTCTTGAGCTGTGTGACGTGACAAAAGTGCATTTGTGGATGCAATCCTCTCCTATCAAGTGTTGGGATGAACTTGTACAGGGTCAGTAAGTAGGAAGAATCCTATTGACCGGGTCTGAGCAAGTTGGTATTGGAGTATGGAGTTTGTTTATACAAGCAAGCGTTCATTGGAGCTATAAGTTGCTCTTAGGTGATAAAAGGGGATGAGATGCAGGTGTCTCTGGCGAGACATGTGTATAGGACAAGTTTACCATATGTAATGGGTAATCTGTCCTGATCATGGTTACATGGTATTTTAGCTCAAGAGTTGGCTGAATTCGTGTAGCCTGAATGGATGGGAATGAGGATTTTGTATGGGCTAGGATACGTGAAGGTAGTATGGGTAAGTTGTCTAAGGTTGGGACGCATGACTCTGTCGGTCAGAATCATGCGTCAGATTGTGGAATAGAAGAACGAGACAGAGGTCTTAGTGTCTTAACCCTAAGGTGAATCATGAGAGTTCGCTTTAAGGAATAAGACCCGGAAGGTTTTAGTATAGCAAACGGCACATGAGAGCCCAAGGATGGACGGAGAGTGTTCCAAGTGAGGCGTAGTTCTATTTTTAGAATAGTTTCTTATGCATTAGATAGATGATGACATAAGGTTATGTGTATGCATGTAGGTTGCCATCTGACACACACACGAATGAACTGCATGGAATGAGTATAACATGAAGTCTAGTTAAGTATTACGTTCATACTCTTCTAGAGTTTTTATGTATAGAAAAGAAGAAAAAGACAAAAGCTTTTCTCTAAAGGAAAACAAAAACGAAACGTAAGTTTTCAAGTTTAAGTACGTAGCTGCCTTCCTTGGCAATCCCTTTTTACGCAACCAAACATACGTGTATGCATGTGAATGGATGCTATAAGTAGTACGTATTGTATGTATGTTCATGAAAAGGAAATGAAATGAAGCCTTAAAAGACGTAAGAACCGTTAAGGAATGCAAGGACTGAAACTGTAATGAAAAGAAAGAAAACAAAACAAAGAAAACAAGATTTTTCCTTTAAATATGATTCTTTCTAAATTGACTTTTACAAAATAAAAGGAAGAAAACCATTTTCTCTTAAAGGAACTTCTTTTAAGTAAAACCATTTTCTTAATTAAAACTCTTATGAATTGTAAGAAATGAAGAAATGTAAGAACTGTAAGAAACATAAGGACTGTAAGGACTAAAATGAAAGAATAGACTGTAAAGGAAAGGAAAGGACTATAAAGGAAAGAATGGACTGGACTGAATGGATGATATATGAAAATACGTAACGGCCACATGGACTGAAAAGGAATGGTACCAAATGAATGGACTGTAAAGAGGCAGATTACAATACCGGGTAAGTAGTACTGGTAGTGCACCCAGTGCTGCACCCTGACGGAATGGATTCCCAACCTGTGGCCACGGGCGGAATCAAGTCCAAAAGACCGTTAACCCCAGCACACAGGGCGTAACAGTGTGCAAATGGCCAATGAAAGTGAGAAGAATGAACGGATGCATGTTAAGTTATGGATGCATGTATGTACGGATGAACGGAATGCATGAACGAACGTAAGTAAGAAAAGATGAACGAATGAACGCATGTACGCATGAATGTATGTAAAAGAACGGATGCAAGAAAACATTCTTTAAGAATTGAAGGCAGCGATGCGTGGGGAACTGTTTTAAAGAAGAAAGCATGTTTATAAAGAAAAACCCCACATCGCAACGTTTTAAAATGAAAAGAAAGACATATGCATGCTAAGTACGATATGTATGTATGGAATGATGAATGCATGACTGAAAATCTATGTTATTATATTTTGACTGTATGAAGTAATGCTTACGAGTCATCGACTCATTTTAGTTTTTATGTGTGCCCTTCCAGGCACAAGATGAGAATGACGGGTCAGGACGGACACAACCCAAGGGGGAAGAGCACGAAAGCCTAGACAAGATGTTTTTACATGAAAACTTAAATTAAGAAATTTAATGTTTTCCGCTGTAATCTTTTAATTAAGAAAACGAATTTTATTTATAGCATGGAGTCTTTTGTATCCTGACATGAATGGAAAAGAAAATTGAAAGGAATAGTAATTCCCGTTGATTTTTATCAAAATCGAATATGAAAAGGACCCACCATAAGAACGGGCGTTACAAGATGAGCATCTTGACCATGGTAGGCAAGCTAAAAAAGTCACATAACGTGAGGACGAGAACAACGACTTGAAGGGACAAGTGAGCTTGGGTGAGATACTCACTAGAAAGAGGAGCAACGGTTAGACCCAAACCAAACATAGAGACTTTCTAAGATAACATGGAAGGGCTCGAAAAAAGGGTCAGCATTGTATGTAGAAGCCCACACTTCATCTGAAAGATCACATCTAGAGTGGCTTTACAATGAAAAATGAATGTGTGACAAGTCATGTCTTCAGGACTGAGAAGTATGACTCGATGCAACATGAAGAACCCTCTTTCAAGGGAGGACTAAGGAGTTGGAAAACCCTAGGGTGTGTGAACCATACCCTACGGTTGACAAAACAATGATGATTGACTCCTATCCAAGCATGCTTAGAGTCAAAGATACGTCAGAAAGGACATTTGGCAACCCCACTCTACTTAAAGGATCAACGTGGGACAAGATCTCACTTTTGAGAATGTGAAAGTTGCAGAAAGTAAGGTGTAGAGAGCCAACGAGAGAGCTTCCGATGTATAAAGGTATATTAGCTTCTACAACAATGCTGGCTAATGTGGGGTTAATGTTGTGTGTAAGAAGCATTGCATTATTTCTGTAACTTCTCCCCCACAAGCATAAATAATTATCCTTGGTGCAAGAAGTTTCGGTGTGTGTGTGCACGCGTGCCTATGAGCAAATGTGTGTGCCTGTGTGGCGAATGAATACCTATGTGCAAAGCCAATGAGCAAATATCTAAGTGACAAGCAACTATGTGCAAAAACTTGACTCACTCAAAAATGAGTAGCACTAAAGCTATCCTAAGTGCAGGAGGATGTCGTGTAATAATTAGGAATAAATTCCTAGATCATCTCCTCAGGGAAAGTTATTTAAAAATCAAACTCATTGAAAATGGTGAAAAACTTCACAAAGAGAAAATAAAAAAATGATGGTATGTGCAATGGATGGAAAATGGTACTAGTCATGGACTAGATTCATATTTTTAGATTTTGATTGCCGGGTTGAAATGTAAAGCACTAATAGATTAAACTCAGAAATTAGTAAGACTAAATTAAGAATTAAACTAGAATAGAAAGTAATTGACAAAACATGCACTGAAAATTGAAAAGCCTCAAAATCAATGTTCTAGGGTTCATCATTGTATTCAAATCACAAATTCTCAAATTAAACCATAGTAATTGTAATCACTAATAAAATGAAAGTTTAACGAAACGAGAAAAATAAATAACATGAACTAAATGAATAACAAATAAATTACTCAAACATCTAAATAAAAAATCTTCAAAATAATTCAGAATCTTAAAACTGAAATGAAATAGCAAGTAGGGAATTAAAAAGATCAGGCCAATTGAATGGAGATGAAGGTGGAGGAGGCTGAGCTGCAGTAGCAATTGGACCCCTCAAGGAGTTCTTCAATCTGCTGCAGTTTGAGTGAATGATCTAGTGGAAGTTGTGTAGCTACGTGAATGATCTCTTGTATGAATCCTCTTCTCCGAATACGAATGAAAATCAATGGAAAAATAAATTCTAAGTGTTTCTCTAATCAAAAACTAGAGTTTTCCAGGCCAAGAGTCGGCCATAAGATGTGGAAAAAACATATATATACGCTGACGGTGGAATAAACCATAATATGTAAAATATGATATTCGCTGGAGCGGAGTGTCGAGCGAACATCGAGCGGCAGTCGAGCGTTTGAATCTGCAAGAATTCGCTCGAGCGGCGGCTTTTGGCCGCTCGAGCGATATGGACCAGAATCCACAGTAATTAATAGTTGGTAAAATTTAAGCAGAAATTCATGCTTTTAATCAATTAAATTCACAACTTTGATTTATTCATTTTTCCATATAAAACCAATGGTAAAGTAATGAAAGAATTAAGATATATTTGTTCTAAAAGCATTAAGAATGCAATAATTCAGCTCAATCAGTGAAAGAATGTTATTTGGGTAAAATAGGTTGAATACTAGTTCTTACAAGTTTTCTACTTATATGGAGATGGGTAAGTCCTCGTCATAATATTACTAATTTGTTTATTAGTAATCTATTTGTGTAAAGAGTGGCCAATGTCCTGAGAGTTTGATTCTTCTCCATGCCTACATATATATATTTTCATGGAGAGGATGATTGCTCTCCAAGTTTTGAGGATGCACATAGTTGTAAGAGTGAGGGTGATTCCTCTCTATTCATATACGTGTTCTTCTAATATTTACATGAAATGTTTTTATAGCATTTTTGGTAGTATTATCTTTCATTAGTAGTCTTATTATAGCCGCTTAACATACCTATGGTTCCGTTCTCAGGACCATAGACTTTGATGGAGGTGTAGACCGTAGCATCACACTTGAGAAAGAAGAGTCAATAGTTGGTAAAATTTAAGCAGAAATTCATGCTTTTAATCAATTAAAATCACAACTTTGATTTATTGATTTTTCCATATAAAACCAATGGTAAAGTAATGAAAGAATTAAGATATATTGGTTCTAAAAGCATTAAGAATGCAATAATTTAGCTCAATCACACTCCCCAACTAGCATTTTGCTAATCCTTGAGCAAAATAGTGAAAATTAATTGAGATGAATATTGCATAGAGATCGAAATTCAAACAAAAACAATCAAACACAATTCTGAATTCTCACAAAAGTGATACGTTACTACTCAACCCCCAAGGGTTATACCCACCAAGACTATCTCAACAATCTTTCACATAGAATTAAGGCAAATGTCTCAGAACTCAAATGTGTGTGTGGAGCTAAACTGGTTGTGTGTTCCTCATTACTAGTCATGATTTGTCATAGGATTTTTCAACCTTAAGATTAATCATTGCTGATTCTAACTACCTCATAGCCCAAGGGACTAGCAGTTTTCACGCCATCTCTGTTTTTAAATGTTGGACACTCAACCCCCAAAGTCTTGCATAACTATTTCTAGCCCTTTTACTTAAGAAAGTTCACTAAGTCGCCTTTATTCTTTTTTTCTCTCTTCTTCTTTTTTCTTTTTTTCAAATCCTTTTTCTTTTCTTTTTTTTCTTTTTTTTTTCTTTTTCTTTTTGGCATGGCTCGGTAGTCCTGCAGTTTACTTCTTCAGTGTTAAATTAATGAATGGTAAATAAGGAACACTACAAGCGTAAGCATGTGCAAAATGTCCTTCAAACTTTGCATTTCGTTCCACAAAAATCTTATCAAGTTTTATCTCAATAGGTATAACATCTCGGTGTTTCAAGCCACACATCAACAAATTATGATGCATAAAAAATCATGTGCTATGTTTAAGCTTGAAAATAAATCTTCACAAATGATCCCGCTCAACTACTCCACCAAGATGCTCAAATTTCACAAATCTTATTTTTTTATTTTTATTTTTTTATATTTATATATATATATATTTTAAACTGTGCACACATGCTACTCCCAACTAGTGAGAGACATAGTCCTCAATGAGTCAAACGAATGAAAACAAAGTGCACAAAACTAAGCAAGAAAAACAATCAATCAACATGAAATATAAAATCAAAGCAAGAGAACAAACAAAAAAAATGCAAGTGAAGAAAACTGTAAGGAAGGAAAAACAACTCAAAACACTTCCCTGGGCTCTTGCACAAGCAAGATCTCTTCATGTGGATCAAAGACCTTCAGAAATGACTTTAGACGTAGTCCGTTAACAGTGAAGCTATTACCATTCTTCGGATTGACAATGTCTACTGCGCCATGAAGATGAACGGTCTTTACAATGTATGGCCCACTCCATCGGGATTTCAACTTACCAGGAAAAATATGCAAGCGAGAGAGTTGTAAAGGAGAACTTCCTGGCCAAGTGTGAAATGCTTTGGATGAATTTTCTGATCATGCAGAATTTTCATCCGTTCCTATGCCAGTTGAGCATTGTCATAAGCATTCTGACAAGCTTCATCCAATTCATTGATCTGCACTTTTCTCAACACTGAAGTTTCATCAAGTGACATGTTAACATGTTTTATGGTCCAAAGAGCTCGATGCTGAATATCAACAGGTAAATGACAAGCTTTACTATAAACTAATCAATAAGGAGACATCCCTAGATTTGTTTTAAAAGCTGTCCTATAAGCCCACAAAGCATCAAGAAGTTTAACCGACCAATCTTTCCTATTAGGCTTGATGGTTTTCTCTAAAATAATTTTTATCTCTCTGTTTGCCAATTCAGCTTGCCCATTTGTTTGAGGATGATAAGGGGTAGAAACTCTGTGTGTGATGCCATATTTCTTCATGAGTGTAGAAAATGATTTGTTGCAAAAATGATAACCCCCATCACTTATAATAACTTTTGGCATGCCAAAACAAGCAAACAAGGATTGCAAAAATTTCAGGACAACATGATGATCATTTGTTTTGCAAGCAATGGTCACCACCCATTTTAAAACATAATCCACAGCTAATAGAATATATGTGTTTCCAAAAGAAACCGGAAAAGGTCCCATGAAGTCTATTCCCTAACAATCAAAAATTTCTAAAGTAAGAATAGGGGAAAGAGGCATCATATCTCTTTTGCTAATGGATCCCAATTTTTGACAAGGCTCACAAGCCTTGCAAAAATAATAAGCATCTTTAAACATGGAAGGCCAGTAAAAACCGCTTTGCAAAATTTTTGAGACTATTTTCTTTGCTGAAAAATGACCACCACATGCACCCATATGACAAAATCTCAAAACTGAAGAAAACTCATCATCAGGAATGCATCTTCGAATCAATTGGTCTGAACAATATTTGAAAAGATAAGGATCATCAAAGTAAAAGTGTCGTACCTCAGAGAGAAACCAACGCTTATCTTGGGTGGACCATTCAGAAGGCATTCGCCTAGTCACCAGATAATTGACTATGTCAACATACCAGGGAGCTTTATTAACCACAAACAGCTGCTCATCCGGAAAACTATCATCAAGAGGAAGGCTGACATGTGAAGAAGGAGATGATGACAATCTATAGAGGTGGTCAGCTACCACGTTTTCAACTCCTTTCTTGTCCTTAATGTTGATGTTGAACTCTTGAAATAATAGAATCCAGCGAATCAAGCGTGGTTTTGCATCTTTCTTAGCCAACAAATACTTAAGAGCAGAGTGGTGAGTGAAAATATTAACAGGAGAACCAAGAATATAAGTCCGAAATTTATCAAGTGCAAAAACCACTGCAAGCAATTCTTTTTCAGTAGTGGTATAATTTTTCTGGGCATCATTCAAGGTCTACTAGCATAATAAATCACAAATGGCCTATTATCCACCCACTGCCCCAAAACAGCTCCTAAGGCATAATCACTAGCATCTGTCATGATTTCAAAGGGAAGGTCCCACTGCGGGGTTGCACAATAGGGGCAGTGGTAAGCGATTTCTTAAGGGTATCAAAAGATTTTTGGCACTCATCAATCCAAACAAATTCAATATCATTTTGTAAAAGAGTGCACAAAGGTTTTGCAATAGAACTAAACCCTTGAATAAACCGCATATAAAAACTAGCATGACTAAGAAAAGAACGAATATCCCTAACCGTCCTAGGGATAGGAAATTTAGATATTAATTCAATTTTAGCCTTGTCAACCTTTATACCCTCAGAAGAAACAATATGTTCCAATACAATGCCCTGAATAACCATAAATTGGTATTTCTCCCAATTAAGAAAAAGATGTTTTTTCCTCACATCTCTGGAGAATACGTGCTAAATTATGCAAACAACTCTCAAACGATTTTCCAAAAACAGAGAAATCATCCATGAATATTTCACAAATATCATCAATCATGTCAGAAAAAATACTCATCATGCATCTTTGAAAAGTAGCTGGAGCATTACACAAACCAAAAGGCATTCTAGTAAAAGCAAAAGTGCCAAAAGGACAGGTGAAAGTGGTTTTCTCCTAATCCGCAGGCGCTACAACAATTTGATAATAACTAGAATAGTCATCCAAGAAACAATAATATGCATTACCAGCCACTCTTTCTAAAATTTGATCCAAAAATGGTAAAGGAAAATGATCCTTCCTACTGGCTGAATTAAGTTTTCTATAATCAATGCACATTCTCCAGCTAGTAACCATTCTACTTGGAATCAACTCATTTTTATCATTTTTGACAACAGTCAAACCAGATTTTTTTGGTACCACTTGAGTTGGACTTACCCACTTATTGTCTGAGATGGGGTAAATGATGCCCATTGTGAGTAGCTTAAGCACCTCCTCTTTGACAACTTCCTTCATGGTAGGATTGAGCCTACGTTGAGCATCATGAACCGGTCTAGCATCGTCTTCAAGATGGATTCTGTGGGTACATACAGCGGCATCATTGCCTTTGATGTCAGCTATTGTCCAACCAATTGCACATCGATGCTTTCTTAATACTTCAATCAACTGGGCTTCATCCTTCTGATTTAGTTTTGAGGAAATCACCACCGGAAAAGTGCCTTCTTCAGGACCAAGAAACACATACTTTAAATCTTGAGGAAGTGGTTTCAGTTCCAACTGGGGAACTTTTTCCTCTGAAGATTTAAGCATGTCTGGTGGTGGTAGAGCTTCAAACTAGGGTTTCCATCTTGCTCCCGCAAATTGTACTTCAAGTGGTAAAGAAGAATCTGTAAAACAATCAAAAAAATCAAAGTCATCTTCATTGATATGATCAATTTTCTCATCAAGTAAAAATTCAGGTGTCTGAAAAATATAATCATCATCAGAGAAGGGAGAAGTTGAGCAAATAAACTCTGTTGGTGTCAAACTCTCCACAGCATTCAAATCACTTGTGTCATCAAAATGTGTTGGCATCTTGCAAGCATTGAAAACGTTCAACTCAAGTGCCATGTTCCCAAAGGTAAGCTTCAAAACTCCACTTCTACAATTAATCAAAGCATTTGATGTAGCTAGAAATGGTCTTCCTAGGATGACAGGAGCTTGGTAAATAGTGGAAACTGGCTGTTGCATATCAAGAACCACAAAATCTACTGGGTAGTAGAATTTGTCCACCTGGACCAACACGTCCTCTACAATACCCCTCAGTACCTTAACTGATCTGTCAGCCAACTGTACCATGATAGTGGTCTTTTTCAGCTCACCCAATCCTAACTGCTCATACACTGAAAATGGTAGCAAGTTCACACTACTCCCCAAATCAAGTAAAGCTCTCCCAATGCGTGATTCACCGATCATAATAGAAATGTTGGGGGAACTGGGATCTCCAAACTTCTGAGGAGTCTCGCTCAATATCAATGCACTAACTTGCTCCGTTAGGAAAGCTTTCTTCTTTATATTTAGCTTCCTCTTCACTGTGCACAAGTCCTTCAAAAATTTTGCATACGAAGGCACTTGTTGTATGGCATCCAAGAGTGGAATGTTGATCTTTACTTGCTTGAAAATCTCTTGAATCTCCGTGTGATATTTGTTCTTTTGGCTAGTTGCCAATCTTTGAGGATAGAGAACCATAGGTTGGTACCTCTTACTAGTCTCAGCATCTGCACTCATAGGCTTCTTCAGCTTTGGTTCTTTTTCAACTTCATCAGTCTCTGCTATATCTTCAGGTGTAGGAGCAACTACCTGTGTGTCTATAGGCATCTTTGGTTGGGGAACATCCTTCCCACTTCTCAAAGTAAGAACTGTCTTCGCTGTCTCAATAACATCCCCTGAGACATATGCACTTGCTATTGTTGTTGCCTATATACTTGAGGATTAGGCTGAGGCTGTGCTGGAAATTTTCCTTTCTCTAGGGTGCTCAAGGCCGTGCTCATCTTATTAATAGTGCCTCTCAACTCATTTATGGCCTGAGTGTTCTGATTATTTGTGGTGGCCTGAATCTGCATGAATTGCTGAAGTGTATTGGCCATCTATGCCATACTGTCATCTAGAGTCTTCTTTGCAGATGATGAAGGCTGAGAACTTTATGCAGCTACATGAGGCTGAAATCTAGGAGGAGCTACAAAGGATAGCTCTGAGAACTCTGATATGGCGGATACTGGTGCTGAGGAGCACCCTGATGAAATGGCTGCTGCGCAGGTGGTGGGGACCGACAGGCTGATCATTTCTCCATGAGAAATTTGGGTGATTCCTCCACCCCGGATTATATGTGTTGGAGAAAGGCTGATTCTGTGCTCTATTAACCCAGTTAGCTGATTGCATCTGCTCAGACCCACTTTCTTGAAATACTGGCATAATCGGCAGTCTTGGGTCTTATGGTTCGAATCAGCACATATAGAACATGCCTCTACTACTTTCACAGCTTTCACTTTTTCCATTTCCATGACCTCCAGTCTTCTAGTCAATGCAGCGATTCGGGCTTGAACATCAATGTCTTCGTGAAGCTCATATCTACCCCCTCCATAAATAGCTCTCAGTGGCTGTGCTGCTAATGGAACTCGATCAGTACGAGTGTTCCATTGCTGTGTGCTCTCAGCAAGGTAGTCAAAAAATGATAGTGCTTTATCAGGTTCCTTGCTAAAAAACTCCCCATTGCACATTGTATGAACAAACTGCTTGCATTCTGGAGTGAGACCAGTGTAAAAATAGCTCACCAACCTCCAAGATTCAAAACCATAATGTGGACAAATGTTCACCAAATCTTTAAATTTTTTCCAACTGCCTTGAAAGGTCTCATCAGGTCTCTGATTGAACTAGCTGATTTGCTCTTGTAAAAACTGAGTTCTTTGAAAAGGAAAATTTTTTTGTAAGAATTCACGCTGCATATCAGACCAACTAGAAATATAATTTGGCCTCAAAGAATTAAACCAAATCTTCGCTTTATCCTTTAAAGAGAAAGGAAATAAATGAAGTCTAATGAATTCATCAGTAACAGCCCTAGTAATAAAAGTAGTGCAAGCCAACTCAGAATCTGTCAAGTGCTGGTAAGGACTCTCAGAATCCATCCTGTGGAACTGAGGTATCACTGACATCATGCCATGCTTAATAGAGAAATTAGTTGTATTTTCAGGTAAAACAATGCATGAAGGTGTAGTGGTGCAAGTGGGTTGCAAATAATCCTTAAGAGTGCGTGGTGTAGGTGCAGCCATGTTTTCTGGTTCAATTTCAATTTCCTCACCTGACTCACTCATACAAAAGACAGAAGAGCTATCTATCTCCAAACTGTATATACTACTCTCAACACTCGATGTGACTCTAAGCAAACTATTTGAACTGTCTCTCACCCATGACATGAAACATAAGTTTAAAGAGCATAAAAAAAATCAGTTCTACTATGTACAAGCGGATTGTGCACCCAACCCGCGTACTAATTGTTATTTTAATATTTTATCAGATGTTATTCTTCATCTATTTTTTTTTTCTTTCAGAAATGTTCAACACGCGTCTCAGTGGTCTCACCTTGAAGCATCCCTCATTCTCAACTCCGCAACCAAGCGACGATGCCGCAGTAGTTGGTCGTAAAACCTCCATCACCAAGCATGAACCTGCTCTAACTTTCTGAAGCCAAGCCAACCATTCCATGGGTCTGAATAAAGAATCAACTAGGAAGACTAGGCAGAAAAATATATTCTTACCCGCAGTAGCAACAATCAAGAACACTAATTCTATAAGATGATTCTCGCCATTTTCCTTACATTAGGGGCATTGACTTCAGTCTCAACTAGACCTAGACCTGCTTGAACAAGCAGGATTGCTTGAATGGAAAGAACAAAACGGAAAGGACAACCAAACGAAACCATTAACAGCAGAAGGCAGTATCTATATTATATATAGTAGAACTCGAAGGAATCAACCTTAACCACTACTTAGCTTTCATCTTGCAACTCTTCTACCCTCAAGCAATACAGTTTGTTCCATCACTACCTACTCACTGTATAGCACCCTAAGCCTCTATTTTAGCTTCCTGAAACGGAGCATCCACCTCCCACTTTTTTTTTGCAACTTCTCCCTCACGCCTAGTGTAGCCAACCTCGAAGCACCTTTTGCCGTCGTGCATCATCTTCCCGAGGTTAGCACTTGACAATTTTTTTCTCTTCTCTCGGTCTACACTCTTGTTAACTTTCGCTGTCTCTCACTCTAAAATCTCGCTCTCTATCTCTCTGTCTTCTGTCACACTAATTTTCTGTTGCCAAGTCACTCTTTGTTCCGTCGCCGTTGTACTCCAACCAGCCCAACTTAGTTACAGTGTTCCCTTTTCTCTGTGCCTTCATCTTCAAATGGGTGGGCTGCCGACACCTTCCCTTTTCCTCTGTGAGTTGCTGTGCAAATCCCCTACCTTATTATTTTGTGGGTAACACTACCCGGTCCGATAGAAAATTCAACAGTGGTGACTCTGGGAAACGAAGAAACAAAAGTCTCTCCAATGGTGATTGCTAGTGGCTAGTAAAAATTATAGAATTTTCAAGTTTGGATCGCAGCTTTTCCCCGTTTGACTACTACGTCCCTTCACTCGAACTTTTTAGTCCCTTCTCGAAGATTATTTTCCCCTATAGACAGAGCATGCGAATCTTGTATATCTGATAGGGGTAGGAGTCTTCAGCGAGAGTGAGTGTGGGAGGAGATTTAGTTGGGGGAGGAGTTTCAAATGGGGGGAGTCTTCGAGCAACCCAGTTAGAAAAAAAAGGAGGAAAAACCACAAACACTCTCTTCCCGCTCCAAACGAAATGAAATCACCTAAAACGTGCCGTTTCATTTTTCCACGTTAGTATTGGTTCGCAATTGGGTACGCTGAGCGCCTGCAAGAAGAGTTTTCCAAAAAAAATAACGAGTTTAAATTTTAGTTAAATTACTTTCCCCGGCAACGGAGCCAAAAACTTGACTCACTCAAAAATGAGTAGCACTAAAACTATCCCAAGTGCAGGAGGATGTCGTGTAATAATTAGGAATAAATTCCTAAATCGTCTCCTCAGGGAAAGTTACTTAAAAATAAAACTCGTTGAAAATGGTGAAAAACTTCCCAAAGAGAAAATAAAAAAATGATGGTAACAATGGATGGAAAATGGTACTAGTCATGGACTAGATTCATATTTTAAGATTTTGATTGCCGGGTTGAAATGTAAATGACTAATAGATTAAACTCAGAAATTAATAAGACTAAATTAAGAATTAAACTAGAATAGAAAGTAATTAACAAAACATGCACTGAAAATTGAAAAGCCCCAAAATCAATATTCTAGGGTTCATCATTGTATTCAAATCACAAATTCTCAAATTAAACCATAGTAATTGTAATCACTAATAAAATGAAAGTTTAACGAAACGAGAAAAATAAATAACATGAACTAAATGAATAACAAATAAATTACTCAAACATATAAATAAAAAATCTCCAAAATAATTCAGAAACTTAAAACTGAAATGAAATAGCAAGTAGGGAATTAAAAAGATCAGGCCAATTGAATGGAGATGAAGATTCGAAACAGTGGAGGAGGCTGAGCTGCAGTAGCAATTGGACCCCTCAAGGAGTTCTTCAAGCTGCTGCAGTTTGAGTGAATGATCCAGTGGAAGTTGTGTAGCTGCATGAATGATCGCTTCTATGAATCCTCTTCCTCTGAATCTAAATGAAAAGCAATGGAAAAATAAATTCTAAGTGTTTCTCTAATCAAAAACCAAAGTTTTCCAGGCCAAGAGTCGGCCATAAGATGTGAAAAAAACATATATATACTCTGACGGCGGAATAAACCCTAATTTATAAAATACGAAATTCGCTCGAGCGGAGTGTCGAGCGAACATCGAGCGTTCGACTCTGCCTGACTTCGCTCAAGCGGCCAAATGCCTCCGCTCAAGCGATCTCCTTTCCCGCAACCCGCTCGAGCTCACTGTCAAGCGGCAGTCGAGCGTTTGAACCTACCTAAATTCGCTCGAGCAGCCAAAAGCCGCCGCTCGAGCTATATGGGCCAGAAACCACAGTAATCAATAGTTGGTAAAATTTAAGCAGAAATTCATGCTTTTAATCAGTTAAAATCACAACTTTGATTTATTCATTTTTCCATATAAAACCAATGGTAAAGTAATGAAAGAATTAAGATATATTGGTTCTAAAAGCATTAAGAATGCAATAATTCAGCTCAATCAGTGAAAGAATGTTATTTGGGTAAAATAGGTTGAATACTAGTTCTTACAAGTTTTCTACTTATATGGAGATGGGTAAGTCCTCGTCATAATATTACTAATTTGTTTATTAGTAATCTATTTGTGTAAAGAGTGGCCAATGTCCTGAGAGTTTGATTCTTCTCCATGCCTACATATATATATTTTCATGGAGAGGATGATTGCTCTCCAAGTTTTGAGGATGCACATAGTTGTAAGAGTGAGGGTGATTCCTCTCTATTCATATACGTGTTCTTCTAATATTTACATGAAATGTTTTTATAGCATTTTTGGTAGTATTATCTTTAATTAGCAGTCTTGTTATAGCCGCTTAACTTACCTATAGTTCCGTTCTCAGGACCATAGACTGTGATGGAGGTGTAGACCGTAGCATCACACTTGAGAAAGAAGAGTCAAGCCCGCCCTAGTCCAGATTAAAAAGATTAGTACCCACCATAGTTGTCTTGTTCCTTTCTTAGGATGTATAACACTGAGCCTAGCACTCAATTATAATCAGTCGGTCACTATGGCATCAAACTTTATGTACTCGAGATGATGTAATATTTTGAGGTTAACAAGGAGTGAGAAACCCCTTTCTATGAAGTTTACTATTCTAGTACTTTCTTGTTAACGTTGTAACCACAATGTGTTCTATTTAAATTCAGTTGTGATATCTTAAATCCTTACACATGTACCAGCATCCTTGGCACCACAAAACCTCATCTTGTCTTTCATGAGAGATGGGGCACCACAATTTGGTACCAAAGCGCGTGTTTATATGTATGTGACTCTGGATAGCTCTTAGAACAATAGGACAATACTAGAATATAGGAATTGACTTAGTATGATAGGTTGAAAACGCTAGCGTTAAGATTGATCTGTGCTTAGGATGGTGAGGTGGGATAGCGTGTAATAGGCTTGGGTTATATGGTAGGATTTAACGATGGTGCAACTAAGAGTTCTGCAAGGAGTGTGAATGTAGAGTGGTTATAAGGGAGGATCATCCGACAAAGGAAGGGACAAGGAACTAGCTAGAGCACTAAAATAAATATTGGATATGTTGGAGCAACAATAGGAGATGTGTTCCCAACACATGCAAGCTCAGTCAGTAGGAGAGACCAAATAGGAAGGAAGGGGATGCACATAGGAGCGATTTTTATCTCATCGCTACCAAGGATTCTTCGGAAATGAGGGACTGGTGAGGGCGGAAATGTGGGTATTCAACATATAGAGGACATTTGAGGTTGGCAGATGCACCGAAGATCAAAAGGTGCTATATGCGAGTCACCTACTCTAGGTAGAAGCATCTCTATTAGTGGTGAATTCGATTAGGTCTGGTTGGTCCATAGGGGATTTTTTGGATTTAATTGAACCCCTTCGGTCTAGGATATTCCCACCCTAGACCAGATCGGTAGCTATCAGTCAGATCTACCCCAGTACTAGATGGGTCAATTCTATACTTTTTGGCCCAACTGAAAATTCTAGTAAGTTTTCAGCCCACTGACAAGTTATCCCATTTTTAGCCAAAAAATAAAAAAAAATAACTTGAAAAAGATGCAATATGACAATAACATCCAAGCTCAAAATAAAAGGAAAATATAGAAATAAGAAAAAAAATATAAATAAAATTGTCTATATCCATCCAAACAAGGTTATCAATCATACTAAAAAAATCCCTAATCATCCAAATCCCAAATTCTGAATAAAAGAAAAAAAAACATAAAAAGTAAATGCAACTAACACATACAAATTATTACAATTTTACAATCTATACATCTAGCCATAACCCACCTCATTATAAAGTGATATTACAAATTACAAATGACTAAATGACTGTGACGCCCCCAAATTTTGCTCTAAATCGGATGGACATTTGAAACGTCAAGACATGCAACACAAGATTACCTATCTGTTCATGATATATAAGATGTAATGTTCTTAATATGCATCTAGTATTATGCAATATTTGCAGTGGATAATTTTTTTCTTGAGTAGTACTATGTACCAAATTGAAAATATCCCAAATACTTAAAACATATTTCATACATATTGACATGCTAAATAACCACGATCACAACACTAATCCAAAATGGTTGTAATCATAAGTGTGCTAGGATTGAACTCCATAAATACAAGTAGTATACTAAGGTAACTACTATACTATCCATCGATGTCGTATTGTCACTTAGTTGATCGTTTCCAGATGATTGATTCTTGGTTCTCCTTCAGATCCTGAGACAAGATCTACCATTTGGAGGGGAATGGTAGTTGGGACTACCACGGTGAGATTTGTTTACAAATCTCAACAAGTTAACAGAAAACCTCCTTCACATAGGTTAATGATATGTGCATGTTAGTAAAAGAATGAATGCATAATCAAAGTTATAAGTAAGCATAGCATAATTTGACATAACTTGAACTAAAATGTGAACTAAAAGTAATATGACATGACATAAACTTGATCTGAGACTTGACTTAACATGAACGTGAATATAACATAACATGAACGTGAACTTGGATAAACATGAACGTGAACTTGAATATAACATAAACGTGAACTTGAAAATAACATGAACGAACTTGGATATAACATGAACATGAACTTAGACATAAAATGAATGTGAACTTGAACATAACATGAACTGGAAATCTTGTTCATTAATTTAATAAACTTGATCATATGGGAGCTACATAGGTCCCCTTGAGCCATTTGTCTATGCTAATTATCGCATCACAATACAAGTATCTACACCAACTGTGAGTACGTTAACACATGTGTCACACTTGCTGTAAAACACACGTATTATACATGCCACAATTTCTATGGAACATGTATTGTATGTGCCACATTTATTGTGGAACACATACTTCATGTGCCACAATTGTTGAGGAACACATGTATTATATAGGCCACAATTGTTGTAGAATTCACAAGAAATAAAATATGGCTCCATTGGTGTTAGTGTCTGGTTCGCTCCGGTATTCAGTTACTTGGGCCCTATTCACAACCTGTTGACCGTGCTTCGTTAACTCAGGAAATTTCACACTAATTTAAAACACTCTAGAGTGAACAAATGAGTTCTACTAGAATATTAGCCTAGCTTAGCACTTAGGGTCATGATAGACATGAACTTATTGTCATAATTGTTCTCGAAATACACAAACTATACTTGAGATGAAATGAGACATGAATAAAAAAGGAAAGAATCCCCAATGTAGCGTAACATGATATGAATGTAAGATGAAAGACATGATGTAATTGAGATAGAAATCTTTCATAGCATGAAATAATATGTAACAGATAACAAGTCGTAGCATGGCATAAATGTAAAAGACAATATTTCATAACATGGAATAACATGTAACAATAAATATTTCATGACATGACATACATTTAATAGATGACATATCGTAACATGAATTACTTGCAATATATATAACAATACGTGACATAATATATTGTATAACAGATAAATATTTCATGATAGAATAAATCATGTGTAACAGATGCATAGGTAGTGACGTGGCGTGGTGTGTCATGGCATGACATATATGATAACGTACATATATAGACTGTAGTTCCTTTATTCATCACACATATACAGTAAACTAATAGTAAGTTAAAAGCTAATTTACGTCAATATTCACATTTTTATGAAAAATTCAAGCTTGAGTACGGGGAACTGTAAGTAGTGATTCTAAAAGTTAAAAAGTTAATCACTAACAATTAGAAATATGAAAAATACTAACTTAGAGTAAAATTATCATTTTATCATCCACATATGGAAAAATGACCATTTTACCCATAACATAATGATTTGGTATCCTAACTCCAAAAATCATAAAAAATTACAAAGCTAATGTAAATTTTTTTTAAAACTCAAATATCAACTTCGAAAAATTTAAAACAAAACACAATTATGGAAAACCTCATAGGGGCCGAAACACACATAGGTTATTCCCCTAGATTTTTATTGCAATTCTTCCTATTTCAAAACTTATGATCAAACCAAAATTTTATAATAATATCTTCATAACATGTTCCTAATAACAACAATGCTTTGAATCACTAAACAAAAATCACCAAAACAACACTTGGAGTTTTCAGATTCCTACTAAATCCAAAATAGAATTTTGTTTCTTAACTAGTTTTGATCAACTAATTTATTCATGATTTAAAAAGATTAGATCTTCAAACCAAAAAATTCAGTGGTTTAAAAAGGTGTTTTGAAACAGATCCAAGCTAAACTCAAAATCACATAGTTAAAAATCAACCAAAACATGGATCTAGCCAAAAACATCAATCCTTTGGCCTAACCGGATATCCTTTTGCATAAAATTTCAAATCTTTGAAACTAACATCAAATATTTTCATAATAACATCCTGACATGTATATAAGAGGCTTTGAATCCTCAAAGAAAAATTATCAAAACCATTGGAATAAGATTAACCACAAAAGATTTAAACTTTCTTAAAATAGAAATTGTTTTTCCTCTTCCAGTTTTTAAGCTTCTAAATCTAAAAAAAGTTTTCACCAAAACTTTAATCATCTAACAAATCCTCAACCAATAATTATATACACATGTTAACAATACTCCATGAAAACTTCGAACCAAGATCTATCTATTAGCTTGGTTAAAAACTCCAAAATATAACACACTCTCCAGTTTATCGTCCAAAATGACACTTCTCGGTTTAAAACAACTTTTGATTAACTAAATGAAAGACCATAAAATGAATAAATAAGATATCCACATAAACTAGACTAAAAAAAATAACTTTCATGAAGGAAACTTTGTGAGAAAACACTTACTAAAACTTTGAAATAGGCATACAAAACAACTTAGAAAAGCTGCTCGAGAGAGTCTTTTGTTTTCTTTCTAAGAAAAGCGAGAAAAAGAGATGGAATGAGTGTGAAATGGGCTGGACAATTTCTTGCACAAGTGAGGGTTGATGATAATATTGAGAGTGAGCTTGAGTATTGGTTTTGACAACCCAAATGAGTGGGCAAAAATATCCCAAGATATTTCTCTCCAATGTGCCTTGTAGAAGTAGATGAGTGAGGTGGCTTCTAGCCATCACTTCAAGTACAAGCTAGGGCTTTCTTGGGTAGAGTTGGTCAACCATGTGGGATTGTAATACTTAGCCAAGAATTGATACCAAGGTGGCCAAATTCGTGGGCTTTAATGGGTTTTAACCGAATGGGCCTCAATTTGGGATTTAAAGAGAGTTTTGGATTTTCTCAAATCCAAATCTAATTTTTCTTGACCCAATTAAATATCCAAGGTTTAAAAGATTGGATAATGATGTCATAACATAAATTTGAAGGATTAATAGAATGTGGAAGTGATTTAATCAAGTGATTAAACACAATAGTAGAAACCGATTCAGTTAGGGTTTGGAAAAAACCGTTTAGGGTTTCGGTTTTAACCCTGCTTTTGGGGTTTTAGTTGGATTCCAACCATATAAGGTTTTACTAAGGTCGAAATCCTCTTTGGTTAGGCATAATCTAGTTGGTAGGATGGAATAGGGTTTTGCTTAGGCGGCATAATCTCATACTTTGATTCCTTCAAAATCCATCCAATGGTTCCTCTTGATGCAAAATGTCTAAAAAGTGTTCAAATAAAACTTTTCTAACCTAATTTAAACATTCTACACTGTGATTTTTGAAAACACTACAATTAGTGTGCTTATCGAGGTTACTATTCACTCTAAAAAAGTGAACAATAAATTTAGCACTGTAAAATTCTTAAAATTCATAAAAATCTAAAAGTGAAATTTGTTTATCAAAATTTAACCCCGAAGTGTCCATAAAAATAAAAACACAATTTCGAACAGACATTTCATCTGAAAATATGAAAATTGGATTATTACACCATAAAATTCTAAATAATCAACTGAGTCTAATGGCATAGAGCATAACGCATTTTGACACTTTTAACTATCTCAAATAATTAAAATCGCACTTCTAGCACCGTAGTGAGTGATAACACTGATTATGTTAACCGACTTAAACCTATGTGATTGGTCGATTCGTGAAATCTTATGGAGTTTTCATGAGATTCCTAAAGCCTATAGAAATTCCACTATTGAATTTCTAGTAGGTTGTTACAATCTTCTCCCCTAAACAAAAGATTTCGTCCCTGAAATCGATGCAAGTAACAATCACTAAGTTAAGAAAAAGATGTTGCTCACCAGATCTACTGTCCATCATTGGACGTATTGTCATTGGTCGATTCTGGTGGTGGTGCATCGATGTCCATCGGCATGGCATGCTGGGGTAGGTAGTAGTATGCGTCGTCCTCTGAATCATATGCCACGTTGCCGAAATGACCTAGCTCGGGGTGCTACATGACCTCTTCATCATTGCTCTCTGGCTCCTAACCCTTAACTAGCAAACATCCACGGTGAGTTGATGACATTAATGAGCCTAACATCGCAGGCTCAGTGTTGGCAACTGCGGCACACTCCTCTATTGCTCCGCTAGACTTTGCTTCGTCTCGTGCCATCTTAGCCTTGAAGCTATTCCAACCTAATCACATAGTTGAGTGTAGAGGTGGGTAATGTTCGTTATGAGGTAACGCCTTCCTCTCGTAGCCTACACTATTCTTATCTATAACCATAACATGGTTACACAAAAGAACTACCACCATATAAGAGAAAGGTATAACATTCAAAAACTTGACTCGCTTCAAAACGGGCAACACAAAGGCTATCCCAAGTGCAGGAGGATATTACGTAATAATTCATTTCACAGAATGTCATATTCCATGAAAATATTTTCCCACTCAAAGCAATCCCCACAAATTCTCATACTCATTCCTTTTTGTTTCTTGTCTTAGAAGATTCATATAGCACAAACTACCATTCTAAAATCCCAGCTATTATTCCTAATTAGAGTGATTTAACTTTGTCTATAAATGAATCTATACCAAACACTGATCCAAAAATATCCATGACTCATGATCAATCCAACAATAGTCCAAACATAAGAAAATCTTCTCAAGTTAGACAAAAACCCAATCTTTTGTAGGACTACTATTGCAGCAATGTTTCTTCAAATTCAACTCCTCTCACCCCTTCTAAAGATGGTTCTAAAGGTAATCCATATCCTATCTCATCTTTCTTATCAGCCAGTAGACTATCTAATTCGCACAGAGCCTTTATTGCTTTAATTTCAAACTGTCTAGAACCTAAATCCTATAAACAAGTTGCACAATTTTCTGAATGGCAAAAAGCTATGAAAAATGAAATTGATGCTTTGGAGTTAAACAAAACTTGGAACCTTGTTACTCTACCTAAAAATAAACAGACTATTGGTTGTAAATGAGTATTCTAAGTCAAATATAAAGTTGATGGAAGAATAGAAAGGCACAAGGTTAGATTAGTGGCAAGGGGCTATAATCAACAAGAGGGTTTGGATTTCTTTGATATTTTTTCTCCTGTGGCAAATGTGACTTCTATTAGACTATTACTTGCTATGGCTACAATTAAGAACTAGAATCTTCATCAATTGGATGTAAACAACGCATTCTTACGTGGTGATTTATAATAAAAAGTTTACATGAAACTGCCCCTTGGAATGCCTAATCCAGAAAATAAGGTTTGTCATATTTTGAAAAACCTTTATAGCCTCAAATAGGCATCTAGAACATGGTTTGAAAAACTGTCCACTACCCTCATTAGCTATGGTTTTACTTAAGGAACTTTTGATTGCTCTCTTTTTATAAATAAATCCACAACATCCTTCATGGCATTGCTAGTATATGTTGATGATGTGTTGCTAGCCAATGATAGCTTACAAGAAATTCAACTCCTAAAAGAGTTTCTGCAAGATCAATTTACTATAAAAGATTTGGTGCCACTAAAATATTTTCTTGGCTTGGAAATAGCAAGATCAAAAGCAGGCATTTCTCTTTGCCAAAGGAAATATGTATTGGATATTCTTCAAGACAAGGGAACAACTGGTACAAAGCCTACTGCCTTTCCAATGGAGACCAATTTAAAGCTCATAGCTACTGATTCTAATTTGTATGAAGATCCATCAACCTACAAAAGAATCATTGGGAGGCTCTTATACTTAACACTTACAAGACCAGACCTTGCATATTCAGTTCAAGTCCTTAGCCAATTCCTTGCTAAGCCTGCTGTGAGTCATTATCTAGGAGCAGTTAGAGTGTTAAGGTACTTGAAAGCCACTCCAGGTCAGAGATTGTTCTTCTCGGCATCCTCAAAATTGCAACTCAAGGCATTTTCAGATAATGATTGGGAAGAGTGCATTGATACAATGAGAAGTGTCACAGGGTTTGCAGTTTGTTTGGGAGACTCATTGATCTCATGGAAGTCCAAAAAACAAGTAACTGTAAGTCTATCATTTGCTGAAGTAGAGTATAGAGCCCTTGCAGCCACAACATGTGAAGTCTAATGGTTGGTTTATGCACTACGAGATTTACAAATCACTCATTCTCAGCCAACTTTAATATATACTGATAGCAAGTCTGCAATGTCCATAGCTTCAAATCCAATTCAACTTGAAAGAACCAAACACATTCAAATTGACTGCCAAAAAGCTGCAGCAAAACCTCATCAAATTATTTTACATTCCATCTCGACTATAGTTGGCAGACATCCTGACAAAATCACTTGGTTCTTTACCTTTTCATCATACTCTCCGCAAGATGAACATCCTTAATATTCATGTTCATCTTGAGGGAGGGTGTTGGAGTATAGCCTAAAAAATAGAAGATATGGAATTTAAGTCAAAATATGAAAATAGCAAATTAGAGAATGAGCTTTGACAGTTATTTTCTGTTACTAGTTTCATTTGTGCATAAATACATGTAAAGCACTTGTAATCATTTCAATTCAGTCTATTCAATACAATATACGATAGTTTTTCTTCCTCTTCTCTCTGTTTTCTAGTTTTCAAGTTTTTCCATCTTTCATTTGTCAAGTTCTCAACAACTAGCTTGCAATTAAAGTTGGATTACTATAATTTCACCTCCTCTGTTTGTCCTATATAATTTCGTCTTACTTAAGGATGTTCGAGAAAGATGCTGTCCCTTTGTGACGTAAGTTTTCAGTGTAAATGAAAAAAAAGCGCTGAAATGTGAATCGAATCAAATTATTAGCATAATTTCAAACAGATAAGGGGTCTGCTTGACCTTCTTCCATTGAAGTCACCATTCATTTCCGAACTCAAGAAAGTCTATTTCAGTTCATTATGTAGCCCCAAAAAAGAGTGGGAGGGTTTGGCGGAGGTGGAGAAAGAAAAATGATTAGAAATCTCTGTGGCACCTTTATTTTGTCCTTTGTTTGAGCTTCAGATATCATTTTATTCAAGTACTATTACATCAACTCTTATTTTCATTTGTTCAAATAGTCTTCTTTGAATCTGAGGCATCTTTGCCCTATGCAAATTCTTAATAAACTGTTCCAAGGCCCAGGTACAGCTCGAATGGTATGCTTGTATGCATATGCAACTTCAGAGTTCCCTTTGTTAGTTTTACTTCTTGTACCAGAAAGTCAATTTGATAATAAACATTGTTTTTTAACCAAACATTTGCAGTTCAATAACTTCAATAATGAAGTTAGTTTTGTGTGGTTTATTTTTGATAGGCTCTAGTCAGACAATAAAGAGAAAGCTGCATCTCAGTAACTTGCTGCTACCATGTTTTCCATACCTATTCTTTTGCTTTTGGTTTGCGGCTTCTGCAGAACTCATACTCATTTGAAGCAAGTTGCGTTTAATCTTTTCTGACAGTGTAAGCATTATTGAGCAAATCACTATTAAATAAATCTTTTGCCTATTATCTTTTTTTGTACTCTGATGTTTTCATAATCAGATGTGGAAACTGATGCTTAACTTACAAGTTTGGGCTCCAAATACATAATTGGTGATGCTGAATCATCTTATTCTAGTAAATAAAGCATTGTGTTCCATTTTTGAAAGATTTTAGGTTCTGAATAATTTTACATACAATCGTGAAGTGTGAAAATACCATGTAATCGCTTTGAAAAAGAGTGAAATCCACTATTAAAAATTTAATTTTTTTTCCTGTGGGTCTAATTTTTTATTCACTTTTTTCAAAGGAATTATGCGGCAATTATACAACTCACGGTTGCAAATATCTTTTCTCTTTATAGTAATTGTGGTACCTAGAAGGAGTGGTTTTGTTACCTTTCTTGTATTCCCATTCCCATCCAAGGAATAAATGATGAACATTTAACTTTTTAAGTATTATAGGCCGGTAAGATTTGACAAAAAAATTCAAATTCCGCTTGGAAAAGTATTTTAACCTCCATTAGCAGCCAACCAACAGGGGGAGGGCACAATGCATCACCAACAAATTTTTAATCTGCAACTAGATGCTTAAAGGTAAGTTGACTTGTATGAAAGCCAATTGTGATGGTGAGCACAAAAGCAAGCAAGGATGAAACATTGTCCTTAATAATCAAACAAAATAAAGATGGAGCGATCGACCAAAAATCTTGTTTTGCATATATGTAGTCTGGAATCTAAGGACACGTCACCTTCCCAAATAAATTAACATCATTATCTTTCCTAGGCATGGTTTAAACGCTAAGCAGTATTTTCACCTCGTAGCCGAACGAATTACAATATCATCACTTTACCCCTCATGTATTTCTTGGCAAAAATTGGATTCACAACAGCTGTCCTCCACTCTTTGGTTTCTTTCATTGTGCCTCCTTAATCACAATGCATGTCAGGTTTGACTCTGCCACTGCAATTTACACACGCATGGAATTCGTCTGAATCATGATGCATCGTCAAGAACCTCGTGTTTTGATCTTTTGTTTCTTGTCTTGGATTTTAGCATCTTGCTGCTCTCGTTTTCTTTCGATGCCTTCTTATTGAGTCCATCGTTTTCTATGGATACCTCCTTGTTTACTTCATTTTCATTTGTTGCCTTTTTCTTCTTGCTCGCTTCATCTTTTTTTAAAGCCTTCTTTCTTTTCACAGGCAATGTTTCTTCCTTAATTTCAGTCTCACTTGGAATTTGTTTGGCATCTAGAGATGGATCTGCCACAGAAGGTTTAACTCCTGCTTGTAGAAACAAGAAATGTATAAGCAAGGAGGCTTAGACCATCATGTAAATCACAAGACAAAGGTGTACAAACATCAGGGTTAAGCAACTTCAGAAACTGGCATCATGTCACTATCAAACTAAAAGCATATCTTTTTGATAAGCAAGCTAAAAGCATATATGATCCTTAGAAAGCCTTATTAATTTTATTAAGTTATAAAGCCTGGTTACATAATATTAGCTATGTAGCACCTAGACCTCAAATGAAAATAAAATATCTCCCGTCATTTTACCAAAAGAACAACTATAAGTTCTAGTCATCAAATGAAATTGCAATCACTTCATGTTTCACACAGCAGAATACCGCTAATCATTTAATTATAGAGCAACACAGTATAAAATACTGTGCAAGGGTTTTAAGAATGCTATCATAACTAGACAATCGGAAAACTAACCTTCACCATCAAAATTGGAATCGAAGACAACATTGGTAAGATGCTGCTTCAGGAAAACCTACAACCAACAATAAAGATTAAAATGATTAGATGCCAACAAATGCAGTTTACTTACAGGGATACCAGACTGAAACAAGGAAACTCATTGCCGTAAATTTTTTTTTTTTTTTTTGATAAATAAACAAATTATATTCATCAATGGCAAAGCTAGTATTACAACTCTAATGCCCTAACTAGGTAGGCACATTAGAGGCAAGAAAATCATGAAGGGCCATGCCATTAAAATCCACAGCAATAGCCCAGTTACAAAGAGTTCTACTTCATAGCTGTAAACTCCACCATAATATTTTTGGCTTATATAACCACAAATGAAAATCAAACTCTGATCACTGCACAATCTCTGCGAAAGTGTCCACCTAACTTAGAGAGGTAACATATTCCAACCATGAAAGTGGAAAGACACACAACTCAAAGCAGACAGCTATATACCCTAGTGTGAACATATGACTGTCATCAGACTGATGGACCAAGAGCCAGTTAATGTTTAAGAATGCTTAGTCCACGTTTGGGATTGCCGTAGGAAATATAGCTTATAACTTTAGGGCTTATAATTTATAGCTTAAGTAATAAGTTCTATTATTAAGAAGTTATTTATTATTTGGTAACCATATATTTAAAGCACTTTCAAACATGTTACATTTGTTTGGAAACAAATTAAAAAAGTGCTTTCCAATGTAGAAATGACGATCATTTGACTTTTCAAAAATTATGATCATATCCTTAAAAGTTTGAAATTTGTAATTATCTTAAAGTTGTATAAGTATTTTTGCCCATTGACAGTTTTTTTTTTTTTTTAAATTAGAACTATATTCAGGATTATTTGGAAAAGTACGTTTGAGTAAAAGCATCAGAATGATACTTTTTCTCAAACGTACTTTTTAATTTATTTGAAATAAAAAGAAGTACTTTAACATGTGATGAAGCGCTAAAACTGCATGATTAAGTTACTTAAGTGAATAAAATGTTTAATAAAAAATGATTTAAGTACTTAATTATGCAATAGATCACAATACTTGAGTCAATTGATGATTCTGACATTCTTAGTGTTTTTGAAGATTTATAATGCATTTATTTCACATGAAAATAAATATTTGAATTTTGTTCCTCTTATAACAGGAAAGGTTCGGAAAAGAAAAGGAAGAAGCACATGCAGATTCCCACCGAGCAACCATGGAAAGAAAGCACCTCAATGCAGAAAATAGAAATGAGAAGAAGCTCGTGCATCAACCTGGAAACAGCACTCACACATGCAGAAAATAAAGTGTAACACATGCACATGCAGGGGAGAGGAAACACTCGGGCACCTCAATGCAGAAATCACAAACAGAAACTCACGGATGCAGAAAGTGGAATGACAGCACACAAGCAACTCACATGCACATGCAGGAAATCCATTGAAAGCACATGCAGAAACCAGCACATGCAGAAAGTGGACTCATCCTTGTATTACTTTGACAGCTTCTACGCTTGGAAGACATAATTATAAGCTGATCAAGTTTTTGGCGCCGTTGCCAGGGACAACTGGTGCTTATCAGAGTATTCTCTTTTTCCTGAGAGGACGTTTATGGAGCTGTGAACCTCTTCACAGCCTGGGTGATATCTTTACCTCTCATTTTACTTGTTTACTTTTATCTTGTTTTGCGCTGAAGTTGCATGTCTAGTTGGGCTAGAGATAGCACATATAGACTTGCTAGGACCGAATCATCGACCTCATCATCGAGTGCATCATTTGTTTCTCTTAATTCAGCATTTGAATCATCAGTTGACACTCATAGTAACATGGCTGAAGAAGAAGGACACAATGCTGGAGAAATGGCAAATCCCAACAGGACACTTAGAGAATACTTGCATCCTATTAGGACCACCACTCCATCATGCATCATTACACTTTTGAATGCTCATACTTTCAATTTTAAACCTGGAATGATACCATTATTGCCTCATTTTCATGGGATGGATTCTGAAAATCCCTACTTGCACCTCAAGGAGTTTGAGGAAGTATGCTCCACATTTTTGGATCAAAATTGTACTGAGGAGATTGTTAGATTGAAGTTGTTTCCTTTTTCTCTTAAGGACAAAGCAAAAACATGGTTGAATGCATTGAGGCCAAGATCCATTGGAACATGGCAAGAAATGCAAGCCGAATTTCTGAAAAAGTTTTTTCCAATGCATCGGACCAATGCTTTAAAGAGACAAATCATGAATTTTTCTCAAAAGGAAAATGAAACTTTTTATCAAAATTGGGAAAGATTCAAAGATCTCTTAAATGATTGTCCACACCATGGTTACGAGAATTGGCGCATTATTAGTTTTTTTTATGAAGCTTTGGTACCTAAGATGCGACAATTTGTTGAAACCATGTGTAATGGAGAATTCTTTAATAAGGAACCGGAAGAAGCATTTGCATATTTTGATTACTTGGCTGAAAACGCTCAATCATGGGACACTTCTTGTGTCTATGATAGAGCTGAACCATTGAGGACTATAAGTGGGGGAGGTAAATATGTTTTAAATGAGGAGGATGATTTGAAAGCTAAATTTGCCTTATTGTCAAAAAAATTGGAGGCAATTAAGTTGAAGAAAGTGCATGAAATTCAGGGCATTCCAAAACAAGGAAAATGTAACATTTGTGAGGATAGTAGCCATGTAACATCTGAATGTCCTACTATTCCAGCTTTTAAAGAAGTTTTCTGTGATGCTTCTCATCCTGTTAACATGATTTCTAAGCCTTTTCCTGCACCATATTCTAACACTTATAATACAGGTTGGAGAGATCATCCTAATTTCAGCTGGAGAAATGATCATCCCACAAATTCAGCACATCCGGGAGCTGGTCCACCTCAATATTCAGTTCATACCCAGCAAAATGCATTAATTCCAGCCCCTAGACGACCCATGGATGACCCATTTCAACAAATGGCTTCTACTCTTCAGCAGTTCATGCAAAGTCAAACCACCATAAATAACCAAACTTCTCAAGCCATCAATGACATTCGGAATAATTTGACCAAGCTGAACACAACCTTGAGTGCACAAGAGAAAGAAAAATTCCCGTCTCACACTTCAACTCAATCGCCTCCAATTTTTTTGACAATAAGGCAAATTTAGCTTTCAAATCATCTTCCTCATTTAAAATATATTTACCCCCCCCACTTACAGTCTTCAATGGTTCAGCTCTATCATAGACATAAGAAGTGTTCCATGATTGAGCATTTTCAGCCAAGTAATCAAAATATGAAATGCTTCTTCCGGTTCCTTATTAAAGAATTCTCCATTACACATGGTTTCAACAAATTGTCGCATCTTAGGTATCAAAGTTTCATAAAAAAAACTAATAATGCGCCAATTCTCGTAACCATGGTGTGGACAAGCATTTAAGAGATCTTTGAATCTTTCCCAACTTTGATAAAAAGTTTCATTTTCCTTCTGAGAAAAATTCATGATTTGTCTCTTTAAAGCATTGGTGCGATGCATTGGAAAAAACTTTTTCAGAAATTCGGCTTGCATTTCTTGCCATGTTCCAATGGATCTTGACCTCAATGCATTCAACCATGTTTTTTCTTTGTCCTTAAGAGAAAAAGGAAACAACTTCAATATAACAATCTCCTCAGTACAATTTTGATCCAAAAATGTGGAGCATACTTCCTCAAACTCCTTGAGGTGCAAGTAGGGATTTTCAGAATCCATCCCATGAAAATGAGGCAATAATGGTATCATTCCAGGTTTAAAATTGAAATTATGAGCATTCAAAGGTGTAATGATGCATGATGGAGTGGTGGTCCTAATAGGATGCAAATATTCTCTAAGTGTCCTGTTGGGATTTGTCATTTCCCCATCATTATGTCCTTCTTCAGCCATGTTACTATGAGTGTCAACTGATGATTCAAATGCTGAATTAAGAGAAACAAATGATGCACTCGATGATGATTCAGTCCTAGCAAGTCTATATGTGCTATCTCTAGCCCAACCAGACATGCAACTTCAGCACAAAACAAGATAAAAGTAAACAAGTAAAATGAGAGGTAAAGATATCACCCAGGCTGTGAAGAGGTTCACAGCTCCATAAACGTCCTCTCAGGAAAAAGAGAATACTCTGATAAGCACCAGTTGTCCCCGGCAACGGCGCCAAAAACTTGATCAGCTTATAATTATATCAAAGAGTTTGAAGAGGTTTGTTCTACATTCATGGACCGAACTTGCATTGAGGAGGTTATTAGGCTTAAGTTGTTCCCATTTTCTTTAAAAGATAAAGCTAAAACATGGTTGAATTCATTGAGACCTAAAACCATAGGCACATGGCAAGAGATGCAAGCAGGATTTTTGAAAAAATTCTTCCCAATACATAGGACAAATGCTTTGAAAAGACAGATCATGAATTTTTCTCAAAAGGATTCTGAAACTTTTTATCAATGTTGGTAAAGGTTCAAAGATCTATTAGATTCATGTCCTCACCATGGTTATGAACATTGGCGTGTGATTAGTTTTTTTTATGAAAGTTTGACACCTAAAATGCGCCAATTTGTACAAACCATGTGTAATGGAGAATTTTTTGACAAAGAGCCTGAGAAGGCATTTGAATATTTTGATTATCTTGCTGAAAATGCTCAATCTTGGGACACAACTGATGTGCATGATAGGTCTAGGAAAATTGAGTCTAGTCATGGAAAATATACTTTAAATGAAGATGATGATTTGCGTGCTAAATTGACCTTGTTGTCTAGAAAAGTGGAAGCCATGGAATTGAAGAAAGTAAATGAAGTGCATGCTGTCCCTAAATTTTTTGAGAAGTGTGGCATATGTGAGGATCATGGGCATTCAACTAATGAATGTCCCACGATCCTTGCTTTCAAAGAAGTATTGTTGGACCAATCTAATGCTGTAAACATGATACATAAACCATATTCTGGTTCTTACTCTAATTCTTATAATCCAGGATGGAGGAGCCACCCAAATCTCAGTTGGAGGGGTGACCAACATGTAACTCCAGCAACCTTGGCTCCGGGACCCTCTCAACTGGCAATTCAAGCACCTCCAATGCAAAAGAAGGGACTTGAAGATACGGTTCAGCAGCTGAGTGTGACACTTCAAGAGTTCATGCAAGGTCAAGCAACACTCAACAATCAGAATTCATTGGCAATTAATGACATACGGAGTTCCCTCACAAGGCTAACTACATCTTTAAATACCCAAGAGAAGGGTAAAATTCCCGTCTCAACCCCAACCAAATCCTGAAGTCCAAATTGCTGCCATAGAGTCTTCATCTTCTTCAGAAGCAAATATCAGAACTTGCAAGGCCGTAATAACTCTCCGTAGTGGCAAAGAAGTTGAAACATTGGGTAATGAAGCTGGCAAGAAAGGTGAAAGTTCCATTTCTAATGCACAAGGTAAAAATTCTGATGTTGATGTTTCTTTGGAACCAAAGGTAACTCCTCCGGCACCCTTTCCTCAAAGATTGGTTCCTTTACATAAAGATAAACATCATGCTGAGATTTTAGACATTTTTAGACAAGTGCGCATTAACATTCCTCTTCTTGATGCTATTGAGCAAATCCCCACATATGCCAAATTTTTGAAAGATTTGTGTACGGTTAAAAGAAGGCTTAATGTGCAAAAGAAAGCATTCCTCACGGAACAAGTCAGTGCCATTATCCAATCCAATACTCAATCTGAGAAAACCACATGATCTTACTCTAATTCAAAACCATTGTAGTGGCGGCTTTACGTATTACACTTTGAAAGGCGCCTACTGTTTTTTTGTAAGGACCCCGGTAATAGGCAGCCTTTTCCAGTACACAAATGTAATTTTTGTTTTTGTTTTTGTTTTTTTTTTTTTTTTTTTTTTGATCCCTGGCTTGTCCCTTTTCTCATTTAATTCAGATTTCTTCCTAAGCCATTAGGATATGGTTCATTAGAGTCTCAAACAATTGAAGTGTAAATCAACCAACAATGACTCAATGTAGTCTTTCTAGGCCTTCCGGGTATGTGTTGTGTGTGTTTAAGCAAAACTCTTAACATCTTTCCCTTGGTTTAACAACTAAATAAAATGGATAAGTCCCTCTTTTGACATATACTCATATTTGCACTACATTCCACATGTTCCATGACTTCAACAAATCTTCTTTTTTTTTTTTTTTTTTTTAACACTTCCCAGCATGTAAAATTCAAGAATGGGGAATTTAATCTGCTTTCAACTCATTACTAGTACTCCCCAAGGTGGACCAAAATGTGTCTAAGNAGAAAAAGAAAAGAAAAAGGAAAAAGAAAAAGAGAAAGGAAAAGAAATGAGGTCCAATCCTCACTTCCGGGATCCAAAAACTGTTCCGCCGAAAACGATATTAAAAACATAAAACGACTAAAATAAATTAAACACAACATCAAATAAATTAAAAGCCAATTAAAATACATTAATATAAAATAAATAAACCAATATATTAATTAAATTAAAAATACTTCTTCAGTGAAAATACACGTAAAAGCGGGTCATCACACTTAATTGATTCATTGAGATGACCTTTGTCTTTTTTTGTAATTCAAAGAGGTGAGAGAGCTGCTCATTCAAGGCATGTTTGGAATTGCCAGTGAAGGCCTTGCTCCACTGCATTAGCTTATATTTGCATTTGGTAAGACCCTCAGTTATAGTGCTCAGCATGTTTTCTCCCATTCTAGGCTGCTTCCATGCCTCCTATATCTGTAATTGGCACTCCTCTCTTAAGGACTAGCTTGCTTCAAATCGAAAATGTTTGTGCTTCCTGAACTTGTGAGGGTCCTTGAAATCTAGGGTGATAAATAAAGGGTATTGGTCTGAGCTCAAGGCTAGTAGGGAATAAACTCTCGAGTAGGTGTAGAATTCAGCCCAAGTTTCATTGCAAAGAGCCCTGTTAAGTCTTTCTTTAGTGAAAGCCCCTCCAAGCCTTCCATTTGACCAAGTACATTTGTTTCCAGTATAGCCCAAATCAGCAAGTCCACATTCCACCATACCTGCACTAAAGGCCTTAATTTGACTATATGGTCTCATAGGTCCACCCCATTTCTCTCCAAAGCTCATAATCTCATTAAGTCCCCCCTACAAACATCCATCCCAAGGTAGGTATAGGCTTGATTGCTCTGAGTAATTGCTAGCTATCCTTCCTCTTGGCTGTAACAAGGTTGCCATAAAACCCAGTTAATTGCCAATCCAGTCCCTGCTTGATGCCCTTAACTAGTAAAGAGATGTGGTTTTGAGTATATGAGGCGACTTTTGCCTCAATGTCATCCTTCCATAAGAAGGCTATACCTCCACTGAGGCCTTTACAATCAATTACAAAACTATTTTCGAACTTAAGTCTATGTTTGACAACTTCTATTTTGTTTCTTTTGCATTTTGTTTCCATCAAGAAAACAAAAGATGGGAGCTTTTTTGCACTAGTAGATGCAAATCCTAAATTGTCTTGGGGTTCCCAAGCCCCCGACAGTTCCAGCTAAGGCAACTCATTGTGCTTGGTGGGGTTGTGCCACAGCCACCACCTTATCTACATTGATTGGACCACTCTTTCTACTACCTTCTAGTTTTGCTCTCTTAACCAACAGCTTATCAGAGCTTGCACTGGAGGCTCTTTTGTTCCTTGTAGACCCTCTTGCTTTACCACTCTCTTGCCCATTGGGGCCTTGGTGTTACTTTTGTCCCTAGCTCTCCTCTTCCAACTGGCCTTTGTTTGGCCTGTTCTAAAGACCGTGACTTGGTCAGTTAGGAATTGGTCCAGGGAATGGGCCTACGCCAGTAGGTCATTTGAGCTTGTGGCATCCTTTACTGACTTGAGGTTATGGGCTTGGCCTTGTACTTTCTGAACATCAGGGATGCCTACCTTTGAGGGGCCTACAGTACTCATTCCTGGCATATTAGTTGGATTCCTTTCAGAGGAGGAAGATGCTTTATCAACTTTTAGTGCCTTTTCTAGACTTTCCAAATTAAGCTTTGACTTTAAATCTGTCCCCTCTCTGAATTCTTGTTACTGAGCCTTAGCCATTCCCTTTTCTGTGCCACCAACCTGAACCATGACAGTTTCCTTATCTGTGTCAACAATCTGAAAAGCAACCTGACTTTTTTCCTGGTTCTTGGATTTACCTCTTATATGTTCATCCTTGTCCTCCCTTCCTCCCCTCCATTGCTAAGGTTCTGGTTTAGAGAAGTGGCCTTCCCCCTCACCATATTTTTATATTGGACATCACCCTCTCTTACTGCAGGAGCTCTCAACCATACACCATATTGCTGCTGATCACCCCCTGACTTGGTCAATGGGCAAGAGGTTTGGATGTGTTTAATAACACCACTTTTGAAGTAGAAAGAAGGGAGCCTTTCATACTTGAAGTGCACCCAAGACCTTTTGCCCTCTACAGTTAGGAATAGACCCCTTAGGAGAGGTTTAGTTATATCCACTTCAACCCTTATTCTTAGGTATTTTCTCCATCCAATACCTCTTTCATTAGCCTGGACTTTGACCATCCTGCCTACATTACAACCAATCTGGTTTCCCAGCTCTCGAGTCATGCATCCAAATGGTAGACCATAAGCTTGGATCCAGAACACCTCCCTATTGAAAGCCACTTCAGATATTGATATAGAGACATCAAAAGATTGAAGACATAGCAGCCATTGGTCAAAGGACCAAGGCCTCCTAGAGATCACCCTCATCATGTCCTTTTCCTAGTTGAACTCCACTGAGAACTTATTAATACCAATATTTGAGAATTGAATCCAACTCTCACACCTTAGACATCGTACTCTTAAAGGCTTCCTTATTAACAACCTTATAAGCTACAATAAGAACCAGCAAGCAAAAATGATTCTCTCGAAACTCTTTTTTCTTAGAGGATGTTGTCAAGACAACTCCCTCTTTTTCTTTCTCAGTGAGAGCCAACCTTTCCCATTGTCTGATTAGTTCCTCTTCCATTGACTTTTCTTCAAAACTTGCCACCCCAAGCTAGAGGACTCACTCTACTGGAGAGAGAAAAAAACTCTCAATAGAAGAGACCTTGTTGTTCACCATTTTGTATGGAGTAAAATGAAGGCTTTAGACTATATTTGGGGTTTAGAAATAATAATTAAAACTATCGGCTTAGGTGGAGAACGCTTAAACTGATAGGGTCAAAAGTAGATATTTTAGTTGAAATATGTTAGATTGGATTATGCAAATGCAACTCTAATAAGAATTTTAACTAATAGAATTTTAAAATGTTTCACGTATCTAATTTCAAAATTTTTAACTACAATAAAATTAAAATTTGTAACCAAATTTAATTATTACTGTATCATGACTAAATAAATAAAAAAAATAATATTTTTATACACTTCTTCCATTCTCCCTTACCATTCTCATTATTTCTTCCGTATTATTTCTCCATATTATTTAATAAAAACTGATGGAGGTAGCGAGGGTTTAAGGAAAAACCTGTCCTGACTTGTTCCTCGGCGGGTCTGTGAGAGAAGTTAGGAAGATGCCCCGTACGACTACATTAGAATGCCCTGGTTGCCCTCCTCTTCGCGCAGTAACCTTCGACGCACTTGGTCTCATCAAAGGTTAATAATTTTGTCGTTACATTTCTCTAAACCAATCGAAGTTCACTTTTTTTTTGGGTGCATTCCTATGCTTACATACATAGGTTTATGTATACATAAATATTATGCTTTGAATAATAGTTATCGAAGCCCATGGCAAACAAGGAGCTGTTCCTAAGGTAGTTGAGAGGTGGGGTGAACCGGACTCCTCGAAATGTGTGGTCGCCGCTTCTATCATTGACCGTAAAATCGATCCGGTACGTATTGAGTATTACGAATTCTTGAGTTAATTGAATATTGCATTTTAAGCATGTGTATATCGGCAATATGTTTCGGTTTATTTGTTTCTTAAACATTTTAGTTCCGATTGTTAGATTTTTTTTTTAATGGTTAATGGTTCAAGGAGTTAAATGTAGAATTGGGTTTTTAAAAAAAAAAAAAATTGTATAGATTGCGTTTCTGAGCATTTATATCATGACAGCTGTTTTGATTTTCACTGGGTTTCTTTTGCTGTTGAAGGTTTTGCATTTGAGTTGCTTGTTATGAAGCTAATAGAGTTCAGTTCATTTTAGTCGTAAGTTAACAAATAATATGTGACTTCAACATTTGCGTTAACTCTGGAAAAGGATCTTACAAATTGCATTTGTAATTGTTCTCGAGTTTTCGGTTTTAAAGCATTGCACACTCATGCCACTGTATGTGTGAATGCTCTAGCCATTCCCTTGCCTAAATGTGGTGATGATGATTAATGGCTGGCTTGCCAAAACAGTGGCACATAGGTTCCTTTTATTGGTCAAAGTTTTAGCTTGTATGAGGACGATATATAGTTTCAAACTACATATGGGTGTGAATTAAGAATGTTTATCAATCAACTTTTAAAAATATGATTCAGGTTCTTAAATCCTTTACTCTGCTACAGTTCTTCCATCATTCACTCTGCATATTAATGTTGTCAACGGTTCTCTTATTACTTTTCTTTCCCATTGCAGTTATTAGCAGTGGCAAGAAAAACTGGTATGGTGAGTTTCCTTCCAGGACTATGAATATGTGAGACCGCATATTGGTTTTGGATTGTCCTCTGATTATTTGTGTTCTTTATTTCTACTACAGATTGAAGTTCTAAGCCCGATTAGTGGGGATCTTCGTTTCATGGTTTCTAATGTTGATGATGCTAGTCTTCAACCTGAAGAGGATGCTGTTGTTGGGTTGCATTTATTTGCGACACAGAAATCAGAGTCAACATCCAGGTACTCCAAAATTGTAGGCTTTTGGGGTTTTGTTACCTGGTTCTACCATATGTTTTTGTATTGTTGGTTTCCAGAAGTTGCTTTCTTCATATGTGCGTTAACTTCTGATCTTTGGGAATTCATGATCAACCATTAGGTCTTGCGCTTTGCTTTCTTGTACAACAAAAGGAAATACAAGTATGAGGTCAATTCAAGTTCCTGATTCACCCAAAGGTTCTGCATCTATTGGTTCTTCTAGAACTTGGAGTGTTTGTGCTTCTGGCAATATCTCATGTTCTAAAGTGGATGGTAGTGAAAATTATGCTTTATTTGGTGGGTGAGTGCTCTAGGGCCCGTAACTTTACATTGTGGAGTATAGAAGCTTGAATATTAACTATTTATCAAAAAAAGAAAAAAAAAAGAAAAGAAGCTTGAATATTAACTACATCTTCATTCAGTACTCAGATATCATAGCGTTTACAAGCTTATTGATCTAAAAAATAATGTTTTTCTTGTGACTCATCACAGGAAGGGTGTTGAAGTTAACGTGTGGGATCTTGAAAACTGTGCTAAGATCTGGACTGCTAAATCCGTGAGCCTTTCCATGATGTGTTATTGAAAGAAAGTTGCACATTGATATTTTTTTAACATGCATTTTCCTTGCATTTATTTCAATTACTTCTACCCTGTGCAGCCTCCTAAGAACAATCTTGGTATTTTTACCCCAACTTGGTTTACAGCTGCAACATTCCTGAGTAAGGATGACCACCGCAAAATAGTGGCTGGCACCAACAGTCATCAGGTACTCTTTCAAGCAAATTCTTCTTTCATACTGGAGTGGATTACTTGATATTTCAAGCAGAATAGTGTCTGAGCAAATGGAGATTGAGATGCCGTTTGGATAGTGAGTTGAAATGAAAGTTGAAAGTTAAATAAAATATTGTTAGAATATTATTTTTTAATATTATTATTGTTTTGATTTGAAAAAGTTGAATTATTTATCATATTTTGTGGAAATTTGAAAAAGTTATAGTGATGAAATGAGATATAAGATTAAATGAGATGAAATATTTCCACTATTCAAACAGGGCCCGATTCTATCAGGGATTGGGGTTTCACCTGTACTTGAATTTTCTCCAAATGAAAGAATATTAAATGCCTACATATTTATGATCATGAAATATTAAACTAATAAGGGCTGGTAAAACTATTATCTACCTATCAAAAAAAAAAACTATTATCTTATGAATAAAACTTTTTGATTACATATAAAAAACGGCTGGTAAAAAGCCACTGATGGTTATACAGTCTATATAGGAAATGGGTCTGGTTGATTCTGTGATATACATTTTTTTATTGCCTTACCATTTTCAGAACTTTAAATGTCTTCATATTGTATTCATCCTCATTGTTCTGTAGGAGGAAGTGCAATATCTTTTTGTCTACTCTAGTTGCTCTATCTCAGTTGTGATTGTCTTGCCACCCAGAAACTTATATTCGTTGTTCTTAACAGGTTCGCCTCTACGATGTTTCTGCTCAGCGAAGACCTGTTATCTCATTCGATTTCAGGGAGACTCCCATCAAAGCAGTAGCCGAAGATTTAAATGGTTATACAGTCTACATAGGGAATGGGTCTGGTGACCTTGCTTCTGTTGACATGCGAACAGGTAAGTACCGTACTATCATGTAGTTGCAATTTATTTACATTCGGAGGATGGATTTAACACTCTCTCAATGCAATCAGTTAGTATAGGTGTCCTCTTCTTTTAAATAATCGGTTCTCTTGGACTAGAAAAATCAGTATTTTCTTTACCATCTGCATTTGTATACTTCCTGTGTACTTGTCTTAATAAAATTTTATTGCCTATACAAAAAATTTCTTTACCATCTGGCTCATGTGTGTTGATACTTATCCTTTCCAAATGCTTGACATATGGTAATAAAAATTGTTACTTAAAACAATCATATTTTATTGGGATGGTTTTTTTTTTTTTGGGGGGGGGGGGGGGGGGGGGGTGTTCAGTGTCTCTATGTGGGTGGGTGCACATGAAGTGGGTTCATTCTTTTGTATTAGTAGATTTTTTTCCTCCTCCATGTACACTCAGATGGTGATGTATGAACTCACATGCCCTTATGCTTGCTTATATGTGTGGAAAATGGTATTTAAGTTCTAAATCCAAAACATGAGGCACCTACGTCTTATGGCTAATATGATCATTTTCATTTAGCTTCACTTCAATCGTTCTCTTCAACTTACATGTATTCTGTGTTCTTTAAACAACAACCTGATAGTTTCATCAACATAGGCAAACATCTAAATGAGTATGAGTGCAATGAAAGTAAACTCAAGTCATCTCTAGAATTTTATTATCTCTTGTTTAGATTATGTATGCACATCTGATCTACTCACTGGTCCTTTTCCTGTTTATATGTGAGAGAATTCTTTTTGAACTTCAAACATGTTAATCGTGTTATGTATAGATTTTTCTGTACTCATAAAAGAAATGTATTGTATTGTTTTCTAACTATTGCATTGCATTAAAGTATCTGTTGAAATTGATATTTTGCTTTTGCTAATTTTATTTTCACATTGGTTACTTTGACTGATCTTTCCTGTAATTTTATTGATGAAGAAAGTATTTCATTGCAGGGAAATTGTTGGGGTGCTTTTTGGGCAAATGTTCTGGAAGCATCAGATCTATAGCCAGGCACCCGGACTTTCCAGTGATAGCATCATGTGGTGAGGAGGATGCTATATGGTTTTTCTTCTGTGTTAATTTACGTAGGAACTCATAGTGAAACACATCCATGCAACCCCATTCACGCACAAAAACACACATACACAGACACAGAGAGAGAGTTTAAGAAGAAGAAGTTTAGTTATCTGGAGAAGCAGGAAAGAAAAATAGGAAATGTTGATCTTAGTTTATACTCGAATGACTAGTTATATTATCTCCTAATCGGTGACACTTTCTCAAAGTCATTCTTTCTTTAATATATTTTAACTGAAAAGGGTGTAAGTAGTTAAGACTTCATTTTTGCTTTGCTAAACATTGGTTAAATCATGCGTGTTAAACATTGCCTTTTGAAGTTAGAGTACATTTTTTAAGAAACAAGTTTTCTTGGCTACAAAAACTAAGAACTTGACTGATTTGCAGGACTGGACAGTTATGTACGCTTTTGGGATGTGAGGACGAGACAACTTCTTTCTGCGGTATGTATATAATATAAATTTCCTGACCAGATTTACAATTTTGTCGTTTTGTTATTGATTCATTGTTTTGGCATGTCTGCACTGTCTGTCCCAAAGGTCAAAACTCTTGATTCTGTTTCGAGGCCAATAACAAATTCCATGCTCTGATATAAATGAATCTTAAAACTTGTATTAGAGCTAATGATTGATGTCTTAACCATGTCATCTTTCTTCTTTTCAAGGTATCAGTGAAGCCATTATCTAAGAATTTATCCGTTTCCTTGTGGTTATGAGGCCAATGGGAATGTAGTACTTTCCTTCTTTTATAGACAGATTCAGTTCATTGCTTCTACCCCACATTTCAATTATATGTTAATTAATATGTTGCCATCATTTCTGTAATTTGGCTCTTGTTGAAGAGGCATTCTCCATCTGTGTTTGAAGAATCAAAAGTGAGATGGTCAATCCACATGATATTGTCCTAAATTCTTGGTTAGTTCAAGCTGGAAAGCTTGGAGCAAAAATGCTAATATCTGCGCACCAATCAAACACTAAGGGCCTGTTTGGGGTTGCGTTAGGAGTCTTATAAAGTACTTAAATAGCCTTAAAAGCTCTTTAACAGAAAAATTAGGTTGTTTGGATGTTACATGTTGATCAGCTTATAATTATGTCTTCCAAGCGTAGAAGCTGTCAAAGTAATACAAGGATGAGTCCACTTTCTGCATGTGCTGGTTTCTGCATGTGCTTTCAATGGATTTCCTGCATGTGCATGTGAGTTGCTTGTGTGCTGTCATTCCACTTTCTGCATCCGTGAGTTTCTGTTTGTGATTTCTGCATTGAGGTGCCCGAGTGTTTCCTCTCCCCTGCATGTGCATGTGTTACACTTTATTTTCTGCATGTGTGAGTGCTGTTTCCAGGTTGATGCACGAGCTTCTTCTCATTTCTATTTTCTGCATTGAGGTGCTTTCTTTCCATGGTTGCTCGGTGGGAATCTGCATGTGCTTCTTCCTTTTCTTTTCCGAACCTTTCCTGTTATAAGAGGAATAAAATTCAAATATTTATTTTCATGTGAAATAAATGCATTATAAATCTTCAAAAACACTAAGAATGTCAGAATCATCAATTGACTCAATTATTGTGATCTATTGCATAATTAAGTACTTAAATCATTTTTTATTAAACAATTTATTCACTTAAGTAACTTAATCATGCAGTTTTAGCGCTTCATCACACCCCCCAACTAGCTTTTTGCTAGACTCTAGCAAATAAAGCGAATGAATTCATGCAAAGGTGAAATTACCAACTTGAGAAAATCTGAGAATCACATGCCATGAAATAGATTTGTTGAGTTTAAGAACACTGGAGATAGATTAATCTGAATTTTGTATCAACTGAGAGATTTATACACAATTTAGTTAATCAACCAAGGGAATTACATGTAACAAAACTTGCTTTCTTTCAAGTGCATGGAAATGGGGTTAGAATTTCAAGATCGACTACCAAGAGACATTAACAGCTTAAATCACAACAACCAATCTGAGAAAACCACATGATCTTACTCTAATTCAAAACCATTGTAGTGGCGGCTTTTACGTTATTACACTTTGAAAGGCGCCTACTGTTTTTTTGTAAGGACCCCGGTAATAGGCAGCCTTTTCCAGTACACAAATGTAATTTTTGTTTTTGTTTTTGTTTTTTTTTTTTTTTTTTTTTTTTGATCCCTGGCTTGTCCCTTTTCTCATTTAATTCAGATTTCTTCCTAAGCCATTAGGATATGGTTCATTAGAGTCTCAAACAATTGAAGTGTAAATCAACCAACAATGACTCAATGTAGTCTTTCTAGGCCTTCCGGGTATGTGTTGTGTGTGTTTAAGCAAAACTCTTAACATCTTTCCCTTGGTTTAACAACTAAATAAAATGGATAAGTCCCTCTTTTGACATATACTCATATTTGCACTACATTCCACATGTTCCATGACTTCAACAAATCTTTTTTTTTTTTTTTTTTTTTTAACACTTCCCAGCATGTAAAATTCAAGAATGGGGAATTTAATCTGCTTTCAACTCATTACTAGTACTCCCCAAGGTGGACCAAAATGTGTCTAAGGCATGCAAACAGAGAAATAAATTCTCTTCCACCCCCCAACTAGATTGTAGCATTGTCCTCAATGATGCAAGAGAAATGAAGGAATTTACACAAAAGAGCAGTAAGGGGCAAAACAACTAAAAGAAGAATCGAAAATTCAAAGAAAAATTGAAGGAAAAAGGAAAAGGAAGTACCTGGACAACTTTGAAAGGAATGCAACCAAAATAAAAATGAAAACTGAAGAACAAAAAAAAAAACAAAAGAAAAGAATTGGATAAAACAAGAACCATCAATTAGGATCAAGCAAAAGTAGAGTAGATTCCTCAGGTGCAAAGTTAGAAATAAAAGGCTTGAGCCTTTGACTATTAACCTTAAAAATGTTATCATTGAGAGGATTCATTATCTCTACAGCACCATGGGGAAAAACAGTTTGTACCACATAAGACCCACTCCATCGAGACCTTAACTTACCAGGATCAAAAATCTTACTTTGGATGTGTTTGTTGGCTATACATCTTTGAAACATTTGGTCAGAACAATATTTAAACAAGTAAAGGTCATCATAAAAAAAATTATTCAACCTCAGATTTGAATTTTCGAATGTCCTGAGTGCTCCAATGAGATGGTGTCTGTCATCTGAAGATGGTTTTATGGGTTCTGCCCAAGGTGGCGACTCTTCAAACATTGGTTGCCAAAGCACCCCATGCCCGGTTCCTGCGAAAGAAACATTAGAAGTATCATCAAGTATATTGACATCACTTAGCACACTTTCTAATGACAAATGTAAATCAGTAGAAGGAAGATTCAAGTGAAAGTCCTCATCAAGGATATTTTCCAGCAAATTAACTTCCTTAACTTCTTCTAAATCCTGAGGTTGCCTGCAAGTATTAAAGATATTCAGCTCCAATGTCATGTTTCCAAAACTCAATTTCAAAATTCCACTTCTACAATTAATTAATGCATTAGATGTAGCAAGAAATGGTCTACCAAGAATTACAGGAGCTTGGAAAGTAGATGGATTTGACAAGTTCATATCAAGCACCACAAAATCCACAGGATAGTAAAATTTATCAACTTGCACCAACACATCTTCTACCACTCCCCTAGGCTTTTTATTGATCTATCAGCAAGTTGCAAAATGATAGGTGTGGATTTCAGTTCACCTAAACCAAGCTGTTCATACACAGTGTAAGGCAATAAATTGACACTTGAACCAAGATCCAACAGAGCGTGACTAATTTTTGAATTTTCTATCACACAAACAATTGTTGGAGAGTCTGGATCTTTGTACTTAGGAGAATTAGTTGTTGTGATTGAAATTATTAATGCCTCTTGGTAGTCAATCTTGGAATTCTAACCCCATTTCCATGCACTTAAAAGAAAGCAAGCTTTGTTACATGTAATTCCCTTGGTTGATTAACTAAATTGTGTATAAATCTCTCAGTTGATACAAAATTCAGATTAATCTATCTCCAGTGTTCTTAAACTCAACAAATCTATTTCATGGCATGTGATTCTCAGATTTTCTCAAGTTGGTAATTTCACCTTTGCATGAATTCATTCGCTTTATTTGCTAGAGTCTAGCAAAAAGCTAGTTGGGGGGTGTGATGAAGCGCTAAAACTGCATGATTAAGTTACTTAAGTGAATAAAATGTTTAATAAAAAATGATTTAAGTACTTAATTATGCAATAGATCACAATAATTGAGTCAATTGATGATTCTGACATTCTTAGTGTTTTTGAAGATTTATAATGCATTTATTTCACATGAAAATAAATATTTGAATTTTATTCCTCTTATAACAGGAAAGGTTCGGAAAAGAAAAGGAAGAAGCACATGCAGATTCCCACCGAGCAACCATGGAAAGAAAGCACCTCAATGCAGAAAATAGAAATGAGAAGAAGCTTGTGCATCAACCTGGAAACAGCACTCACACATGCAGAAAATAAAGTGTAACACATGCACATGCAGAGGAGAGGAAACACTCGGGCACCTCAATGCAGAAATCACAAACAGAAACTCACGGATGCAGAAAGTGGAATGACAGCACACAAGCAACTCACATGCACATGCAGGAAATCCATTGAAAGCACATGCAGAAACCAGCACATGCAGAAAGTGGACTCATCCTTGTATTACTTTGACAGCTTCTACGCTTGGAAGACATAATTATAAGCTGATCAACATGTAACATCCAAACAACCTAATTTTTCTGTTAAAGAGCTTTTAAGGCTATTTAAGTACTTTATAAGACTCCTAACGCAACCCCAAACAGGCCCTTAGTGTTTGATTGGTGCGCAGATATTAGCATTTTTGCTCCAAGCTTTCCAGCTTGAACTAACCAAGAATTTAGGACAATATCATGTGGATTGACCATCTCACTTTTGATTCTTCAAACACAGATGGAGAATGCCTCTTCAACAAGAGCCAAATTACAGAAATGATGGCAACATATTAATTAACATATAATTGAAATGTGGGGTAGAAGCAATGAACTGAATCTGTCTATAAAAGAAGGAAAGTACTACATTCCCATTGGCCTCATAACCACAAGGAAACGGATAAATTCTTAGATAATGGCTTCACTGATACCTTGAAAAGAAGAAAGATGACATGGTTAAGACATCAATCATTAGCTCTAATACAAGTTTTAAGATTCATTTATATCAGAGCATGGAATTTGTTATTGGCCTCGAAACAGAATCAAGAGTTTTGACCTTTGGGACAGACAGTGCAGACATGCCAAAACAATGAATCAATAACAAAACGACAAAATTGTAAATCTGGTCAGGAAATTTATATTATATACATACCGCAGAAAGAAGTTGTCTCGTCCTCACATCCCAAAAGCGTACATAACTGTCCAGTCCTGCAAATCAGTCAAGTTCTTAGTTTTTGTAGCCAAGAAAACTTGTTTCTTAAAAAATGTACTCTAACTTCAAAAGGCAATGTTTAACACGCATGATTTAACCAATGTTTAGCAAAGCAAAAATGAAGTCTTAACTACTTACACCCTTTTCAGTTAAAATATATTAAAGAAAGAATGACTTTGAGAAAGTGTCACCGATTAGGAGATAATATAACTAGTCATTCGAGTATAAACTAAGATCAACATTTCCTATTTTTCTTTCCTGCTTCTCCAGATAACTAAACTTCTTCTTCTTAAACTCTCTCTCTGTGTCTGTGTATGTGTGTTTTTGTGCGTGAATGGGGTTGCATGGATGTGTTTCACTATGAGTTCCTACGTAAATTAACACAGAAGAAAAACCATATAGCATCCTCCTCACCACATGATGCTATCACTGGAAAGTCCGGGTGCCTGGCTATAGATCTGATGCTTCCAGAACATTTGCCCAAAAAGCACCCCAACAATTTCCCTGCAATGAAATACTTTCTTCATCAATAAAATTACAGGAAAGATCAGTCAAAGTAACCAATGTGAAAATAAAATTAGCAAAAGCAAAATATCAATTTCAACAGATACTTTAATGCAATGCAATAGTTAGAAAACAATACAATACATTTCTTTTATGAGTACAGAAAAATCTATACATAACACGATTAACATGTTTGAAGTTCAAAAAGAATTCTCTCACATATAAACAGGAAAAGGACCAGTGAGTAGATCAGATGTGCATACATAATCTAAACAAGAGATAATAAAATTCTAGAGATGACTTGAGTTTACTTTCATTGCACTCATACTCATTTAGATGTTTGCCTATGTTGATGAAACTATCAGGTTGTTGTTTAAAGAACACAGAATACATGTAAGTTGAAGAGAACGATTGAAGTGAAGCTAAATGAAAATGATCATATTAGCCATAAGACGTAGGTGCCTCATGTTTTGGATTTAGAACTTAAATACCATTTTCCACACATATAAGCAAGCATAAGGGCATGTGAGTTCATACATCACCATCTGAGTGTACATGGAGGAGGAAAAAAATCTACTAATACAAAAGAATGAACCCACTTCATGTGCACCCACCCACATAGAGACACTGAACACCCCCCCCCCCCCCCCCCCCAAAAAAAAAAAAACCATCCCAATAAAATATGATTGTTTTAAGTAACAATTTTTATTACCATATGTCAAGCATTTGGAAAGGATAAGTATCAACACACATGAGCCAGATGGTAAAGAAATTTTTTGTATAGGCAATAAAATTTTATTAAGACAAGTACACAGGAAGTATACAAATGCAGATGGTAAAGAAAATACTGATTTTTCTAGTCCAAGAGAACCGATTATTTAAAAGAAGAGGACACCTATACTAACTGATTGCATTGAGAGAGTGTTAAATCCATCCTCCGAATGTAAATAAATTGCAACTACATGATAGTACGGTACTTACCTGTTCGCATGTCAACAGAAGCAAGGTCACCAGACCCATTCCCTATGTAGACTGTATAACCATTTAAATCTTCGGCTACTGCTTTGATGGGAGTCTCCCTGAAATCGAATGAGATAACAGGTCTTCGCTGAGCAGAAACATCGTAGAGGCGAACCTGTTAAGAACAACGAATATAAGTTTCTGGGTGGCAAGACAATCACAACTGAGATAGAGCAACTAGAGTAGACAAAAAGATATTGCACTTCCTCCTACAGAACAATGAGGATGAATACAATATGAAGACATTTAAAGTTCTGAAAATGGTAAGGCAATAAAAAAATGTATATCACAGAATCAACCAGACCCATTTCCTATATAGACTGTATAACCATCAGTGGCTTTTTACCAGCCGTTTTTTATATGTAATCAAAAAGTTTTATTCATAAGATAATAGTTTTTTTTTTTGATAGGTAGATAATAGTTTTACCAGCCCTTATTAGTTTAATATTTCATGATCATAAATATGTAGGCATTTAATATTCTTTCATTTGGAGAAAATTCAAGTACAGGTGAAACCCCAATCCCTGATAGAATCGGGCCCTGTTTGAATAGTGGAAATATTTCATCTCATTTAATCTTATATCTCATTTCATCACTATAACTTTTTCAAATTTCCACAAAATATGATAAATAATTCAACTTTTTCAAATCAAAACAATAATAATATTAAAAAATAATATTCTAACAATATTTTATTTAACTTTCAACTTTCATTTCAACTCACTATCCAAACGGCATCTCAATCTCCATTTGCTCAGACACTATTCTGCTTGAAATATCAAGTAATCCACTCCAGTATGAAAGAAGAATTTGCTTGAAAGAGTACCTGATGACTGTTGGTGCCAGCCACTATTTTGCGGTGGTCATCCTTACTCAGGAATGTTGCAGCTGTAAACCAAGTTGGGGTAAAAATACCAAGATTGTTCTTAGGAGGCTGCACAGGGTAGAAGTAATTGAAATAAATGCAAGGAAAATGCATGTTAAAAAAATATCAATGTGCAACTTTCTTTCAATAACACATCATGGAAAGGCTCACGGATTTAGCAGTCCAGATCTTAGCACAGTTTTCAAGATCCCACACGTTAACTTCAACACCCTTCCTGTGATGAGTCACAAGAAAAACATTATTTTTTAGATCAATAAGCTTGTAAACGCTATGATATCTGAGTACTGAATGAAGATGTAGTTAATATTCAAGCTTCTTTTCTTTTTTTTTCTTTTTTTGATAAATAGTTAATATTCAAGCTTCTATACTCCACAATGTAAAGTTACGGGCCCTAGAGCACTCACCCACCAAATAAAGCATAATTTTCACTACCATCCACTTTAGAACATGAGATATTGCCAGAAGCACAAACACTCCAAGTTCTAGAAGAACCAATAGATGCAGAACCTTTGGGTGAATCAGGAACTTGAATTGACCTCATACTTGTATTTCCTTTTGTTGTACAAGAAAGCAAAGCGCAAGACCTAATGGTTGATCATGAATTCCCAAAGATCAGAAGTTAACGCACATATGAAGAAAGCAACTTCTGGAAACCAACAATACAAAAACATATGGTAGAACCAGGTAACAAAACCCCAAAAGCCTACAATTTTGGAGTACCTGGATGTTGACTCTGATTTCTGTGTCGCAAATAAATGCAACCCAACAACAGCATCCTCTTCAGGTTGAAGACTAGCATCATCAACATTAGAAACCATGAAACGAAGATCCCCACTAATCGGGCTTAGAACTTCAATCTGTAGTAGAAATAAAGAACACAAATAATCAGAGGACAATCCAAAACCAATATGCGGTCTCACATATTCATAGTCCTGGAAGGAAACTCACCATACCAGTTTTTCTTGCCACTGCTAATAACTGCAATGGGAAAGAAAAGTAATAAGAGAACCGTTGACAACATTAATATGCAGAGTGAATGATGGAAGAACTGTAGCAGAGTAAAGGATTTAAGAACCTGAATCATATTTTTAAAAGTTGATTGATAAACATTCTTAATTCACACCCATATGTAGTTTGAAACTATATATCGTCCTCATACAAGCTAAAACTTTGACCAATAAAAGGAACCTATGTGCCACTGTTTTGGCAAGCCAGCCATTAATCATCATCACCACATTTAGGCAAGGGAATGGCTAGAGCATTCACACATACAGTGGCATGAGTGTGCAATGCTTTAAAACCGAAAACTCGAGAACAATTACAAATGCAATTTGTAAGATCCTTTTCCAGAGTTAACGCAAATGTTGAAGTCACATATTATTTGTTAACTTACGACTAAAATGAACTGAACTCTATTAGCTTCATAACAAGCAACTCAAATGCAAAACCTTCAACAGCAAAAGAAACCCAGTGAAAATCAAAACAGCTGTCATGATATAAATGCTCAGAAACGCAATCTATACAATTTTTTTTTTTTTTAAAAACCCAATTCTACATTTAACTCCTTGAACCATTAACCATTAAAAAAAAAATCTAACAATCGGAACTAAAATGTTTAAGAAACAAATAAACCGAAACATATTGCCGATATACACATGCTTAAAATGCAATATTCAATTAACTCAAGAATTCGTAATACTCAATACGTACCGGATCGATTTTACGGTCAATGATAGAAGCGGCGACCACACATTTCGAGGAGTCCGGTTCACCCCACCTCTCAACTACCTTAGGAACAGCTCCTTGTTTGCCATGGGCTTCGATAACTATTATTCAAAGCATAATATTTATGTATACATAAACCTATGTATGTAAGCATAGGAATGCACCCAAAAAAAAAGTGAACTTCGATTGGTTTAGAGAAATGTAACGACAAAATTATTAACCTTTGATGAGACCAAGTGCGTCGAAGGTTACTGCGCGAAGAGGAGGGCAACCAGGGCATTCTAATGTAGTCGTACGGGGCATCTTCCTAACTTCTCTCACAGACCCGCCGAGGAACAAGTCAGGACAGGTTTTTCCTTAAACCCTCGCTACCTCCATCAGTTTTTATTAAATAATATGGAGAAATAATACGGAAGAAATAATGAGAATGGTAAGGGAGAATGGAAGAAGTGTATAAAAATATTATTTTTTTTATTTATTTAGTCATGATACAGTAATAATTAAATTTGGTTACAAATTTTAATTTTATTGTAGTTAAAAATTTTGAAATTAGATACGTGAAACATTTTAAAATTCTATTAGTTAAAATTCTTATTAGAGTTGCATTTGCATAATCCAATCTAACATATTTCAACTAAAATATCTACTTTTGACCCTATCAGTTTAAGCGTTCTCCACCTAAGCCGATAGTTTTAATTATTATTTCTAAACCCCAAATATAGTCTAAAGCCTTCATTTTACTCCATACAAAATGGTGAACAACAAGGTCTCTTCTATTGAGAGTTTTTTTCTCTCTCCAGTAGAGTGAGTCCTCTAGCTTGGGGTGGCAAGTTTTGAAGAAAAGTCAATGGAAGAGGAACTAATCAGACAATGGGAAAGGTTGGCTCTCACTGAGAAAGAAAAAGAGGGAGTTGTCTTGACAACATCCTCTAAGAAAAAAGAGTTTCGAGAGAATCATTTTTGCTTGCTGGTTCTTATTGTAGCTTATAAGGTTGTTAATAAGGAAGCCTTTAAGAGTACGATGTCTAAGGTGTGAGAGTTGGATTCAATTCTCAAATATTGGTATTAATAAGTTCTCAGTGGAGTTCAACTAGGAAAAGGACATGATGAGGGTGATCTCTAGGAGGCCTTGGTCCTTTGACCAATGGCTGCTATGTCTTCAATCTTTTGATGTCTCTATATCAATATCTGAAGTGGCTTTCAATAGGGAGGTGTTCTGGATCCAAGCTTATGGTCTACCATTTGGATGCATGACTCGAGAGCTGGGAAACCAGATTGGTTGTAATGTAGGCAGGATGGTCAAAGTCCAGGCTAATGAAAGAGGTATTGGATGGAGAAAATACTTAAGAATAAGGGTTGAAGTGGATATAACTAAACCTCTCCTAAGGGGTCTATTCCTAACTGTAGAGGGCAAAAGGTCTTGGGTGCACTTCAAGTATGAAAGGCTCCCTTCTTTCTACTTCAAAAGTGGTGTTATTAAACACATCCAAACCTCTTGCCCATTGACCAAGTCAGGGGGTGATCAGCAGCAATATGGTGTATGGTTGAGAGCTCCTGCAGTAAGAGAGGGTGATGTCCAATATAAAAATATGGTGAGGGGGAAGGCCACTTCTCTAAACCAGAACCTTAGCAATGGAGGGGAGGAAGGGAGGACAAGGATGAACATATAAGAGGTAAATCCAAGAACCAGGAAAAAAGTCAGGTTGCTTTTCAGATTGTTGACACAGATAAGGAAACTGTCATGGTTCAGGTTGGTGGCACAGAAAAGGGAATGGCTAAGGCTCAGTAACAAGAATTCAGAGAGGGGACAGATTTAAAGTCAAAGCTTAATTTGGAAAGTCTAGAAAAGGCACTAAAAGTTGATAAAGCATCTTCCTCCTCTGAAAGGAATCCAACTAATATGCCAGGAATGAGTACTGTAGGCCCCTCAAAGGTAGGCATCCCTGATGTTCAGAAAGTACAAGGCCAAGCCCATAACCTCAAGTCAGTAAAGGATGCCACAAGCTCAAATGACCTACTGGCGTAGGCCCATTCCCTGGACCAATTCCTAACTGACCAAGTCACGGTCTTTAGAACAGGCCAAACAAAGGCCAGTTGGAAGAGGAGAGCTAGGGACAAAAGTAACACCAAGGCCCCAATGGGCAAGAGAGTGGTAAAGCAAGAGGGTCTACAAGGAACAAAAGAGCCTCCAGTGCAAGCTCTGATAAGCTGTTGGTTAAGAGAGCAAAACTAGAAGGTAGTAGAAAGAGTGGTCCAATCAATGTAGATAAGGTGGTGGCTGTGGCACAACCCCACCAAGCACAATGAGTTGCCTTAGCTGGAACTGTCGGGGGCTTGGGAACCCCAAGACAATTTAGGATTTGCATCTACTAGTGCAAAAAAGCTCCCATCTTTTGTTTTCTTGATGGAAACAAAATGCAAAAGAAACAAAATAGAAGTTGTCAAACATAGACTTAAGTTCGAAAATAGTTTTGTAATTGATTGTAAAGGCCTCAGTGGAGGTATAGCCTTCTTATGGAAGGATGACATTGAGGCAAAAGTCGCCTCATATACTCAAAACCACATCTCTTTACTAGTTAAGGGCATCAAGCAGGGACTGGATTGGCAATTAACTGGGTTTTATGGCAACCTTGTTACAGCCAAGAGGAAGGATAGCTAGCAATTACTCAGAGCAATCAAGCCTATACCTACCTTGGGATGGATGTTTGTAGGGGGGACTTAATGAGATTATGAGCTTTGGAGAGAAATGGGGTGGACCTATGAGACCATATAGTCAAATTAAGGCCTTTAGTGCAGGTATGGTGGAATGTGGACTTGCTGATTTGGGCTATACTGGAAACAAATGTACTTGGTCAAATGGAAGGCTTGGAGGGGCTTTCACTAAAGAAAGACTTAACAGGGCTCTTTGCAATGAAACTTGGGCTGAATTCTACACCTACTCGAGAGTTTATTCCCTACTAGCCTTGAGCTCAGACCAATACCCTTTATTTATCACCCTAGATTTCAAGGACCCTCACAAGTTCAGGAAGCACAAACATTTTCGATTTGAAGCAAGCTAGTCCTTAAGAGAGGAGTGCCAATTACAGATATAGGAGGCATGGAAGCAGCCTAGAATGGGAGAAAACATGCTGAGCACTATAACTGAGGGTCTTACCAAATGCAAATATAAGCTAATGCAGTGGAGCAAGGCCTTCACTGGCAATTCCAAACATGCCTTGAATGAGCAGCTCTCTCACCTCTTTGAATTACAAAAAAAGACAAAGGTCATCTCAATGAATCAATTAAGTGTGATGACCCGCTTTTACGTGTATTTTCACTGAAGAAGTATTTTTAATTTAATTAATATATTGGTTTATTTATTTTATATTAATGTATTTTAATTGGCTTTTAATTTATTTGATGTTGTGTTTAATTTATTTTAGTCGTTTTATGTTTTTAATATCGTTTTCGGCGGAATAGTTTTTGGATCCCGGAAATGAGGATTGGACCTCATTCTTTTTCCTTTCTCTTTTTCTTTTTCCCTTTTTCTTTTCTTTTTCTTCTTTTCTTTCTTTTCTTTCTTCTTTCTCCCCCGTTTCCTTCTTTCCCGCGGGCTGCTTTTCTTTTTTCCCCTTACCGGCGCTGCTTCTTCGACCGGCCTTTTCTCCGCCGTCCGGTGGAGGTGTCGTACACCACCCCCGTTGTGACGCCTCCAAATTCCGCTTGGGATAGAACGGACATTTGAAGCGTCGGGACATGCAACACAAGGTTACCTGCCCCCGTTCATGACATATAAGATGCAATGTTCCTAACATGCATCTAGCATTATGCAATATTCGCAGCGGATAATTTAAATTTTCTTTTTCTTTAGCAATACTATGCACCAAACTAAAAATATCTCAAATACTTGAAACATATTCTTACATAAAAAGCATACTAAATAGCCGTGATCACCACACTAGTCCAAGATGATTGTGATCAAAAGAATACTTGAGATACAACTCCAAAAGTACAAGTAGTAACCTAAGTTAAATACTATGCCATCATCAACATCGCACCGTGGCCTAGTCGACCGTATTCAGTTAGTCAGATTCCAATTCTCCTTCGGGCCCTGTAACAAGATCTACCATTCGGGTGGAATGGTAGTTGGGACTACCACAGTGAGATTTGATTACAAATCTCAGCAAGTTAACATAAAACTCCCACACGGGTTAAAAATGCATGCATGGCAGTAAAAGCATAAATGCATAAGTAAGGTCGTACATAAGCATAGCATGACTTGACATATAGCATGACATAACCAGAACTTAAACGTGAACTGAACTTGACTTAACATGACATGAACTTGAGCTTAAAACATAACATGGACTAACAACATAACATGAACATGAAACATAACATGGACTTGAAATATAGCATGAACGTAAACATGCATAACATAAATAAGAACTTGAAAATAACATAAACTTGAACATAACATGACATAAACGTGAACATAACATAATGTGAACGTGAGCTTGAACATATCATAAACGTGAACATAACATGATCATGAACATACATGTACGTGAGCATAACATAACATGGACTTGATCTGAAACTTGACTTAATATAAACTTGGAATCTTATTCAATTGTCTTGATTAATAACGTGCGTTAATACGTACTCCACAGTTGTTGTGGCCCCACGTATTCTACGTGTCACAATTGCTGTGTCTCACGTAGTGTATGCTCCACAGTTGTTGTGGCCCCATACTTCATGCTCCACAGTTGTTGTGGCCCCATGAATACACGTAACATAAAATATAATACGTACTCCACAGTTGTTGTGGCCCCACGTATACACGTAACATAAAATATAATACGTACTCCACAGTTGTTGTGGCCCCACGTATTATACGTAACATAAAATATAATACGTACTCCACAGTTGTTGTGGCCCCACGTATTATACGTAACATAAAATATAATACGTACTCCACAGTTGTTGTGGCCCCACGTATTATACGTGTCACAAATTGCTGTGTAACAGATAATTATTCATTAGAGATTAAATCATGCGTAACAGATAAACATGTAATGACATTGCATGACATGGCATATATGATAACATATATACATAAATTGTAGTTTCCTTACCCATCACACATACACAATAAACTGATAGTAAGTTAGAAGCTAACTTATCTCGATTGTCACGTTCTACGAGAATAAAGCACGATATACGAGAAACTGTAAAAGGTTATTGTAAAAGTTAGAAATTTAACTACTAACAATTAGAAACATGGAAACAAGCTATCTTAGAGTAAAATTATATTTTACCCTCTACATGTGGGAAAACGACCATTTTACCCCTAACTTAAGGATTTCATATCCTAACTCCAAAAATTTCCAAAATTTACATTCCTCATGTAAATTTTGTTCTAAACTCAAATATCAACTCAGAAAAATTTAAAACAAAACATCACTATGGAAAACACACTATGGCCGAAACATCCATAGGCCATTTCTCTTGATTTTTGTTACAATTCCTTCCAACTTCAAAACTCATGCTTAAACCAAAATTTTACAACAAACATCTTCCAATCCTAAGTTTAAAACCATACTTAAAACATCCATTTAGAAAAAGCTAATAATCAACACCAAACTTTTTTGTAAAAAGATCAAAACACTTGAATCACAAGCTTTGTCCTTAAATCAAAACATCTCCAAGAATTCCAAAAAAATCAAATCTTACTTCTAACATATTCATAACATCATCCTCAGATAAACCATGCTTTAAATCATCAAACTAAAGTCACCAAAATCACAAAAATAACACTTGGAGTTTTTGATTTTACACTTAGTCCAAAAACAGAAACTTTTTCTTAACTAGCTTTGATAAATCTCTTGATCAATGGCTTAAGAAGGTGAGATCTTTGAAATAAAGTATCACATGGTTTAAAAACGTGTCCTAAAGAATATCCAACCATCAAAATTAAAATCACATGGCTAAAACCCAATAAAACATGGATCTAACCTAAAAACATCAAATCTTAGGCCTAACCGAAATTCTCTTGCATAGAAAAATCATATCTTTGAAACTAATACTAAATATCTCCAAAATAACATCCTAACATGAAAATAAGAGACTTAGGATCATCATATAAAAATATCAAAGCCTTTAGAGTAAGATCAAACCTCGAAATATTCAAACTTTATCCAAATAAAAACTGTTTTGCCACTTCCAGTTTTCAAGTTTCTAGATCTAATAAAATCTATCATCAAAATCTTTATTCATGCAACAAAACCTCAATGAAAACTCTTAAACACATTCTAAGAACACTCCATAAAATTTTCGGACCAAGATATGTCCATTAGCTTGGTCAAAAACTCCAAAACATAACACACTCTCCAGATTCACGCCCAGAATGACCTTTCTATGGTTAAAAATACTTTTGACTGACCAAATGACCATGGAATGATACGAAAAATACATCTACGGAAACTAGACTCAAAGAGGAACAACTTTTATGAAGGAGTCATCATGTGAAAATACTTACAAAGGGTCGAAAAACTCCACGCAAAAAGACCCAGAAATCTGCCCGAGAGAGCTCTTTTGGGTTTCTCTCTAAGAACGGGGTGAAGAAATGATTAAAGTGAAGTAAGTGTGTCTTGCACGACTCAAGACTTCTGTAGGGGGAATATTTGGACCTTAATGATCATTGAGTGGAGGTGTAGACATGTGACATAATGTAGAGGATAGTGGGGGGCAAAAGACAACCTACAAAGGCTATGAGACATGGGACTTGATGGGGTGGGTTCCTCCATATTATTGAGTGCAACTTGATGCAATGAATGGTCTGCCAAGTGGGGGAGGAAATTTCTCCAAGAAGCTATGCCAAGGTGGCCAAAATTCGTGGGCTTTAGTGGGCCTCAACCAAGTGGGCTTCAATTTGGGGTTTAAAGGGGGTTTGGTTAGGGTTTGAGATGCTATCAAGCCCAAATCCAATTTTTCTTGGCCCAATCAAATTTCTAAGGTTTAAAATGTTGGATAAAGATGTCATAATAGGAATTTGAGAAATTAATAGCATGTGAAAGTGATTTAATCAAGTGATTAAACACAATGCTAGAAATTGGATCAAAAAGGGTTTGAATGCCAACTTTAGAGTTTGGGGAAACCGTTTAGGGTTTCGGTTTCAACCAAGTTTTTGGGGTTTCAAATGGATTCCAACCATTTAGGGTTTTACTAGGGTTGAAACCCTCTTGATCTAACTCAATTTGGTTGATCAGATGAAAAAAAACTGTTTTGCTTAGGTGGCATGATCTCACACATTGATTTCCTTCACAAATCCATCTAATGGTTTCTTTTTGTGCCAAGTATCTAATACTATTCATTATGTGTGGTTAAGATCTTGCCAAGTGTCTAAATAAAACTTCTTTAACCTAATTTGGACATTTCACACTGTGATTTTGAAAACACTGCACTTAGTACGCTTATCGAGGTTACTATTCACTCCGAAAAAGTGCATAATAAACTTAGTACTGAAAAATCCTAAATATTCAACTGAGTCTAGTGGTGTAAACTATAACGTAATCTGACACTTCTAAATACCTCAAACAATTAAAATCGCATTTCTGGCACCACAGTGAGTGATAAGACTAACTATGTTGACAGACTAGAACTTATGCGATTAGCCGATTCGTAAAAACTTATGGGGTTTTCACGAGGTTTCTAATGTCTATAGAAATTCCACCATTGAATTTCTAGTGGACTGTTACACCCGCCATTTTCTTCCCCTACCACCAGAGTTCATCCTCACCAATTTTCAGAGCCATCGGACCAGCCGTTAGCCGCCATGCACGGCCTAAAGTTGCTGCCCCAGCCCTGTTTTTCACCCCTGTCGCCGGTTTCTTTCTCCGCCCAGAACTGCCACTCGCCGGCTGCGTGGCCTACACCACCTACCCAGTTTTCTTCCCCTCTCACCGGCGAACATCTTCACCAAGTTTCACCTCCATCCGAGCCACCGTTAGCCACCACGAGCTCCTCCAAGCCACACGGTTTTTCACCGATTCCGGCACCGTCGCACCACCTCCGGCCACCATCTCTTCACCACTTCTTCCCCTACCTCTTGCCGTCCTAACCCACCTAATTTAGGCCCCGATCCGTTGCCGGAGCAGCTCCCACGAGCTCAACTCGGTTCAGCCCCTTTTTGGCCTTCGACCGCCATTTCCACCGCCACCCACGGCCAAAGCTCACTTCCTTTAGCTTCATAAATATCTCAAGGCCATTCCCTATCAATTTCGTGCCTTGGTTTGTCCCCGTTCGAAAGTGGGTAATTTATTACCCACGGCCACAGTGTAAAATACACTGTTACGTTGCTTTTCCTCCGCCGTTTGCAACGCCGCGAGCTTTCGAAAAATACTGTATAGCGCTGTAAGTATTTGTCAAACTCTACTTTTAGATTTAAATATATTTTTGCTCTTACAATTAATTATTAGAATGGTTGGTTGATTCCGGACTGAGTCTGAGGAGTTCGGGGGTCGGATGGATTGAGGACGGAGTTGTTTGGTTGATGTTGATATTTGTTTGAGATAATTGTGCCTTGATGTTTGCATTGTATAGTGCTCACATGTTCATGCTTAAAAAGGGAAAACCGAGTTTTTCGTGTAATTGCATGCATGTACATGTGTTTGTGAATGAAAACTGGGCATGTATGCGAGAATTGATTTATGGTATATGTGATCGATTGGTTTGACTGGTTTGAGTCAAAGGCACGCGTAGGGATGGTAGTAGAGTCCCGCCTACGATTCCCGCCTACGGTGCACGACGCGTAGGGATGGTGGTAAGCAGGGATGGTGGTAGAGTCCTGCCTACGATTCCCGCCTACGGTGCACGACGCGTAGGGATGATGGTAAGCAGGGATGGTGGTAGAGTCCCGCCTGCGATTCCCGCCTACGGTGCACGACGTGTAGGGATGGTGGTAGAGTCCCGCCTGTGATTCTCGCCTACAGTGCTCTGATGTTGGTTAATGGGCCATTTTCTAGGAAAATGGCGAGACTGGTTTTTGTCTAGGAAAATGGCGAGACTGGTTTTTGGGCCATTATCTGGAATAATGGCAAGGATATGATTAAACAAAATGCTTTTGGGCCAAATGGGATTTTGGCGTGCGTGGAAAATGTTTTTTTATGGGACATGTGCGTTGTTTTCTTTCATACATATTGTTTGAGTTATAATATGCTTTTTATCTAGTGGTATTTGGATTTTACTTACCTGCGGTACCATTTTTGGTACCGTAGTTTTTGATGCAGAGATCGAGAAGAGGAGGAAGCTGAGCCCGAGGATGCGGCTCCGCTGGAATATTGAGTTGAAGTAATGTTTTGTATTTGGCTTTGAATAATATTTGTATTTGTAATATTTTATTATGTATGATTTGAACAGCTTTGTATTAAACTAAGAAAAATTCTGATAATTAGTTATATGTCTTTGCTATCAACTGTGTGTTTCTTCGTGCACATTTGTCGCTTGCACACACTTGGCACTCGTCGATAGGGTGGTGACCCGTGTTGTCACCATCCGGACTTCTCGATTTCTCCGTGTCCGTACGTGGGGATTTCGGGGCGTCACATTAAGAAAGTACAAAATTCAGTTAATAGTATGCTTGAAGAAGATAATCTCAGGTGGAAGCAAAGAGCAAAACAAAGATGGCTTAATGAGGGTGATAGAAACACAAAGTTTTTTCATCAATGTGCATCCCAAAGACGAAAGACCAACTGCATAAGGAAGTTGGTAGATGGAAATAGTCAGGTTGTATCCAGTCCAAAGGGCATTAGTGATCTGTTCCAAAGGTACTTCAAAGACCTTTTCACCCCCTCATATCTTGGCAACATTACTGAATGTTTGGACTCAATGGCCCCTCGAGTCTTAGTTGCTCATAATGATATGCTGTCAAATCCTTTCACTCAGCAAGAGGTAGAAGATGCTCTTTTTCAAATGAATGGCCTTAGTTCCCCAGGCCCAAATGGGTTCCCTACTGCCTTTTATCAAAAACATTGGTCTACCATTGGCTCTTAGGTTAGTAGTGCAGTCTTATTTGCTTTGAATTCAAGTGGTAATCTTGCTTCCATCAACAACACCTTTATAACTTTAGTTCCAAAGAAAAAGGACCCTACCAAAGTCACTAACTTTAGACCAATCTCCCTTTGTAATGTTTTGTATAAACTTGTTTCTAAAGTAGTGGCTAATAGGTTAAAGAGAACATTGCCACAACTCATCTTCTGTAACTAGTCTACCTTTGTTCCAAATAGACTTATCTCTGATAATGTTATAGTGGCATTCGAAGCATTGCATTCTATGGCTTGTAAACTGAAAGGGAAGGAGGGATACATGGCTATAAAGCTTGATATGAGCAAGGCCTATAATAGAATAGAGTGGAGTTTCCTCAGAGCAATGACGTACAAGATGGGCTTCAGCAATCATTGGGTGGACTTGGTTATGAAGTGCATTGAGTCAGTCTCATATTAAATTATAGTGAATGGTTCTCCTCAAGAAGTTTTCCATCCTACTAGAGGGTTAAGACAATGTGACCCCTTCTCACCTTACTTATTCATATTGTGTGCTGAAGCACTAAGCAACCTTGTTAGTAAGGCCGAGGAAAAGAAGCTGATCCATGGTGTCCCACTTGCAAAAGGACAAATGAGGATTTATCACCTCTTTTTTGCTGATGATAGTTTACTCTTTTGTAAGGCTACTGCTGTGGAGTGGTGTAGGCTACTTGACTTGTTGAAGTTATATGAATCAACCTTGGGACAAAGGCTGAATCTTGAGAAAACATCCATTATTTTCAACAAGAACACAACCAAGGAAGCTCAGTAGTATATCCTCTCCATTGTTGGGATGAGGACTGCTATGCCTTTTGAGAAATACTTAGGGCTACCTTCTGTTGTAGGTAAGGGTTGATACAAGTCCTTCAAAAGGATTCTGGACAACATTAGTAGTAGAATCAACAACCATAAAGTGAAAGTATTATCTCAAGCAGGAAAGGAAGTTTTTATCAATGTTGTTCTTCAAGCTCTCCCCACCTACACCATGAGTGTTTTTAAATTGCCATCTACCCTCCTCAAAGATATCAACTGCATTATCCAAAAATTCTGGTGGGGGCAGCAAGAGGGAGAACATAAGATATATTGGATTTCTTGGAAATGGATGGGGAGATCAAAGGCTGAAGGGGGGATGGGGTTTAGGGACCTCGAGCTCTTCAATTTAGCAACGCTCTCAAAGCAATGCTGGAGACTGATATTGAATCCTGAATCCCTTGTTGCTTAGGTCTTAAAAGCAAAGTATTTCAAAACCTCAACCTTCCAATAGGCTAAAATAGGCCCTAAACCTTCTTTTATTTGGAGAAACTTCCTTGTAGCCAGACAGCTTGTGGAGGCAAGCGCTTATGTTCAAATAGGCAATGGCAGGGACACTCATATATGGAAGGATAAATGAATTGCATATCCATTCCCAAGCAAGATCCTCAGCACTGTAAAAATCCTAGACCAAGAGACCAAAGTTGCAAATTTAATAGACCCAAATTCAAAGCAATGGAACTCCTCCCTTGTGCAGCAAGTCTTTGACCATAGGGAGGCTGAAATTATTCTAAAAACTCCCATAAGTTTTCTTAATAGTACAGACAAGTTTAGTTGGCAGGGCTCCAAAGATGGTAGGTTTTTAGTTAGGAGTGCATATTACCTGGCTATGTCTAGGAATTTGGCAGAAAAAGGGTCAAGCCTCGAGTAGTGGTTCAACTGGAGCTATTTGAGATCAAATATGGAAACTCAACGTCCAACCTGGTGATAGAGTTTTTCTATGGAGAGCATGCCTTGAAGCTCTCCCCACCCAATCAAACTTAGAAGAGTAGTAGAACACCCACTCTGCCCAATTTGCAATAGGGAGGAAGAAACTTTCATCCATGCCATTTGGAACTGTGAATCAGCAAGGGATGTATGGAGCAATTGCTCAATGCGATTTTAGAAGTGCTCTACCACATGCCTCTCCATGTTGAATTTTTTTGATTCCTTAATTCTATCTATGGACCTATGGACAACCAGGAATTGCAGGAGTTTACTGTTGTAGCTAGGAGAATTTGGTGGAGAAGGAATGGGCTCATTTTTAAGGGTGACTTCATCCACCCAATTGAGCTCATTAAAGAGGCAAGGGGCTTACTTAACATGCTAGAGGTTGAGGTGGTGATGGGCCCTAAGGCAGACCAAGTCTTGAAGATCAATTACAAGATTAAGAGCCACGAAGATCAATGAAACAATGCAAGGATTGGTGCAATCTAATTGGGATGAAACTAGCGGGAGCCTAATACTCATGATGAGCTTGAGACAATAAGATTCAGTTTTGATCCACTTGATCCAAGCTATGGAAGACACGACTTGGGCCTATTGTTATTGAAGGCCATGAACTTATTTATTTCATTAAAATGACTTATTTCATTAGTCATAGGAATTAATTTAGAATAATTGGGCATGAGGGATGTCTAGCCCACATGTTTTATTTCTAATGAACTAGGGTTTTTGGGTAGGCCTTGTATTTTCACCAAGGGCATATTTGAAAAGTTATTATTTTTATGTGAACTAGGGTTTTAGAAGTTACTGTAGCACAATACTATTCACTTAGGGTTTTTGGGAATTGTTTTTTAAACCACTTGTAGCCCCATTTGAGAAAGTTAGACACTATTGAATTTTAATTAGTGAATTGAGTTTACTCCTCTTGTTCTTGATTGAGCTTTTGAACTTATAAAAGATAATGCACAACCTTAGTGACATTCTTTCTTGTAATCCGGGTTCTTGAGACGAGTTCTTCAACAGGTCTAGATTTTAATATAGTCTAGGTTCTTGAAACGGGTTCTCATCGGGTCTAGATTCTCCATCCATAGACTTGAGTTTGGCTTTCTTGGGTTTGTTTTCCAATATTGTTGTTGGGTCTCAAAGTGAGTCGATTGAGGTTCACATCATTTGATATTCAGAGCAAGGTTTCCAATCAGGTATGATTCTATCTTTTATTTATTGCATCGTAAATTCTAGGGCTTCAATGTTCTAGGGTTCCCAAAAAGAAGGTATAGAAATTCATTTTTCCTAGGGCTGCCAAATTACTTTATCATTTTGATTTCATGTTCATCATCATAGGGTGGCTAAATTTCTTGTTTGAGAGCTACCAAAATTTGCACCATCTAGGGTTTGAAATTTCTAGGGTTTCATTGATTCTCTTATATTTCCTTGTCAATTTTTATGTGTTTGAATTCAATTATTTGATTATCATAATTGAATATTTCTGTTTGTGGTTGAATTGTTGAGAAAAGAAGAGAAAAGAAAGGAAAGGAAAGGAAAGGAAAGGAGAAGAAAAGAAAAGAAAAAAGAAAAGGAAAGGAAAAGAAAAAAATTGAAAAAAAAATCCAAATTTATTATATTTTATTTTATTGAGCCTTTATCATCAAAGGGGCTGCATATATCATTATAGTTGATATCTTGTCTTATAGTTACCCTTCCATTCCAATAATTCCCTTAATTCCCTAGTCGTTTTATTTCTTCCGGGTTTCTCTTGTTCTTGTTTATAGGACCTAATTACTAGTTTGGATAAAATAAGGTTGTATTGTCTTAATTGAGTTCAATTAGTTCTTAAAGAACTTGAGTGGAAAAACTCATGAGGTAAGAGGCAAGAGAGTGTGAGATCATTATCAGAAAAAAGCCAATTAAGAGTGAAGCATGAGTGGAGTGCCATTGTTTGAGTGTAAACACGTAAGGGAGAAAGCGTGTGAAATCTTTTTCCACTAACATTCTTTCTTGTGCAGCGCATACAATGTCTCATGAAAGTGACTTATCACCAAAATGGATGTCAAATAATTCCTTTGTATTGCAATCCATGCAACAACGATGAGGGAAGTTGTACTAATGTTGTTAGCACTACTTTAGTTGAGAAATTAAATTTACCTACCTTGAAACACCCTAGACCATACAAGTTGCAGTGGTTGAATGATTGTGGGGAGGTTAGGGTAAATAAGCAAGTGTTAGTTTCTTTTTCAATTGAGAAGTATAAGGATGAGGTACTTTATGATGTTGTACCTATGCATGTTGGCCATATTTTGTTAGGGAGGCCGTGGAAGTGTGATAGGAGAGTGATCTATGATGGGTTTAGAAACATGTACAATTTTGAAAAGGATGGAAAAACAATCAAACTTACTCCTTTAACTCCAACACAAGTCCATGAGGACAAATTGAAGTTGAAAAGTAAGGTTAAGCAAAAACGAAAGAGTGAAAGTAAGGTTAATCAAAAAAGAAAGAAAGAAAGTGAGTTTGATCAGAAAAGAAAGAAAGAAAGTGAGATTGATAAACAAAGAAAGAGTGAAAGTGAGATTGAGAAAAAAAGAAATAGTGAGGTCAAAACCTTAAGAGAAGGAGAGAGTGAAAAGGACAAAGAGAGTGAAGAAAAAACAGAGAGTGAAAAGAATAAAGAGCTTGAAAAAAAAAAGAGTGTGAAAATAAAAGAGAGAGTGAAAAGAGAAAAGATAGTGCAGAAAATGAGAGGAAAACAAAAGGAAAAGTGAGTTTTTATACTATGGCAAGTTTTAATACTAACGAACTTGACGTACCTTTGCTTAGCATTGTTGTTTTATTTTGTTGCAGGGATATGAGGTCATGATTCCTAGCGGTGTGTTTAGTGGATTGCCAACTATTAGAGAGATAGAATATTACATTAACTTTGTGCCAGGTGTGACAATCCCTATCCGACCTTTCTTTGAAGAACATGAGTTCTTGATACACTTGAAGGGACAAGGTAAGTTGAATAGAATGTATGTCAAATGGGTTCAAAACATTGAGACCTTTCCTCATGTAATTCAGTACACACATGGTAAGAAAAATTGTGTTTGATGCTTTAGCAAGAAAGAATATCCTTATCATCATTTTAGATACAAAATTATTGAGACTTGAATATGATAAGAAATTGTATGTTAATGATGATGGCTTGGCTAGTGTGTATAGAGTATGTGAGAAAGCATTATTTGGTAAGTTCTATAGACTAGGTTGATACTTGGTTAGAGATAATAGACTTTTTGTGACTGATAGTTCTATGTGTGAGTTGCTTGTACTTGGAGCATATGAAGGTGCTTTGATGGGACATTTTCGTGTAAAGAAGAGTTTAGCCATATTGCATGAATACTTTTGGGAGTATGGTTTGTCATTCATTGAGGTCACATATAATTGGAGTGGTCATTTTGGTGTAAGGAAGACTTTAGATGTGTTTCATGAATGTTTATGGAAATATCATTTTCCATTCATTGAATTGTTGCATGAACGTTTGCGAGAGTATCATTTGTCATTATTAAAGTTTGCATATAATAAGACCATGCATACTACTATTTCTCATTCATCTTTTGAAGTTGTTTTTGGCTTTAATCCACTTATTCCTTTTGATTTAATGCCTTTACAGGTTGATGACAGAAGTAGCTTGGACGGACATTTCCAAATTCTTGATAAAATTAATGATACTTCATATCTAGAGGATCTTCCAGGTAAGTATCATGTGCTTGCTATTTTCAATGTTACTGATCTATTTCCCTTTGATCCAGGTGGAGATTCGAGGTCGAATCCTTTTGAGGAGAGGGGGAATGATGGGCCCCAAGGCGGACCAAGTTTTAAGGATCAATTACAAGATTAAGAGCCACAAAGATCAAGAAAGCAATGCAAGAATTGGTGCAATCTAATTGGGATAAAGCTAGTAGGAGCCCAACACTTATGATGAGTTTGAGACAAGAAGATCCAGTTTTGATCCACTTGATCCAAGTTATAGAAGACAAGACTTGGGCCTATTGTTATTGAAGGCCATGAACTTATTTATTTCATTAAAATGACTTATTTTATTAGTCATAGGAATTAATTTAGAATAATTATGCTTGGGGGATGTCCAGCCCACATGTCTTATTTCTAATGAACTAGAGTTTTTGGGTAAACCTTGTATTTTGACCAAGGGCATATTTGGAAAGTTATTATTTTATGTGAACTAGAGTTTTAGAAGTTACAGTAGCGTGGCACTATTCAAGCCACAGTACCCGCGGCATTATTTTGCTTGAACAATAATATTATTTTTCATATTAGGTTTTAGTGTCTCCAATAGTATTTATTGTTGTGACACATTATAAGTAATTTTATGTGTCAATTATTTAAATTATTATGGAAAATGTTTGGTCTATAGAGAGATTTCATAAAAATGAATTTATAAACTGATGTAGTTCAATACGGTATGCTGAGTAGAAGTAATACTTTTCAACAATATTAGTCAATCCAATATAAAAGTTATAGTTAATTAATTGGTAGCTAGGATATTATTGTAAGTATAAATCAGTTTCTATGACGGTCACTAAAGGTGGACGAGAAATGGTTATACGTTCAAGCTATGATAATATTTCAATGGAACGTAATTCATATGATGTCATTTTGGAATGTGTACATGCAAACATATAACATTTGAAGTTTGAACGTTTGATGTACATTCGAATGTAAAGCCCATGTACGTGCGAATGTCTCAGATATTCGTTATAACATTTGGACGATAGTCATTAATGTTTGAACGTTAAATGTTTTAAAATTAAAATGGAATTTCAAATTTAAAAAAATTGTGAATTGGCCTACAAAAACATTAGATATATTAAATGATATTATTCGTTTCATTAAAAAAATTATAAAAGAAATTGCAAAATATGAATAAAAAATTTATTCATTACATGATAACTTGAATTTTGTATTCATTATTCATTAAGAAATGGTATTTTTTCCAGTACACTAGATATTGTTCATTACATAAAGTTTAAAATTAAAAATACATGTTCAAATTAAAAAATATTGACAATTGAAATACAATATATTAAATGATATTATTCAATACATAAAGTAGAAAAAACAAACAAACAAACTATAAATAAAGTGCAAAAAAACTCAGAAATTGTTGTTTAAAAAAGTATGAAATTCGTCAGTCAATGTGTTGACCTTTTCGTTTAGGATATCTAAACGATGGCCAACCTTAGTGACACTCTGCTGTACTGATGCGATTTATCAGTCCATATGCACATTAATTGATGAGACTATTGCACCAACCCAAGCAAGCCACGCAAGGAGCCAAGCAAGGCGTACAGCCCCTGTAGATGTACACATCGATTACTAAGTAGAAGGAGCAACACCGGCCTCAGGCTAGGTCGGAGGAACAAGATCTAGTGTAGGCGCAGGCTCATGTCGACCATGGCCCCTACCCTATCCAATTCTGACGATACAAGCTCATGTTTAGGGGGCTCATCTGCTCAGTCAACTACTCATCCGCCTTGGTTGGCACTCTCCGATCTAGTAGTAGTTTAGTAATGATGACCCCATATGGTAGGTTGTCAGTGGAGATGATACTCACCTCGTAATGAATCCTCTCAAAAATCCATAATGGCAAGTCGATGGGCTCTCCACGTATCAATCTAATGAGGAACTGTGTGCAAGTCCAACTGGATGTGGCCTTATGTGCAGTAGGATCTACATTTGTTGCAACTATAAGAAGCAACATACAAAAAAAGGGGAGCAGCAACGTCTAGGAGAATGTGTTCGTTGTCTCTCCCAGTGAGGATGAAGAAATCCTCATCACGATCGATATCCTAAGGCTTATCAATATCCTCTCTCTCTTACAGGTCAACATCTCTAGCCATAGAGTCAGTTGGACCAATAAATAATGCAATGGGCCTACATTTGGTATGCTCTCAACCTGCAGAGATCGACTGTAATAGCCCGCTAGAAATTCAATGGTAGAATTTCTATAGACTTTAGGAACCTTGTGAAAACTTTGTAAGTTTTCACGAATCGACTAATCGCAAAGGTTTTAATCTGTTAACATAGTCAGTGTTATTACTCACTATGGTGCCAGAAATGCGATTTTAATTGTTTGTGGTAGCTAGAAGTGTCAGAATATGTTATGGTCTGTGCCACTAGACTCAGTTGATTATTTAGGATTTTATAGCGCAATAACTCATTTTCATAATTTCGGACGAAACACCTGTTAGAAACTGTGAATTTATTTTTATGGGTACTTCAGGGTTGAGTTTTGGTAAATAATTTTCACTGTATGTTAATATGAATATTTAGAATTTTTAAGTACTAAGTTTATTATGTATTTTTTTGGAGTGAATAGTAACATCGATAAGCGTAATAAGTGTAGTGTTTTCAAAATCACAGTGTGGAATGTCCAAATTAGGTTAGAGCTTGGCAAGATCTTAACCACACATAGTGAATAGTATTAGACACTTGGCAAAAAGAGGAACTATTAGATGGATTTGTGAAGGAAATCAAAGTGTGCGATTATGCTACCTAAGAAAAACTTTTTTTCATCTAATCAACCAATTTGAGCCAGATCAAAGAGGATTTCAACCCTAGTAAAACTCTAAATGGTTGGAATCCAATTGAAACCCCAAAAACTTGGTTGAAACTGAAACCCTAAACGGTTTCCCCAAATCCTAAAATTGGCCTTCAAACTCTTTTTGATCTAATTTCTAACATTGTGTTTAATCACTTGATTAAATCACTTCCACATGCTATTAATTTCTCAAATCCTTGTTATGACATCATTATCCGACCTTTTAAATCTTGGAAATTTGATTGGGTCAAGAAAATTTAGATTTGAGTTTTATAGCATCCCAAACCCTAACCAAACCCCCTTTAAACCCCAAATTGAAGCCCACTTAGTTGAGGTCCACCAAGGCCCACGAATTTGGCCACCTTGGCAAAGCTTCTTGAAGAAGATTCCTCCCCCACAAGTCAAACCATCCAGTGCCATTGGCTGCACCCAATAGTGCCTTGAGGTAATGGAGAAACCCACCTTATTAACCTCCATACCTCAGAATTTCTGCAAGCAATCCTTTCCCCTCACTATTCTCCATTTTATGTCACATATCCACCTTAAATAAAGGTTCATTCAAGCCTATATCTTCCCCCTCCAGAAGTATAGAGTCGTGCAAGACACACTTCTTTCCCTTTAATCACTTCTTCACCCATTTCTTTGAGAGAAACCCAAAAGAGCTCTCTCGGGCAGATTTCTGGGTCTTTTAACGTGGATCTTTTTTACCCTTTGTAAGTATTTTCACACAATGACTCCTTCATAAAAGTTTTTCCTCTTTGAGTATATTTTTCATAGATATATTACTCGTATCATTCCATGGTCATTTTGGTTGGTCAAAAGTATTTTTAACCATGGAAAGGTCATTCTAGGCTTGAAATTGGAGATTATGTTATGTTTTGGAGTTTTTGACCAAGCTAATAGACATATCTTGGTCCGAAAATTAAATGGAGTGTTGTTAGAATATGTTTATGAGTGTTCATTGAGGTTTTGTTGCATAAATAAAGCTTTTGATGATAGATTTTCTTAGATCTAGAAATTTGAAAACTAGAAGTGGCAAAACTGTTTTTATTTGGAGAATATTTGAATATTTGGAAGTTTGATCTTACTCTAAAGGTTTTAATATTTTTATATGATGATCCTAAGTCTCTTATTTTCATGTTAGGATGTTATTTTGAAAATATTTAGTATTAGTTTCAAATATATTATTTTTCTATGCAAGAGGATTTTGGTTAGGCCTAAAGATTTGATATTTTTGGATTAGATCCATGTTTTTTTTATTTTTAGCCATGTGATTTTAAGTTTGATGGTTGGATATTTTTTAGGACACATTTTTAAACCATGTGATGCATTATTTCAAAGATCTCACCTTCTTAAGCCATTGATCAAAAGATTTATCAAGGCTAGTTAAGAAAAAAGTTTCTGTTTTTGGACAAAGTGTAAAACCAAAAACTCCAAGTGTTTTTTTGTGATTTTTGTGATTTTAGTTTGATGATTTAAAGCATGTTTGATCTTAGGATGATGTTATGAATATGTTAGAAGTAAGATTTTATTTTTTGGAATTCTTAGAGATGTTTTGATTTAGGGTCAAAGCTTGTGATTTAAGTGTTTGGATCTTTTTACAAAAAGTTTGGTGTTGATTATTAGCTTTTTTTAAATGGATATTTTAAGTATGGTTTTAAACTTAGGATAGGAAGACCCTTGTTGCAAAATTTTGGTTTAAGCATGAGTTTTGAAGTTGGAAGGAATTACAACAAAAATCAAGAGAACTGGCCTATGGATGTTTCGACCATAGTGTGTTTTCCTTAGTTGTGATTTGTTTTAAATTTTTCTGAGTTTAAATTTTTAGAGTTAGAATGTGAAATCCTTAAGTTAGGGGTAAAATGATCATTGTTCTACATGTAGAGGGTAAAATGGTAATTTTACTCTAAGTTCTCTCTTTTACACATTTCTAATTGTTAGTAATTAAATTTCTAATTTTTAGAATACCCTCTTACTGTTCCTTGTGTTTTGCGCTTTATTCTCGTAGAACACGACGATCGAGGTAAGTTAGCTTCTAATTTACTATCAGTTTACTGTGTATGTATGATGGGTAAAGGAACTACAATTTATGTATGTATGATATCATATATTCCATGCCATGCTATGTCATTACATGTTTATCTGTTATGCATGATTTAGTCTGTCACGAATATTCATCTGTTACACAATCTATTCTGTCATGTATTACTATATATTATAAGTATATCATGTTAAGTATGTCATATGTTACATGTATGTCATATCATGTAATATTCACCATCGCAAGTATGTCATGTTAAGTAAAGAAGCCAGATCAAGTTTATGTTAAGTCAAGTTTCAGATCACGTTAATGTTAAGTTATTCATGTCAATCACCACCCTGAGTGCTAGGATGGGGTAATATCCTAGTGGAACTTCTTTGTTCACACTGGAGTGTCGAAATAGGTGTGAACTTCCTTGGGTTGATGAAATACAGTCAACAGGTTGCGAATGAGACCTAATTAGCTGGTCACCGGAGCGCGCTAGGCACTAACACCGATGGAGCCATATTTTATTTTACATGTGTTCACAACAAGTGCGGTATAAACAATTCATGGGGCCACAACAACTGTGGAGCATACACTATGTGAGCACAGCAATGGTGACATGTAGAATACGTGGGGCCACAACAACTGTGGAGTACGTATTAACGCACTCACAGCTAGTGTAGATACCTGTGTTGTGATGAGGTAATCGGCAGGGACACACGGCTCAAGGGGACCCGTGTAGCACCCATATGGTTACGTTATTAATTAAGTCTATTGAACAAGATTTCAAGTTCATGTCAAGAAGTTAAGAATAAGTAATCATAGTTAACCCTATGAGATAAGAATAAGTTTAAGATCAAGTTCATGTTATGTTATGTTCACGTACGTGTTATGTTTATGTTCACGTTAAGTTTCAAGTTCATGTTCATATCATGTTATGTTCACGTTTACGTTATGTTCAAGCAAATGTTCATATTATGTTATATTCATGTTCGCGTTATGTTTCAAGTTCATGTTTATATCATGTTATATTCACGTACATTTCACGTTGCATAATGATATATACATGTTAGAAACATTGCATCTTATATGTCATGAACGGGGGCAGGTAACCTTGTGATGCATGTCCCGATACTTCGGATGTCTACCTGATCCCAAAAGGAATATGGGGGTGTCACATCGACCTACATCTGCTACACCCTCAACTTGAGCATCCACTATACTCGATACCTTAGATACATGACAGAGCCCGAGTAGATGAGCTATGACATCTGCCAAAATCTCAAACTGTATAATACATACAATTACGATGTGACATGATGCGTCTTGAGTCATGGACAACATCTCCATAGAGAACTCGTGGACCATGGTGGGGTATATACACCCTCTCAGTTGGCAAATGTTGGTCCAACCTCTAGAAACAAACACGAACCTCTAACTCTTCCGATCCCATGTCAGCCCGTCAAACTCATAAATAAACAATTCACGCTCAGCCATAACAATCCTACAGCAGATCCAAAAAGTGTCCTTGGTTCCTTCCCTCTCCCGTTTCCTAGTTGTCAAAGCATGAGCCATTTTCTATAAATAAAATAAAATAAATAACTAATTAATATATATCGGAAAAATTAAATTTGTTATGAAATACGTTTGAACGTATATCTTAACTTCAAACATAATAGAATAACATACAAATGTATGCCTTCACAACGTTCGAACATTAGAAGTCAAACGATCAAACATTCAAACGTTAGGAGTCAAATAGACAAACGTTCAAACATGAAATTTCAAACCTTTAAACGTTCAAATGTAAAAATTCTATTGGAAAAATGTTCGAACCTATCTAGTAATATGTTCGAACGTTAGTACTCAACCATGTAACGTTCAAATGTATCAAAGAATATGTTCGCATGTTAGGCCTCAAATGGACAGGGAAAAATTACACTCAAACGTTCAAGTGTAGAAACGTTCAAATATAGCATAATAACATGCGAACATTTAGTTTACAACTTTCAGACGTTAGAAGTCAAACGATCAAACGTTCAAATGTTAGGAGTCAAACAGACAAACGTTCAAACGTACAAATTCAAACTGTCAAACATTCAAATGTGAGGATTCAATGTTGAAATGTTCAAACCTATACATAAATACGTTCGAACGTTAGTGCTCAACCGAGCAAACATTCGAAAATATCGAGTAATACAGTTGAATGTTAAGCCTCAAACAAGCTGTGGGCAAAGATTACATTCAAAAGTTCTAGCCTAGAAACATTCAAACATCAACTATACGTTTGAATGTAGCTTAACATACATTCGAATGTAAATATAAGCATAGAGGGAACGTTCGAACGTTTCAACACAATGAATTGGCCACGGTAGAAATGAAGTATACACTAACTGTAGACTATCTACGATGGCCATTTTGCCATTGGCCACTCATGATAGCCAAAAAATCATCTTTTTCATTCAATCCTATGAGTAATCTGAAAACACTAATTTTAAATGAGGACCATTCAAGAAAAGAGGGATAAATGGCATATAAATGCTTACTTACCTTTTGTGACAGTTGTGATGGCGATCAACGATGGTTTGCGATGTGCGATGGAGATGCGAGTGCTAAAATCTAGAAATGGGTTGAGTTGTTTGGACGTGTCCCATAGATATACGTAACATTTGAACGTTACAACATGTATGTTCGAATGTTATGACACTTTCCCATACAGTTCGAATGTCAAATCATAAACGTTTGAACTTTATGGCCGTACTGTTCTAACATAACTAATTATATTGTGCTTATACTAGCATATATTACTATATTTTATTTGGAGTATTATCTATTATATTTATTATTTATTTATATATAATTAAATAAATTATTAGTTCACCACTTCTTCTTTTCTTCCTCAAAATAAAATTAAATTAGATTATGAAGTGGAAATACGTTATCAAATCTCATCCCTCTCTCAAAAACATTATGTTTTTAGTAGACAATAATTTTGAAAGACAATAGTGGATACAAAGTCATTTGTCTTGACCTGGACGAAGTTGCTTGTCTTTATTCTCTGAAATGATAATGATTCTGACATCTTTTATGTCATGTTGAATTATTGAAAAAGTAATAATATTCTGGAATTACATAATATGAAGATCATAATCTGCGAGTTCCTACTTCTCAGGAAAATTGTTCCGATCATAATTGTATTTTTTTCACCATTTGACAAAGATTTGGTAGGCCTTTTACTTGAGAGGTGGATGCTATTATAGGATGATTAACAGTATATATTGGATCATTATCTCTCACAAGAACAAAAATTAAAAATATTAACCCAATATAAACATGATAAAAATATGCAAATTATTAAAACAGAAGATGGTCAACCATTGGAAGATGTTGTTAATACTTTAATATTTATGTTAACCAAGCATTTTGCTGGTGATCCTATTCAATTTAAAGAAAGAACTAGTGATTTATTAATTAATTTAAGATTGCCTAAATTATCTGATTTTCGTTGGTATAAAGATGTATTTCTAACTAAAATTATGGTTAGAAATGATTGTTAACAACCACATTGAAAGGAAAAGTTCATAACTGGTCTTTCATATTACTTCACTCAAAAGGTATGAGAATCATTAGGAAAACAAGATCGTACTATTGATTTTACTAATCTCACATATGGTGATATAATAACTACTATTAATAAAACTAGTTTAATTATGTGTAATGATCTATGATTAAAAAAGCAAATGGATAAAGAAAGAAAATTTGTTAAGAACGAATTAGGTACCTTTTGTAAATAGTTTGGTTATACTTCATTATTGACTCATTCAAAAATACATAAAAAGAGAAAAAAAATTTATAAGAATTATTCTAACAAGAAAAGAAAATATAAAATACCCTATAAAAAGATAAAAGATAAACAAATATATAATAAACCTACAAAAAATACAAAAAAAGTATAATAAAAAGAAAAAAACAAATTATTTATTATAAATGTGGAAAAACGAGGATATTATATTAGAATTAATTGATAAAATTAATGATTCACAAAAAAGAAAAGATTATTTAGCAAAATTAAAGGGTACTTTCACTAATCATACTACTTCAATACAATCATCATATAATTTTTCAGAAATAGTAAATAGATTTAAAACAGAAATATATAAAGTCACATTACAAGACCTACAACAATAAATTAATGAAATAAAATAAGAGGTAAGAAATTTGAAAGTATCTAATTTTTGATTAGAAGTTTCAAATGAAAAATTACTACAAAAAATTATTGTGATGACCCGCTTTTATGTGTATTTTCACTGAATGAATGTTTTTGGTTTAATTAATATATTGGTTTATTTATTTTAAATTAATGTATTTTAATTGGTTTTTATTTTATTTGATGTGGTGTTTAATTTATTTTAGTCGTTTTATGTTTTTAATATCGTTTTCGGCGGAACAGTTTTTGGACCCCAGAAGTGAGGATTGGACCTCATTTCATTTCTTTTCTCCTTTCTTTTTCCCTTTTCCTTTTCCTTTTTCTTCTTTTCCTTCCTTTTTCTTTCTTTTTCTTCTTCTTTTCCTCTCCGGCTCTCTCTCTCCCCGTGCTCTCCCCTTCTCTTTTCTCCTTCCCGTCGCCTCTACTTCGGCCGGCCAGTGCGCTGCTGTTCGGCGGCTGTGTTGTACACCACCCCCACCATTCTCTTCCCCACCCACCAGAAATCATCCCCACCAATTTTCAGAGCCATTGGACCAGCCGTTAGCCGCCACGCACGGCTTAAAGTCGCTGCCCCAGCCCTGTTTTCCACCCCTGTCGCCGGTTGCTTTCGCAGCCCAGAACTGCCGCTCGCCGGCGGCGTGGCCTACACCACCCACCCAGTTTTCTTTCCCTCTCACCGATGAACATCCCCACCAAGTTTCACCTCCATCCGAGCCACCATTAGCCACCACGAGCTCCTCCAAGCCACACAATTTTTCACCGTTTCCGGTGCCGTCGCACCACCTCCGGCCACCATCTCTTCACAACTTCTTCCCCTACCTCTTGCCGTCCTAACCCACTTAATTTCGGCCCCGATCCGTTTCCGGAGCAGCTCCCATGAGCTCAACTCCGTTCAGCCCCTTTTTGCACTTCCGCCGCCACCCACGACCAAAACTCACTTCCTTTAGCTTCATGAATATCTCAAGGCCATTCCCTATCAATTTCGTGCCTTGGTTTGTCCCCCTTCGAAAGTGGGTAATTTATTACCCACGACCACAGTGTGAAATACACTGTTATGTTGCTTTTCCTCCGCCGTTTGCAACGCCGCGAGCTTTCGAAAAATACCTTATAGCGCTGTAAGTATTTTCCAAACTCTACTTTTAGATTTAAGTGTATTATCTGGTTGGTTGGTTGATTCCGGACTGAATCCGAGGAGTTCGGGGGTAGGATGGATTGAGGATGGAGTTGCCTGATTTGTTGATTTGTGCCTGGTTGGTTGTTTTGTGCATTGAGGTTGCATTTACATGGTGCATGCACGTGCATTTTATTTAAATTGAGAAAATCATGCTTTATTGGCGTAAATGGATTTTCGGGTGCGTGTATACCACGACCCCAAGCCGGAATGGGGTATTATCTCGGTGGAGTTCCTCTGGTCACTCAAGAGCGTAATATACTGAGTGACGTCCCCTGAGTCGAAGCTCGGCTACGAACACGCCGGGCGCGGAACTGAGCGACAACGGGAGCGGGGGCTAGGGTGTGACGCCCCCAAATTCCGCTTGGGATTGAACGGACATCTGAAGCGTCGGGACATGCAACACAAGGTTACCTGCCCTCGTTCATGACATATAAGATGCAATGTTCCTAACATGCATCTAGCATTATGCAATATTCGCAGCGGATAATTTAAATTTTCTATTTTTTTAGCAATACTATGCACCAAACTAAAAATATCACAAATACTTGAAACATATTTCATACATAAAGGCATACTAAATAGCCGTGATCACCACACTAGTCCAAAATGGTTGTGATCAAAAGAATACTTGACATACAACTCCAAAAGTACAAGTAGTAACCTAAGTTAAATACTATGTCATCATCAACATCGTACCGTGGCCTAGTCAACCGTATTCAGTTGGACAGATTCCAATTCTCCTTCGGGTCCTGTAACAAGATCTACCATTCGGGGGGAATGGTAGTGGGGACTACCACAGTGAGATTTGATTACAAATCTCAGCAAGTTAACATAAAACTCCCACACAGGTTAAAGATGCATGCATGGCAGTAAAAGCATAAATGCATAAGTAAAGTCGTACATAAGCATAGCATAACTTGACATATAGCATGACATAACCAGAACTTAAACGTGAACTGAACTTGACTTAACATGACATGAACTTGAGCTTAAAACATAACATGGACTAACAACATAACATGAACGTGAAACATAACATGGACTTGAAATATAGCATGAACGTAAACATGCATAACATAAATAAGAACTTGAAAATAACATAAACTTGAACATAACATGACATAAACGTTGAACTTGAGACATAATGTGAACGTGAACATAACATAATATGAACATGAACTTGGAACATAACATGAACATGAACATAACATGTACGTGAGCATAACATAACATGGACTTGATCTGAAACTTGACTTATCATGCACTTGATCTGAAACTTGACTTAATACGTACTCCACAGTTGTTGTGGCCCCACGTATTCTACGTGTCACAATTGCTGTGTCTCACGTAGTGTATGCTCCACAGTTGTTGTGGCCCCATACTTCATGCTCCACAGTTGTTGTGGCCCCATGAATACACGTAACATAAAATATAATACGTACTCCACAGTTGTTGTGGCCCCACGTATTCTACGTGTCACAATTGTGTGTCTCATGTAGTGTATGCTCCACAGTTGTTGTGGCCCCATACTTATGCTCCACAGTTGTTGTGGCCCCAGAATACACGTAACATAAAATATAATACGTACTCCACAGTTGTTGTGGCCCCACGTATTCTTAACTTGAACATAATTTGAAACTTATATGAACTTTACATAAGGTGAACCACGCTTGAGTCCGTGGCACCGCATAACATAACCTGTGATGAACACGCTTAATCCGTGTCATCCTTAACATGACTTATCTTTCTTAATGCATGAGATATTATTTAATATCATATACTTTTCTAACATGGCGTATACTTGTAAATGGCACAATATAATTTAATCATAAACATTCCATGGCATACATGTATCATATGGCATACTTAACATGGCATACTTATAACATACAGCATTGCATGACAGAAAAGATTGTGTAATAGATAAATATTCATGAGAGAATGAATCATGCGTAACAGATAAACATGAAATGACATTACATGACATGGTATATATGATAACATACATACATAAATTGTAGTTCCCTTACCCATCACACATACAATAAACTGATAGTAAGTTAGAAGCTAACTTACCTCGATCGTCACGTTCTACGGGAATAAAGCGTGATATACGAGAAACTGTAAGAGGTCATTCTAAAAGTTAGAAATTTAATTACTAACAATTAGAAACATGAAAACAAGCTAACTTAGAGTAAAATTATCATTTTACCCTCTACATGTGGGAAAGCGACCATTTTACCCCTAACTTAAGGATTTCATATCCTAACTCCTAAAATTTTCAAAATTTACATTCCTCATGTAAATTTTGTCCTAAACTCAAATATCAACTCAGAAAAATTTAAAACAAAACACAACTATGGAAAACACATTATGGCCGAAACATCCATAGGCCATTTCTCTTGATTTTTATTGCAATTCCTTCCAACTTCAAAACTCATGCTTAAACCAAAATTTTCCAACAAACATCTTCCAATCCTAAGTTTAAAACCATACTTAAAACATCTATTTAGAAAAGACTTATAATCAACACCAAACTTGTTTTTGTAAAAAGATCAAAATACTTGAATCACAAGTTTTGACCCTAGATCAAAACATCTCCAAGAATTCCAAAAATCAAATCTTACTTCTAACATATTCATAACATCATCCTAGGATAAACCATGCTTTAAATCATCAAACTAAAGTCACCAAAATCACAAAAATAACACTTGGAGTTTTTGATTTTACACTTAGTCCAAAAACAGAAACTTTTTCTTAACTAGATTTGATAAATCTCTTGATCAATGGCTTAAGAAGGTGAGATCTTTGAAATAAAGTATCACATGGTTTAAAAACGTGTCCTAAAGAATATCCAACCATCAAAATTAAAATCACATGGCTAAAACCCAATAAAACATGGATCTAACCTAAAAACATCAAATCTTATGCCTAACCGAAATTCTCTTGCATAGAAAAATCATATCTTTGAAACTAATACTAAATATCTCCAAAATAACATCGTAACATGAAAATAAGAGACTTAGGATCATCATATAAAAATATCAAAGCCTTTAGAGTAAGATCAAACCTCGAAATATTCAAACTTTATCCAAATAAAAACTGTTTTGCCACTTCCAGTTTTCATGTTTCTAGATCTAATAAAATCTATCATCAAAATCTTTATTCATGCAACAAAACCTCAATGAAAACTCTTAAACACATTCTAAGAACACTCCATAAAATTTTCGGACCAAGATATGTCCATTAGCTTGGTCAAAAACTCCAAAACATAACACACTCTCCAGATTCACGCCCAGAATGACCTTTCCATGGTTAAAAATACTTTTGACCGACCAAATGACCATGGAATGATACGAAAAATACATCTACGGAAACTAGACTCAAAGAGGAACAACTTTTATGAAGGAGTCATCGTGTGAAAATACTTACAAAGGGTCGAAAAACTCCACGCAAAAAGACCCAGAAATCTGCCCGAGAGAGCTCTTTTGGGTTTCTCTCTAAGAACGGGGTGAAGAAATGATTAAAGTGAAACAAGTGTGTCTTGCACGACTCAAGACTTCTGTAGGGGGAATATTTGGACCTTAATGATCATTGAGTGGAGGTGTAGACATGTGACATAATGTAGAGGATAGTGGGGGGCAAAAGACAACTTACAAAGGCTATGAGACATGGGACTTGATGGGGTGGGTTCCTCCATATTATTGAGTGAAACTTGATGCAATGAATGGTCTGACAAGTGGGGGAGGAAACTTCTCCAAGAAGCCTTGCCAAGGTGGCCAAAATTCGTGGGCTTTAGTGGGCCTTAGTGGGCCTCAACCAAGTGGGCTTCAATTTGGGGTTTAAAGGGGGTTTGGTTAGGGTTTGAGATGCTATCAAACCCAAATCCAATTTTTCTTGGCCCAATCAAATTTCTAAAGGATTAGATCAAAAGGATTTGAAGGCCAACTTTAGGGTTTGGGGAAACCGTTTAGGGTTTCGGTTTCAACCAAGTTTTTGGGGTTTCAAATAGATTTCAACCATTTAGGGTTTCACTAGGGTTGAAACCCTCTTTGATCTGACTCAATTTGGTTGATCAGATGAAAAAGGTTTTATTTAGGTGGCGTGATCTCACACCTTGATTTCCTTCACAATTCCATCTAATGGTTTCTCTTTGTGTCAAAAATCTAATACTATTCATTATGTGTGGTTAAAATCTTGCCAAGTTTCCAAATAAAGCTTCTCTAACCTAATTTGGACATTCCACACTGTGATTTTGAAAACACTGCACTTAGTACGCTTATCGAGGTTACTATTCACTCCAAAAAATCGCATAATAAACTTAGTACTGAAAAATCCTAAATATTCAAATGAGTCTAGTGGCGTAAACTATAACGTAATATGACACTTCTAACTACCGCAAACAAATAAAATCGCATTTCTGGCATCATAGTGAGTGATAACACTGACTATGTTGGTAGGCTAAAACCTTTGCGATTAGCCGATTCATGAAAACTTATGGGGTTTTTACGAGGTTTTTAATGTCTATAGAAATTCCACCATTGAATTTCTAGCGGGCTATTACATAGGGGATACTTGGCTACGAACGCGCCGGGCGCGGAACTGGGCATCGCTCTATGCACCGACTCTGTGGCCCTTCGCTGGCGAGGGCTAGAGGATGCTTGGCTACGAACGCGCGGAGTGCGGAATTGGGCATCGCTCGTTTAGGTGTCATACGCGGGGTAGTTATCCGCGGTGTGGCACGGGAGCCAAAGTGTGCGGATGACCCCTAGGGGAGATCATGGTGCATACAAATTAATGGGTTATTTGGATTGAGTTGGATATGGGCCAAATGGACTTTTGGCGTAACATTTGTAAAGATCATGTTTTTGGGCCAAATGAGATTTTTGACGTGCGTGGAAAAATATGGTTTTGTGGGTTTTGTGCATTGGCATTCTCTCATGCATATTGTTTGAGTTTTAATATGTTTATTTATCTAGTGGTGTTTGGATTTTACTTACCTAAGGCACCGTTTTTGGTATCGTAGATTTTGATGCAGAGATCGAGGAGGAGGAGGAGACTAAGCCCGAGGATGCAGCTCCGCCGGAGTTTTGAGTTGAAGTGCTTATCTATGGATTTTAATTATATTTTTTTTTGATGTTATGTATTTGGATTTGAAAGTATTGAACATGTTATATTTTATTTACGCGTTTAAATTTAAGATGTATGCTTTAAACAGCTTTGTATTAAACTAAGAGAAAATTCTAGTACTTAGTTATATGACTTTGCTATCCGCTGCGTGTTTCTTCGTGCACATTTGTTGGTTTTACACACACTTGGCACTCGTCGATAGGATGGTGACCCGTGTTGTCACCATCCGAACGTCTCGATTTTCCTGTATTCGTGCGTGGGGATTTGGGGGCGTCACAATTATATTATTAAAAATAGATAAAAATAGTCATTCTCCTGATAAAGAAAAATGAGAATGTTCAACAATAATTATTAAAGATGAAACATATAATTTTATTAATATTCTTGATAAAATAAATTTCCTAAAATGGGTTACTAAAGTAATAGTATCTATTAATCAAGAATTTTTTTTTTACAACAATTGCTCTATTAGACACAGGAGCAGATTTAAATTGTATACAAGAAGGATTAATACCCTCTAAAAACTTTGAAAAAATAAAAGAAACATTATCTCAAGCTAATGGAACAAAATTAAAAATAAATTATAAATTACCTAATGCACATATTTGCAATAGTGAAATTGTTTTAAAACAACATTTATTTTAGTGAAAAATATTAACACCAAAGTAAACTAGGAAACCCATTTCTTACATTACTTTACCATTTTTCTATAACAAAAGATGGGATTTCTACTAAAATACTTGGACAAGAAATTTAATTTAAATTTTTATTTCCTCCCATTTCAAAAGAACCTAAAACTAGTTTCGTTAACCAAATAAATTAATTTTTTAACAAAAAATAAGACTAAAAGAAAAAAAAAGATAAATTTCTTCAAACAAAAATTAAAATATAAAAGAAATTGAAGAACAATTAAAAAGTCCATTATTAATTCAAAAAATTAATAATTTTAAAACTATAATTGAAAAAGAAGTATGCTCCAACTTACTGAATGTTTTTTGGAATAGAAAACAATATATAGTCAAATTATCTTATTAAAAAGAATTTTCTGATAAGAATATTCCTATCAAAGTTAGACCAATTCAAATGAACAATGAATTATTATGATTCTAAAAAAATAAATTAATAATTTATTATCAAAAGGATTAATTAGGAAAAGTAAATCACCTTAGAGTTGTGCAGTTTTTTACATTAAAAAGCAAGCAGAATTGAAACAAGGAGTTTCTTGATTGGTTATTAACTATAAGCCATTAAATAAAGTATTATAATGGATTAGGTATCTGATTCCTAATAAAAAATATTTATTTTCTTGTTTTTATGATGCTACTGTATTTTCAAAATTTGATATAAAAAATAGATGCTTAAAAGGATTGATACAAAATGGCATTTACAGTCTTATTTAGACATTATGAATGGAATGTTATGTTATTTAGATTAAAAAATGTTCCTAGTGAATTTCAAAATATTATAAATGAAATATTTACTCATTATTAAAAAATGCTCTTAGTGAATTTCAAAATATTATAAATGAAATATTTACTCATTTTACTCATTTTTCAATAGTTTATATAGATGATGTATTAATATTTTCTTCATCTTTTGAACAACATTGAAAATATTTAAATACTTTTGTTCAAATTATTAAACAAAACGAATTAATTTTTTCATCACCTAAAATAAAATTATTCGAAAATAAAATTAGATTCCTTAGACACAATATCTATGAATGAACTATTATACCAATTAGTAGAGCAATAGAATTTGCTAATAAATTTTCTGATGAAATAAAAGATAAGCAATAGTTACAAAGATTCTTGAAAAATCTTAATTATGTTACAGATTTTTATTAATCTGTCAAACCATTATGCCAAAGATTATTTAAAAGATTAAAAAAGAACCCACCTTTATGGATAGAAAAGCATAAAAATATTATAAAACAAATGAAGTCCCATGTTAAGAAATTACCATGCTTAGGACTCTCACCTCCTCATACTTTTAAAATTGTTGAAGCAAATGCTTCTGATCTTGGTTATGGAAGAATTATGAAACAAAAATTATCAAATGATTCTAAACAAATTATTCAATTCCATTCAGGATATTGGAATCCTGCTCAAAAGAATTATAGTACTATTAAAAAAGAAATTTTAACTATTGTATTATGTATTTCTAAATTTCAAGATGATTTATTGAATTAAAAGTTTTTTTATAGAATAGATTGTAAATCAGTCAAGGAAGTTTTACTTAAAGATGTGAAAAACCTGGCCACTAAAAAACTATTTGCTAAATGGCAAGCTATATTAAGTATTTTTTATTTTGGTATTAAACATATTAAAGGAGAATCTAATTCTCTTTCTGATTTTCAATCCCTAAAATTCTTATGGAAAAAATCATGCCATCCTAAAAGTCAAGAATAAAGTCTAAATTTTCTTATGCTAGACAACCATCTCATCCCTATCTTTCACCTTGTCCTTCTAACACTCCAAAACTATATACGGTATTGGAGACATTACCACAAAATATTAGGCCATCTTACAATCTATTTTCACCATTAGCTTATCAGAAATTACCAACATACTCCAAGGCTGTTTCTACTTCTTCCTCTATCCCTTCTCAAATTATTAATCATCTACTATTATCTCAGCCTTCTACATCTGCTATTATAATTAATACTCACTGGCATCCAATATTCCCTATTGAGTTTGAAATTCACCACCTGTTTGATCCTCAAAAATTACTTGATGCCTTTCTCTTACTAGCATTATGTTCCACAAATATTAAGAAAACCCAAAATTTTTATGAATTCATATTAGTAGATACAAATTCCATTATTCTTTCTGAAATCCCTTGTTCTCTTCAAACTTAACCTTCTCCACCTTCATCTCTAATTATTGCTTTTCACAAAGTTACAATTAAGAAAGTTCTCACCTTGGAACAATGGAGAAAAAGTTCCTATTTAACAAGAAAATTTTCTCAACCTTATGATCCGCCATATTATGATCATTATGATTACTAGCAAGCATGGACAAAAATGTTTCTTAGACAAACAAAAATTTGCCTCATTCATGGTTTCTACATTTTAATAAATTTCAAGAAATGAAGACAATCCCATGATAGTTTTTACTATGGTGGAAATATTATGGACCCGAGCCCCTTCTTCTTCCCATCCTTCTCCAAGAAAGTCTTCAAATTTTTTCTTTACAAAATGATTATCCACCCTCATTAGAGCATTGTTCACCACTGCTTCTTTTCTTCTTTAAAACAAAATTAAATTGGATTATGAAGTGGGAATATGTTATCACACCGCATCCATATCTCAAAAATATTATGTTTTTAGCCCACCAACTCTCTGTTAAATGGTGGAAAAAATACAATTATGATCATGTTTTAAAATGTTTTCAAAACTTACCAAGGCCCCTGAAGTTCTAATCCAGTGGAGTATATTTCAGGCTCAATTAGCATCCATTACCAGCAAAAAGGACTTGGAGAAATTAGCTGAAGCAATGTTACAAGTCTCAAACAGTAATGACAAAGAGGATACACAACATCAAGTCAGATTATCTCCATTACAACAATCCATTTTATCACCAGCTCAGTAGGCATCTCCTTCTCAATGGACCTCTCTTTCTCAGGACAACTCATCCTACCATCCAATATATCTGATGGATTCTCAAGACCCATTTGATATAGAACTCACAGATTATGATTCTCAGATTTTGTGATTCCTCAATATTATTACTCCTTCAATTATTCAACATAACAGAAAAAATGTCAGAAGTATTATCTCTTCAAAGAATAAAAACAAGCAGTTTCGTCTATTATCAAGATTGTTATCCACTGTTCTTATCAGATTATTGTTCAAAATCAATACAAGAGTTACTATTCAAGGTCAAGACAAATAACTTTCTATACACTATTGTCTTTCAAAATTATTGTCTACTAAAAGACAAACAACTTTGTTTAGTTTTAGTTGAGGTAGGAATACAAAGTGTCAGGCATGTATTATTGATATTTACTGTGTTAGTGTTTACAAAAAGAGAGTTTGTAAACAAGGAAAGGCATTCAAAACTTTTATCTAAAGCTAGTCCTTTGATTCTCTCGTCCTTCTCTTCTCTCACTTCCAAAAAACTCTCTCTTTTGTAAACCTTCTTTCATATGTTCTGCTTCCAATCTTTCTAAGAATTAATCTCCTTGCAACTTGCATTATCTACTTTTCATCATCATTATTTTTATTAATTATTTATATATAATTAAATAAATCTATATATCTATTTTATATTATTACGTGGGATACATCTATGGTATTAGAGCCATTGGCTATATTGGTATAATATATATTGTTGTATTGTAATGTGATAATCCATTCATTCTTTCTTCTTTAATTATGAGTTTTGATCTACGTGCTGAGACTTGTTCTATGTGCTGTACCACGATGGCGTGTTTAAAAAGATATCCAGCAGATTTCAAAGCAAGATAAATATTTTAAAGTTTACGAATATTTTAAATATTTTGAAAATATTTATATATGATATTTCTAGTATTATTAGATAAACTTGCTTTTAAAGTAACACAATTATAATATTTTGATGAGCTCAAAAAATATTATAATTGTGGATAATTATTTAAGTTAAATATTTTAAGTCATTTTAAAATATTAAGAGATTTAACTTTACGTTGAAAACTTTAAATTAATTTAAATGGTTTTATCTTCTTTGAGAAATTAACGAGACTTCATCATTTTAAATAATGATGAAAGAATATTATTTTATAAATTTTAGTTTATAAAATAATATTCTATCTTAATTTCTCTCAGTATTTTATTTTAAAGTTTAGTTTAGATAAAACACTTACGTGTTTTCAAATCAGTGTTTAAACTCATTGATAGATCGTTTTGAAGATCCAGAAAGGAAGGACTTGGATTAAATACCCAAGCCCCTCTTTTTCCTCCTCACTCACTCTCTCTCTCTCTCTCTCTCTCTCTCTCTCTCTCTCTCTCTCTCATGCCTGACGTGCCCCTGCTCTCCCTCTCACCGTGTGGTTTGCTCCTCTAGCAGGCGCCACCACCCACCACGGCATCTCACCTCCACCACCGATGTGTTCCCCTCTCAACGGCGAGTTTAACCCCACCGATGGTGAGTTACACCAGTAGCTCTCTCTCTCTCTCTCTCTCTCTCTCTCTCTCTCTCCGTTTCTTCCTCCAACCGAATGGGTTTTAAAGCCTATTCCTCCTCCTAGCACTGTCGTACATGGCCAAAAGTCACCAAGCACTTCCACCAGCACCACCACATCAAGGGCTTCCTCCCCATGTTCTCCTTTCACCATAACTCTCTCTTTCTCCAATGGGTCTCTACAACCACACTCGTTTGGTTGCACCACCGTGTACAGCTACTCAAGGCATCTCACCACCACCATCTTGTTCCTCTCACCACCATGACCTTCCCCAACCATTTTCATGCCCAACTGAGCTATACACAGCTCTCACTCTCCCTCACTCTCCAAGGCATGGGTTGCACCATTTATGGCCGATCCATTGCCATGAGCCACCGCCCAGCCACCACCTTGCCACCACAGCTCCACCACCCCTTCCTCTATCTCTCCCCAACTTCCCACGAAGTTCCATAGCCTTCCTCCACCTCAAGCACCCTCACTCTCTCTCGGATGCACTGTTCATGGCATGATGCCGCTGTGCTTTGCCACATCAGACCACCACGAGGTCACCTTGAGCCTTTCCAAGACCATGCCTAGCCATTATCAAGCCCAAACTGCCACTTTACGTGGTGGACGACCACCGTACGATGTGTTAACCGCCACGTATGACTCCTCCGACGCCTTGATCGTATGGGCAGTGAGCAACGCACGAGTTATCCCGTTGATAGTATAATTCTCTATCTCTCATTATTTAAATTTATATTAGTTGGTAGGTTGGATTGTAGACTGTGTAATTAGTAATTGTGGAGTCATTGCATAGTTGTGAAGTGAAGTGTAGTTGTGAAGTGTTGGGCTTGACTGTGTAGTGTTGTGGACCATGCTGTGAATATGGGTGTGAGGTGTATGCCGTAGTTGTGATGCGGCGTGGTGTGTAAAGGGAGTACGCATGGAACGTACTCTGTGTAGTGCAGCGACGCACTGTGTGACATGCGTTGTAGTGACACCCCGGACGGCGTGTCACAAAGGGTTGGATGGCATAGTTAAGAAGCGTAGAGTGTATGGTGTAGTATCGGAATTGTGTAATAGTGTTTCGAAGCAGTGGTGATGTGGATTGTAGTCCAAAGTGATGGGTGTCACATTGTGGTTGACTTATGACTGAGAGTATGTGTGAAGTGGTGGAAAAGTATCAGAGAGTGCAGTAGAAGCAAGACGGGCATTGTGACATGACTCGGGATTTGATCACGAGCTATGTGAAGTGACACGAGCTATGTGAAGTGACAGAGGTGCATTTGTGGATACAGTCCTCTTGTCAAGTCTTGGAATGAACTTGTACATGGCCGAGAAGTAGGAATAGTCCTATCAACCGGGTTTGAGCAAGTTGGTATCGGAGTATGGAGATTGTTTATACAAGTAGGCATTCATTGGAATTATTAGTTGGTCTTAGGAGATAAAATGGACAAGGTACATGTGCCTCTAGCGAGACAAGTGTGCCGGACAGGCTCACCATATATAATGGGTAATCTAACCTCAGTATGGTTACATGGTGTTTTAGCCCCAGAGTTGGCTTAAAGTCATGTATCCTACCTGGTTGGGAATGAGGATTTAGTATGGGCTAGGATACGTGAAGGTAATGACGGGTATATAGTCTAAGGTTGAAACTCATGACTCTGTTAGTCGGAATCATGCGTCGGAATGGGGAAATAAAAGAATGAGACGGAGGTTTTAGTGTCTTAACCCTAAGGTGAATCACAGAGGTTCACTTTAAGGAATAAGACCCCGAAGGTTTTAGCATAGTAAATGGCGCGTAAGAGCCCAGGGATGGATGAAGTGTTTCCAAGTGAGGCATAGTTCTCTTTTTAGTATAGTTGCTTATGCATTAGATAGATGATGACGTAAGGTTATGTGTATGCATGTAGGTTGCCATCTGACACCCACACGAGTGGACTGTATAGAATGAGTATGGCATGAAGTCTAAGTAAGTATTGCATTCATACTCTTCTAGAGTTTTCTTAAATAAACGAAGATGAAAATGAAAGCTCTTTCTCTAAAAGGAAAACGAAGGTTTTCTCTACGAGACGCGTTTACGAAAAAGAAAGCTAAGCATAAGTTTTCAAGTATAAGCATGTAATGGCCCTCCTTGGCAGCCCATTTTCATGCACCCAAAGTACGCATGTGCATGCATGTGGATGGATGCTGTAAGTCATCAGCTTATAATTTTGTCTTCCAAGCGTAGAAACTGTCAAAGTAATACAAGGACAAGTCCCAAGATCGAATTCATAGGGACAATGGGAATTGAGCAAACCTTTTATAATCACAAGATAAAATATTGACGTTTATGGTGACAAGAAATTTTGAAAAGAAGAAAGTCTTGAATTAAAATGGGGACTATTTACTAAGAAAATGTGGATTGAATTAAGAATATGATTAGTGGCTATTTTGGAAGTTCAAGCTTGAATTAAACTGAAAATAAATGTGAATCTAAGTTTTTAAAATTACCAAATCTAAGAGGCTTAGAGGAAGTGTGTAACAAATAAATTAAACTTGTAAAAAACAATAAAACAAACACTTGGGTTGCAATTTTCACCCACTGATTTGGAGATGGATTTACTTCTCTTTTCATCTTCTCTTAACCATGCTCCCATTCCTAGAAGTCATGGTCGGATAATATAGCAATGAACCACAACTCTTAGCCTAACAAAACTACTTGACAGATAATATAACAATTGTAAAATAGTGAAAGAAAGCCATCAAAGTCTTGTTATTTGTTCAAGTATTAATTGTGCCTTTACGTCTACAACTAATCTAAACCAAGAACAAAGAACTTCAATCCTTTCTAGATATAAACTGAAATATCATCCAACAAGTTAATCATTGAAATCACACATTGAAGAAAATCCACCCCAAAATAGTCATAGGTTACTCATTGAATCCCAAGCCTAAAATCTAGCCTATCATTTCTAAATTAGTAAAATGTTCAACAATAATAAATCCTAACATTTCAAATTGTTGTATGAAAAATGAATGCAGAAAAAAAATAAATAAATGAAAGACGACGAAAAAACCGAAAGAAAGAAATAAAATGCTCAACGCTACAACCTAAAAGAAAAACTAAAGATGAAAAGAAAAACTATAGAACCGAACGAAAAAAAGCCTGAACGAAAAGAAAGAAGCAGCCAAAAAAAAGTTCATCCAGCCTGCCTCTCTTCATGAGGTCTGAAAAGAAAAAGAAACTAAAGCTAAAAATTCCCAAAAAGATGAAAACGAAAAAGTAAAGTAAATTAAATGCTGAACTGAAGAAAAGTCAAGATTCCAAATGAAAGAAAAAAACTGAATCTCTACCTAGACAAAAAAAAGGCCAAACGAAAGAAAAAAAAACAAGTGCTAAACGAAAGAAAGAAAAATAAAAAAAAAACTCTATGGAGTTCTGCTTTCGCCAACTCCCCCACGGTCTGTAACGAAAAAAAGGTACATAATAAAATCCTCCCAAAAATTAAAGACGCCGAAGGTAAAAGGAAAAAGTAATGCTAAACCAAAGAAAAAAGTAATCCCTCTCCCCCACGCCGACTGCTCAGCATTATCCCCAACCGACAAGCACTTTCCTCTATGAAAAATCCCAAATACCCCAGCCTCTGCTCAGCGTGCTGTTTGCTTTCCATAGACCACATTCTTGCTTTGCTTCTATTTTCATAAATATCCTACAACACATTAAGAGTATATTTCTTTCAAAAGCAATTACAGAATTTTATGTGTAAAATATTGACATCAATTAATTTAACATCCAGCTCTAGAATTTGATACATAATTAAGTGTTCAATTCTCATTAGATAAAATAAATTGCTCATTTAAGCAACTTAATTATGCAATTCTAACACTTTATCAATAAGCAGTACATATTGTTTGTCTGTTCACGAAAGGAAACGAAACGAAGCTTTAAAAGATACATGAAACGACGTTTTTAAAAGATGCAAACAAAAGAAACTACTTTTGAAATGCCTTTTACGAGAAGAAAGAAAACTATTTTTTTTTAAATGACTTTATGAACGAAACAAACTAAAGAACCGTAAGAACTCTAAGAATTGTAAGAACTGGACTATAAGGACTGAAATGAATGAATGGACTGTAAAGGACTGAAAAGGAAAGGAAATGACTGAAAAGGAATGAACGGATTGAATACATGATGTATGAAAATATGTAACGGCCATATGAATTGAATGGAAAAGGCACCGAATGGACTGGACTGGGCAGATTGCAATGCCGAGTAAGTAATACTGGTAGTGCACCAAGTGCTGCACCCTAACGGAATGGATTCCCAACCCGTGGCCACGGGCCAAATCAAGTCCAAAAGACCGCTAACCCCAGCACACAGGGTGTTACAGTGTGCTACGGTTAATGAAAGTGATAAGAAAAGAACGTATGTATATTAAGAAAGAATGAACGTATATATGAAAAGATGTATGCATGAATATATGTAAGAAAGGATGTATGCATGAAAAGACTCTTTAAGAAATGAAGGCAGCGAGGCATGGGGAACTGTTTTAAGAAAGAAAACATTTTTAATGAAACCCCACCTTGCAACATTTTTAAAACGAACTGCATGCCCATGCATGATAAGTACGATATGTATGTATGGAGTGATGAATGTATGACTGAAAATCTATGTTGTTATATTTTAAATGTATGAAGTAATGTTTATGAGTCATCGACTCATTTTAGTTTTTATATGTACCCTGCCAGGGACAAGATGAGTATGACATGTCAGGATGGGCACAGCCCAAAGGGAAGAGCACAAAAGCCTTGGCAAGATATTTTGTACGAGAAACATTAATTATAAAATTTATGTTTTCCGTTGTAACCTTTTTAATTAAGAAAATAAGTTTTATTTATAAACATGAAGTCTTTTATATCCTGGCATGAAAGGAAAATAAATTTTCAAAAGGAACCGTAATTCCCATCTATTTTTATTAAAATCATTTTATAAAAGATCTACCACAAGAACGGGTGTTACATGTATGCTATGAATTATTATTATACTCATACTATTTGTTTTCATGATCTTTATGATTTAAAATGTCTAGATTATAATTCAAGATTTGAATTAAACCATTTTATGAATAATATAAATGTGATGACCCGCTTTTACGTGTGTTTTCACTGAAGGGTTGTTTTAATTTAATTAATATATTGGTTTATTTATTTTAAATTAATGTATTTTAATTGGTTTTTAATTTATTTGATGTTGTGTTTAATTTATTTTAATCGTTTTACGGTTTTTAAAATCGTTTTCGGCGAATCTGCTTTTGGTTTCCGGAGGGAGGATTGACCCTCATTTCTTTTCTTTTCTCTTTTTTCTTTTTCCCTTTTCATTTTTCTTTTTCTTCTTTTCTTTCCTTTCTTTCTTTTTCTTCTTCTTTCCTTCCCAGTTTCTCTCTCCCCGCGCAGCTCTTCTTCCTTTTCTCCTTACCGTCGCCGTCCCTTCGACCGCCCGATTCTCCGCCGTCCGGCCGCCGTGTAGTGTACCACCCCCACCATTCTCTTCCCCTCCCACTAGAGATCATCCCCACCAATTTTCAGAGCCATCAGACTAGCCGTTAGCCGCCTCGCACGGTTGGAAGTCACGGCACCTGCCCTGTTTTTCTCCCCTGTCGTCGGTTGCTTTCGCAGTCACACCACCCACCCAGTTTTCTTCCACTCTCACCGGTGAACATCCTCACCAAGTTTCTCCTCCATCCCAGCCACCGTTAGCCACTACGAGCTCCTCCAAGCCACACGGATTTTCACCGATTCTAGCGCCGTCGCACTACCTCCAGCCACCATCTCTTCACAGCTTCTTCCTCTACCTCTTGCCGACCTAACCCACCTAATTTCAGCCCCGATCCATTGTCGGAGCAGCTCCCACGAGCTCAACTCCGTTCAGCCCCTTTTTGGCCTTCGACCGCCATTTCCACCACCACCCACGGCCAAAACTCATTTCCCTTAACTTCATAAACATCTCAAGACCTTTCCCTATCAATTTCGTGTCTTGGTTTGTCCCCGTTTGAAAGTGGGTAATTTATTACCCACGGCCATAGTGTAAAATACACTGCTACATCGCTTTTTCTCCGCCATTTGCAACGCCGCGAGCTTTCAAAAAATACCGTATAGCGCTGTAAGTATTTTCCAAACTCTAATTTTAGATTTAAATGTATTTTACTCATACAATATATTTTATCTGCTGGTTTGTTGATTCTAGACTGAGTCCGAGGAGTCGGGGGTCGGATGGATTGAGGACGGAGTTGCTTGGTTTGTTGATTTATGGTTGGTTCATTGTGTTGTGCATTGAGATTGCATTTACATGGTGCATGCACGTGCATTTTATTTAAATTGAGAAAAAAATCCTGTTTTATTGGCGTAAATGGATTTTCGGGTGCGTGTGTACCACGACCCCAAGCCGGGATGGGGTATTATCTCGGTGGAGCTCCTCTGGTCACTCGGGAGCGTAATATACTGAGTGACGTCCCCAATACACTTCATTTTCTTTAATATAGGTTCTCGTTTTTAAAAAGCTGTATTAGTGATTTTTTTTTTATGAAGTAAGGATACTTAGATAGTTTCTTATACTTTTAATTTCTTCTCTTAAGAAGACACAATGATCTTTCCATTCCTTTACTGCTGCTTATCTACTTTGAAATACCTAATATTTGGTCATTATTAATTCATTATCTTGTTTCATTAATTGTTGTTTTCTTTTAAGATCATTTATATTATCTATAAAATGGTTTAATTCAAATCTAGAATCATAATCTAGACATTTTAAATCATAAAGATCATGAAAACAAACAGTATGAGTATAATAATAATTCATAGCATACATGTAATGTGATGACCCGCTTTTACGTGTATTTTCACTGAAGGAGTGTTTTTAATTTAATTAATATATTGGTTTATTTATTTTAAATTAAAATATTTTAATTGATTTTTAATTTATTCGATGTTGTGTTTAATTTATTTTAGTCGTTTTACGGTTTTTAAAATCGTTTTCGGCGGATCTGTTTTTGGATTCTAGAGTGAGAATTGGACCTCATTTCTTTTCTTTTCTCTTTTCTTTTTCCCTTTTCCTTTTTCTTTTTCTTCTTTTCTTTCCTTTTTCTGTCTTTTTCTTCTTCTTTTTCCTCCCCGATTCTCTCTCCCGTGCTCTCCCCTTCCTTTTCCCCTTACCATTGCTGCCACTTCGGCCACCCATTGCGCCGTCGTCAGGTGGCTGTGTTGTACACCACCCCCACCATTCTCTTCCCCTCCCACCAGAGTTTATCTCCACCAATTTTCAGAGCCATCGGACCAGCCGTTAGCCGCCACGCACGGTTGGAAGTCACGACCCCAGCCCTGTTTTTCTCCCTTGTCGCCAGTTTCTTTCTCCGCCCAGAATCGCCGCTTGCCGGCGGCGTGGCCTATACCACCCACCCAGTTTTCTTCCCCTCTCACCGGTGAACATCCCCACCAAGTTTCACCTCCATCCCACGAGCTCAACTCCGATTTGGGCTTTTTTCGCTTCCTCCACCGTTTCCACCCCCACTCACAGCCAAAACTCACTTCCTTTAGTTTCATAAACATCTCAAGACCATTCTCTATCAATTTCGTGCCTTGGTTTGTCCCCGTTCAAAAGTGGGTAATTTATTACCCATGGCCACAGTGTAAAATACAATGTTACGTTGCTTTTCCTCCGTCGTTTGCAACGCCGCGAGCTTTTAAAAAATACCGTATAGCGCCGTAAGTATTTTCCAAACTCTACTTTTAGATTTAAATATATTTTGCTCTTATAATAAATTATCTGGTTGGTTGGTTGATTCCGGACTGAGTTCGAGGAGTTCGGGGGTCGGATGGATTGAGGACGGAGTTGTCTGGTTGATGTTGATATTTGTTTGAGATATTTGTGCCTTGATGTTTGCATTGTATAGTGCACACATTTTCATGTTTAAAAAGGGAAAACCGGGTTTTCGTGTAGTTGCCTGCATGTACATGTGTTTGTGAATGAAAAATGGGCTTGTAAGCGAGAAATGATTTATGGTATATGTGAATGATTGGATTAACTGGTTTGAGTCAAAGGCACGCATAGGGATGGTGGTAGAGTCCTACCTGCGATTCCCGCTTACGGTGCACGACGCGTAGGGATGGTGGTAGAGTCCTGCCTGCGATTCCCGCCTACGGTGCACAACGCGTAGGGATGGTGGTAAGCAGGGATGGTGGTAGATTCCCGCCTACGATGTACGTGTAGGGATGGTGGTAAGCAGGGATGGTGGTAGAGTCCCGCCTGCGATTCCCACCTACAGTGCTCTGATGGTTTGGTTAATGGGCCATTTTCTAGGAAAATGGCGAGACTGGTTTTTGGGCCATTATCTGGGATAATGGTGAGGATATGATTAAAGGAAACGCTTTTGGGCCAAATGGGATTTTGGCGTGCGTGGAAAAATGTTGTTTTATGGGACATGTGTGTTGCTTTCTTTCATGCATATTGTTTGAGTTATAATATGTTTTTATCTAGTGGTGTTTGGATCTTACTTACCTGCGGCACCATTTTGGTACCGTAGATTTTGATGCAGAGATCGAGAAGGAGGAGGAGGCTGAGCCCGAGGATGCGGCTCCGCCGGAGTTCTGAGTTGGAGTCTATGCTTTGTAGTTGGTTTTGAAACTATATTTGTAGTTTGTAATATTTTATTATGTATGTTTTGAACCGCTTTGTATTAAACTAAGAAAAATTCTGGTACTTAGTTATATGTCTTTGCTATCCGCTGTGTGTTTCTTCGTGCACATTTATCGCTTGCACACACTTGGCACTCATCGATAGGGTGGTGACCCGTGTTATCACCATCCGGACGTCTCGATTTCCCCGTGTCTGTACGTGGGGATTTGGGGGCGTCACAGGTGGTATCAGAGCGGTTTGGCTCTGGGTCAAACCACATGTCCCGTAGGTAGTACCATAATGTTTTTTAAAGTTGTGTTTTAAAATGTATTTTAAGTAAAGTTGCTATTTGACGTGTTTTAATTTGTTTTGAATTTTTTTGAGCTTGTTTGCTTGTTTTTATTTATTTAGTTATGTTATTGCATGCTGGTTTCTTTTTGCTTTCTTGTTATGTGGTTTCGGTTTTGGTTTTGGTTTTATGTTGTTAGTTTTATTCGTTTTTCTTAAAGGGGGTCAAGGGTGGTGTTGTGGCAGGAAGGCGGTATAATCGATGATACTATTATTAGGCATGAACATTTAGTGTAGTAGATTTGAATTTTTAGCGATGTGGTTTGCTTGTATGATGTTGAGGTTTGAAGGGAATGTCATGGTTTAAGCAATCTTTGTAAGGTGGGAACTCACGTAGCAATGAGGAGAGGAATTACCTTTAAGTCACTTAAGATGATTGAGGTCAAGGTTTTGTAGAATTTATGTAACGAGGCTATAGGATAGGAGAGTGTAGGTTCAGCGAACTTTAAGGATGTGTTTAAGGGAATTTTATTTAAGGTTTGTGACCAGATATATGCAAAATGGTAATTTGCCACCGGATTACAACTTTTCAGGATTTAGTGGATTTGGCCACTCTTGTGGAACGAGAGAATAATCTGAGTATGGGCTCCCCTCCAGAACATAAGAGGCAGAGTTTTTTCTGGTGAATGAAGTAGTTCAGGTTCGCCTCAAAAGTTTGTTCAGCGGACCGGGACTCGACCACAAGCAGCCTCGGGAGTGCGTATGGGAGGACGAGTGCCAGTTTGTGGAAGATGTAATAGAGCTCACGGAGGCGAGTGTCGTCTAGGTAGTAACCAATGTTTTGAATGCGGTCAGACAGGGCATTTTGCTCGTGAGCGCCCTAGTCGAGTTCAAGAAAGCCGTGAAGCTCGTCGCAGTGGTAGAACTAACCAGAGGCAATTAGCTCGGGCTCGAATGTACGCAGTGACTCTTGGTACCGTTGGAAGCGAGGTTACGGAGACTCAGAATGCTAGAGTCATGGCATGATCTGGGTGATCTTTTAGGGAAGTAGAATAATTGAGTTCTTTGGTTCTGTGGAGTTTATGAAATGGTCTATAACGTAGTAGGTTATAAGTTCAACAAATTTCAAGGATGGATTTTATGAAGTTTCAACAAAGCTTTAAAGTTTGGGGCCTTATAGATTTTAGGAACATAAGTTTATGGTAATTAAGGTGTTAGGTTCGACAAGCTTTGGGGGGAAATAATTAAATTTCGAGTTTTAGATTTCGTGATTCGGCTGAGTAATTAGGTGGCAATTGGGGCTTTAGATTTTACAAGCTTTTAAGGTGAATGTTTTAGATTAAAGGCACCAATCTTGAGAATTTCATAAAATGATTTATTATCTATTAATGTTTTAGAATTTGAAAGATTTGGGTTGATTAGAGTTGAGTTATTGATATGAATTTTTTTTTTCTAGAGTAGATTTCTTTGAGGATTGAAGATATCGAGCTAGTTTAGAAAATCATTATTGTTAACTCGAGGTTGTAGTAGCAGATCTTAGGAAATGATTCTATCGATTCGAAAGGTATAGGTCCATCAGGGTGTTGGAAATAGTAGATTTTGTGTTGGTATTGAATACGATTGAATTTGAGGTTATATGATCCGTAGACTTTTGGGAATGGATTCTTAGCAGGTTTAAGGTCATTCTCGGTACCAAACTTTAAGCAATGGCTGGTTGCTGATTTAAGGATATAAGTTGAGTAGATTTAGGAATGATTCTTGCTGAGTTGAGGATATAAGTCCAGATGTTGGAAATGTGATGATGGATCACTTGTACGTTTGAATGATTTTTGGTGAGGCTATACTTTTCTTTGGAGATCAAGTATCCAGTTGGGAGAATTGGGGATATGGTTATTTAACTTGAAAAGAGATCGTTAAGTCACCATGTGTGGTGTATGAAGTAATAAATCTTGGAAGTTGAAACTTATGCATCAAAGGTGGGTAGCTTAATCATATGTATGAAGTAATAAAGCAGTAGGATCCATGAGTGTTGTTTAATAGTTTTTGATGGATTGAAGATTCAAACAGTATGGCCTATCTTGAGATTTATTTGTGAAGTGTTATTGAAGGAATTAGTTGTACTAAAACTGGAGTTTTTGAGAGTACAAGTAGGTGGGTGAGTTACCATGAGCGTTTCGATTATGTCTAGGTGAAGTCAATGGTAGTTTATAGTGAGTTAGTTATTGCAAGATTAGATGTTATTCAAAATATAGGTAATGAGCTTGAAGTGTGGGATATTGAATAGAAGATATAGGCGCTCTCGTTGGTTGGCCGGGAAGGACTTGGGCCTTTTTGGAGATGTTCCTTATCTTTAGAAGAGACAGGTGTATTTTGGGATGATGTTGTGTATTTTCAATTTGGGGCCTGGAGGTTGATTAGTACTGGTTTCTGTCATCAATCAATGGGTGTATTTTTTGCGGAATGCTGGTTTTCGTTTGGGGCAGCGATGGCCAACTGAGGAATGAGTGGAGATTTGTGGTTGTTGGAGGCATACGATTTTCTATGGAAATGTGGTAAAGGTTTTCTTGTGATTAGGTGTGGATTGAGCTTGTACTTTATGATATTAATTTTTGAGGGTATAGCCTTCAAGTATTTTGATGAGTTATCAGAGTGCGCGCGAAAGCATGATTTTTGGAGATACTTAGAAGTTCAAATTTTGTATCGACTTTGAAGATTTAGTAGTGATTCGAAGTTTTAATGGGAGATTAATCATTTGGTCGTGTAATTTGGTTTATGGATGGTTAACTTTGGAAGTGGCTATTAGGTTACCAAAGTTGGAATGGGATGAAAGTTTGGAAGGTAAAGCATAGACGTCGTTGTTATTAGTGATTTATGGTGTGAAGTTAATAACCTTTGGATTTGTTGGGAGTTGTCGATGATATGTATCTCTCAAATATGTTCGGAGTTGTATCTTGTATCTGTTTGGCGCTGATGTTTTAAAGGGGGGAGGATGTAATGACTCGCTTTTACGTGTATTTTCACTGAAGGAGTGTTTTTAATTTAATTAATATATTAGTTTATTTATTTTAAATTAATATATTTTAATTGGTTTTTAATTTATTCGATGTTGTGTTTAATTTATTTTAGTCGTTTTACGGTTCTTAAAATCATTTTCGGCAGATCTGTTTTTGGATTCTGTAGTGAGGATTGGATCTCATTTCTTTTCTTTTCTCTTTTCTTTTTCCCTTTTCCTTTTTCTTTTTCTTCTTTTCTTTCCTTTTTCTTTCTTTTTCTTCTTCTTTTTCCTCTCCGGTTCTCTCTCCCCGTGCTCTCCCCTTCTTTTTCCCCTTACCGTCGCTGCCACTTCGGCCACCCATTGTGCCACCTTCCAGTGGCTGTGTTGTACACCACCCCCACCATTCTCTTCCCCTCCCACCAGAGTTCATACCCACCAATTTTCAAAGCCATCAGACCAGCTATTAGCCGCCACGCACGGTTGGAAGTCACGACCCCAGCCCTGTTTTTCTCCCCTGTCGCCAGTTTCTTTCTCCACCCAGAACCGCCGCTTGCCGGCAGCGTGGCCTACACCACCCACCCAGTTTTCTTCCCCTCTCACCGGTGAACATCCCCACCAAGTTTCACATCCATCCGAGCCGCCATTAGCCACCACGAGCTCCTCCAAGCCACACGGTTTTTCACCGTTTCCAGCGTCGTCGCACCACCTCCGACCACCATCTCTTTACAGCTTCTTCCTCTACCTCTTGCCGACCTAACCCACCTAATTTCGGCCCTGATCCGTTGCCGGAGCAGCTCCTACGAGCTCAACTCCGATTTGGGCTTTCTTCGCTTCCTCCGCCGTTTCCATCCCCACCCACGGCCAAAACTCACTTCCTTTAGCTTCATAAACATCTAAAGACCATTCCCTATCAATTTCGTGCCTTGGTTTGTCCCCGTTCGAAAGTGGGTAATTTATTACCCACGGCCACAGTGTAAAATACACTGTTACATTACTTTTCCTCCACCGTTTGCAACGCCGCAAGCTTTTGAAAAATACCGTATAGCGCCGTAAGTATTTTCAAAAATCTACTTTTAGATTTAAATATATTTTGCTCTTACAATAAATTATCTGGTTGGTTGGTTGATTCCAGACTGAGTCCGAGGAGTTCGGGGGTCGGATGGATTGAGGACGGAGTTGTTTGGTTGATGTTGATATTTGTTTGAGATATTTGTGCCTTGATGTTTGCATTGTATAGTGCACACATTTTCATGTTTAAAAAGGGAAAACCGGGTTTTCCTATAGTTGCCTGCATGTACATGTGTTTGTGAATGAAAACTGGGCTTGTAAGCGAGAAATGATTTATGGTACATGTGAACGATTAGATTGAATGGTTTGAGTCAAAGGCACGCGTAGGAATGGTGGTAAGCAGGGATGGTGGTAGAGTCCCGCCTGCGATTCCTGCCTACAGTTCTCTAATGTTGGTTAATGGGCCATTTTCTAGGAAGCAAAAGAAACTCCTTTATTTGTTCCCCATGAAATTCCGTCTCATTCAAAAACTATTTTTCTAAAAACAAAAATTATTTATCAGAACAAATCATGATAAATTAGAAATATTAAACATTAATAATACTGCCTCTACTTCAAAACAATCTTATATTAATGTATTAAGTAAGACAAACTCACCTGATTTATCTGATTCTAGAATTAATAATATTGAAAACTAATTTAAAAATTTAGATTTACAAATAAATAAGATTAGAGGAGATTATGCTAATGAATATTCAGCTAGGGATTCTAAACATCATGTTTCTATTACTTGTAATTCTTATCCGAGGCCTACTCCTCCAAAAATGCAATTTGAAGAAAGGGAACATATATTAAAATCTACTTTTTTACCAGATATATTATATGAATGAGATATAAATGGATTATCTGAAAATAAAATATTAAATCATTTTCAAGAAATGATTATGGTTGCTAATGTTTATAAAAGTAATAGAAATACATATCATCAAGTTGTTCATATTATTGTTACAGGTTTTACTGGCCAATTAAAAGGCAAGTGGGATCATTATCTCTAACAAGAACAAAGATTAAAAATATTATATATATATTATGTATACTATAGTATATATACTATTATGTATATTAATATATATATATATATATATATATAGTATAGTTATATATACTATTATGTATAGAATATAGTATATATAATATAGTAATTGTATATATATCTATACATAATAGTATATATAACTATACTATACTATAGATTATAGTGTAATATATATATGATAGTGGTCTATGTTCGAACGTTATAAAATGTGAAAAACCGCGCTCAAAAAGTGGGATCCTAAAGTTTCACGTAACATTCGAACGTGGAAACTCCACGTTCGAACGTTTCGCGGTTTGAGGCTGCGACTTTTCATTTAAAATTTCATTACAATAAGTCTAAGCCACATCCAGAATGACGCCATTTTCTTTAAATGGACCTATTGTAGTGATAAAAGTTGCTGCAATGAGTCCAAAAATTACAAAAAATAAAAATAAAAACTCCCAAGACTTGTCTGGAGTGTGCTTATATCGCATGTGTTGAAGTCAAATTCATCCCATTTGCCTTCAACCTGTGTATAACAAAGAGAGAGAGATTGAGAGAGAGTTTAGTGAGAGAGAGCTAGAGTGAGAGAGAGTTAACATGAGAGAGAGCTTGAGTGAGAGAGATTTTCTCCTTCATATTGAGTGTATTATGCTTTGTTGTTGAAGAGGGGTAAGGAAAAAGTTATTTTTCCTTGTGTTTTTTGGTATTTTTTGTGAATTATTTTTTTGTAAGGATATGTTGTTTAGTATTTCTAACTAGTATTGTGTATTTTTTTTTTAAGGATTATTTGTTGGGGCTTGTTGAAGCATTTGATTTGTAAAGTCATTTGTTGGGTTAGGTATATTTCTAAACTTTCTTGTGAATATGTTGTATTTTTTGTGAATTGATTGTGAATATGTTTTGCTTTTGTGAATATAGTGTGATATTTTTTGTGAATATGTATTGAATATGTTATGGTTTTGTGAATATTTATTGAATATGTTGGAAATATGTGAATATTTATTAAATATGTTGTGGTTTTATGAATATATTGTAAATTTGTGTGTGACTATTTATTGGATATGTTGGTAATATGTGAATATATTGTAAATATGTTTGTGAATATTTGTTGAATAAGTTGGAAATATGTGAATATATTGTGAATTTATTTGTGAAGTTTTATTGAATATATTGGACATAATATAGTATGTTGTGAATTTGTTTGTGACTATTTATTGAATATGTTGTGGTTTTGTGAATATATTGTGAATTTGTTTGTGAAGTTTTATTGAATATGTTGGGAATATGTGAATTTATTTGTGAATGTTTATTAAATATGTTGGAAATATATTGGACCTTTATGTGAAGATATTGTGAATTTGTTGTCGTTTGGTCACAATATGTTGGGAATATTCTGATTTGTGATTATTGTGAATATATGTTATTTTGTTATTTTTTTATTATATTGTCATTTGTGATTATTATATATACAGGACATAGAATTAGGAGATAGAAAATATAGGACAAGTAAAGAATCCATATATAAATTATATATATATATATGTACTAGATTAAGAAAATACAAATATATAATAAATTTGTATTATTAAAATATAAACATAACATGTATAATAAAATATACTACGGTTAATTAACTAATGTAATATTAAACATTAAATAATTAACATCTAGCTAAGCAATATTGTTTTGAATAAATAACTTATTAATGAGAGACTAACAACTTATTAAAATAGAATACCAACTTATTTCTAAGTATGCTTAGAATAAGCATACGAATTAAAATAAAGAACTTGTTAACAAGTAATATTATAATATATAACTAATAAGAATATTAAAACATACTAATTAATTCATAGGCTACTTAGTAATTAAAACAAATATGATCAAAGCATGCTAAGGACCAAAACAGTAATAACTTTAAATTTAATTTTAAATACTATACATTGGACAATATATATTTAGTATGCATATGAACAATAATTATAAATAACCAATAAATGCTAACTTAAAATAAATAACAAATAAATAATAAATAATTCAATTCATAAGCTACTAAGAATAATATTTTAAGATTAAGTACAAATTAATAACTAATTTAACTAAAAAATAACAAATAAGTAAACAACATAATAAATAATATAATTAAATGAAAAGAAATATAGGAAAAGTAGAGAATTCCATACTGACTAAAAAATAAAAAATAAGAATATATATTATTATATACTAAATAATTAAAATAATTGTTCTTAGGCATGTTTTGTAGAATCTGTGTGACATTGCATAAATAGCCTTAGACCCATTTGGGAATTAGTATAATAGTCCATTTACCAATACATTTACCTCGTGAGGTATTGTTAGGTGGACTGGTGTAATTTCGTTGGATGTATTCAGTTAAAAGATATCTGAGTAAATTGAAGTGCAATGTTGGGAATAAAGTCTGACCTAAGACTTCAATAGCAGAAGTGGCAAGTACCAAGATGGACCAAATCTTAAAGATCCTTCATAAGTTCCAGATGAGACAATCACAAGACCAAGAGTTAGGAAGGTCAATGAAGCTATACAAGGATGGGTGCAATTCACTTTGATGAAGCTAGCAAGAGCCTAACGTCCAAAATGGGCTTGTAGATATAAGAATAAGTTTTGATTCTTTTGATACAAGTTATGGAAGACATGACTTAGAGTTAATGTTTGGGCCTATTGTGGCGTCCCCAAAATCCCCACGTACCAACACGGGGAAATTGAGACGTCCGGATGATGACATCACGGGTCACCACCCTATCGAAGAGTGCCAAGTGTGTGCAAGCGACAAATGTGCACAAGAAGATACGCAGCGGATAGCAAAGTCAAATACTAAGTACCAGAATTTTTCTTAAATAAAATACAAAACGGTTCAAAGGTACATAATAAAATATTACATGATATAAATATTGTTTCAAACCAAACATAAAGCATGAACTCCAACTCAGATCTCCGGCGGAGCCGCATCCTCGGGCTCAGCCTCCTCCTCCTCCTCGAACTCTGCATCAAAATCTACGGTACCAAAAATGGTGCCGCAGGTAAGTAAAATCCAAAACACCACTAGATAAAAACATATTAAACTCAAACAACAAGCATGAATGAATGCCAATGCACAAAACTCCCAAACCATATTTTTCCACGCACGCCAAAAACCCATTTGGCTTAAAAACATAACCTTTAAAACCAAGCCTCGCCATTATCCCAGATAATGGCCCAAACCACCATTTTCCCAGAAAATGGATCACAAGACCATCGCCATTTTCCCAGAAAATGGCCCATATCCGAAAACCATGAAAACCAACCAATTATGCATGCACCATGATCTCCCCTAGGGATCATCCGCACACTCTGGCTCTGTGCCACACCGCAGGTAACGTCTACGCGTGTGACACCTACACGAGTGATGCCCAGACTCGCGCCTCCAACTCGCGCGTACCTGGCCAGGCCATCCTCTAGTCCCCGCCACTAAAAGGACCACGGAGTCGACACGACAGCGTTACCGTATCGTGCGATCCGGTCGTCGCCCGGCGACAACCCAGGGGATGTCACTCAGTATTATCCACTCCCGAGTGACCAGAGGAGCTCCACCGAGATAATAACCCATCCCGGCTTGGGCTCGTGATACGCACACTCCCAAAAACCATTTACGCCAATAAAACATGATTTTATCCAATAAAATAAAATACAAGTGCATGCATCATGTAAATGCCAATTTCAATGCTCGACAAATAAATTCAACCATAGCACAACAAATCAAGCAACTCCGTCCTCCATCCATCCGACCCCCGAACTCCTCGGACTCAGTCCGGAATCAGCGAACCAACCAAATAATTTATTGAAAGAGTAAAATACATTTAAATCTAAAAGTAGCGTTTGGAAAATACTTACAGCGCTATATAGGATTTTTAGAAGGTTCGGCGCGAAGCGAACGGCGATGCGAAAGCAACGTAACAGTGCAAATGCACTGTTCCCGTGGGTCGCAAAATACCCACTTTTGACCGGGGACAAACCAAGACACCAAATTGATAGGGAATGGTCTAGAGATGTTTATGAAGCTAGTGGAAGTGAGTTTTGGCCGTGGGTGGCGGCGAAAACGCCGGTAGGGGCGGAAAAAGGGCAAATCGGAGTTGAGCTCGTGGGAGCCGCTCCGGTGACCGTTTGAGGCCGGGGATGGGTGGGTTAGGTCGGCAAGGAGTAGGGGAAGAAGTGGTGAAGAGGTGGTGGCCGGAGGTGGAGCGACGGCGGCGGATCGGGCCTCAAGCCGTGCGGCTTGTTGGGATTTTTCCGGCCAAACGGCCGGCCGGTTGGGGCTGGGAGTCGGAGGGGATGATCACCGGCCGGAGGGGAGTCGACCGGCAGGGGTGGCGTCGGGCACGACGCCGGCGAACGGCGGGCCTGGGCGGGAAGGCTTTCCGGCGTGGGTGAGGAGAGAGAGAGAAAGAGAGGGACGCGGGGAGAGAGAGAGAGAGCCGAACGGGAGAGGGAAAAAAAGGAAAAAGAAAAAAGAAAAAAGGAAAAAAGAAAAAGAAGAGGAAAAGAAAAGATGAAGGAAATTAATGAGGTCCAGTCCTCACGTCGGAAGTCCAAAAACTGATCAGCCGAAAACGGTAAAAACATAAAACGATTAAAATAAATTAACACTACATCAAATAAATAAATAAACACCAATAAAATATTTTAAACACATCAATAAGCTAAAATAAAATAAATAACTAGTAAAAACCAATTATTTAAATTTTTAAAACCAAAAACAAGCCAAAATAAATTAAATCACAATTTAAATCCAACAGCCAATAAAATCCATTTAAAACTCGATAATTTAAAATAAAAGCACTATAAAATATTTAATTAAATTAAAATATCCCTTCAGTGAAAATACACATAAAAGCGGGTCATCACATCCTCCCCCCCTTAAAACAAATTTCGTCCTCGAAATTTGCAGGTCCGAACACCAACTTGAAACAAGCCATACAATTCCACATAAAACCGACTGCAACCAAGATTAAAAAAAACGTACCGTCATCACTCGAACAAGTAGGGGTACTGCTCCCTCATGTCCACTACTCGCTCCCAGGAGAAATCTTGAGCTAACGGATCTCCCCAGGCCACCTTAACCAGATATATCGTTTTAGACCTTAACTGTTGCTCCTTCCAATCCATGATCTGCGATGGAACAACCTCATAAGTAAGGTCCGGTTGCAACTGAATATTCTCTGGGTCGACAAAACGTGGCTCTTGTTGTCCAAAACTCTTCTTTAAAGACGATACATGGAAGACATTGTATATATCCCCAAAATATTCTGGCAAAGCAACTCTGTAAGCGACGGACCCTACCTTCTCCAAAATCTGAAAAGGTCCAACATATCTCGGATCCAGCTTTCTCTTCTTCCCAAAACGCTTAACTCCTTTCATGGGAGAGACCTTAAGATAAACCCAATCGCCTTGTTCGAAAGACAATTCTCTCCTCCTGGTATCCGCGTAACTCTTTTGACGACTTTGCGCTGCAGCCATGTTATCTCTTATAATCTGAATCTGATTTTGCATATCCTGTATTATCTCGGGTCCAATTATTTTCTTCTCCCCGACTTCATCCCAACATAAGGGTGATCTGCATTTTCTACCATACAGAGCTTCATAAGGAGCCATTTGGATGGATGCATGGAAGCTGTTATTATACGCGAATTCTATGAGTGGCACGTGATTCTCCCAACTTCCTTGAAAATCTAAAGCACACGCTCGCAACATATCTTCAAGAGTTTGAATCGTGCGCTCTGACTGGCCGTCTGTCTGGGGGTGATAAGCAGTACTAAACTTTAATTTAGTACCTAAAGCCGCCTGCAAACTCTTCCAAAAATGGGAGGTGAACCTTGGATCTCTGTCCGACACTATGCTCTTGGGTATCCCATGTAGTCTCACTATTTCCTTTACATACAAGCGGGTCAATTTTCCCAGAGAATCCGCATTATTGACCGGTAAGAAATGAGCACACTTAGTCAGTCGATCAACAATTACCCAAACTGAGTTCTTTCCACTGGGAGTCCTCGGTAAGCCCACTACAAAATCCATAGAGACGTCATCCCATTTCCATTCAGGAACAGGTAGAGGCTGGAGCAAACCTGCTGGTCTTTGATGCTCGGCCTTGACTTGACGGCAAGTGCCACATCTCTCAATATACAAGGCAATATCCCTCTTCATTCCTTCCCACCAATAATTTTTCCTTAAGTCCCGATACATTTTGGTGCTACCCGGATGAACGGAATAGGGAGCCGCGTGAGCCTCCGTCATAATTCGCTCCTTAAATTCCGAGTCCTTAGGAATTACTCTACGATCTCGGAATCGAAGAATCCCATCTTTATCCAAACTGTAGTGCAACGGCCCTCTAGATTTTCTGACCCTTTTTCTAATGTCCAACAGCTTCGGATCTTTTCTCTGAAGAGTCTTCAATTCTTCAAAATCAATTACCCGAATATCAAGAATTGAAGATATCACTTCCTCTTGCTGCGAACTTCCAATAAGGAGCCTTCTCAACCCGCAAAGTAAAGAATCCACTCCAGAAGATTCAGCTTCATCCTCTAAATGTGACTTCCGGCTCAAGGCATCTGCAACTACATTTGCTTTTCCTGGGTGGTATTTAATCTCGCACTGATAGTCGCTTATTAGCTCTAACCATCTCCTTTGCCTCATGTTGAGATTCTTCTGAGAAAATAAATGCTTCAGACTCTTGTGATCGGTGTAGATCTCGCAAACTGCTCCATATAAAAAGTGTCGCCAAATCTTAAGGGCAAACACTATTGCGGCCAATTCCAAATCATGTGTCGGGTAATTCTTCTCGTGGTCTTTCAGTTGACGAGACGCATAAGCCACGACCCGTCCTCCTTGCATGAGAACACACCCCAAACCAAATTTAGATGCATCACTAAAAACAACAAACGGCTCAAGCGGTTTTGGAAGTGCTAAAACTGGCGCAGTTGTCAATCTGTTCTTCAATTCTTGGAAACTCCTCTCGCACTTGTCTGACCAAACAAACTCTGCATTCTTTCTAGTCAAAGCGGTGAGAGGACCGGATAATCGGGAAAATCCCTCCACGAATCTTCTATAGTATCCAGCAAGTCCCAAGAAACTTCGGATCTCGCGCACAGTCGATGGACGCTGCCATGATAAAATAGCTTCCACCTTACTGGGATCAACTGCCACACCGTCCTGGGAAATTACATGCCCGAGAAATCTGACTTCTTCCAGCCAAAATTCACATTTGCTAAGCTTCGCGTACAACTGGTGCTCTCGTAACTTCCCAAGCACTAAGCGAAGGTGATAAGCATGCTCGTCAACATTCTGGGAATAAACTAAAATATCATCAATAAAAACCACTACGAAAGAATCCAGATAAGGTCGAAAAACCCGGTTCATCAGATCCATGAAAGCTGCAGGAGCGTTAGCCAACCCAAAAGGCATCACTTTGAACTCGTAATGCCCATATCTTGATCTAAAAGCAGTCTTGGGGACATCTCTATCTCTTATTCGCAGCTGATAATATCCCGATCTCAAGTCAATCTTCGAGAAGATAGCCGCTCCTTGAAGCTGATCAAATAAGTCGTCAATTCTTGGAAGAGGGTACTTATTCTTTATTGTCACTTTATTAAGCTCTCGATAATCAATACACATTCTAAGAGTGCCATCTTTCTTTTTAACAAATAAAACTGGTGCACCCCATGGCGAAGTACTTGGCTGGATAAACCCCTTGTCGACCAACTCTTGCAACTGGGCTTTCAACTCTTTCAACTCGGCTGGTGCCATACGGTAAGGGGCTTTATGCACAGGAGCCGCCCCGGGTTCTAGATCGATAGCGAACTCCAACTCGCGGACTGGAGGTAACCCCGGCAAATCATCTACGAACACATCGGGAAATTCTCCTACCACTGGAAAATCTGCCAAGGACTTGTTCCCAATTGGCGTAGACGCCACTTGAACCAAAAAGGCATCCGCCCCACAAGCAATATCTTTCTTCGCTTGAATTGCCGATATAACCATCGGCTTCTCTTTTAATTTACTTCCCATAAACTCTAAACAACCACCATCTGGGAGTTGAAAACTGATTACCCGACTTCTGCAATTTATACTTGCACAATACCGATATAACCAATCCATGCCGAGAATAATATCAAATCCCAACAACTTGAACACCACCAAGTCGGCATCAAGGGTCCTACCACCAAAATCCAAGGGACAACCCAACGCAACTTTAGAACAACAAACCATTTCACCATTCGGAAGACTCACCACTAACGATCCTGGTAGGGGTCCCGTAACCAAATTACATATCCGAGCGAACGTAGAAGACACAAATGATTGAGATGCACCCGAATCAAACAATGTGCAAGCATAAAAGTCATATAACCGAACTCTTCCTGAACCAAACACATACACCCACAAAATCCGAAACAAACAAACATCAAACCACACCAAACATCAAATCCAAAAATTAGTTAATTTAGAACCATACCTGTAATCACTCCAGCATCGTGGGTCGCTGGTGCCTCATCATCCACCTCTCCAGGGGTAAGAGCATACACTCGAGCCTGTGCTACTTGTCTCTGATTAGCTCTTCCACCACGTCGACCTCCACGGCTTCCTTGAACTGTATTAGGACACTCACGGGCAAAGTGTCCCTGCTGGCCACAATTATAGCATCGAGCTCCACCCAAAGTGCACTCACCCGTATGAGCTCTATTACACCTCATGCAAACGGGCATCCGACCTCCTATACGCACTCCTGAGGCAGCTTGTGGTCGAGTTCCAGACCGCTGAACAATTTTCTGAGGCGATCCAGAGCTACTTCCTTCTCCAGTAAAACTTCGCCTTTTATGTCCCGGAGGGGAACCCATACTCAAATTATTCTCCCGCTCCACGAGGGTGGCCACATCCACTAAATCCTGAAAGGTGGATATCCGGTGGCTGACTACCAACCGGCGTATATCGGGGCGTAGACCCTCCTGGAAACGCTCAGCTTGCATCTCCTCTGTGGCGATGAGGTGGGGAGCAAATTTCCCAAGTTCTACAAACCTTCGGGAGTACTGTTCCACGGTCATGCTCCCTTGGACCAAGTGTGAGAACTCTCTTGCTTTTTGCCGCCTTACAGAAGCGGGAAAGAAGCGGTTATTAAATTCCTTCTTGAAGCGCTGCCAAGTCACCGCGGCAAAAGACCCCAATTCTGACTCCAGCATTATTCTTTTGGTATCCCACCAATCAAAAGCAGTGCCTTGTAACAGATAGCTGGCGTAGAGAACTTGTTGCGCCTCGGTGCAACCACATACCTCAAAAGTCCTCTCCAAGTCCTTGATCCACTTTCCAGCTTGTAGTGGATCCTCGTCTCCAGTGAAGTGGGGAGTCCTATGCGCCAGAAAGCGCTCATACGTGCACCCCGCTTGCACTCCTCCACTGGACCCTCCTGGTAGCAGCCATGGCCCTCCTTGTTGCCAAGGCCCTCCTTGTTGCCAAGCCCCTCCTTGCTGCCAAGGTCCTCCTTGTTGCGGCCAAGGACCTCCAGGTTGTGGGCTAGGCACTCCTTGCTGAGGCCTAAAATTTTGCTGCATAAATTCTGTCATTTGCCGTATAGCTTGGGCAATGGAGTCATCTCTCTGTGTATCATCCCGTGGCCCTTGTGTAGATTTCCTCGGTCTCACCATTTTACCTGCCACCACAACCTTTGACCCCCTTTTAAAAAAAAAAAATAAAACCAATAACATAAAACCAAACCAAAACCAATCCACATAACAAGAAAACAAAAACAAATCAGCAGCAATAACATAACTAATTAAATAAAACAACCAAACAAGCTCAAATAAATTCAAAACAACTAAACCACGTCAAAAAGCAATATTACTTAAAATAAATTTTAAAACACAACTAAAAAAAAACATTCTGGTACCTCTCCTATGGGACATGTGGTTTTACCCAGAGCCAAACCGCTCTGATACCACCTGTGGCGCCCCCAAAATCCCCACGTACGGAAAACGGGGAATTCGAGGCGCCCGGATGGTGACATCACGGGTCACCACCCTATCGAAGAGTGCCAAGTGTGTGCAAGCGACAAATGTGCACAAGAAGATACGCAGCGGATAGCAAAGTCAAATACTAAGTACCAGAATTTTTTTTTTAAATAAAATACAAACGGTTCAAAGGCACATAATAAAATATTACATGATATAAATATTGTTTTAAAACTAAGTACAAAGCATAACTTCAAATCAGAACTCCGGCGGAGCCGTATCCTCGGGCTCAGCCTCCTCCTCCTCCTCGAACGCTGCATCAAAATCTACGGTACCAAAAATGGTGCCGCAGGTAAGTAAAATCCAAACACCACTAGATAAAAGCATATTAAACTCAAACAACAAGTATGAATGAATGTCAATGCTCCAAAACTCATAAATCATATTTTCCACGCACGCCAAAAACCCAACTGGCTTAAAAACATAACCTTTAAAACCAAGCCTCGCCATTATCCCAGATAATGGCCCAAACCACCATTTTCCCCGAAAATGGATCACAAGACCATCGCCATTTTCCCAGAAAATGGCCCATATCCGAAAACCATGAAAACCAACCAATTATGCATGCACCATGATCTCCCCTAGGGATCATCCGCACACTCTGGCTCTGTGCCACACCGCAGGTAACGTCTACGCGTGTGACACCTACACGAGCGATGCCCAGACTCGCGCCTCCAACTCGCGCGTACCTGGCCAGGCCATCCTCTAGTCCCCGCCACTAAAAGGACCACGGAGTCGACACGACAGCGTTACCGTATCGTGCGATCCGGTCGTCGCCCGGCGACAACCCAGGGGATGTCACTCAGTATTATCCACTCCCGAGTGACCAGAGGAGCTCCACCGAGATAATAACCCATCCCGGCTTGGGCTCGTGATACGCACACTCCCAAAAATCATTTACGCCAATAAAACATGATTTTTCCAATAAAATAAAATACAAGTGCATGCATCATGTAAATGCCAATTTCAATGCTCGACAAATAAATTCAACCATAGCACAACAAATCAAGCAACTCCGTCCTCCATCCATCCGACCCCCGAACTCCTCGGACTCAGTCCGGAATCAGCGAACCAACCAAATAATTTATTGAAAGAGTAAAATACATTTAAATCTAAAAGTAGCGTTTGGAAAATACTTACAGCGCTATATAGGATTTTTAGAAGGTTCGGCGCGAAGCGAACGGCGATGCGAAAGCAACGTAACAGTGCAAATGCACTGTTCCCGTGGGTCGCAAAATACCCACTTTTGACCGGGGACAAACCAAGACACCAAATTGATAGGGAATGGTCTAGAGATGTTTATGAAGCTAGTGGAAGTGAGTTTTGGCCGTGGGTGGCGGCGAAAACGCCGGTAGGGGCGGAAAAAGGGCAAATCGGAGTTGAGCTCGTGGGAGCCGCTCCGGTGACCGTTTGAGGCCGGGGATGGGTGGGTTATGACGGCAAGGAGTCGGTGATGAAGTGGTGAAGAGGTGGTGGCCGGAGGTGGAGCGACGGCGGCGGATCGGGCTTCAAGCCGTGCGGCTTGTTGGGCTTTTTCCGGCCAAACGGCCGGCCGGTTGGGGCTGGGAATGATCACCGGCCGGCAGGGGTGGTGTCGGGCACGACGCCGGCGAACGGCGGGGCTGGGCGGTGAAGGCTCACGGCGTGGGTGAGGAGAGAGAGAGAAAGAGAGACGCGGGGAGAGAGAGTCCGAGCGGGAGAGAGAGAGAATAGGAAAAAGAAAAAAAGGGAAAAAGAAAAAAGAGAAAAAGAAAAGAAGAGAAAAAGAAAAGATGGAAGGAAATTAATGAGGTCCAGTCCTCACGTTGGAAGTCCGAAGACTAATCAGCCGAAAACAGTATAAAAACATAAAACGATTAAAATAAATTAACACTACATCAAATAGATAAATAAACACCAATAAAATATTTTAAACACATCAATAAGCTAAAATAAAATAAATAACTAGTAAAAACCAACTATTTAAATTTTTAAAACCAAAAACAAGCCAAAATAAATTAAATCACAATTTAAATCCAACAGCCAATAAAATCCATTTAAAACTCGATAATTTAAAATAAAAGCACTATAAAATATTTAATTAAATTAAAATATTCCTTCAGTGAAAATACACATAAAAGCGGGTCATCACACCTATTGTTATTGAAGGCTTTCAATTTATTTAATTCATTTAAAATAACTTATTTTATTAGTTTAGAATAATTAGTTTTATTATGGAATGGACTTAAGAGGGGCTCCTCTTCAAGGGTGTTTTGGGAAAGTTACTTTAGTAACTAGGGTTTTATGTTAAGCATCAAGGGGGCGTCAACCATAGTGTTTTCCTTGGGGTATAATTCGACTAGGGTCATATGTGGAAAAAGGAGCCTTATTTTGGCCTGGGGTTTTAATTAGGTTTTTATTTAAATACTCTTTGTAGCCTCATTTTTAAAAGTTTATGAAATTTGATAAATTTTATTATTGTGAGTTGAGTTTATTTCCTCTTGTTCTTGAATGAACTTTTAAACTTATCAAAAGCAAATCATAACCTTTGTAGCATTCTTTCTTATAATTTAGGTTATTAAGACAGGTTCTTCAATAGGTCTAGATTTTCATATAATCTAAGTTCTTGAAATGAGTTCCTCAACAAGTCTAGATTTTCCATTGGCTTGACTTTGTGGCTTTCTTGAGTTTCAAATTGAGTGTGGCTTCAAGGGATTCCATTCTTGTAGGTTCACATCAAGAAGCTTATATACATGATGAATGGTTAACATTTTGCCCTCCATATCTTCGTAATGTTGAGAAATGATTTAATCGTGAATAGTGAAATGCTGATCTTGCTGCTTCTCCTTCTCGTGAGCTACCTGTGTTTTCTCAGAATGTATGACCTTTGGGTGCACAAACGGGGTATGACTTAATTGGTGGTGAGTTAAGAAAAGCTCAGTGGTACGTATTGAATAATTGTTGGGAGATTGATGACTATTTAAGATATGTCGCCACATACTTAGGATAATTTTAAATTAAAAAATTTAATTATAACGAATGTTTTCAAATATTATATTCTTTTGCACTTATATACAGTGCGCACATGAACAAACTTAGAACAGAAGGTGTGCAGAATATAGAAGCGAGACACGAAGAAGAATTTTCTGGATGGTTTGAACAATGCGTATGCATTTAAATATCAAATAATGTAAATGTTTTTTAAACCATTTCAATTCTAAATGACTAAATAATATTTTGTCAATACTTCAATTGTTAGATTTTAGAACAACGTGCTCATGATCTCGCATCAGTTTCTTTTGAATTGTTTGCATTGGCCCCTGATCCGTCACACAGAGCACTTCGATACACTGCATGCACGGTTCGAGGTTACAGATTTCATACTATGGATTGTGAACATAATCGAAAGATGCAAAACTATGGAGTGTTGGTCAATGAAGTCATAAAATAAATGATATTGATTACTATGGTGTCATACATGACATGATCGGATTGAAATACCTAGGTGGAAACGTGACATATGTTTTTAAATGTGATTGGTGGAATCTAGGCTGTAGTCAGGTTTTGATACATAGGATAGTCACTATACGAGTGTTAATATTGCATCTAAATGGTAAGAAAATGATCCATTCGTATTGGCTTGTCAAGCTACCCAAGTCTATTACTTGATTGATACAATGAAAGAGCTGATAAAGATAGTGGAGAGATATCTTGGTGAGTCGTACAAAAATTTGTCCTTGAAATATCTATGATGTAGGAATGGTAGCATATAACAAGAATAGTGGAGATGTAGATGACACTCTGATTATAGAGGCCTACCAGGAAGATGGAGAAGATATTAATTTATTTGTTGACCTTGGTACACTTGAGCTAATCATAGAGATGACGTCCCACCCATGCATCACTACGCATCCATATTAAATGATCATTCAGTTGAAGTAAGTGAGACAAAAGAAGAAGTAGAATCTGATGATGACGATGAAGATGAAGAAAAATCCAAAGAGGAAGTCAATGAAGAAGATGAATAAGAGGTTGATGATGACGATGAAGATTTTATTGAAGGCAATTTTGAGACAAACACAGACTAAAAAAATCTAAAGATGAAGAATAAAAGTACTAACTATTTTATTTACATAGGTGACAGTACAATATCACTTTTCATAATTTATTCTAATATAATTCTTTTATCATATCAATCATTTTCAAGGATGCCACTAATTAAAACGATAACGAAAAAATGTGCCTCCCCTCCAAGTCCCAAATTAGCTGACAACTCCCCAAATAAGGAATCCACTCCTCAATAAGTTGATACACAAGAGACAGACAGCCAGTTGACACCTACCAGTAAGGAAATGTGATAATTAATTATATTTTAATACTTCATTTAATAATTTTAAATATATTATCTGATGTCTTATCATGTCGCAGTTGTGGCTTAACACGTGGCCTCGCGCTTGAAAAAAATAGAAGGTATGAAAAAATCAAGGTCATCATTCCTGATAACTCTACTAGGAGAGTGGATGATAGTGCAGCTTCTCTATCCTCCTATGTTGGCACACTTGTATGAGCTTATGTCCCATTTTATGTGCGTAATGGAGAAGTGTTTCAAATGAGATTAGGGATCATGTTCAGAGTTGTGCACAGGTGAGTTTATGTGCGATAGTAAATTTTTTAAGAGATGTTGATTAAATATATTTTTGACATAATTGACTTCTTAGGATGAATTCGGCCTCAATTTTGGTCATAGTGAAGATGTGCGAACTATAAATGAGTTGATGGCTACATTATTTTGGCGTCACAAGAGACAATGTCATAACCACTTCAAGAAATTTGAGACATTGGAAGAGGCCGCTTAGTCCCCTTTTCAGAAAATGAAGTTAAACGATTGGAAAAAGTGTTGTGATCTTTTCGCAAGTTCAGATTATCAGGGTATTCTAGACTTATACCCTATAACTTATTTACATTTATATTAGTTAATTAACATCGTATATAATTTTAAAGCACTTATGTTCTATAAATGTATAAAATAGAATGGCTTTGACTATCTACCATTGAGCTGGTTCAAGGTCATTCTAGCATCTTGCTGTTAAAATGATAACTAATAACTTATGGAAATTCACTAATTGTTATCATATTTTTTTATTTAAGTACTAACATTATTTTTTAAAATTACTTATGTGGCTTTATTAGAAACGTGATGATCCTGAAAACTTCTCCCACTACAACACAATTGGTCTTCTGTGAGTGAGAAAACCATCACAAAAAATGACCAAAATGTCACTAAATATATTTGGTGACAGTTTTACCGTCACCTAATGTGCATCACAAAAAAACAGTTGGTGACAGTTTACTATGCAACCTTCATTAAAAATATTTTTAATGACGGTTGGAGGTGTTCGATTTGGTGTAATGTTTGAACGTTGCATTTTTCTGTGACGGTTGAAATATGTCATAGAAAGTAACGTTCGAACGTCCAACGGAACATTTGAACATCAACCAAACCGATTGTCATTAGAATAACAGAAGTTGACGTTCATTAATTATAGTTCGAACATATTATATTTATATTCGAATGTTTATACGTTTGAACGTTAGTTACCTTATACACTTGAATGTCTGATCGAACGTTAATGGAGAAATGTTTGAACGTAACCGGTATAACGTTCAGACGTTAGGATCAATGTTAACGGATAAGCGTTCGAACGCAACTGGTACATGCAAACGTTTGTTCGAACATTAATCATTTAAACATTTGAACGTTTTGTTTGTTTGAGGGGACATGTAACGTTCGAACATTGGGTTGTATATTTGGAAGTTATAATATAATTTTGTGTAATTATCTTTGAACATTAGTTCGTATGTGAACCAATGTTTGAACGTACAATTAGAAATACTAATTTCATAAAATTAAAAAATATATAAATTATATTATATTACTCCATCATTTAACAACTAACAATGTCTTATAAAATTTCAAAATTAGATATTAAAAGTTATATAAAATAATAAAATTGATAAAATTCATTTCTTTTTCTTTTCTCACCCACTGTGATTCTATTGCAGTGACATAACACTCTTCATTTGCACCATCATTTCTGCTACACTTGCTCTCTTGGACTTCATTGTGTATTCTTTACTCTTGTTGTCTTTGTTGCTCTTGCAAACGCATCTCTAAATCAGACTAGTGTTCCGAAAGAGACTCCAACTCTTGTTGTCTCGACTTCATATACTCATTTTCTCGCCGTGCCGCTTCACAATATTCTCACAACAATATTTCTAAACATATTAATTCATCAACATACACCATAAAATCATAAAATATTCACAACATATTCACAATATTTCAAATCTATATCACAACATATTCACAATATTCCCACAACAATAATTTTAAATATATTAATTCATCAATATACACCATAAAATCACAAAATATTCACAAAATACTCACAATATTTCAAATCCATACCATAACATATTCACAATATTCCAAAACCAATATTTCTAAACATATTAATTCATCAATAAATATTCGCAAAATACTCACAACATATTCATGGGGTATATTGATGAATTAATATGTTTAGAAATATTATTGTGGGAATATTGTGAATATGTTGTGATATGGATTTGAAATATTGTGAGTATGTTGTTACTATTTTGTGACTTTTAGAAAAGCTACGCTAGATCCCGTGTCGCCTTCTTGAGGCGGTAGTTGCTCAAATTGGGGACACAATGGCTACTAGGGGTGAAAACGGTCCGGTCTGGTCGGGTTCGGTCCGGTCCAATTCGATCCATCATTTTTTTGGTCTATCATTTTTTCTGGACCGGACCGGACCAAACATCTAGTCGGTCCGGTCCCGTTCTGTCGGTCCATTCGGTCCGATCCAATTATTATTTTTATTCTTTTTTTTTTCTAAACAAATCAATTAAACATTTTATTTAAATTACTAAATTAAAATTAAGTAAATTATTAATGTAGATTATGTAACTAACTTATTAAAAAAATAATTTATATGGTCAATGATACATATTATAAATTATATATACATACATAATACATATTATAAATTATAAATTATATTTATGTATAAATTATAATATATATACTATATACATATATACATAATGGGGAATTGATATTAGGTTAGTTAATTTATAATTTACCAATTGCTTTATATTTACTTACAACTTAGGTATTTTACAAAAAATTTATCTAATAACTTTAATTAGATATAGATGTAGATGTTAGTAATTAGTTAATGGTGAATTGGTTATAAGTTAATTGATAATATACACTACTTAATTAATAGAATATTATTTTGTAATTAAATATTTAAAATTTTATATTATAAATGGGAATAGGTTAGATGAAAATTACATAATTAATTATATAATTATTATATAAAATAATATATATAAAATAAAAATATATTTTTTAATTCGGTAGGTCCGGTCCACTTCGGTCTGAGGAATCGTGGACCGTGGACTGGACCGAACTAATTCAGTTCGAGGAAGCATGGACCGAAACCGAACCCCATGTTTTTCAGTCTGGTTGGTTTTTCTGGTTCGGACCGACCGTTTTATAGCCCTAGTGGCTACATCAGCTCTAGGCACATCTAATGTGAATGTAGGCACATCTGCTTCATCTAAGGGCCCTGCTACTCTATGGCCATTCATGATGTAGACTGGTCGGATGCCAAGGATACTGCTCCTAAGATTGGTGATGCCGAGCGAGATGAGGATTTCTTCATCCTCATTGGCGGAGACCACACACAACTCGAGAGGCCAAACTCGTTCAATCAGAGTTAGCTGATGCCTTTATTCCACATGTTGCAAAAAATATAGATCTTGTGGGACATAAGACCACATTCAGTCGGGCTTGCACACAATTTTTGATAAGATTGGCATGTGGAGAGCCCATCGACTTGCCACTCATCATATTTGAGAGGATTCATTCCGAGGTTAGCATCGTCTCAATGGACAACCTCCCCATACAGAGTCATCCTCAGCCGACTATTATTGGGGTGGGGAGTGTCACTCCAGGTGGAGGAGATGATGATAGACCATATGAACCCAATCAACATGACCACACACCATTGGAGTATTGGACAGAGGAGCGGGTCTGCTCGGCATTAGCTTGATCCTATACTAGATCTTATTCTTCCAAACCAGTTTGGGCCTGGTGTTGATGGGCTCCAAGGTGGATTGAGTCTTAAAGATCCATTGCAAGTTTCAAATGAGGCAATCACAAGATCGAGAGCTAAGAAGAGCAAGGAAGCAATGTAAAGATTAGTGCAATCCACTTGAAAAGAGTCTAGCAAGAGCTCAATATTCAAGATAGGCTTAAGAGAAAAAGATCCAGTTCGCATCCATGTGATACAAGCAATGAAAGAGTGCAATATAAATCAAGACCTATTATTATGTTTACGTGATTGAAGGCGTTTGACTTGATTATTTCATTAAAATAGTTTATTTTAGTAGTTTAGAATAATGGGTTTCATTATTAGAAGCACTTAAGGGCATGTTGGGAAACTTATTACTTCATTGAACTAGGGTTTCAAGAGGGTTACTGTAGCGTGGCACTATTCATAGAACTGTAGGGTGGCACTGTTCACTCAAGGATATTTTTGGAAGATGGGGGTTTATTTTAGCCTATGATTTTAATTAGGTTTTAGTTTAAATACTCTCGATTGCCTCCTTTTAAGAATATATGAAAGTTTATGAAAATTGAGAAATTTTATTCATTGTGAGTTGAGTTTATCTCCTTTTGTTCTTGATTGAACTTATTAAAGGTAAATCACAATTTTTGTGGCATTCCTCCTTTGTAATCTGGATTTTTGTGACAGGTTCTTTAACGGGTCTAGATTTTCATATAATCTAGATTCTTGAAATGAGTTCTTCAACGGGTCTAAGCTTTTCCATTGACTTGATCTTGGCTTTCAACTTGTCTCTGATACCAAATGATATAAACCTGCTAGAATAGGAATCCCTTGAACCTACAATCAATTTGAAAACTCACACAAGAAAACCAAAATCAAGTCAATGGAAAAACCTAGACCCGTTGAGGAACTCATTTCAAGAACTTAGATTATATGAAAATCTAGACCCGTTAAAAAACCTGTCTCAAGAACTTAGATTACAAATGAGGAACGCCACAAAGGTTGTGATTTACTTTTAATAAGTTCAACCAAGAACAAGAAAAGATAAACTCAACTCACAATAAATAAAATTCATCAATTTTCATAAACTTGCATATATTCTTAAAAGGAGGCAACCAAGAGTATTTAAACTAAAACCTAATTAAAACCCTAGGCTAAAATAAACCTCTATCTTCCAAAAATACCCTTGAGTGAATAGTGCCACGCTACAGTTACCTTCTTGAAACCTTAGTTCAACAAAGTAATAAGTTTCCCAACATGCCCTTAAATGCTTTTGATAATAAACCCAATTATTCTAAACTAATAAAATAAGCAATTTTAATGAAATAAATAAGTCCAAGGCCTTCAATCACATAAATATAATAATAGCCCTAATTTATGTTGCATTCTTCCATTGCTTGTATCATGTGGATGAGATCTGGATTTCTTTCTCTTAAGCCCATCTTGAATATTGGGTTCTTGATAGACTCTTTCCAAGTGGATTGTGCTAATTCTTGCATTGCTTTCTTACTATTCTTAACTCTCGAAATTGTGATTGCCCCATTTGAAACTTGCAAATGATCTTTAAGACTCGGTCCACGTTGGAGCCTATCAGGTATTGCTCCCCCTATTGGGAATAGTAGTCAGCAGCTGACGGGTGCAGTTGCGGGGGATGTGCCCACTGCTTAGGTTGATGCAATGATGGCAAATATGAAGGCACATATGGACCAACAGATCGATAGACTGATTGCACATGTAGATCGGACTGTCACACAGGTTGCCAATCATGTAGATGTCCTAAACAATAAGGTTGAGATATTGATTAAGGAGTTTCGATCATTTGTAGACCAGCAGTTCTGAGTGTTGTTTGCAAAATTTAATCATATTTTGTATTTTGTTTTCAATATATGTAATGGACAATATTATTTAATGTATCTATTGATTTTTAATTTCTATTCTACTGTTTCTTTAATGTTAGATTATCCAACTTTAGTATTAAATTACTGCACTTCAAATCTTTTTTAATTTAATATTTTTTAATCTTTTTCGAATATTTAATGGGGCCCTGCTGCCTTGCCCCAATTCGCCCCCGCCCCTGAATGGGGCCCCTACCACTCATCTAGCCCAGCTTATATATATATAAACACAAATCTATATTATAATCAATTTTAAAAATTTAAATTTACATATAACGTTCAAACGTTAATATTTAACGTTCGAATGTTAGCCCTAAAAATTTTCACGTTCGCACATAAGTAACCTCAATGTTCAAACGTTGGCAGTAAAAATCTTCACATTCAAACAAAAATTTGCCACGTTCGAACCTAAAAAAAATCATCCTACGTATTTAGTGACGGTTTCCACAAACGGTCAAGGAAAATGTATTTTGGTGACGGTTTGGAGACTGGCACAATTTCTAAACCGTCACTAAAAATCATTTTTTTTGTAGTGTCCCTCATTCATTTCTATGTTGCTACTCACACCGATGAGCATAGTGAGTGGATTGATCCTGTGACTAAAAATAATTATGTAAGTGATGTTATTTTCTATGAATAAATTATGCAACATGTGAATAAATATTATGTTTGATTTGTATTTCTTTTAATATGTTAGTTATTATGTGGTTTCTTTATAATTGCAGAAAAAAATGATTGAGATGTAATCAACTTCTGAAGAATCATCTTCTAGTGACATGGACATATTCACGCAAGTGCAGGAGACCAAGTCTGGTTTGGTAAGAGATTTGGAAAGTTCTTTCAAGCGTGTCAGTTCATCATCCACAACCTCCACTTCAGAAGTTAATAATCTTATCAAGGATTTAGATGCAACAAGCACGTCAAGAAATTGAGCAGATGAAATTGAGATAGCAGAAGTTGGAGTCTCTATTATCATGATAGTTTAATTTAGAGACGCGTTTGCAAGAGCAACAAAAAAAAAACATAAGGAAAGAATACGCACTGAAGTCTAAGAACAAGTACAAAAGGAGATGATGGTCCAAATGGAGTGTGTTATATCATTGCAACGACATCATGGTGGGCAAGGAAAGAAGAAGAAATAAATTTTATTAATATTATCATTGTTTATAACTTTTAATCTATAATTTTGCAACTCTATAAGACATTATTAGCTGTTAAATTTATGTTGTAATATGATACAATTTGTATGTTTTTTAATTTTATGAAATTAGTATTTCTAATCTATACATTTGAATGTAAATAAGAAACGTTCGAACATTGCTTCACATTTGAACATAACACACTTCATTTGAACGTACCCACCCTCATACAATCTAACCTTTCGAATGTTAAATTACAAAATGTTCAAACATTGACCAAACATTTAAACGTTATGCAAATCATGTTCAAACGGTTCTTCATTGACGTTCGAATGCGACATTCAAACGTCAATGGCAGCAAAAGTTCGAATGTAGGAACGTTGGAATGTAAATATTAAACATTTGAAATGAAAACATACACGTAAACTTTTGTTGTTCTAATGTCAATTGGTCAGGTTTACATTTGAACGTTTATATATACGTTCGAATGTTAGTTTCTGTGACAGATTTTAACTGTCACAAAAAATTTTCAAGTTCAAAAGTTACATCTCATGGAAGACTTCGAATTGTCACAAAAAATAAATAAATAAATTATGACAGTTGAATATAATCCGCCACAAATTAATTGGTGTAACGCCTTTTACGTGACGATTGTGGTGAAAATTTCAAACCGTCACAGAATAGTTTTAGTGAAGGTTTTGTCATTTTCAGTTGTTTGAGCTGAAAAATTGCATATTTTAGCTAATTAAAACTAATTTATTTCAACTGCTTCGTGACATTATTATTGGTTTTAGATGGAAAAATAGTTAATAAGCATAAATTCGAGTTGTGATTTTTAATTGATTAATATCATGTTTATGCTTAATTTTATAACTATGATTTAATTAGATAATATTTCCTCACATATATAATATATTTTTAATAATCTTTTTTCTTTTTAATTTATTTCAAGTGTTATTTTTATTTTTTTTATTTGCAGCATAAATAAAATTCACAAGCAATCCGGAAAGAAGCTTTGAAGAAGCATGTGTGAAAAAGAGCTGAAATTAAGTAAGAGCAAGCTGAAAAGTAAAAGTAGTGTTTTACGGCAAAGCAGACGAAAATCAAAGAAAGCAAAAGAAATGGAGGAAAATAAGCTGCATGCACTTCACATGTAGTCAACAATTAAAACCACCGAGAAAAAAAGCAGCTGAAAATGTTGAAAGAGTAGCTACATCACGGAGCACGTGGAATAAAGAAAGGCATTCAACTGCTGGTTTTCTCCGTCGGCGATTGTTGTTTTGTTTTGGTCTGGTCAACTTTTACGGAAAGAAAAGGGAGGCTGGCGTTTATTTTTGGAGTGTGGCCAGGACGTTGGGTGAGGGGAGGTTGAGATGAAAATCAAGGAAAGAAAGAGATAGGGGGCCGAAAGAAGAAAGAGACGTAGACGGGCCGAAAGAGGAAAAGAGAGTTGGGCGTGAAATGAGGAGCTGTTTGAGGCATGACTTGTGGGGGTTGAAGAGAGGGGACGGTTTTTACGGAAAAAAAAGCCAGAAGACGGAAACAGGGAGTGGGACATGAAAAAAAACTACGAATACGTAAGAAAAGTGGACTACTGAAAAGGGAGGTCTTCCTCTAGCCTCGGACGAAAAAAAAACAGAAGAGAAAAAAAATATATAGAGGGCTTCGGAGATGAACCAGGGTTTTTTTTGACATTCAGGAAGGAGTGTTTTTTTTTTTTTAACTGGAGTGAGGATTTTTGGGGCAGAGCAGAAACGGAGATAACGTGAAAGAGAGAGAGAGAGAGAAAGCAGTTTTTCGTGAGGGCTGAGTTTTCTCAAGAAACGGGAGGAGAGCTACGGACAGCAGAGGAGGGAGCTTGGCTTCGGACGGAACAGAACTCTTGTATTTCTCTTGGAGGTGACTTAAACGAATTGGAGTGCACTTTCAGCTCTGTTTTAGAGCAAAGAAACAGAGCAGCAGCAGGGCTGGACTTTCAGTTTTGAAGCAACGCAGAATAGCAGAACAAAGAAGAGCAGCAGTTTACGTAAACTAGCTGGGGGAGTTGGACTGATCGGTTCAGTTGCTACTTCAAGGCAGCGGCAGTTGCTAGCTCTCCCTGAAACAAAGCAACACGAGGGCCATCCATTTTTTTTCTGGTGCTTCGGGCGGAGAAAGAATCAAACGAAGAAAGTTGGTTTAACGTGGACGAGCATATAAACTGGAGACTCTCGGCAGTTGGATGTTTACGGAGAGAGAATGGGCCAGTACATTTGAGCTAGGAACTAAGAGAAACGGGAGGAGAAGCTGGTTTGCAGCTTTGGTGGACGCATTCTGGACAGCAAACGGAACGTGAGGGAAGTTCTTTTCGGCACAATTTTCTCTTCGATCGCTTTTATTTTCTGATCTAAGTTATTTTCATTGTTAGTTTGTGTTTTATTTTATTTTTATCATGGTGAATGTTTGTTTAATTTTTATAGCGCTTGTGTTAAACATGGTCGGCTAAATTTGAATACTAAGGTTAGAGGTGAAGTTTAATGATTTGGAAATTGTTTTCGGATCGACGATAAATTTATTTTGCGAGTTTGATCGATTGAATGATTTTATTATTGGATGTTTTGGTTATCTATAAATTTTTCTTGATTTATTGTGATTTCCGAATACAATGAATGCTTGAGAAATCCCTGTGATAGTCAAATAGAGTTGTAATTTTTTTAATTATCGATCGCTCATGCTCAATCATTAGTAATTATTTTCTTGATCTTAAATGCTAAATCCTCCAATTAAACGGAATCATTATTCTAGTTTAATTGAAGTAATTCGATCGGAAACAATATTTTAAATTATTAAATGGATCCTCGAAACCTTAGTCTTTTCCCATATCAATATATTTTATCATTTTAGTTTTATTTTGTTACGTCAAAAATCATAATTTCAATAATCTCATTTTAGTTTCAATTACACATCTCTTTTAATATTTTATTTTAATTTGTTTGAGAGAATTTTTCACATTAGTCAATCTCTGTGGATTCGATCCTGTAAGGTACTACAACACCTGTATACTTGCAGGTAAAACTGCACTAAATTTTGGTTCATTAATTTGAGTTAAGGTTTAGGCGCAACATCAGTGATGGTTTTGTCTATCACAAAATTCAAATTTTGTTGTAATGACATTAAAATTTCAAATGTCATTTAAAATGTTTAATACCATGTAAATGTTCGAATGTTATCTTCCCAAATTCGAACATATATATAAATATAAATACATATATATATATATATATATATATATATATATATATTTATTTATTTATATCTAACATTTGAATAAAACCAAATAGAGTTCAAATGTAAAACCTTATGTTTGAATGTCTTATACATGCACTATATATGTTTGGATGTGAAATAAAGGTTCCAACGTTGGTTACAATAATTTCAACATACATATGTATATATATATATATGTGTTTGTATATATAGTTTGTATATATATATATATAAACACACACTCAGAGACACAATATTATTCGAACATACAATTTTAGTAATTGAATGATATTGTACAAATAAAAATGAAATAAGCATTTACACAAAACCAAACTATCTCATTTCATCTCATCTCATATAATTATTATAAGTTTTTCAAATTTTTACACAAAATATAATAAACATTTCGGACTTTTTAAAATTCTAAAAGAAAACTAATATTAAAAAATTATATTATAATAATATTTTATTCAACTTTCAATAAAACATCTTATCTGAACTGTGTAACCAAACGAGGCCGTACTCAAACGTTATTTTTCATAAACGGTAGTACGAATGTGTGTTGCATACTATACTTTTTAAAGTGTCACAAAAATGTGAACCAACGTAAAATTTGGACGCCACAACATAAATTAAACTGTCCCATGCCAATATATTGTGAAGGCTTAGGAAAACATTACAAAAAATCATCTTTAGTAATTTTTTTGGTCCATCAAAAAATAAAAAGTACCGTTACAAATAATCAATTTTGCTGTATTGAGCTCACACCATTTTTTAAGAAACTTTAATGGCTTCCTATAGCTTTATTAACAAATGAAACATAAATAAGTCATTTCACATCTGGCCGTACGGTACATGCATGGAATTGCATACCATGGCACAATTGGAAAGTAGATCCCTATATATATATTGAAATATAAAACGCCAATTAAAACAAACACTATCAATATTGGAGCAGAAAAGCAACTGCAAAAGGCAAGGAAGAATAAATCAATTCTTGGTGTTCATGTTGTCCTTCACTATCTCTGCCTTTTCTTTGATGCTTTCCTTTGACTGTTCAGCCTTGCCTAACATGCTGTCTTTCGCCTTTTGGGCTGTGTCTTTGGCAGTTCCCCATACTTCTTCTGTTGTATGCTTTGCCTTCTCAGTGACATCCTTGGCCGTCTCCGACACCTTCCCAGCTATATCTTTTGTCTTTTGAGTCACCTAAGGTTTCATGAATTATTTTGACAAAAAGAAATATATGCAATAATTGTGGAAAATGATTAAGAAGATGAATTTTATTGATCAATGTGCCTAATTGCAAAAGTTGGGTACATGTTCTGCAGCAGAGAAAGCCTTATCATTGATAGATTCACCAGTTTTCTTCGTTTCATTTGCACCTTGTTTAATTGCCTCAGTGGCCGCCGAAGCCTCTTGACGTGAACTGCTTGCCTATGACAAAAAATTTGTTGGCATGCAGCACGTCTTCATAATACTTATTGAATGCAAGCAAAAATATAACTATGTTTATTTAAAAGAGGTTGATCTAGTGGTTCTTGAGTAGTGCGTTATCCACGTAATATTATAATACAGTGTGATCGATGGAAGTGATCGATATCAGAGTACTGTAGTGTATAGCATTTCGTTTTATGCAAAAGAATTATGTGTAAGAAAAGGGGATCCAGTACAAAAACTATACCAAAAAGAGGAGCAGAACAATGAGAAACTTAAAAACCACCTGAAAGATGTCTACATTGCTAATGAAGGCTGTGACTTACATGAATAGGTCTTGGAGTAGAGGCCACAAACAGCCTAGAGTTCCAGGTGGTCCTCGTGGTGATTGCTGCTCTAGATGAACCAAATTTCTGGATGCAGGTCACTAAGGGTAAGCTTGCCATCTTTCCCATATCATGGATTTTAGTTGCTTTAGACACTGAATATATATGATATATATAAAGAATTCCACTTGGACCTTTCTATCATGGAGAGTACTTACCGCATTTGATTGGTTTTAAAACTATCCTTGATAGTCAATGGGATCCAATATTTTAGGACAGTTAGCGTTCACTACGTTCGTAACTTTCTTTTCCAGGATTTAACTAGTATATTGGAATCTTAAGTTACACGTACATTCCATTTAAAAAAAGAAAAAACTTTTTATATATTTAGTTTCAAGTTTGTATTGTTCTTATTTTTCATGCCAAGATAAATTTAGAATAATGTTACATATAATCGTAGAGTATACAAGCGTTCTGCAGTCTTTTTGAAAAAGAGTGGAGTCCACTATAAAACAAAATTAATTTCTTTTTATATAGCCGATCCTGTATTTATTCATTTTTTTTCTAAATGATTGCATAGCGCTTGCACAATAACGAATGCAATTATCATTTCTCATAAATTTATTGGCAATGTCAAATTTATTCATAATGATAATATGCATTTTGAGTATATATTATATACTTTCCTTTTATGAATCGATAAAATTTTATTACATGATCGAGAAGAATATAATTACCAATAAAACAAGAACCCATGTTTAATGGCGGAACCACATGATTGATAGCTAGTGAGTGCAATGTTTTAAAAACTTTCCATGTATATTTAAAATTTTATAAAACTGTAAAAACAAGAAAATCTTAGTATTGTACCGACTAAAAAAACGTGCAGTCCAATAATTTCCATTTTAAAAAACTTTGTTATGACACTTAAAAAAGTAAAATTTATGTACTTGTGTAAATAAAGATAATCCTAACATGTAAGAGAAATTAAAAGTAAAATTTATTTACTTGTGTAAATAAAGTTAACCCTAACATGTAAGAAGAATTATCTCAACTCAAACCGTACCCTAACTTCCTTCACCCTAATCCTAACATGGGCCACGTATTTAATAAACTCCAATGGGCCGGGTTTTAGTCCAAAGTAAACCCGAGTTGTCCAAAAATATTTTTGGGCTTTAAAAAACTTCTCGAGCCCACTTGTGAGAACCGCGTCTAAAGCTTTTAAGAACACACTACTTATGCATTGACATAACCATATTATTTGCTTAAAATTGTATTAGAGAGTAAAGAAATTTGAGAAGAACAAATTTTCTTATTGATTAAATGTGGGTATACACGTGTATATAGAGAGTTTACTTGAGTACAATAATTGCTGTTTGAATATTTGAATTATAGAAGTGATAAGTGCTATCTCTCTAACTTATTAGATAAACTTAATCTTGAATCTTGAGTTGTTGACGAGGTTCTAGGATAAGGTTTATCTTCAATACGCCCCCTCAAGCTTAGCGGGAGTGAAAGTATACTCAGGTTATTGCTGAGAAGTTGAAAACGAGCATGTGACAAGGGTTCTGTAAGAATGTCTACAATTTGGTCTTTGCTGGATAGAAATTGAACTGAGAGTCTTTGTTGTGCTACCAAGTACCGAACGAAGTGAAAGTCAATCTCTGTGTTTTGTGCGAGCATGGAATATGGGATTGGATGAGAGGTATGTTGCACCAATGTTATCACACCACAAAACAGGTGTAGCAGTAATTGGGAAGTGAAGTTCTCGAAGTAGTGATTGTATCCATTGAAGTTCAGCAGCAGTGTTCGTTAATGATTTGTACTTGTTTGAGCTGTAAAATTGCATATTTTAGTTATTTAAAACCAATTTATTTCAACTGCTTCGTGACATTATCATTGGTTTTAGATGGAAAAATAGTTAATAAGCATAAATTCGAGTTGTGATTTTTAATTGATTAATATCATGTTTATGCTTAATTTTATAACTATGATTTAATTAGATAATATTTCCTCACATATATAATATATTTTTAATAATCTATTTTCTTTTTAATTTATTTCAAGTGTTATTTTTATTTCTTTATTTTCAGCTTAAATAAAATTCACATTGGATCCGACCAAAAGCGCATACTAATTGAGAGGAATGAAGAGAAGGAATGATAGCTTTGGGTGGACAAACACATGCGACACAAAGTAAACGAAAGGAGGCTTCTTTCGCGGCAAACCAAAATGGAAATTGCATGCAAACGGAACCACGTTTCAACAAAAAGATAAAAAAGATAAAAAGAGCCGAAAAATAAGAAAAGAGAGAAAAGAGACGTGGGAGAGTTGGATTTTTCAGCTTGAGAGTTTGGACGTAGAGAGCCGTGCATGTTTCGGTGCTTGATTGATTTGGAAGAAGAGAGACGACAAGTTTACATGCGAGAAGGGAGCTGGACGTGGAAAGAAATGGAAGACATGCCGAAATAAATTGAGAAGTTCGGTATTTGACTTGATTGAAGAAAATCACTCGGACAGCAGTGCAGCACACAGCAAGCTGAAATACATGCAGAATGGCATCAACAACTCACGGATGAAAGCAAAGAAAATCACGGCTGGAACTCAAATCTCTCACGGCAGCTCACACATGCATCAATTCAGTACACATGCAGCACATGGACAGCAGCAGAAAATGAAGAAGCAAAACGTGGAAAGCAAAGCAGCAGCTCACGGCTCACAAGCAGGAATTCAACTCACGGCTACACATGCATAAAGTCTTTCACGGCTACACAGCTACACATGCAGAAAACACTTGCAGAAACCATATACATGCACAAACAAAGAGGTTTTACGGCAAACAAGAGAAAAAAGGAAAGAAGAAAAGTGATGTTGTCAATATTTACGGATTCTTTGACTTCTTGCTGGATGGACAGTGATGATTTCGGCTGGAGTTGAACGTGAGAAAGTTGAGAGAGAGACGGGCAGAAATTGGATAAGAAGAGTAGGTGTTGAAAGAGAGGTAGAGACGTGTGGGATTTAAATGGAGAGAGAGACGTGTGGGAGTGAAAAAAATTGAGGTATTAAATTGACTGATGCGGAGAGCAGGGGGAGTTTCAGACAGAAATCAAACAAAGAAAAAAAAGAAAGCCGAAAGAAAAGGAGGAGGAGCTCGGAAGAAGGGGCTAACGTAGAACTGTGTTTTAAAAAAAACCTTGAGGAAACTTGCTCTGTTTTTAGTGGGAGAAAACAGAGGAGTGAATTTCTTTTGGATTGATAAAAAAGTCAGTGGAGGATTAAAAACTTTAATGGCTTGGCCCTCTGGGATCAGCCATTAATGCAACGTGATTATCTGGTAAACTCATTTAATGCGATGAGATCTTCTGGTGCTGCTTTGAGTCCAATCCCTTTCTCTTGGCGTGTTTCCTTCTCTTTCCTCCGGCTTAGCTTCCCCTGTAATGTCCCATCTTGGCCCAGATAGTTGTCCTTGATTTACATGGGCTATGGGTTCTTCCCAAACCATTGGAAAAAGATGGGATTATGCAGGTTTGGGCAGGGCTCTCTCGGGCTATCTGGAATATGGGGAACCTGCTTGATGTTGGGCTTGGGCTAGCCCCCGTGGACCTCAGGCCCCCGACGAAAATACCCTCAACACATAGGATGAACACGGGTTAATGGAGCAACATAAGAGGGAGTCGAAATATAGACATATTGTTAGTTGAGTTGCTATCTAAATCTTCAACTGTAGTGGAGCACACCAAAGCAAACCCTAGGTGATGAGGCACACTAGGGATGGATAGATTAGATTGTTGTGGCTACGAGGTGTCCTGCACAAAGGTGTTAGTTGCTGTAAAATAAGGTAAGGGTGAGAAATCAAAGGAAAGAGAGGCAGTGGCTGTAGAGGATGAGTTTATATTTGAAAGAGTAGAATAAGGAAAGAGTTGTTCATTAAAAACAACATACCTAGACACATAAACACGACCAAAGGAGACATCAAGACATTTATATCCACGATGGCATGAATTGTATCCAATGAAAATGCAGGTTTTGGAATGATATTCAAGCTTAAGATTGTTGTATGGACGTAAGCAAGGCCAACATGCACAACCAAAGACACAAAAGAAGTTATATGAAGGTTTTTTATGGAACAACACTTCAAATAGAGAGTGATTGTTTAAGATAGGAGTGAGAATATAGTTTATTATAACATGCAGTGGTGAATGCTTCTTCCCCAAATTGGTGAGGCATAAAGGAATGGGCAAGGAGGGACAAGCCTATTTCAACAATATGTTGATGTTGGTGCTCAACAGATCCATTTTGCTAGTGGGTGTGTGGGCATGTAAGACAATGGATAATTCCATTTATTTGACAAAATGATTGAAGCCGACGATATTCCCCATCCCAGTCACTTTGGATTGATTTTCTTTTTAAGTTGAATTGTCGTTCAACGAGTGCTTTAAACTAAAGAAAAATAGACATAACATCATATTTGAGTTTAATTGGAAATAACTAGATAAATTTACTAAAGTCATCAACAAAGTTGACATAATAACGACTCCCAGAATGAGAGATGGTAGAGGAACGTCCCCATACATTAGTGAAAATGAGATCTAAAGGCTTAGTGGACTTGGACTTAGTCACAACAAATGGTAAATTACGGCTCTTGGCCATTTGACACTCGGAGCATACAAGATCTCTTTTATTGGAAGACAAAGGTAGGTGAAAACGAGACACTACTTTGGACACGTACAATTGGATAGGGTAAATGACCAAGACGTCAACGCTAATTTCTAAGAGAAACACGAACACCAAGAAGATCCCAAGGAGAAGAGGAGTGGGAGGGTAGTTGCATGGAGTAAAGACCCTTATGAAGTGGTCCACGATGAAGTACCATTTTTGAAGAACAATCTTTGATGAGAAAATGATTGGCATGAAATTCAAAAAAGACATTGTTATCTTTAGCAAATTGTTGCACAGAAAGAAGCTTTTTTGATATGGCAGGAACATGTAAGATGTCATTGAGCATAAAGGTTTTGTTGGAAGAAAGGAATTGGTAGGAGCCAATGTGAGAGATAGGCAAACCTGTGCCATTGCCAATCTGAATTTGATCTATAACAATGTACTCATTAGTCCTGAGATTCAAGTTGTTGAGATCAGTAGTGAGATGGTGTGTTGCTCCTGTGTCAGGATGCCACTCATTATTGTAACCCTGTTGGGGTGTGGCTAGCAAAGCTTGGGAAGGAGACTAAGAGGTGTCGTCATTCTAATATGAAAGATCAAAACAATGGAAGCATTTTAAGGCTGTTTGATCAGGCTTCCCACACACTTGACATGTGAAACAACAGCTTCCTGTGTTTGAATTGCTGGGAGAGGAACCTTGGCCTCTATAAGAATTGCGCTCCCTTGATTGATGTCCAAAACTTGGAGAACGTTGACCACGTGCCCTGTTGGAGTATTGTCAAGAAGGCATATTTGCTGAAGAGTTTTGCAAACTAACAGAATTATGCTAGTGCTCCAGATGCATTTCATGAGAGAGGAGATGGTTGTAAAGCTCCTCAATACTCATAGGGTCGATGCAAGTGGTGACAAATGTCACAAAAGGGTCCTAATCTAAACCCAAACCAGCGAGAATGAAGGAAGTAGCTTCATCATCAGTCTAAGGATGTCCAGCGGTAGCAAGTGTGTCACAGAGTCCTTTCACATGTTGAAAATAATGAGGAATGGATAAATTTCCTTTCCTCAAATTTGCCAACTAAGTGCGAGTATGAATAATACGTGCACAAGAATAAGTGTTGTTCATTCTCTCAAGAACAAGCCAGACCTCATGAGAAGTGGGATATCCAATCATTTGGGCAAGAATTCCTTCTATCAAGGAAGACACGAGGATGTTGAGCAAGATTTGATCCTACTTGAACCATCAAGATATCCAAATACTTCCTAGCCACATAAAAATGGAATGATTTGAGCTATCCAAAGTAGAAAATTGTCCTTGCCAAATTTGACAGTGACTGGTTGTGGGATGTTGATTAAGGGCAATATAGAGGTGGTAGATTGAGATGTTGAGGAATCATAGTCAACAGAGGAAGACATATTGATGTTAGTCGGATTGGCTCTTGATACCATAAAGAAATCTGAGAAGAAAAAAATTTCTTATTGATTGAATGTGGGTATACACGTCTATATAGAGAGTTTACATGAGTACAATAACTGTTGTTTGAATATTTGAATTATACAAGTGATAAGTGCTAACTCTCCAACTTATTAGGTAAACTTAATCTTGAATCTTGAGTTGTTGTTGAGGTTGTTGCGAGGTTCCAGGATGAGGTTTATCTTCAATAAAGGGTGTAACAGGCGATCAAGGTGAAGAACGAGCAAGATGATGGAAAGCAAAGAATAAGCAAGCATAGCATTGTGAGCAAGCAAGGTCAAGGGGGAGCAAATGGGAAGCAAGCAGAGCATTGAGGGAGCAAGGTCGAGGGCAAGCTAAGATAGACGAGCATAGAATTGGATGAGCAAGGTGATAAGCCAACAAAGGATACGCGAAGCATAGTATCGAGCGAGCAAGGAAATAGGCAAGCAAAAGCCTAGGTGAGTAATAGGGGTCATGACGAAAAGATATCGTAATCCAAAAAATCTAGGCATCCTGAGATACCTCCAGATCATCTGGTATATGGCGTGCCTTAGTATGAAACGTTTATCTCGTAAGTGTTATAAGTTCGATTCAGTGCTCGGGAATGTACGAGGTGCCCCCACGAATCTTAGAGAGTCTTTATTTAATGAATATGCATCATTTCGCGAGGAACACGTGCGAGTCAGAAATCGTCAGAGACTTCACCACGCACCTTCACACTCCACCTCGATCGATCACAGCTAAGCATCCGAAGCTTTATTGGCTCATGCCTTGCATCCACAATGGCTGACCAAAAGGACCAACCCCAATGGAGGAACTCGTTCCTCCTTGGCCGAACGTCTCATTCACGACATGAGCATCATTACCTGCCTCTGCCCCCCTCCAATACGACGTACATTTGGACTGAAGGATGCCAGCCAACAAGAGGAAAAATCGAGCGATGTTATGCAGCTAACTTGTGAAGCTTCATTTCCGTCTCTTTTCTCCTAGAAGGCTATTTCTAAACCTTTGGTTCAGAGAACCTGGAGGATCTCGGACTCGCGACCTTGCTTTTTAAGTTATTTTACTTTGGAGTTATGTTACTTAAGAAATACATCTATTGCTCAGGATTCTTATTGTCTTAAAAAGTAAGATATATCTATTGCTCAAGGATTTATACCTTAAAGTTATGCATTTGTTGCTCGAGGTTTTTGTAACATCTGTTGCTCAGCATTCTTACATCTTATATCAGTATACCAATTGTCATTGCCTGCATTATATGACTTGCCACTGAACTGAACTTAATAAGATTCTTGTAATCTTACCATAGTAGTGAGTTTGCCCCATTTGGATCATTAAATTTGATTTGCCTTGTTTCCGACCTTTAGCTTATTTCCTATTATTATGTATTGGTTTCACCCCAACGGGGATGTGGTTCTTTGTGATCCTTTTCGAAACATTATCGGTTGTAATGAATTTGATAATTATGGAGTTGTAACTTTGTGAGTTATTATGGATGGCACTTGAGGCCATGTTTGGAGTTTTCAGATTTTCTCTAGTACTTATGTGTAGATCTAATATGTGTCTTTTACCTTTTTTCCGTTGTGAATTCACTACACTATTATGCTAAGCATACAAGCACTCAAACATTCTCGATCGTAATGGGGTGTGTCACATGAGCGTTGCACACTTTGACGCTACGGCTTTCTGCCAAATCATAAGCGGGGAGCCTTAGGGCATCACACCACTACTCGATAAAATGTGTCAGTTTGCTCAATAAATATCAAATGGGCTTTAATCCAGTTATTGAGCCCAATAAAAATTCTTTAATGCGTCATGATAAATTTTGGGTCTGTTGAATATTCAAAATTACTCAATAAATCTCATTTGAACTTTCCAAAAATATTAGTCTATTAATACCATCCAAAATTATTCTCTAGACCTCAACGAGCCTTAAATAAACTTTTGTGGCTATGGGCTTGATTAAAATTCCTCAATAAAATACTATTTGTGAGTTTATTTAAAATGGCTCATTAAAGCTAATATAAGCCCAATAAAATTGTCCTCATTTACATGTTGAATTATATTATAAAATACTTCATTTATATGTTGAATTATGGGTAGCAAAGCTTAAAAAGAAAGGGTGATAAGTATTAATCATGATAATATTATCTTAATCATTAAGAGAGAGAGAGAGAGAGAGAGAGAGAGAGAGAGGAGAAGAAGAAGAAGAAGAAGAAGAAGAAGAAGAAACTGCCTTTCCATTATCACAACAGTCTCCACGGTGCAACTGCCATCCCCCCCAACGATCACCACCAATGGCCTTCCGGTGTAGTTAACTGGTTAATCGCATGCCTTTTGTTGATGGTTAATCTTTTGAGCTTGACATTTAGGTATTCAATAATATTGAACATTGTTACTTTTCTTTTTAAATTTCGTTATTTTTAATCACTTGTTGTAACACATTTTAAGTGACTTTGTATGTCCACAACTTGATCAAAAAATCACTTGAAATGTACCTCATTAACAGGTGTAAAAAGGTATTACAACATATAGAACGAACAACAGCATTTCACATTTCACAATAGCGCCTAGGGGCTTTAAAAAGAGTTGGATTTGTGAAATTAGCTGGACGACTGGTTTTCAGCAGGATGAATCTAAGTGGCGTTAGCGTATAGGGTATGCCATTTCATTTTCGGCCAGATGCCTTCGGCCCAGATGGTAGAAGCCTTGGTTTCTCATCCGGCACCTGTTGCCTAGCAAAAACATGCACTTCATTTACGACGGATCGAATCACTTGGGTGGGTACGGATACTGGCAAGTATGTGTGAGGGGGAGTACAAGACCATGTATTGCCCATGGAGTGCTAATTTGTTTTTCATTCTGTATTTCAAGCATTAGAGAAACATGACAATGCCTTTTTTTTCTACAAGGTTCCCATACGATTTGAATGAATCAATCAAGAATTCTCACCATACACATTAAAAAAACCTTGCACTGACCATGCTAAACTTCTCTTTACTGTCCAATTTTATTTGTTTGCATGTTCCCTAAATGGAAATTCAATTAACTTCGAATGTGTATAAAAATGTGATTTTGTATGTGTGCACGCGTGGGAGAGAGAGAGAGAGAGAGAGAGAGCCAAACAGTAAGCATTGGTAGTAACAAACAAAAATCATGTTGTAAACATAAATAAATAGAATTCCTGCCCGACCAAACATAAACTAATTATTCCTTCCCCACATTTTTTTTTTTCCACATATTGTATGTAAACCGTGAGCTGCGAAGGAATGTATTGGAAAACCTTAAAATATTAGGGAACCAGAGCTGCAAAAAAAAAAAAAAAAACCAAATTAACCAATGATACCTCCTAAAATCAAGTGGACAGCTGGCTCGAACGAACAGCCTTCCAGAGCTTGACCCACTCCACCATGGCTTCGGCAGCACGGGCAAACATTGGATCCGACTGTCCCAGCTGCTCCTTCACAGTTTTTGCCATCTCAACCACACAATCTTCAGCTTTGATGGCAGATTGCGGCAACCTGACTGACTGAAAGAAAGGGACCACTTCTTCCATCAGCTTCATACCTTCCCACTCCTTCTTCAAGCTATCTATGGCATTTCCCCTTTCATTCCTCCACACATAAGGTAATCCACTCTTGACACCTAACCCAAGGTGATCACAGATAACCTTAATACACATTCCTGACCATATATCTTCCACTGTTTCCCACCTCAACTTTCCTTCCCCTGCCAATTTCAAAGCTGGGATCAAAGCAGGCCCCACCAGCTCACGATTAAAAGCGATGTTGATTCCACTTACAGGCATCATAGCCCTAGCTGGCACAGTCAGAACAGCATCCACATATCGAGTATTCCTCTGTCCTGGATTGAGGGCTTGTGTTGGTGCATCATAGTCTGCCAGATTGAGCCACAGTCCACAAGACAAAGCACATGTAACCCCACTTCGCAGGCTAAATGGATAACCACGAACAAAATCTGCTCCCTTACGATACGGATCATAGAGTGTATTGAAAAAGAAAGGAGTGGCTGGAGTTGTCAGGTTGTCAGCATGCTGGGCAATAATATCTACTAAAGAGCCTGAACTGTCCCTAGCTGGAATGCAATCATCATCAACTGAAATAATATATTTCTTCTGGGATATAAGATAACCAAAATATCTGCATGAGTATCCAGAGAAGACAATGGAACTGGAAGAACCCACAATTCCATCTATGTCAGACTTTGTATAAACATCAAGGTTGAAGCCTTCCGGTATTTGGAGTTCCTCAGAGAGATCTGGGTCTTTTACAATTATCAGATGGAATCGGGAAAATACAGGCTTCCACTCGATCATAAATGATGTCAGGTCAGAGTGGAGGGCCGCAATCACAATGTCAACCTCATTGTCCTCAATATTTGCTTGAGACATCTTCCCAGCCTTATCAAAAGATGATCACAAAACCCAAACCTTCTTTTGACCTCCTTAAAGTAGCTGAAGTTTGGACTCTCAATGTTTTGAAATGTGCTCAAGCAATGCAAACAGTAACTTAAAATTTTTCAGAGCATCCTGCCAAGGAGATCAGAATAGAACTGCTCTGAGCCCTGCTAAAATTAAAGACAGGAGCATTGAAAGAAAAAGACATGACTTACTGGTAGGAAGTACAGGGGTGAGGATGTGCTGGATATTAAGAGCCTCGATCAGTGAAAGGACTTTGTCATTGCCAGTTGCCAGGAAGAGCTTCAAAACTTTTTCAGTCAGTTTACCAGCTCGCAGAGTTCTCTGCCCATCATAAATAGTAAATGTTACTGTAAGGACATTGACAATCATCCAAAGAAAGTTTTTACATAAATGGAAGAGGGCAATATATGATCCTGCAGAGAGGTAAATAATCAAATTATAGCTGCAAAATGCAATCAAAATTCATTTTATATCACAGGATACAAACCAGAACCATACGCACTATATCATGCAAAAGCATAAAACACACTGTTATCAAAGCTAGTCAAAGATCATGGACATAAAGAAGAAGATCTGGTCTATCAGAACTTTACAGATCCGGTTTACCATAACAGTCCCATTCACTTTCTGATTATTTAATTTATTTCTAAATTGGAAAAAGGTTGAATGTTGTTTGAACTATTGATGACAAGACTGAAAATTTCAAAATGTGTCTGCGATAGCATGTTACAGCTGGATAATTTAGTCAATTCCATAGGATGCCTTAAAGTTGTAACAGCCTGGAGCAATATCATTAGGGACGGAATAAGGATAGTTTTATTGGGCTCAAATTAAGTTTATTAGGCCATATTGGATAAGCCCTGGGATCTAAATTTTTTGAGGTTGGCTAAGAATTCTTATTGGGTACATAAGCCCAAGAGCTTCCATTAATGCTTAGTGGATGATGTTGGATGGTATTAACGGGTCCACATTTTAGGTAAGCCTAGTTTATGTTTTATCGGATAGCTTGGATAGACCGACGGGCCGAAGTTATAATGATTGGCTAAGTATCTTTCGCGCGCCCAATAATTTGATTAAAATGGACCACAGTTATTTAAATGCCCCATAGATATTTATTGGGGGAGCTGGTTTATTTTGAATTTGTAAGTCTGGCCCATTAGAATTTATTAAATGACTTGCCCCACGATAATATAGGCAAGTCCAAGAATTTAGTTAGGCCCATAGGTGGCTCAGCCCACGGCTAACCCTAAAGATTTCTGCAAGCCCATACAAGGCTCAAGGAGAACCATCCAAAGTTACCGGACCCGTTTCTCGCTTCAAATAAAACCCAAACATATCTGAAAAACCAGCCCCTCTCCAAGATAAAAGCCCTAACATGCACGTAAACTCCATGTCCTCTCCTTTCCCCAACGGTGGTAATCTGAGTACACCTTCATCAGATTCGGCCAGTCTATGTTTTCCCAAAGCCCTTCAAGTCAATTGCCTCTCTCAACCTCAAGACACCAGCAGCAGAAGTCCAAGCTCCCATGATCAGTCCCTCAAACACCGTGAATGCCCAGTTCCCTCGTGTCTCTCTCCCTGCTTCAAGCTACACCTCACTGCCACTACATCTCTCCCACGTTCAGCTCTGTTTCTTGGCCCCGCAGCAGCAAACCAGTCCCACAGATGAGCTCGCTGCAATGCCACAGACAAAGAAGTAAGCCGCTCCGCTGCCTCACGCCCAGGACAAGCCCATGGCCAAGCCATGTAAGATAAGGTCCTCCCCATAAACTCTTAACATTTCCTATTTTCCCCTAGGATCACACGCCAAAGCCACCGTGAGACTACTCTCATGGCCTGCTCTCTACCTTGCCACTCCTTTTTACCATAAAGCCGTACCACAACCAAAGCAGTGCCCTACATGGAGGAGATCAGCCAGCCACCGGTTCCACTGCCAAACCTCACAGAAAATGCTGGTGAGTAAGCACCTTTCAAGTCTGTCTCAAGCTCTTTCTCTCCACTGTTTTCGCCATGCAAACCGACCACATTGTCCCGTCTCAATCATTGCACCAAAGTGGAAACCACTGGGAGCCACCGGGAACCTGCATAGAAGAGGCTGACCAGGTCATCTAGCAACCACCCATGCACGTACAACCAAGCCTCCACACCCTTCACGTCATATGTGTTCCCAAGAACCTGCCACCGAAGCCCAGCTTCACATACAGCCCCGTTGTAGCTTGTTAAGTTTCACCAACGCCACAACTGAACCACCAAGGACCAGAACCAAATCCCTCTTTAAGCTTTCTTCACATTCAGTTTTTAGCCTGTGTCCAAGCCATGCACTACCAACACCACTGTCACACCACGCTTCCCTTCCTTAACTCAAACAGTAGCTGCATCACCATCAGGAACCCAGCCACCATGAGCCCATACACCCCTCTCGATATTGTAGCACTCTCTCTCAGTGTAGACCTGAGCTACGTACTTGCATTTGTAAGATATTAGTGGACAAGCAAGTGTTGGTGTAGAAACGGGTGGTATGTTTACGTGATAACAGGTTACCCGAATGCAGTTTAGTGGTGTTTATAGCTTATTTATGGGCTACATATGCTGAAAATATTATCCAAGTCTTAAATGATATATGTAAATGATATTATCCAGTAAGTAACGACTTTCATGCCCTTACTGTTTATTGTACGGAAATGTCATTTTTGGAAAAACCATATTATATGTAAATTTCTTAAATGATATGTGTATAGACCAATTTATTCGTAGCTCGTTTTACATGTACCCTCTTATTATTAAATGTGATGCATGAAATGGAATGGAATCTATGTTTTCTGACTATTTATATATATATATATATATATAACTTCACTATATATTAAATGAATGAAAGATAAGAAAACGAAAGGCATAATAAACAGAAAATAGATGGACTGAAATGAATGATTGACCATTTGAGATAAAACGATTAAACATGGTCACTGCCACTCTAGCTTGCCCGAGAAGTTGGAAAATACACCACCAAGTTCCAGAATTAGCCACTGAGACAGCAAGTCTAGCACCAAAAGAGGAACCCTGACCCTCCTTGTAATATCCAAACCCAAATTTTTTATCTTTTTAAATTTGGACCACGGGCCCAATGTTTTAGGCTTTTTTATTTGAGGATCTGGTAGTGAGGAGGAGATAGGATTGGATAGGAAATTATGGACCATTCAGGGCATATTTGGACAGTTGGCATATCCCAGAATTTAGTGAATTGTAATGAAATAGTTTGAGTGAAGATGTTTTATTGGGTTTTGAGAAATCAGTGAGAAAAAATTGAATAAAAATATTATAAAGTTAAAAAATTGTTTAAAAATAATTTTTTAATATTATTTTTGTTTTGAATTTTGTAAAAGTTGTATTGATTTTTGTGTTTGAATAATTCTTAAGTAATGATTAGGTGAAAAAGTTGAAAATTTGAATAAGTGTTTGTGTTTGATTGATGTTTGGGAATGAAATTATCATAAGGTTTGAGAATTTTGAGAATTCTTATACTGTCCAAACATGCCCTCAAGCTGGGTAGGCTCAGCCCATTAGGCCCATGTATGGATGATAAGCCCAAGTATTTTCTAGCCAAAGCCCATTTGATTTTTGGTTGTTAAATTTGTGATAATTGGAAACCAGCCCTTTGTGGACAAGTTAGAACTAGATTAGGAGCCAAGAAACCCTCTAAATGAAGTTTATCCACACTTAGGTTGTTATAGAAGAATTCTAGCACCAACAGGAGTGTTACAGCCTGCTAGGACCATTTAAGATAGGATTTGAGCTATTTCAGATCAAGAGAAGTAGAAATCAGCCCCATTTATATGACTCCTTAAATGGATCCAAAATAGCAACATACTTATGCTAGAACTTCTAGCCATTAGGATTCTTAGAACCCCTTTTCAAAACAAACTAACTTAAATTCGTACAGCCCTATTATTAGGTTTTATAATTTACGGCCTGAAAATTAGAAAAAACAGAGGCTGCTGCAAGTCTGGAAGTTTTTATAGCAATCCCATGCAATGTTCTTCAAGAAGACAAATCCCTAACCTTAGATAACTGTTCCAATTTCAGGAGATTGAAAAAAGAACCAGCCTCACCCTATCAAGTCCAACCCTTTTCCAGCGTGATTATTGATGTGTTTGTTATCAATAAAAGAAAAGAGGTAAGTAGTATGATCATACCCTTGCATGTATGGTAAGCAGTCTCGGTTTTTTTTTTTGGAAGTATTATGTATGTATGGCCCTTTATTGAAAGCTCCTTTATACGTTTATACATACCTAGCTATGATATGATGAAAGTGAGTTTAAATGTTATGTTACTATATGTTTTACACGCATCATAATATGTTTCCATTTATGATTACGATAAGCTATGTCATTATGTGCTCTACATGCATCATGATAACAAAGATAAAAAATAAGTTATGGAATAAGCTTTAAGAATGGCCATAAGTGATGCAGTTATGGGTGAATGTGCAAGCTACGGACCTAAGCATGGTCCACCAGAGATGTTATGATAAGTTAAGCAGCTCCCCTTGTGGCCAAAGGTAGTGGATCAGGTGTGCAACTCTGCACACAGGAGTTTAGGTGTACTGGCCATTAAAGAAAGGGAAAGACAAGTTTAATGAGTTATGCACAATGCATGTTACATGTTTATCTTAGTACAAGTATTTAGTATTAAGTATGCACACTTTTCAAGAAAGCCCTGTGCTTATTATATTTACAGTGTGATGTACTACTTATTGAGTATTTGACCATTTTGGTTGTTTATTTGGTTTTTTTTTATGTTTTTAAAATGTCCAGGTAAAGCAGATGTGTTGGTGAACTGATGACTGGGCATAGATCATGTGTCAAGGGATTTTCAGACTTAGTAAATGAGTTTTTTTCCCACAAAAATATCAGTTTTAAATTTTCTTGCTAGGAGACTAATTTTTATGCTATTTTTGGAATTTATTTCCAATAAATCAGGTGTTTTTATTATGTTGAGCCTCTTTACCAAGCACAGTTACAAAAGTACATAACACTCCCAACCAACAGGGACGGGGTGTTACACTCCTCCTTGATGGCCAGTGCCTACCGAGACCTTGAAGGTGAGAAACCACTCAACTCATTGTAGCACCAAAATTTAAGGTTTGCTGCCAGCAACTTAGACAGACTTAGAACCCTATTTATTATCTAGTATTGCATGTAAGAGGCCTACAAACTTGCACTTGAAGCCCCTATACCTATATTGTGACACCCTTAATGGGACACACACAAAACACAAGCTGTCGTGACCATGACAGCATCACAGCAACTCCAGACAGCTATTTATATCATGATCTTCTTGAGAAGGACATGTCTAGATTTACAGCACACATAAATCAAATGTGCATCACCCACATAAAACATGTACATGTTTTAAGTAAAGTTTCTTGACTCAATAGCCAGATTTTTATAATGTTTGAAATTTCAACATGATTGCAGCATGAGCATGGACGAACGTATATCAAACCACAAATTTTGCATATTTGTTTTGTTGGACTCCATTTAGTTACTACCATATGGTATTCATAACATCAAAAGAAAATTTCGGAACCATGTGCCTATCCAAAACATGACATGCATAATTCTTTGAAAAACTTGTCAACATCTCATTAAAGCTTAAAAAGGGGTTGCTGTTATCAACCCCAACTGACTCTGGAGGTCCAGTTTTCAACATGAAGGCACTAAAAGCTTACAAATTTTGTAATACATAAAAGGGGTTGCTGACAGCAACCCCAGAATGGACAAACAGCAACTGTTTTGTGAAATTACATGCACCTTTTACATGCCAAAGACATGAAACATGTACATACATCTATGCATAACATGTAGCAGAGTCTAGGAATAAAAATATGTATAAAATCAGAACTTTTAAATATCTTTGTAAAATGCTCAGTGATATGTTTAAAAGTGCATGCATTTACACATTCAAACAGCATGTGACCCAAAAACATTCACTTATGAATCATGAAAGCATTACGCACTCATCCACAGCTCATAAACATGTCAAGTGATGCCATGCATGATAAAATATAGTTTGCATATTGCATAATCCACCTGCTGCCATTTTACTGGACAACATCACAGTCATGTTAATACGAAACTCTCACAGTGTGTTCCACTCATGCCTTCTGGAAATTCCAGCAAGGTAACCCTCAAAGAACTGTCAAATTGAACTGACAGAGGCAAACTTATGACCTTAGAAACATGCCACTCAACCATATTTATGATCATGCCTTCTTGTTAAACATGTAAGCGAAAGTTCTTTTTCTAAAGTTATGTGATATGTACATCTTAATTAAACACATGGTGTATAGCCTACTCCATGTCAGCCATGTTACATGTAGCCTTATTTATGAGAATTGTGAATGTGAAAAAGCTTTTATGTATGCTTCACTATGGCATGATGTATGTATAATTATTATCTATCAAACAAATAAAGAAATGGAAGGAAAGGAAACTATAAGGTAAGGTAAGGTAAGGAATAGTCGGGACACGCACATAAACCCCAAGGGGGGTTCTTTGGTAGTTTATAAAGGAAAGGAAATGATGAATTAAGAGGGATTGAATAATCTGGACTGTTTTCATTTCCTTTGTTTGGATCCTAAGATAAAGAAAGGAATGGAAACAACTATTGAACCACCTTATAGCTAGAGGGGAGGCATAAATTATAACCCTAATGCGCTCTCCAAAACTTTCTAAAATCTGTATATAAATAGAAATGTCTCTCTCCAATTTTTTCCTAGATGGCCCAAAATTTTATTTAATTTCTATATATCATGTGTTTTTTATGGTGTGGCCCCTATATATTATCTTCTTATTCACTGTGATGCAGCAAAAGGGTTATGGGAAAGGATATTTAGAAGAATTGGACTGTCCTGGGTTATGCCAAAATCAGTGACAGCAATACTTGCATGCTGGCCTAGAATTCATTCTTGTTCTCAAGTTGCAGCGGCGTGGAAGATGATTCCTCTGTGTATTATGTGGTGCATCTGGTTGGAAAGGAATGAGAGGTGTTTTAATGATAGGGAACGTTCTGTAGATGATCTCTGGAAATATTTTATGTTTTCCCTGTCTTTTTGGTTTCCAGCCATTGTTCTTAATGGTGGGGCAGTCCATGAGTTTTTGTTTTTGCTGTTTTAGTACTTGAATGTTCTTAGGTGTTTCTTTTGTATACTTCCTGTGTACATGGGCTTCGCCTATTTCATTCGTTGAATAAAATTTTTACTTATCAAAAAAAAAAACTATTCTTTTAATTGATGGGCAAATTCTAAAAAAGCTTAAAACTAAATTTGAATTTATGAGGATAATAAACTTATTCATATGGATCCCAAATTTCTTGATTATACGAAATAAAGCTTCTTAATATGGAATTCAAAGTGAAATAAACACAAGAAGAATCATTTACGGTTGACATTTTGCATGAAAAAATAGTTGAGAACTTCGGGAATGTTTGGGGAATGAGATGAGATGAGAAATCTGTGAATAGTAGTGAAATGGTTTGTGAATAGTAATGAAATGGTTTGAGTTATAATGTATTATAGGATTTTGGGAAAGAAAGTTAAATAAAAATATTATAAAGTTAAACTATTGTGAGAATATAAAAATTAATACTACTTTTGTTTTGGGATTTGAGAAGGTTGATTTTTTTTTTTTTTTTTTTGTATTTTTTTAAAATTTGGGAAAGTTCTAATCATAATGATTAAATGAAAAAGTTGAAAATTTGAATTTGAAAAGTGTATGTTTGAGTGGTGTTTGCGTATTAAGATGTAATGGGATGGGATGGGATGGGATGAAACCATCTCAACATCCAAACAACTCGTACCCTTTAGATTTCATCAAGCAAGAAAAAGTTCATTTAAGGTCTCAATTGTAGCATTATATACTTAATGTGGCACCATAATATCTAGATTTTATATGAAACTTATATAAACTAGTTTACGTACTAAAATGAAATATGAGCTTATGAAAAATCACTTGTTAGTTTTTATTGAGAATAAAATTTATAAAAATATCATTACAAAAACGATAATGGATCAAAACTATTTCATAAGAAATTTAAAGGAGATGCTAGTTTTGTTTTTTATTATTTTATTTCCCCATGTATATGGCAAATTATAGATTTTTTTCTTTGAAATAAAAGCTTTATTCAAAGATTATTTTACCGAGAAGTAACTTCTATAGATAGTTATGATTTAAATGATTTGCCGTGATATTACACTTGAGATTTATATAAATATATATATATATATATATATATATATATATATATATATATATGTATGTATGTATGTATTTGATACATTTGGGGAGGGAGGTTTCGAGCTCCAGACCTCCATTTTGGAGGCTGGGGTAATGCCAATGAGGACACAGGACTTCGGCATGTTCGAAAGTTGGCCCCCCCGCAGAAAAATGTCTGGTTCCACCGCCGAAAACGACATAGCTTAAAAGAACGGAACATAACGGATGATTTAGTCCCATAATGGAATGGTCTAATCCAGAATGGCCTCATCCTGGAATTAGTTACTTTCAAAAAGTAACAGGTAGTTTTATTGTTAACAAGCAATATTAAGATGCGTCAGAAATACATCTAACCATCTGAGCATCCACAAAATCCAAAAGAAGCCTACCTAATTTATAGTTAATTAAGATTTCCCTGTCACTCAAAGACAGAAACCAACGCACTCCTGACTCCTAGAGTAGTGTCCAGTGCCATTTGGGTAAAAGAACACAACGAATTACCACCCAAAGCCAAGGCGCAAATTAACACACAGAGAAAAGGGGGTGCACAGAGAGAGAGAGAGAGAGAGAGCGCACCAGTAATAGGTCGAGGAGGATGTGATCCGGGAGAGGAGAGAGATCGGAGATGTTGGAGAGGTTGTGAAGCGCTGACTCAACTGTGAGAGATAGCAGCGATGGCGGGGTTCTCATTCATACACACGCATTAATAATGATGGCTATCTGAAGCAATTCTATTTCTTTCTCACTCTGGAAAGCGGAGACGATGACCGAGAGAAAATTGGAGCAACTCTTTTGTCCATTAATTGCGGACTGCAGATCCTTTATGTACTGCGTTTTCTCCGTCAACAGGAGGACCGATTCATCCTTCGCGTCTGTACGTGTGTCTTCCTGCACGTGTACAAGCATATCCATTTTTATCTCTCTTTTTCTTTTTCTTTTTCTTTTTCTTACAGGCAATTGAGATTATTTGATATCCAATGATTATTTAACGCTTCTCTTGTTTTCGTAAATTTTTTTTTTTATTTAATTATTATAATTATTTTAAATTTTAAAATAAAAATCATATCAAAAATAATATTTTATTTAATTTTTATCTAATTTTATATATATAATCAAGCAGACTTATATATTTATTTTTGTGAAAAACAAAAGAAAACGGAAGTAGATAGTCTTAATTATATACATATATTAATATTATATATATTAAATTAATGTTAATAAAAGTTTGTAGAATTTTTAAAAACATGACAGGTAATGGTCATTGGACATTCCAGGCGGCAGCCCCTTAAAACAAATTAGGGCTGGCCCCCAGGTAAGCTTCCTTTTCAGACAACAAATAAATATGGGCTGGCCCCCAGTAAAGAGGTCCAACCTCTCTTGATTGGACACATGTCCAAGGGTACAGACTTTGTGCACAAAAGTCATATCTCGTGCCTTCTTTGTTCCAACCTAATTGCTTTAATTTACGAAGAAAATGGCTAAAACAAGGTTTAAATTGTTATAAAATTATTTGTATAATTATATATAGTCACTAATTAAGACTATTGAATTATTAATTAAGATCTATTTTTAGTCATCAATAAAAACTTAAGCTATATCTACTCATTTGTACTCCTATATATATGTGTATCATTCCATTGTATATGATCAAGTTTTATATTGAAGAATAACTCTTTTTCTTGCAATATCCTTTATCTCTTGCAATATTATTTCTCTTTTAGTTTCATAACGCTTTATCAGCACGAGATTCTGTTGATTCTGAAGCTAGTGGTCTTCTACTTCAAGTAAGTTTTTCAATATATTATTTGCAATCCCCAATGTGAGTATTAAAGATTATATTCTTTCTTATTACTTGATAAAATTATATGTTTATTCACATAGTTTATATACAAGTTCTATTTATTTTTATACTTGTTATGAATTATTGATGATAAGATTCATCTTGGAATAGAAATTGAACATTCCTGAAGGATCGCTCTAAACCAATAATTTTATTGAGTATCTCATAATAAAATATCTATTGATTCTGTGAGATAGTTTAAAGGAGTGATACGTGTACCAAAAGCTCATTATGATTAATGTACCTGAAATTGAATAATTAAAATTGTGTAGAGAAAAGTCACTAAAGAATATATGTTTAAAATGAACGTTTCGAATGTGCTCCTGAAATAACAATATCGAGTGTAAAAGTTCACAATATATTCTAAATTTATATTTGGTCTTCTAGTGGCTAAGCAAAATAATGAGATTTTGTTAAGAAATCATTAGTCACGTCCTACTAATTCCACATCATTCTCTGAAATGAATGATATTGGATTTATATCATTCTCAGAAGAGAATGATGCATTGTTTTCAAAGAAACCAAAAGATTGGATGTGGTGATGAATATCTTTATAATACTTTTATGATTTCGGGCCAGAAGCTCATATTGAAAAGATTATCAGCTTTCTCTTTGAGATGATATTATACAGCTATTAAATCAAATATTATGATGCATCAAAAGTGATATGATTCAAAATATTTGTATGTTTTTTTATGATTATCTTGATCATCCGAAATCAATTACGATAAGTTGAATAATTTTCATATGGACGTATATAAAAGAACCAGAAGATTCTTTTACTATAAAGTTTTCCCACTATGAGCGGAAAGAAAATAAAATGAAATAATTTGACGTTATGTTGATTATCATAGGTGAATTAGAAGTTCAGATGATAATTAATTTATAGATGCAATAAGATAAAAAGGTTTCATATTCTAGCTGCTAAAATCCCAGTGAGGATTGAAGTCCTCGTAGGACAATTAAAAAATCTAGCAGTGTAATGAACATATGACATGTCTAAAAGCGTGTGAGACCTATTGATACAAAAGATAAAGCATCCCGAAAGAGAAAAGCACAAAGAAAAGAAATTGGTGCTCCTGAAGAGGGCGTACCCACAAAACAAACAATAAGATCCATCCAAACTTTCTGTACAAAATTCTCTCATAATAAAAACTCATGAAGAGTATAATACTTCTGAAGAGTACCTCCTGAAAAGAATTTTCATGAAATGACTTCTTTTGAAGATGGACAGGTACCTAAAAATAACGAGATCTCGATACATTTCATGAGTATTGAAAAAATTTTGGATAGAAATAAAACCGTTGTCGACAACGTATTTTCATATAAGATGGCACTTGATGTGACGCCCCCAAATTCCGCTTGAGATTGAACGGACATTTGAAGCGTCGAGACATGCAACACAAGGTTACCTGCCCCCGTTCATGACATATAAGATGCAATGTTCCTAACATGCATCTAGCATTATGCAATATTCGCAGCGGATAATTTTTTTTTTAATTTTTCACAGTACTATGCACCAAACTAAAAATATCCCAAATACTTGAAACATATTTCATACATAAAGGCATACTAAAAAGCCGTGATCACCACACTAGTCCAAAATGGTTGTGATCAAAAGAATACTTGAGATACAACTCCAAAAGTATAAGTATTAACCTAAGTTAAATACTATACCATCATCAACATCGCACCGTAGCCTAGATGACCGTATTCAGTTGGTCAGATTCCAATTCTCCTTCTGGTCCTGTAACAAGATCTACCATTCGGGGGGAATGGTAGTTGGGACTACCACAGTGAGATTTGATTACAAATCTCAGTAAGTTAACATAAAACTTATACACAGGTTAAAAATGCATGCATGGCAGTAAAAGCATAAATGCATAATTATAATCATACATAAACATAGTATAACTTGACATATAGCATGACTTAGCCAGAACTTAAGCGTGAACTGAACTTGACTTAACATGGCATGAACTTAAGCTTAAAACATAACATGAACAATCAACATAACATGAACGTGAAACATAACATGGACATGAACATAACATAACATGAACGTGAGCTTGAACGTATCATAAACGTGAACATAACATGATGTGAACATGAACTTGGAACATAACATGAACATGAACATAACATGTACGTGAGCATAACATAACATGAACTTGATCTGAAACTTGACTTATCATATATTTGATCTGAAACTGGACTTAACATAAACTTGGAATCTTATTCAATTGTCTTGATTAATAACGTGCGTTAATACGTACTCCACAGTTGTTGTGGCCCCACGTATTCTACATGTCACAATTGCTGTGTCTCATGTAGTGTATGCTCCACAGTTGTTGTGGCCCCATACTTCATGCTCCACAGTTGTTGTGGCCCCATGAATACACATAACATAAAATATAATACGTACTCCACAGTTGTTGTGGCCCCACGTATTCTACATGTCACAATTGCTGTGTCTCATGTAGTGTATGCTCCACAGTTGTTGTGGCCCCATACTTCATGTAACATAAAATATAATACGTACTCCACAGTTGTTGTGGCCCCACGCATTATAAGTAACATAAATATAATACGTACTCCACAGTTGTTGTGGCCCCACGCATTATAAGTAACATAAATATAATACGTACTCCACAGTTGTTGTGGCCCCACGCATTATAAGTAACATAAATATAATACGTACTCCACAGTTGTTGTGGCCCCACGCATTATAAGTAACATAAAATATAATACGTACTCCACAGTTGTTGTGGCCCCACGCATTATAAGTAACATAAATATAATACGTACTCCACAGTTGTTGTGGCCCCACGCATTATAAGTAACATAAAATATAATACGTACTCCACAGTTGTTGTGGCCCCACGCATTATAAGTAACATAAATATAATACGTACTCCACAGTTGTTGTGGCCCCACGCATTATAAGTAACATAAATATAAATACGTACTCCACAGTTGTTGTGGCCCCACGCATTATAAGTAACATAAATATAATACGTACTCCACAGTTGTTGTGGCCCCACGCATTATAAGTAACATAAATATAATACGTACTCCACAGTTGTTGTGGCCCCACGCATTATAAGTAACATAAATATAATACGTACTCCACAGTTGTTGTGGCCCCACGCATTATAAGTAACATAAAATATAATACGTACTCCACAGTTGTTGTGGCCCCACGCATTATAAGTAACATAAATATAATACGTACTCCACAGTTGTTGTGGCCCCACGCATTATAAGTAACATAAATATAATACGTACTCCACAGTTGTTGTGGCCCCACGCATTATACGTAACATAAAATATAATACGTACTCCACAGTTGTTGTGGCCCACGCATTATAAGTAACATAAAATATAATACGTACTCCACAGTTGTTGTGGCCCCACGATTATACGTAACATAAAATATAATACGTACTCCACAGTTGTTGTGGCCCCACGTATTATACGTAACATAACATGTCTTATTTTCTTAATGCATGAGATATTATTTAATATCATATACTTTTCTAACATGGCGTATGCTTGTAAATGGCACAATATGATTTAATCATAAACATTTAATGGCATACATGTATCATATGGCATACTTAATATGGCATACTTATAACATACAGACATTGTATGACAGAAAAGATTGTGTAACAGATAAATATTCATGAGAGATTAAATCATACGTAACAGATAAACATGTAATGACATAGCATGACATGGCATATACGATAACATACATACATAAATTGTAGTTCCCTTACCCATCACACATACACAATAAACTGATAGTAAGTTAGAGGCTAACTTACCTCGATCGTCGCGTTCTATGAGAATAGAGTGCGAAACACGAGGAACTGCACAACAGCTGGAAGAGGAACACTCAAGTCCTTAAGATTTTCACTTCTGAACTCAATTGTCATATTATGAGCACTTGCAACACCACGGCAACTTGAGGTTTCACTATACCCAGAAGAGATAATTTGACTTCATAAAGCCTTTGCACTAAAACAAGTTCATTAAAATTATCAATAATAACCAACAAACAATTCCTTTCTCAATCCATATACTCTTAGCCATAGTCAACCACAAGATGACACCAGTCACCCCAGACTATAATCCATAACACCACTGCTTCGGGACACTGTCATACAGTTTCCCAACACTACACCATGCTCTACACTTCTCTGTTACGCCATCCAACCCTTCGTGACACGCCATCCGGTGTTTCACGACTTAATACAGAGTACACTCACGTGAACTCTCTTCCATCCACACTACAAAACCCATCACTGCGATACACGTCTCACAGTGCATCGCTACGCGACACGGAGTACGCACTACGCGTACTTCCTTCGCTACAACACTCATCAACACGATGCACATCACACGATGCATCGCCATACAACACGGAGTACACTACATGCGTACTCCCTTCCTTCTACGACACACATCATTACAGCGCACGTCGCGCGGCGCGTCGCTGCATTACACAGAATACGCTACACGCGTATTCTCTTCACACAACCCGCCGTATCACATCTACGGCATCCATCTCACGCCTATACTTCACAGCACAGTCCACAAAATACACAATCAAACTCAACACTTCACAACCACACTTCCTTCACAACTACGCAACGAACTCCACAAATACAACTACACAATTCACAAACCAACCAACTAACTATTTTAAACGTAAAATAACTAGAGATAGAAGGTTATACCATCGACGGGATAACCCGTGCGTCGCTCGTTGTTCGTCACGAACATGCGTCGGAGGAGCGTACGTGGCGGTACGGTGTCTGTCCACCACATAAAGTGGTAGTTTGGGCTTGAGAAAGGCTAGGCGTGGTCTTGGAAGACTCACGGTCGCCTCGTGGTGGTCAAAGGTGGCGGAGCACGGCGGCGTCACGCCGTGAATAGTAACTCCGAACGGTGAGCGGAGGAGACGCGAGGTAGCGAAAAGCCATAGAACTTCATGGAAAGCTAGGGAAAGGTAAAGGAACATGTGGTGGAGCTGTGGTGGTGAGGTGGTGGTCGGACGGTGGCTAACGGCGGCGGATCGGCCGTTTGAAACCATTTTTGGCCTTGGAGAGTGAGGGAGAGTGTGAGCTCTACGAAGCTCCGTTGGCCATGAAATTTCTTGGAGAGGTTCATGAGGATGAGAGGAACAAGATGGTGGTGGTGAAACACCACGGGTGGCCGTGTACGGCGGCGCACGGTGGTGCAACCGAACGGGTGTTTTGAGAAACCCATATGAAAAAAGTGAGAGTTTGGGAAAAAGAAAGACATGGGGAGGAAGCCCTTGATGAGGTGAGTCCAATGGTGGTGCTTGGTGGCTGATTTGGCCGTGTATGGTGGTCCAAAATGGTGAAAAACCTTAAAAACCCATTTGTTTGGAGGCGAGAGTGGCGGCTAACGGTGGCTCGGATGGAGGTGAAACTTGGAGGGGATGTTCACCGGTGAGAGGGGAAGAAATCTGGGTGGGTGGTGTAGTCCACGCCGCCGGCGAGCGGCGGTTCTGGGCGGAGAAAGAAATCGGCAACAGGGGAGAAAACAGGGCAGGGGCAGCAACTTCCGGCGGCTCTCGGAGACTAACGGCTGGTCCGATGGCTCTGAAAATTGGAGGGGATGAACTTTGGTGAGAGAGGAAGAGAATGGCGGGGACGGTGTACGACACCTCCACCGGACGGCGGAGAAACGGGCGGTCAAAGGGGCGGCGACGGTAATGAGACAAGAAGGAAGAGAACGGTAAGAGAGAGAGAAGGAGAGGCCGGTTTAGTACACCACCGGCGTGGTTGGACTCGCCGGAGGGAGGGGGAGAGGCCGGAGTGGGAGGTGGGGTCCGGCGGCCGGAGGTGGCGCCGGCTGGAGCTCAAACCCGAACGGCAATGGTGGAGAGTTCACGCATCCGTCGGCCAAAGAGAGAGAAAGGGAGAGAAAAAAAGAAAATAAAAAGAAAAAGAGAAAAAGTGAAGAGAAAAAAGGTAGGGCCAGAGTATATCGCTTCAATTCTACATTTCGGGATCCTCAAATAAACCAACAGTGAGTTAAAACACTGATTAAAAACGCTTAAATGTCTTATTTTAAATAAAACACTTTAAATAAAACACTATGATGAATTAAGGTAGAATATTATTTTATAAACTAAAATTTATAAAAATAATATTTCTTCATCATTATATAAAAATGATAAAGTACCGTTAATTAATCAAAGTGCATAAAACACTTAAATTTAAATAAGAATTTTCAACGTAAAATTAAACCTCTTAATATCTTAAAACAATTAAAATATTTAATCTAAATAAATATCCACAATTATAATATTTTCAGAACTCATTAAATTATTATAATTGTGCTACTTTAAAAACAAACTTATTTAATACTTTGAAATTCGATGGATAAGATCCGGAAAAACGCAATCGAGGTACAACGCTTAGGATAAAACTGTTCATGATTTTACAGCTGTCGGTGAAGAACAAATTACGTGATTTACGGAAAAGATAATCTATACGCGTGATTCCAGATGAGGGTAAAGACAAGAGAGATGTGATTGCTGTCGGGAAATAATCCAAAACTGATAATTTTAGCGGGCTGTTACACTTGACATTACCAAAAGTAATGAAAAAAGTGAGCCAAGAACCGTTGAAGAATATCGACGTAAGAATATTAGCCAAAATAGAAAGAAACAATTCCTGTAGAATTAATATCACTAGTAAAATGTAATACATATGGACTTGCAGTCCAAACACCTAAGAGGTGATGCTTGTTGAATATCAGTAGGTATTTGTATAAAGGAAATGAAAATGTGATATATAAATCACGAGTCAGTTTCTCGCAGAAATAATATTGATATGCTTTTGAAGTGGATGAAATTATATTGAAGTTTTTATTAGGTTGATAGTTACCGAGAGTTTGGATATGCATGATTGATTACATATTTATATGGATCACTAGATATGAAATGGATGAAGCATATAGTCCTAACGTACTTATTCTATCAAGTTTCAAAAATTCTTATATGATCTAATACAATCTAAACACATGTGAGACAAGCTATTTTTCATATATTTTCAGTATCTAGATTAACTTTTATTGCAGTTTATATAGATGATTTAAATGTCATTGAGGCTCCAGAAGAGCTCATGAAAACTGCACATATTTGAAATATAAATCAGAAACCATTTCAGCTTGAAGGGGGAGCTAAATGAAATTATTAGTTTTAAAGTATCATCTCTTAAATGCAATTAGTATTTCAGATTCATATTACGGTTTGTTAACAAATATGCATTATTAAAGGAGAAATAAAATGGAGCACATAGAACATCTACCAGAAGATAGAAACACAATATGAATATTTGTGAAATATTATTTTATTATCTCGAAACAAAATTATAGAAATTTGAGGCTCTTCGCCTCATTTTTTAAACGATCTTGTTCTTCAAAAATTTGCATGGCAATCCCTGTCTAAAAGAGTAGGAAATCGAAAAGAAAAGTTAAACAAGAATTTTAAATTCATATTCTCTTGCTTTATTGCTCCTATCTTTATGTTGGACTCCAGAAGAAGTCACTGAAGGATAGAAATTTTTTCATTGAGTTTGTCAACATCATAAGTTTTGGATTGTAGTCGCTGAGAAAATGCGATAACGGTTGATGAATATCGGGTATCAAGACTCACAAGCTCGTAGATAGCATCATTATCTGACTTATTAGTCAGATCATTATTGTATTGCATTATAGCACCTACGGTAGAAGCAGAAACAACTGGTGAACGAGGTGTAAAATACCTTATATATTGGTCACGAGAAGATTACTGGGCCATTGTAGAGTAAGAATGCAGACTAATTACAGAAAAGCAAAGAAGATGGGATGCGAATAAAAATTAGTTGAATATTTCTTTTATAGAGAAAATTATGAAAGCAAGACAAAATTATATATATGGATAAAGGATACGCTAAACACAGATATCCTACAGTTATTTACTAGGCCGTCAAATTAAAAGCAGCTTGCCCCTACTCTTTTAGAAGTTTGACTTTTTCAGATATCTGCAGTGAGATTAAATGCAGCTTGTCCTTATTCTCTAAGTATTTGGATTTCTTCAAATATCCGTCGCTGCTAATTAAGATATTTGATTATTGAGTTGGTTGACCTCATTCAATTTAGCTAATAACCTCATTCTATTTAGCTAATAACCTCTGAGCACTAAGAAATCTTGATTCTGAAACGACATTAGAATAACTCCTTCTAGAAAAATAAATCTATGCTTCTATTATAAGAGTAACATCCTCAGGTGAGTAAAAGGAAGGACAAAGCATCTCTATTGCTTCACAGCGTCCCTTGTGAAGCATCTCTCTACAAGAGACAAGAGATATAGCATCATAACCCTGCGGTGCCTGACAGCTACAAAAGAGCTGTAAAATTTTGTAGTGCTTGTCTTGTCTAAAAAGGTGGCCACCGTTTTTGTTGAATATAGACGTTGGCGGCTTAATTTTGATGACTTCTTCACTAACTATGTTATTTACAAGAACTATAGAAGAGCATAACTCTAGAAGAGTAGTGAATTTAATATTAAAACAATCTTGAATCAATATGGTGAATTTGTTTATCAAAACATTACTAACTACATCATTTAAAGACTTGGTATACAATATTGAGACGCATCAACCAAAGACCTTTCACTATAAAGTCTTCAAAAACTTATATATGGACAAAACTCATCTCCTGAATACTCCAATGGTTGTTCGATCATTTGATGTGCAGAAGATCCATTTCGTCCTTGTGAATACGATGAAGAAATTCTTGATCTTGAAGTACCTTATTTCAATGCAATTAAAGTCCTGATGTATCTTGAAAATTGCATTCGATCTGATATTGCATTTTCAGTTAATTTACTTGCAAGATATAGTTCTGCACCAACTCGAAGACATTGGAATGGTATTAAACATGTCATTCGCTACCTCCGACGTACGATTGATATGAAATTATTTTATTAACATGGATCAAGTCCATAATTAGCTGGATATGCAGATGCAGGTTATTTTTCAGATTCGCACAGAAATATCATTGCAATTCATGAGAAAAAATGTGAAATTGATGTCAAGCAGATACGATCAAGTGATAATCTGGTAGATTTATTCACTAAAGCATTACCAACTACAACATTTAAGAAGGTTGTGCAGAATATTGGAATGCGAAGACTTGAAGACCTATTATCATGCACTTTTCAGGGGGAGTAAATGTCTTGAAGACTTGTGCTGATTGTATTCTTTTTCCTTCGCTAAGGTTTTATCCTATTGGGTTTTCCTTTGCAAGGTTTTAATGAGGCAATCTTAAAACACTTGTCAATACACATGAATATTGTACTCTTTTCTTTCGCCATTGGTTTTTTCCCATTGTGTTTTTCCTTGGAAAGATCTTAACGATGCATATTCTTTATGTATAGTCATCCAAAAGGGGAGTGTTATAAACTTATTTGTATAATCATATATAGCCACTAATTAAGACCATTGAACCATCAATTGAGACCTATCTTTAGCCATCAATGGAGACTTAAGCTATACCTACTCCTTTGTACTCCTATATATATGGGTATCATTCCCTTGTATATGATCAAGTTTTGCATTGAAAAACAACTATTTCTCTTGTAATATCCTCTTTCTCTTGCAATATCATTTCTCTTTTAGTTTCATAACATAAATATACTTTTAGTGAAGTTATTGGTCAAAATGCAGATAAGTTAAAGTTAATGGCAAAACCATGATTAAATACAAAATGAAAGGTAAAATTAGAATTTTCATAATTTACAAGGTTAAAAAAGCATTTTCATTAATTTAGACTATACAATAACAATTTTTACACTAAAAAGAAACTGAGAAGTCACAAATATAAACTAAAATTATTGATAAGATGATTTTTAGGCTGTGAAATGGACTTAGGATCTTTTAATTAAATTCTTATGTGATATTTTGGGTGTTGGATGCTTGGTAACTTTTATGTGAACTATTCTTACTTTAATTGCTTGGAGACTTTTCACCTCAGCGTGTATGATTTTGTTTTATTAACTTTTAAGTTTCTTTTTTTGTTTTTTTGAAAGTATAACATGTATATTTCATTTATCAACAATCAATCATTACAATATTTCTCCCTCAACATAGAATTCATAATCTGTGGAGGGCCCTGCTACATCCATACAATTTCTTCATCACAAGTAAGAGCCATTTTGGCTAATGAATGAGCTACATTGTTAGCCTCCCTATGAATGAAATTTACAGACCAACTCATATTATCCTTCAACAAACTTCTAATATCCTCAATTACTACACCATAATCTGCCCATATATCAGCATTACAGTTTGTATCTTTAACAACCACCTGGGAATCACCCTCCAATAATACCTTCAGCAATCCCAGCTCCAAGCAAAAAAACAATGCTCTTCTCAGTGCATATGCCTCAGCCACTACAGCTTTAACAACAACAGAAAGTTTTGAACACAGACAAGCAAGAATCTCACCTTCCGAGTCCCTTACAATGATCCCAATTCCCACTTGTTTATTTTTTACATCCAGTGCAGCATCCCAGTTTACTTTGCAGATCATAGCATCAGGTTTTTTCCATCTAATCAGCCTCCTGTCAACTTGATCAGGCTTAGAAGTGCTGTTAACAGATTTAAAATCTTCAATATTCTGCATGGCAGCATGAATTAAAGCTTTTGGACTCTCAAACTTTTTCTCAAAAATAAAAGAGTTTCTTCTCAACCATATCCTTCTCATCGTGCAAGCCACAAGACCAATCTCATCCTCCTCCAAACAGCTGTTGATTTGCTTCCATAGCTCCATAAAGTGACCTGCAGAACAAGCCCACTTATGAACTGGACTATCATTCTCTGCCCAGACATCTGATCCAGCTAGACAACACCATAAAGCATGTGTAGTGGTCTCCTCTTCCCTCTCATAGATAGGACATAGGCTGTTTTCACTTATTTTCTTCTTTTTTAAATTCAGATTGGTAGGCAGTAACTCATGGCAAGCCTTCCACAGGAACTGTTTCACCACACCCTGCACCTTCAGCTTCCATATCGACTTCCATCCAAGCTCATCTGAGTTCATAGTTGAGGATTCACCCTTCTTAGCCCTTATCCTTGAATGTTCCAGGTGATATGCACTTTTTACAGAAAATAAGCCATTCTGAGAGCAGCTCCACCTCATTTTGTCCTTTGCACCCATCTTGCTTAGAGGAATATTACCGATGGCCTCAGCCTCTTCTTTGTTGAAAATCTCATTAATAAGCTCTTCATTCCATTTACCACTGTCCTCCTTGATTAACTGCTTAACAATTGCCTCAGCTGGAAGCATCTTCACAGGAGATTGTAATAAATGCAAAGAAGATGAAGGTACCCATCTATCTTTCCATATTTTTATCACATTCCCATCTCCAACCCTACATGATAAACCATCTTTTATTAAGCCAACAGAGGAAAAAAGACTCCTCCAAATCAGAGATGGAGAGTATCCCAATTTGGCATCCAGAACACTCTTCCCCTTAAAATACTTCTCTTGCATTACTCTTGCCACCAGAGAGTTAGGATTATTCAAGATTCTCCATACTTGCTTAGCCAACATGGCTTTGTTAAAACATTCAAGCTCTCTAAATCCCAACCCTCCTCTACCTTTAGAATCACCCATCTTTGACTAGCTCCTCCAATGAACTCTTTTATCGTTTTGCATATGACTCCACCAAAATCTTGCCATTACAGCAGCTATTTCTTTGCATAATTTCCTTGGGAGTAGAAAAACACTCATAGAATACGTTGGTATTGCTTGGACCACAGCTTTTAACAACACTTCCTTCCCTGCTTGTGAAAGGAACTTATTCTTCCAGTTATTTACTTTCAACCAAACTCTCTCCTTTAAATGCTTGAATGCATTATACCTTGATCTACCTACAATAGAAGGAAGACCAAGATACTTCTCAAAACTGCCACAAACAGCCACCCCTGCCACTTCCTGAATCTGTCTTCTTACAGCCATAGGGGTATTAGAACTAAAAAAAATGGTAGTTTTTTTGTCTATTTAAGCACTGACCTGAGGCCCTTTCATATGTGCCTAACAGCTTTTGAATTTTATACCACTCTGTCAGTTTTGCTCTTCCATAAATGACAGAATCATCAGCAAAGAGTAAATGATTTACTCTTATACCTCCTCTGGTTATAGCAACCCCCTTTATTTCACCATTTCTTTCAGCCATATCAACAAGTGAACTCAAACCCTCTGCACAAAGGATGAACAAATATGGAGAAATGGGATCTCCTTGACGAATTCCTCTTGATGGCTTTATAATACTACTTGGCTGTCCATTTACTAAAGCAGAATATGTTACTGAAGTAACACAATCCATAACCAATTTAATCCATTTTTCCCCAAAGCCTAGTTTCCTCATCACTCCCTCCAAAAACCCCCCATTCAATTCTGTCATAGGCTTTGGAGATGTCCAGCTTCAAAGCCATACTTCCAACCCTTTCTTTTTGCCTTGTTTTCATGGTATGCAAAGTTTCATATGCAACCATGACATTGCCTGTAATGAGCCTGCTTGGGATGAATGCACTTTGGTTCTTCGATATCACTTCTGGCAGCACCTTCTTCAATCTGTTAGCTAGCACTTTTGAAACTATCTTGTATAGCACATTACATAGACTTATGGGACGATATTCACTAGCTACAATAGGTTTTTCAACTTTAGGTATTAAGGCAATATGAGTAAAATTAATATTACAATCAAGTCCACAATTGCCATTCAAAAAAGATAAGACAGCTTGACATACCTCCTGCCCAACGACACTCCAGTAGGTCTGGCAAAAGCAGGCTCCATAACCATCTGGTCCAGGAGACTTAAGGGGCCCCATTTCTTTAAGTGCAGCTACAACTTCTGGCATTACAAAAACCTTCTGCAACTCTGAATTCATAGCATCAGTAACTCTCCTTTCCACTCCTCTTAGGCCCTCTTCAATAGCTTCTGGTGATGGATTTGAAGAATTGAAAAGGTTTCTGAAATACTGAGAGAAAACCTCCTCAATGCCTTTCTGATCAGCCACCCTTACACCATTTGCATCTTGAATTTCATAAATGCAATTCTTTTTCTTTCTCTAAGTAGCACATTCATGAAAGAACTTGGTATTTCTATCACCAAGTTTATACCAATTTCTTTTTGCCATTTGCTTCCATTTTAAGTCTTCCTTTTCAAGAAGTAAGCCAAGTTCCTTCTGTAATTTCCTTATGATCAAGACATTATGAGCTCCTTCACCTTTCTGCTCTTTTTCCAGCAACTCACTCAATCTTGAAATCTCCTTTTCCCCATCAGGAACTCGTAGTGAGCTCCACTTAATTAGTTCACCCCTGCATCTTCTTAATTTTCCTTGGACCTCTTTCAATATATTTTGGCCTGCATTATCTCTTGCCCAAGTAGCTTCAACAATATTTCTTCCCTCTTCCTCCAAGGTCCATTTGGCTTCAAATTTGAATAATTTTCTTCTATAACCAGCAAAACGATTAAAATCATTTATTATCAACAAAATAGGCTTATGGTCAGATTGCCTAGCAATCAAAGTCTCCACCCTCCTATCTGAAAACAGGTCCATCCACTGAGGGTTGGCAACAGCTCTGTCAAGCCTCTCTTTAGTAAAAGAATCATCCGTGTGTTTATTGGACCATGTGAATTTCACACCCCTCCACCCCAAATCATACAAGTTGTTACCCTCCAAACAATATCTAAACTCATCCATTTGTCCCTCTGGCCTTTCTTTCCCCCCCACTTTCTCAAATTGTGATACAATTTCATTGAAATCTCCAATCACACACCATCCTTGATTATTCACTGGTTTCAGACTTGACAATATGTTCCAAGTTGATTTCCTTTTTGAGGTCTCGGGATGGCCATAGAAACCAGTCAAAAGCCATTTGGTCTTTGATACATCCTACCCCCACCATCACACTAATATGGTGCTAAGAGAAATTAGTCACTTCAACACTGACATTCTGTTTCCACAACAAAGCCAGCCCCCCACTACTACCTCTAGCATCCACCACAAAACAACCTTCACAGTTCATTTTCTTTTTTATAAACTCAAACTTCTTTGCTAATAGCCTTGCTTCCATAAGAAAGACTATCTCGAGCTTCTTATCCTTTACCAAAAGGTATAGGTCTTGAATTGTCCGAGGGTTCCCAAGCCCTCGGCAATTCCAACTTAATATTTTCATAATGATTGGTGGGGCTGGTTAACAGCCTCTGCCAAATCCTTAGAAACCATATTCTCTCCATAGTCCCCCTCATACTTCCCTCTCTTCATCTGGTTTTCCTCTGAAGCAGGATCCTCATCAATCAATTATAGTTCACGCTTGCATTTAGAAGGCAACACAGTCCTATCAGAGTTTCTGACTATCCTGGCCCTTCTTTTCCATCTTCCTTTGTTAATCACACCACCACTCTCATTTACCTCCACATCATTCTGTATCTCTAATGGCCTTTCATTACTAGCCATTAACATACAAAGTTCTCCTTCACTTTTCTCATTTTCCAGATTCTCAGTCACTTCATCAACTGTCTTATTGACCACAGAAGTACTGGTCCTTTTTTCTTCCAGTTCTGGCTTTACAATGTGCTTACTCTGCTTTTTAATCATCTCACTTGCAACACACACCTCCTCACTACCTTTTGGCTCAGATTGATCAGGATCTGAATCATCCTCCCTTTCCCCCTCCTTCTTATTATATCCTTTCCCCTCCCTGTGTTTAGCTTCATGTTTATCATGGCCAGAACCTGATCTATCATCACTTGGAATCCCACTCCTTCTCCCCATCAGATTACAAGCTCGAAGCCAGGTTCCATACTGTTTTTCATTTACACCAGCACCTGACTTCGGACATCCTTCTCCCCCATGAACAATCACTCCACAATTAAAGCACATTCTAGGTAGCTTTTCATATCTTAAAGGAATCCAATATTTATTTCCCAGCAAGTTTATAGTTCTTCCACGAGCAATGGTTCTTTTTAAATTTAATTCAACTTTAACTCTCATAGTACCCCCCCAGCCCGATCCATCTCTCCACTCATCAATCTCCTTAACCACTCCAATTGATTCTCCAATCTGTTTCCCTACCTCTCGGTTCATACAAACAAATGGTAGATTGAACAATTGGATCCAGAAATCTTCAGTGTCAAATTTCATTTGATTCGGATGAGTAAATCCATCAAACACCGTGAGGACCAGGACATAGCTACTGAATAGCCACGGTCTACCCTTCAATACACATCGTGCATCCTCTTTACACTCAAACACAATCACAAATAGATTTGTGCTAACTTCTTGGAAAGAAAATAAGCTACTTACCTTCCAAATCTTAGCCATAGTCGATCTGACCACCTCCTTTCCCACTCGTCGATCAGACCACAACTTACAAACCAACCTTCGTTCTTCTTTCTGTGCAGCATCCTCCAAGTCGATCGAGTCAACTTCTATGACTAAATTCTCATCTTCAGTCAAGCTGAATTGATCCCAACGAGATTCCAGATCCTCCATTACTTCCGGCCTTAATTCAGTTACAAGAATTAAGGAGAAGCCTTCCCGCCTTAGTCACTCCACGAGCACCAAGAGTACTCACTCCACCTATTCTCTCAGAGAGAGTTTAGAGGAGAATAAGATACGAGAGAATTGGATAGTTGTACAAAGTGAGAAACCTAGTGCATAACTTTTAAGCTTCTGATTATTATAAACATCGCCAATTACTTGCATTATTAATTTTATCCTAAGATATTACTTATTGAAATTTTCTTGAAATCTTAGCATTATTACTTTTATCCTAAGATATAACTTACTGAAATTTTCTTGAAATCTTACCATAATTGTCCCACTATGGTTTCTCTCCTCAAAACTAGAGTTTGATGCAAATGTAGGAATTAAGGTGGATTACGAACAAGAGGAACTAGTGTAGCCTGCGGATTAGTATTGGGGCTAGTCCCTGTTTGATGTTTGAGTTATTATTATCCTATAGTATTGTGTTGATTATCTTAAGTCCTAACTATGGTAGTGATGTGACTTATAGATAATTTGATGAATTAAATTTTATTTATTTGATACTGTTATTTATAGTCACGACATACATTATTAACCTTTCCGTTGTGATTATTTCATAAACATATGTTGGGTCTACGAGTACACAATGTTTCACAGAATGGAAGGGATATCACCTGTGTGGTGTGCATTCCAACGTCACAACCTTGTGCTAAATCCCAAGTGAGGGCCAGAGGAATCACACAAATATCACCATGGTCATTAGTCACATGAGGTACCTGTAAAACAAAATTGCAGGTTCGCAGGTGTGGTTAAGCATACCATTACTAAAGCTTGATTTGGATATTTGGAGTATTTCAAAATTATGTAAATATTAATAAAACATTTTAATTTAAAACAGTTTCAATTAAAATGTTTTATTAAGTTTTAAAAAATAAGAGAAAAAATTGATTAAAAATATTAAAAAATTATTTGAATATTATTTTTTAATATAATTTTTATTTTAAAGTTTAAAAAACTTATACTGATTAGGTAATGATTATATAAGAAAGTTAAATATTTGAAATTGAAAAGTGTTTTATATTTTAGTGATCTTTAAAACTAAAATTATGAAAAGTTATAAAAATTTTGAAAATTTTACGTCTCATTATGTGTCCAAACATCCCTAAGAGCATCTACATCAGCTTCTTCAAAGTACTTTTCATCTTTAAATTTAACTGATTTTATCAATAGTTAGCCCACATTGAATTAGCCAAACCCATTTCATATAAATTATGAGCTACAGTAATTTTATCTTTTTTTTAAAAGATGAAAAATCCTGTAGCAAATTTAAATGAATTGATTATTAATTTCGACTCCTTCTCTCTCGCGTCTATTCCTTTCTCTTCTTCTTCCCTCTCCTACATCTCTTCCTTCTCTCTCCCTCTCTCTCTCTTTTTTTTTTTTTCTATTCATTCTCTTCTTCTTTCCTCTTTCTCTCTCGCAACTTTTCTTCTTCCATTTTCACTTCCTTCTGTCCAGCACGGCACCATGAAAGCTTCTCTCTAGCACTGAGTTTCAACAACATGGTAAAATCCAAAACCCTAGCCTTGATTTTATTCTTGATTTTGTTGATGTTGTTTGGAGACATTTTACTCTTCTTCTTCTTTTTATTTTTTTATTTTTTTGTTATTTCTCTTCTTCTTCACTTCCTTCTCTCTTGTGGCTCTTCTTCTTCCCATTTCACTTCCTTCTCTCTAGCACGCGGCACTACAACAGCTTCTCTTCAGTACTGAGTTTCAACAACACGGTAAAATCTGAATCCCTAGCCTTGATTTTTACTCTTTATTTTGTTGATGTTGTTTGGTGACATTTTACTTTGGTTTTTACCAAAAAGAAGCTAATCCGGAGACCGGAAACCTTGAAAAAAAATGAACTAACTAAAACTTGAAATGTTCTGCATTTGATCAAATGGTGTAGAAAAAGGGTGCAAAGATATCAAATCGTTTTCGACCCAGATCTTCAAAACTATATCCAAGTACTGACTTTAGTGGGTGTCGTTGAAACTTTTTTACAATCTCAGATACAAATGTCCAATATTCAACTAAAAGAAAAAAGTTCACAAAACATATTCATTCTCTTTAGGGTGACAGATAAAAAGAGAGTTTATTCATTTCTTACCTAACTGTGTTTCATTCTCTCCATCTTTTGAATTTGAAGATATGTAGCCATCTCCATCTCAACTTGTTCTTATCTACTTAATATTATAATTAAACAGTTTACAATTCGTTCTAGTAGTTAGGCAGTCACATGTGGTTGAAATACATGTGGCTAGGTAGCAATTATTGGCAATGCTATTTTGTCGTTTTTTGTTATTTTGGGTTGTTGGATTGTACAGATATTGGCCTTTGTTATGTTGGGCTGTTATTTTGGGCAACAACTATTGCCACATGTAGATTTGTTGGACTGCTATTTTGTTATATGCTTGTAATCATGTGATTTTCTCATATGTTATTTTGTTATATTTTGAGATTATTATATTATAGATAGAAGATCTTTATGAATTATACATATAGAATTTTTATTTACATATGAGATTTTATCATTTATGTACATATAAGATTATTATATTACACATTGGATTGTGAAAATGAAAATGAATATAATTATTGGAGGTTATTAAAGATTAGGAAAATAAAATAAAAAAGTAATTTAAAATAAAAATTAATTAAAGAAATATAAATAATAAAAAATAATAATATTTTATTATTATAAAGAATGTAATGATAATATAATATAAATTTTAAGTATTAAGTGAGAAACTAAAAATTAAAAAGTTATATAGTCTTCCGGATTAGCCAATCCAAAGCCATTGCCCTGCTATCGGTCAAATTGCCTCAATTGGCGATAAAGCTCATCTGTCGACGATGCCTCTTCTACGGACCGGGTTAACTGAGGTTGCTCCCTCCTACTATTCTCTCCCTTTATTTTCTGGTAACTGTCTACTCTCTCTTCGCCCTAATTTTTGACTTGTTTTTTTTAATAATTTTGTGGATTGATTCTTGTTTTTTTTTTAACTATTTTTGTCTGCTTGGAAAATTTTTATAGCTTTGGATTGATGACTAAATGGCCGTCGGGATTTCTAGGCTTTACGATTTTTTTCGTTCAGTTTATTATATCTGATTTATTAAAAAAATATAATGAAAAAGATGGTAAATCAAAGATGAGTGGTTTGTTTGGACTGATGTTGAAGAATTCTTTAACAAATGTGTCATATATTGTTGCCAATATTCCATTTAACTCAAAAGATTGGTAACAATATATTGAATTTTGAAAAAATCTAGTTACAAGCACAACTGCGCATTAATATGTATGCCAATATAATGTGATTAGTCAAAAAATAGATTTTATTGAAAACAGTGTTAATTTAAATTTTAAATATGAAGGAATCAGTATTAGTATGCAGATTAGTACGTAATTTTACTTTTACAGAGCAAAACTCTTGAATTTTTTAGGGTCTAGGAGCTGTGTCATTGTTTACTTCTATTCTTAATACTCTATTTGAGCTTTGACTACTCTTGATGCTCTGTTTCATTAAATCACTCCAAATGCACTCCTGGGACCTGATAAAGCAAGCAACTTTAGCTTATGAGCTCTTTCATATTTTTATTTCTTGGAAGAAAGAAGAAAATTGGGCTTATCTTTCAATTACTAGTTCATACTATCTAAAATGAGAAGTTATATATATATATATATACACAAAAATAAATCAACACACTGACATGATTTTATGTAATCAACTAAATCTACTTTATACTAAAAGTAACTTTATAATCTAGCGTACTATATTAAGTCACATCAATTTATGAATTTTCTTTTAATATCTTTGTGACTAAAATATTTCTCATATGAAATACACACTTGCCTATATTGTTGCCATTCTCCTTTACTCTTAATTTTAACTAATTAACGATATATTTTTGAAGTTTATGAATTGCCGACTGGTTGAACTACTCACGACTAGCTGATCATGTCACGTACGTCGTCTTGCCGACTGAACTATTCACAACCATCTTCATGGCATCTCAACTATTTGGCAATGATGTTAACAGAATCAATGCTCTGATCTCATTATCAAACTCAATCCCTATAGAAGATAGTTGATTTGTGATCGTATTTAATTCATTCAAGTGTTGGGCCATAGACATACCTTTTAACATCTTCAAATTGAACAATTTTTTCATCAAGTGTACTTTGTTATTCGCTGACAGATTTTCATACATACTTGACAAAGCCGTCATGAGATCTGTCGTGGTTCTCTCCTTACTGACATTGTGCGCCACTGCTCTGGACTAGGTCAGCCAAACAATCCTAGAACTTGTCGATCTAACAGGGTCCACTCAACATTATCCATGCTCTCCACTTCTTTCCCAATAGTGGAAGATGGAGCCTTTTCCCATAGAGATAGTCCTCAATCTACATCTTCCACTACCCAAAATCAGTGCCGTTGAACTTCTCGATTCCGGGTGCTTTCACTTTATGTCCAGCCATCGTTCTCATGTAGATTCAACCTTAGTTCTTGATACCAATTGTTGTGCAAAAGACACACACACCAAAGATAGCAAACTAAAGTAAAAGTAAGCACGATCAAGCACACAACACATAATATACGTGGTTCGAAAAATTGTCTACGTCTACAAAGCTGCAAAATTCTTATTAACTAGAGGAGATTACAATCACTCAATCTCAACTCACACTCTCTAGAACTTTTTCTCTCTCACACAATATGCACTTACTTGATAATTATTCTCTCTCAAAATATGTTGAAAGTCGTACAAAACAAGTAAAATATAACATATTTATAGTAAACAGTACTGGAAATCCTAATTTGGCAAAAAATACGTTCTTCGCTCGAGCGACGTGTCGAGTGTGTCTCGAGCAAACAACCAATGAACATTGGCTTGAGTGGGGTGTCGAGCATGCCTTGAGCAAATACTAGGGTTTATGTTGCACTTGAGTCCACTATCGCAGGAGATTCGAGCGAATTCACAGGTTAAGCTTCGCTCAAGCTCACTATTGAGTGCACCTTGAGCAAACTCATGGGTTGAGGTTCGCTTGAGCACCATCTCAAGTGACACCGAATGAACTCTCTGTTTCTTGATTTTTTGCTCACAAACCAGTCTCCACACGCAACCCAACACATACTAATCTCAGAAGCCAAAATCAAGCCCTATTGAAGTTCAAACATCCTTATTAGCCTCAAAACATAGTAGTTTTAAGAAGCATGAAAATCTCATGGCAATTTTAATTTTACAGTGTGTGCTTAACATATATGAGACATTTAACATGTCTCACTATAGAATGCATGGACAAAAATATACCTATGTCTCATTGACTATTTGGCTAGCTTCCAATGCACTATAACTACACTTTTGGTACCTTTCAAGTGTTTTCATCATACTATGATAGAAGGAAAAAATAAAATAATTAACCATAATCATGAACACCTTGATTTTAAACTGTTAAACTAGTAGGTGAACTATAACTAGAGGTGTGCTTTCGAGCTGAATTTTTTCTAGATCACGTTTTGAACCCAGTTTAATCCGAGTGGTTATCCACCCGGATAAAATAGCCAGTTACAGATTCCAAACCGATTATATAACCGGATATCCATAACCCATTACCGTGCATTTTGTGCATCAGCATTTCAAATTTCAATTTCCTTCAAAACTTTGGTGTGCCCGACGAAATCCTAATGATGGGCACCATGGTAGACCAAATTTTAAAGATTCCTTGCAAGTCCCAAATGGACGAATCATATGGTCAATAGTTAAGAAGATCAATGAAGCACTGTAAGGATTTGTGCAATCTACTTGGGCCGAGTTTGCAAATTTATTGAACAAGACCCCAACATTCAAGATGGGCTTAAAAGAAGAAGAACTAATTTTAATCCATATGATACAAGCTACAGAGGGGGGCGGCATAGCCTAGGATTTAGTGTAGACTCTTTATTTTAATAAGTACAGACGTGTGAGCCTATTTTATATTTCCAGATTTAATTCATTAAGTGGACTTCTTTCATTAGCTATAGGGGATGTTTATGACTTAAAGATGTTTCAGCCCATATCTTTTAATTAATGAATGTCTTAGTTGGCCTAGGGTTTCATGTTAGTCTACCTAGTGTCTTAAGGAGGCATTAAAAAGAGCCTTGTAGGCGCATTTTACACAAGTTTTAACATTGAATGAAATTTCAGAGAACTTTTCAGTTTTCTCTATTTGTTCTTAATTGAACTACAAACTTATCAAGGACAAAATTTTTGTAACGTTCTCACCAAATTTAAGTTCTTGAAACAAGATTTCAATGGGCTTAGATCCTTTTGACTTAATTCTTAGCTTTCTTGGATAAGTTTTCAATTTGATTATGGGTTCAAGGGATTTCAATCCCACGGGTTTATATCACCTAACTTCATTTTACTCTCTCTCTCTCTCTCTCTCTCTCTTTCTCTCTCTCTCTCTCTCCCAAAACCCTAACTTTTGCTCATAGCTCAATTCATCGTCGCCAGTGACTACGCAGTCAGTTTCCATCACCGCCAAAGCCCCTTGGATCTAGTACTTTCTCTCAACATTCCTCTCTCTCTCTCTCTCTCTCTCTCTCTCTCTCTCTCTCTGTGTGCAGCCGAGGTTTCCGTTTTCTTTGGTGGCATTTTCTTAGGCATCAGATTTGGGGTTTCTTCGCTCTCTATTAAAGGTAAATTTCAGTTTCATTCTTCAAAATGCTTCTTATTCTTTTGAGTGATCGATCAATTGGTTTTATATTTGTTTAGCTTCAATTTGTGTAAAATAATAATTACCATTTAATGCATTGTAGCTATATAAGAGCTCCGATGGGTGGGTTGATTTGCTATAGTTTGTGGGATTGATGGGCATTTATATTTCTCGTACCAGAATAGTGACCAGTATAGAAAATGCATCTATTTCGTATCGGGTCAAATACCGGCCATATCGGTACGTTTTGGTTAATATCGACTAGATTTTGGTGTACTAGCTGTACCAATATCGGCCGAAAATAGGGAATTTTTGTAATTAATGTAAAAATTTTGATTTTTTTCATAATTTTCACTCAAATTCTCACATCTAAAGACTATTTTATTAACTTAGAAGTATTATTGAGGTTTATAAATGTGTGTTTTAATTTTTTAAAACTTGCATTGATATTATTTTGAAATATAATTTATACATATATATAATTAATTTATTATATATAGATTATCCTGAAACGGTATCTGAAACGATACCGGTACTGAAATATTTTGTTTCAATGGCTTAACCGAAACGGCTACTGAAACAGTATTCAAAACATTGATTATATACTTTGTTGTTGCTTTGATAAATCATTTTCCTTTCTACCATTGTTTTTATCCTCTTTTACTATGCCTCTTGTAAAGGATATTCAGATTGGTTCTGGCTTGGTTTTTCTCAATATTGCATTTTTGTACCTCTCGGTCTTTTGAAGCCACCGCACTAGTTATTCGACATTTTCATGGAAACTTTTTAGTTGTCCTTATAAAGATTTCATGGGCAGTGCATTTGAAATTTTGTGATTTTTTTATTATTTTTAGATGATAGTTGATGGGTATTTTTCTGTTGCATCAATACTTGCAGGGTTCTCTATGCATCCACTGGGAAAAGACAAGGGCGATTGTTAGTTTTCCAGATATTTCTGGGAAGGTAGTCAGGTTATGTATAACAGAGTGAACTGCAATTATTTAAGATTTCTTGGTCTTATTCGTGTCTTCAACTGGAAAACTGTTGTTTACTTGATGAAGGTAGATAGGCTTGTGGCCAACTTGGGGCCTGGCCATTAAGAGTTAATATATACTTTGAAGAGGCAATATGTGTCATGGGTTGACTTCAAAGACTCAAGTTTTTGGGTGTTCTTCTAGAAATATTGTGAATAAATGGCTTATAAGGGAAGATCCCACAAATCAAGCCAAGGAAAATCAATCCAATAAATAGCCGAAGATCATGCCTCTATCAGCTCACAAATTACAGCATGTTTATTCTCTGTTTTTGTACAGCCTTATTCTTAGCTAAGTTTCCTAGAATAGAGTCTCTAATTTCTGTATTTATATGTATACGGTTACAATGTATTGGGTGTGATTGTTGTTTGTCATTTTACTTAGAAATAAAGATTCAGTTTCTATTCAATTCTCAACATGGTATCAGGAGAGCAGTCCTCTCACGAGAATTCGATCCCTACCCACAATCCCCCACCCTCCACAGAAAATCCTTTGATTGCCCTGAATATTTCTTCCCAAATCAATGACAAACTCACCCCATCCACCTTCCCACAGTGGCGTGCCCAATTTGAAGCCCTTCTTATTGGGTATAATCTACTTGACTACGTCACTGGAGATAAACCTTGCCCTTCCTTAGCTGATAATCCTACATCCTCCCTTCAGAAAACACACTGGGTAAGGCAGGATAAGCTCATTCTCAGTGCCATCCTTGCGTCTACCACAACCACCATCACCCCTCTCATTTCCGCTGCCAAAACATCTAGAAATAAAGATTCAGTTTCTATTCAATTCTCAACATGGCTTAATATAATGTAGAGAAAGTGGGTATAGAGATCTAAGGAAGTGGGTCTCTCTGTTTGTATAGAGATCTGAGGAAGTGGGTCTCTCTATTTGTATAGAGATTTTTGTGTTTGTGTTTAACGCATTATGTTTGAGTTTATTTAATTTTGGGGCTGAAAGGGGGCATTAGGATGATGAATAATCAGCTGAGTTTTGTTGAAAAACACAATTAAAATCCACGCACAGCCAGTTTCGATCTAGTTTTGTTGAAAAAATTATTCTGGTATTGTTTTCATTTCTATTCATTAAACCCACGAATCTTCTATTAATTTCTAAAGTGGAGCTTGAACATGAACAAATCATCAAGTTTTTCTCTTTTTTCTTTCTTTTTTTTTTTAAATAAAAAATAAATTAACCCTTTTTTCCCTGTTAGAATCCCTTATCCGTAAAGTGGGAGAAAGTAGTGGGACCTGATTATACCTTAAAATCCCAAATCAAATTTTCATAGTCAGTATCTCAGTGACTGTGAAAATTAATAATTGATTTCTAATGTTCCCATTGGGTTGATTTGAACCTACTTTATATTCCATAATTTCAAAACACAATATTCAATGAAAAAAAAAAATACAAACTTCAATGATTTGAAATAATCTCATACATATTTACTCAATAGTTATAATGCTTGTAATTTATGAAAGTTTAAATTGACTTTATTTTTGGATTGTTTTATACACATTCAATTTTATAATGGAATGGAGTGCAGCAGGTAACTGTTTTTATAAACACTTTCAGTACTTCTAGTAAACTTCTTTTTTTTTGTTTGCTGTTTCTTGCTTCATCTTCTGCAATTATACATGCATGTTTTGGCCATGCTATATCAGGAACATTTCTCATATTCTCAGGGACCAGTGGTTTTTATCATGGAGTTTTGCTGTGATATTTTTGCATGCTTTCATCCCTTGTGATATCAGTCATGCAATCAGTCTCTGGAGGAGATACTTGAGCGATTGAAACGGCCATCTTCCGACCATAAGAGTTCTAGCAATGAGGATGAAGACTGAAATTGACAGTTCAGGCCACAATAGATAATGCGTGTACTCCATTGATTTAAAGAATATGTATACATTGTAGGATTGGGATTATGTATAGAAGATGTACAAGACCTGGGTACTGATGATGACTTTGTGTTTTCATTTTATTTTATTTTTTGTTGCCGTGGGATCCTCCAAAATATAATTGAAGCATGGAAGGATGGACTGCTATACTGAAAACGAGATGAAACTAGACTCAAGATTTTGGTAATTTGAATGTATCAGTAAAACATAGGCATTCGCTTCCCCTCCCCATGAACTTTAGACGGTTCCTGATTGTCAGCTCATGATCGAGGATATAGCATATTTGGATTTAGGTTAAAAATTAAAAAAATTAAAAAAGAAGAAGAAGAAGTCCAATTACAATCCGGGTATTCGTATCCAAATCCGGATATCCGCTCGGATTTGGACTGGATTAATCCAGACGGATACCTACCCGGTTTTTTAAATTCGGATATGGATATTTCCAGATATCCGGATCCGGATACACAGCCCTAACTCCAACCCTTGTATGAGTGTGAGCTTATAATTTGTGAGTTCTGGTTTGTATACTCTTTCACGTTAGAAAGCATCTTTAATTCTCAAAATATAGGATTGAAACTACTTCATTATATGCATCTTCTATATGATTGTTAATATGTCTTATGCATGCATTAGCTTTAGCTACAAATGATGCTAATACTACTGTGGGCCAGGTGCAGTGCCTGTTGCGAATGTTATACAGCTAAAAAAATGGGCCCACGGTGTGCATGACTTGTTATGAGCCACTATCATGCAACCCAGTGCTGTAATATTTGTTTTCTTTTCTACCGTGTCTCTCCATGTCTCTAAAGTCTACACCCCCTTTGCTTTCTCTTCGGGGGTTGTCTTCATTACATGTCTTCCAAATATATCGAATCTTGTTTTTAATTCAAAATCATAAATAGTGGAAAATTAATAATCCCAAAGTGTAAAATGTGGAAAGCTTTGGTATCGCCAACTTAGAGCACTCGCAGCGGCTTATGTAAAATTCAGATTCTTGTATAATTTAAAGAAAACAGGCTGAAAACGGCGTCCAATGGCTCTTTTATTTCATCTGTAAAATCCATTTCGCTACAGTACTACCGCTACATCTAGTGGCAACTGTTTGGAAATGTAAATTATTTTTTATTCATTTCTCTTTCATCTGTGTAATTTCTCCTCGCCTAGCTAATTTGATTAATTTCTTTTTGGCCCCTGAAGCCGTAAGTTTATTTTGCGCGTCCTCCCATTCCTTGCCCATCTGCCTTCTGCTCGTCTCCCATAGATTTTCGTATCTGTGGATGCTCCTCAACAGATTCCATCTAATTTACTTACATCCGAGAGGAGCCGCTTGCTAATCAAATCAAGGCCCGTAATCAATTGAAAGCCAAGCTTCTTGTAATAGCAAGGGAGCAAGGAGTGTCCAAGTGACGAAGTGCTCAGCTTACCAAGAGATATCGGTGGCGCAAGGTGCTCGGCGGCACCATCTGTGCGGAGGCGACGAAGAGGTGGGGGTTGGCGGCGTGCGGTGGCTTTCCCGAGATAGGTGGTGGCTGGTTCAAGGGGTGGGTATTACTCTGTTTCGGGTATAATAAAACAGGGGCTTTTTCTTTGGGTTTACAGCAGTGGTGCCCCGGCAGTGGCTGGGTTGTGCTGGGGAGGAGGAAGTTTTCGGTTTTGGCTTGCTTGCTGGTCAGGTGGTTGTTAGAAGAGCATATGTGGCATTGTTAGACGGATGAAGGTTATTGTCGCCACTGGGTTGCCGTGTGGGTTGAAAACGTGGAGGAGAAGTCGCTGCGGAGGTGCAACTGGTGGCTGTGGGCTGGAGTAACTAGGTGGTTTTCCGATTGATTCTGGTGCCACTGGTTGTTGGCAGTGAGGATGAAGTGTTTCGGGCGGACTGTGCGACGGGAACCACTCAAATGCAGTGGCTGGTCAGTTTGTATATAGGGAGATATTGTAAATATTAAAAGATACAAGAATATTTTTGATAGTTAGAGAAAATATTTGAAATGAATAAAAAAGAATAAAAAGTATAATATTTAAATGATATGAAGAAAAAATAAATAAGCTGATATATGGTATATTGTAAAAGTCAGTATGTAAAATTAAAAAAGTAAGTTTTGGTGATGTATTTTAAAAGATAAGATGAAAGAGCCATTGTGAGTGCTCTTAACATGGGGAACTAGAGTAGGCTAATTTTCAATGAAATGACGCAGCTATGTTACTATGGGGATTCTTGATGTGCCATCATGCATGACAATTACATGTTTGAGATTTTAGTAAAATTGTACATTTTACATATCATTTGCTATGTTTTTGTATTATTTAGACATCAAAAGGTTCTGTAGCCACTTTCCCTTTCTCTAAAACTTTCTGTAACTGCAGACAAGAAGTGTTAGACATAATGTGTTGACTGTAATTATATCAACATTTTTGCTTTATTCTCTTTACCTTTTTGACAATCTTTGTGTTTCTGGTGGCATTGCCTGGAATGACAGGAATGCTGCATGCCTAACCAAGTATAAGGAAGAATTGAGGCAATTGCCGTGTTCCCATGTGTTCCACCTCAAGTGTCAATGGCTCAAAAAAAAAAAAAAAAAACTAAATTCGTGTGGATGTAAAAATATTGACAGTAACTTGTTACCATAGGTTTAATTAAGTAGATATCTTTTTCTCTGATCTTGAATCCCATTACAGAATTGAGAACTTATACTTAATAATACTAATTAGGTGTTGAGAAAGGTTCTAAAGACCCAAAGATAGAGAAATTGGGCAAGATCACCATTGAACAAGTGCGCATAACTGCTGAAAAGCTACTAGACTTGAACTGCACCAGTATTGAATCTGCGATGAGAATTATAGCATGCACTGCAGCTAATATGGGAATTGATATTGATCCTTTGGTTCTTGAAAAACAAAACTTGTGTAGTCAGCACGTGAGATCATATTCAAGATTAAAAAAAAAGTTTAAGAATTCAAAATATGCATTTTGATAGGTCCACGAGTGCACTTTGAGTCAACTTTATGATATTAAGAAATTAGCAAGAATTGATTAGAATGATTTTTATTTTTTGTATAGAATGGTAATCAATTTTTTCTAGTATACTAATCTTAAGGGTGAACGGATTGGGTCAGAAGCCTGATACTTCTGAAAGTGATCTCGGATTGGTTAACTGGCCAAACGATTGATAGGAGGACAACATAATTAGGTCGGATTGAAACATGGTTTCCGGGTCGGACCGGGTGCGCAATTTGTTAAAATAGAGCCAATTTCGATCTCTTTCAAAGTTATCTCTGATCATTTATATGAGAAGGCATAAATATACTATATTTTAAATGGTTTCATAAGTAAATCATTCAAATAAAAAGGGACTTAAAATATGGCATATATATTGACTCGTGTGATTGGAGAAAATAAAATTTAAAATAAAAAATAACATTTTTACATTTATGTTATAATTGTTATGTCCGTGGCTGTTTCAATTCAGTATAGATCAAAGCCATTTCCATTGTATCCAAATATAGTAACTTCTATATAGGAAATCTCGCTTATATTTGAATCCATGTTGGTCAAACTTTCCAAGTTTAGAGTTCTAAAAGAAAGACCAATAGCTCAGTCGATTCCTGGTCTCTAGACTTGTGCAAACTGCAAACACCATAATCCCAACATAAAAAAGGCCTTAAATTTCGCAAACACGTAAAAGACCACTTTTTGAGGCTTAAGACCACTTGGATATAGCTTAACGTGGCAGAACTTTCAAGCATACAGGGTTACAGCCATATATATATATATATATAACACTGAAAGCAAAGAGATCAATATAAGTAAGATCGAAATCCCACCAAATGGCTCTGATCTCTTTTGTTCTTTAGTGAGTATCAACTGTCAAGCGTATGTAAGGAAGTAGTTAGGCTAATATAGTTTGAGACATCAACAATCAATATTCAAATTAGAGATACAAAAGGGCATAAAAAGCTTTGTGAGAGATCTTGATCTGATCCCAATAATTAGTGCTTAATTGGGTTGAAAGATGGCAGGAGGAGGTTTTGTAAGTGAAGCTGGAAGGACGGTCGACTATGCGGGCGGCATTACTGCCTTTGTGGTGGTCACTTGTGTGGTTGCTGCAATGGGCGGCCTCATCTTTGGCTATGACATTGGAATCTCAGGTTAAAGCCACTCATGATCTTTTGCAAATTATTATTTGGCTTTTTATATTCAGAACAGTTTGCAGCAATTTTGCCTTCTTTTCTATTCTAGCTTTTTATTTTTGGCTACTTGGGTTTCTTTCATAGTGAGATAACTAATAATAATGCATACACTATATATATACATGTGGAGCTTAGCGGCCAACAATGTACGTACGTACTTGGTTTAAGAGACAGCTAGCTAGTACTCTTTGGTCAATATAATCTTATTACTATACTCTTAAGACATGGAAAGTGTTCAACGATCTTGTAGCTAGCCTTATATTGAGTTACTCTACATCCACACACGCACTACAAGAAAAATAAACCTTTACGACTAGTTGGTTCCTAATAGTCTTTTAGTTGCATTAAACTGATCATAAAAGTTACTTTTTCTTATAGTGACGTGGGGATCCTACAGGAAAAAATATATATATATATTTGCTTTTATTTCTACGTATTTTTTTAATGCTTTTAAATATATATATATATATATATATATATATATATATATATATTCTTAAATTTACAATATAATTAAAAAAATACTTTCTTAATCATTAACTAAATAAAAAAATCACAGAAGGGATCCGCACGGTCGGGACCCAACGTTTGTGGCTTTAGCATTTCTGTCTATATATAATATTTGCGTACTTTTTGTGATGTCATGTTCGAAGATCCAACGCTATGGACCAATGGCCTCTAGTTCCCATGGGGAAAAAATAGGAAAGGTAAATTAAATTAAGATCTAAAAGAAAATAAATATAAAGGATATATATTCAAATTTTCAGAATAGACGTTATATATAACTCAATATATTTAATATAAAAATTATTGATCTTGCTTCCTATAAATTAAGATAAATAAGTAATCAAACTTGTCTACTCAATTTTTTTAGTATATATCTAACTTTCAACAGATAATATATATGGCTAATGCTTTTATCTTTCTCATGGCATGGATAATTGTATATATATAATATTTTATAAATTTAATTGATTTTTAAAAAGAAACAATTATAATAAGTGCTTTTGTATATAAAAAAATCTACTTATTAAAAGAGTTTTGTTATATACAGTCAGTACTTTTGCATATTTCTTGCGCATTCCATTAATGTAATCAGTCAAATTGGTTATTTTATATTAGAAAAATGATGCAGTTAATCACATTATTAGAATGTACAAATAATACATAAAAGTGATTGCACATAAAATTTTTATTAAAGATAAAAGGATTACAAGGATTAATATGCCAATAATGCATATCAAACATTAACAGTCACAAACATGCATGTTTGAACAGAATAGAGAACCATAATACCAAACTACTTGCGTTTGAATTAATTGTTTTAATTAAGAAAATTGATTGGCTTCTAAACTTTTTTGCAGGAGGGGTAACTTCAATGGAACAATTTTTGAGAAAGTTCTTCCCTTCCGTCTACAGAAAAATGATGGACGAAACAGCTCGTGAAAGTGAATACTGCAAGTTTGATAGCGAGCTGCTCACACTGTTCACCTCTTCCCTTTACGTTGCAGCATTAATAGCTTCCTTCTTTGCTTCTGCTGTTACGAGGGCTTTCGGCAGAAAAATGTCCATGTTTTTTGGAGGCACGGTTTTCTTGTTAGGTTCTATCCTAAACGGCGCAGCCTTAAACATTGAAATGCTTATCATTGGTCGCTTATTACTTGGTGTCGGTGTTGGATTTGCTAATCAGGTATTAATCACAGCCCGTGTGCATGTTATTCTGATCTCGAGCTAGTGCCATGACAAAACATTGAAGTTTAGACAAAGCTAAAAGTGAGATCAAAACTATAAAGTGTGTCATATAATATTTATTGTCGTTGGTATGGAATATTGTTTTAACAATATTAAATGTTCAATACATATTATAAGACTCATTATGTCTCTCGATCTCGCCTTTTAAGCCTAGTTTGGGTAGTGAAACTCCACTACTATTCATTATTTTATCATTGATTTTTACCTATTTTATCATTATTTTGTACTGTTATTCACTACTATTCAATATTTTATCATTATTTCTTTTTAATTTACAGAATATTTGAGATCACCTCATTACCCAAACTCAACCTTAAAGTGCCCTATAGTTTCGCTAAGAAATTTAGGGAAAAATTAAGTTTCTTTATTGTTAATATATGCATGGTAACCTGAACTAGTCTCATAGTAGGTTACAATATGACAAGGAAATTAATCCAATTATTTAAATGTTATAATCATATTGGAATATTGTGATAAAAATGAGAACTTAGAATTAAAAATTCATTACTAGATTTTTCTTGCGTGCCGACGAGTGAAAAGGGTCGATGCGTTTGAACAGCATAAAGAAAAGGAGTAAATCTAGGAATATTTTAACCTATGTTTTGTTCTATCGGTACGTGTATGATAACGCATTAATATTTATACAAAACGCAGTCGGTCCCAATTTATCTTTCAGAAATGGCGCCAGCGAAGATCAGAGGAGCACTCAACATTGGTTTCCAGATGGCCATTACAATTGGGATTCTGTTTGCCAATCTTGTCAATTATGGCACTGCCCAAATCAAGGGAGGATGGGGTTGGAGACTTTCTTTAGGTCTTGCAGCTGTCCCTGCAATAATGATGACCGTAGGATCTGTGTTCCTTCCAGATACTCCTAATTCCATACTCGAGAGAGGCTACACCGACAAGGCAAAGCAGATGTTACGAAAAATTCGTGGCACCGACAACGTGGATGAAGAGTTCCAAGACCTAGTTGATGCGAGTGAGGCCGCAAAGAAAGTGGATCATCCATGGAAGAACATCTTGGAGCCCAGATATAGACCCCAACTCATTATTTGCACCCTCATACCCTTCTTCCAACAGCTCACCGGCATTAACGTCATCATGTTTTATGCGCCTGTTCTCTTTAAGACTCTAGGTTTCGGGGACAATGCTTCACTCATGTCTGCTGTTATTACTGGTGTTGTTAATGTCCTCGCTACTTTTGTTTCCATCTTCACTGTTGACAAGTTTGGGAGAAGGATTTTGTTCCTCGAAGGTGGCGCACAGATGTTTATATGCCAGGTACGTACGAATAAATTTTAACACATAAAAAGATACCCTCAAGTTCGAATAATTGAAGGGAGATAGACATAAAAAATACTACTTAACGTCATGTCTATCTCCCTTCCACTTGATACTTTCAAGTTCGGTAATTAAGAACTTGAAGAGGATCCTGACCCACGCATATGTACTAACTCTCACCTGCATATATTTTTCTGGTTAACACCTATAACATGTGTTTGTTTCATTGTATTGTAGATTGCAATAGGAGCTTTGATAGGTCTGACATTTGGGGTGAGTGGCGAAGGAACCATTACAAAAGGCCAAGCAGATCTGGTTTTGTTCTTAATATGCACTTACGTAGCAGCATTTGCATGGTCTTGGGGGCCTTTGGGTTGGTTGGTACCGAGTGAGATCTGCCCTCTGGAGATCCGATCAGCAGGCCAAGCCATTAACGTATCTGTCAACATGCTATTCACATTTTTCGTGGCTCAAGTTTTCCTTGCCATGCTTTGCCACCTCAAGTTTGGTCTCTTCTTTTTCTTTGCTTTCTTTGTGTTCATAATGACTATTTTTGTGTTCTTCTTCATACCCGAGACGAAGAACGTGCCAATAGAAGAGATGAATAGAGTTTGGAAGGCACACTGGTTCTGGAAGAAGTACATCCCGGATGATGCCGTCAATATTGGCCACCAGGACGACTTTTAATTTCACCTATGTACGTACATCGGGCCAGCTAAACACGAGTTTGGATATCCAAGAGTTTTTGACTGAACTCTACAGCCTAGAGGAAGAAATAGATAGACGCATGAAGTACGCTCTAAAGCATTTATAGTTGCTCACTTTGGAAGCATTAAATGCAAAATAAATTATAAGAGTCTGACTTTATATGTCTATCTTTCTCGCACTCTACACAATAAATCCAAATATCCAAAACACAAAGGATAGGGTACCAGCTTTTAGCATAGAAGTGTTCTAGTACTTGCTAAACATCTTCCATTAGTACTAAGTAAAAATTTATATTCATTTATTATCATCTTTTTATGTCTTGCTTTGGATTTTTATAGTTATGATCTATGTATTTGAATGTTATAGTCTTTCGGACTGGGAGTTTTCCATATATATTATGGGCATTCCATTTATAAGGGAGTTTGGGTTAGGTCGTTATACCTTAGCTGAATGAATTTGAATCATGCCTTTAAAGTTATTAGCAAGTAAAACGATATTATTTCACCGCATCTCAAGAGTGTAAAAAAGACATCAATGTTGTCATATATAACAATTACGTGCTAAAATTTCAAGACAAAAGTGTGTGCTAAAAACCACTTACTAAAATTAATAAGACTTATTTGTAACGCCTTAGTCTCGGATGGGTCAGGGAAATACCTCATGTCATTTAAACTTGCATTTCACAATGTAAATATAGACTCTAATTTCTCAATTACACATAGATCTCACTGTTTTAACTCAATTACTCCAAATAATTAACTAGGAACACCACTAATTCTTAATATATACGTTAAACTCTCAACATATCACCTTATCAGAACACAACAAATTTACTAAATAAAATTCTCCAATAACCATGGCAACATTTTGTGCTTACTCCTCTATGCTTAACTAATCTTGTCCATGCTCGCTCCCTAATCTTAATCCTCAACTGAAACATTTAAATTATCTAAAAAATCTTGTAGAGATAAGGAGTGAGTTATCAATAACTTAGTAAGGAAAAAACATGTACTAGTATGTAAACATGAGTATTTACATAGTTAAGAATGCAGAACAAAACATTTTTATTTTCAAAATGCAGAACCAAAACATGTTATCAAAATATCAGAGTGATAGTTCAAAATATTTATATTCAAAAGTCCTTTGGCATATCATAATTGAAACATCACATTAGAATAGAATTCCATGTTTAACCTCGTGGTAGGATTATACAAAACTTGATGGCCAACCGAATAGAAACAAAATGTGAAATATTTCCCTTACTATTCTCGGAGCCCTAAGTGTGCACATAGGAAATACCACGTAGAAAATCACTTTACTTCTAAAGTGTGTGCACCGAAAATAGAAAAGTTGGTACCAACCTGAACAGAGGTTACAATTTTAAACCCGTAGTAAGGTCAAAACATCATAGAAACAAAATGTCATGCCAGGGGTTTTCGGAGATCACATAATATCATATAAGAGTATAAAACATATTCAGAACACAACAGAATCAGATCATTGTCATATAATCATGCACAAATTTTTATATTTGCTCTTTTTACACAATTCAGAAATAGAATACCAAAAATAGCTAATGTCCACATGACCAGTCATTACAAAATATTTTTCTCTTCTTAATCAAATTTCATGAGAATGCAGATAAAATGGCCGAGGTTTTTTTCAAGTTTTCTTTCCTAAAAAAACATGCATATTTTTAAAAAAATAAACCTCAGTACAGTCGTTTTATACAAAGTCTAGCATAGGAATCTTGTTTACCTAACTCTTCACTTTTTCAAATTTATCCACAATAGTAAATGAATATCAATCATCACCTATAAAATATACATGTAATTTACTTAAATCTCTAATTAAACACATTTTGATATTTAAGCCTAAAATATTAATACAACCTTTTTTTTTCTAAAACTCTAAAATTTTTATAACTTTAAAATATCTTCACTCTCCAAAATAATCGATATCCACTTAAATATCTCCGACGAATGCTTCAAAGTATAAATTATTTTCCACCTTCAAAAACCTAATTTTTCTTTATTTTATCACAATCATATCATAAAATATTAATCATACGATCAACACTTATTGGCAGGGGTATTTACGTAACTTCAACAAGTTAAGATCAAACCAGTTTAAACCATAGGAGGAATAGATTAGAGGCCTTACAAAAACAGCATGCAACTTGGGTTTGTGGTTGCGTTTTTCTTGTAAAATGGAGGTGGCAACGTGGGACGACCAAGATGAGTGGAGGGCTGGCTTCCATGTTGGTTGACCCCTACGTGCGGCAACTTCAACATGGAACTCCATGGCTGGATTGCGTCTAGTGGTGTAAGGCAGTGCAGGGTGGAGGAGTAAGAAAAGTTGCTCCTTTCCATTGTAAGGAGCTTTTATACATGCTTTAGGAGCTGTGTGTGAAGAAGATGCAATGCAACAATAGTTTGGAGGCTAAATGACAAAATTGAAGACAGTTAGTAGTTAATATGTCATACGGTTATCGTTTATTTTGTAATAAGGGACTTAAGTAGTGCGGCGTTGTTGTGAGTTCAAAGATGTAATGAGTAGTAAAACACTGTTGTTTGTAATCATCTTCAACTATAAAAACAAACTTGAATGAATGAAGAAGGGATGGAAAAGTTTATACTCAATTCTCTCTCAGATTCTCTTCTCTCTTCTTCTTCTTTTATCTCGTATCTCCTCCCTATTCTTGGAGATTGATCATTCTAAAGTAGTCATTGTTTGGGCTCATTATAGGTGGTATCAAGAGCCATGGTTGAAGGGACCTTTCCTATACACAGGTGGTGGATTCTTTGAACCACCCTAGATAGCAACAAGATAGGCAAAAGCAGCTTGAAGACACGATTGCTATTTTGGTTAAGTAGCAAGAAATAGCAAGAATTGACATGGAGACTCAAGATAAAAGATTTGCAGAGGTTGGCCAATAGATTTCAAAAATCTCAGTGAATGGGTCAATGGCTCATGAAGATAAGATGTGGGCAGGAATCTTGAGGGCAATGTTGAGTTGCATGAAGGTTGTGATGAAGTGCAGTATCGTGACTTAGTTGATAGAGGGATCATTAGAAACATAAAGATTGAATTCCCAAGATTTTCTAGTGGCAGTCCTATGAGTTGGGTGTATAAGGCAAATCAATACTTCTATTATCATCAAGTGCCACTAGGGCAAAGATTTTTTTTTTTTTTTGGTTTCTTTTTACATGGAAGAAGAAGCCTTGGTTTGGATTATCAGGTTTATGATGCTCCAATGGAGGCTCTTACAAGGTTGAAGCAATTGGGCATGTTACAAGTCAAAATTTGATTTGATTTCCAATAGACTCAAGGGACTGAAAAGAACAAGCTAAGCTATTTTACAAGTAGCTTGAAAGACGAAGTGAGGTTTACTGTAAAGATTTTTAATCCCAAGAACCTGAATGATGAGTTTCGTTTGGCCAAGATTCAAGAACAGAACATTTGGAGTACAAGAAAGGCTTGAAAGACTAGCTCTTATGATCAAGGGGCTAATGTACAAAATTAGTGCAAGCTCCTTCCATTTTGGGAACTCCTCCTAACAGGCTATTTTTAAAGCACCTTATCAAAGAATTTTAAAGGCTCAGATGTAAGATAGAAGGAAGAAAGGTCTTCGCTATTTCTATGAGGAAAAATATTATCAGGGCATAAGTGTTCCAAACTAAGATTGTATGTTTTAGAGGGCATGGATCTGTCTCATATGGAGTCATGGGAGTCAGAAGAAAAAATTGAGTAGGTACAAGAAGATGAACACTAGCAGGTGCAAGTTGCTGCTTAGGTTGCTTCAATTTCCAATCAAGCAATGATGGGAACACCAAGTTCTAAAACCATGAGGGTTTTTGGACAGTTATAAAATAAAAGAGTGGTAATACTCATTGATAATGGCAGTACCCACAATTTTGTGGATACTATGGTAGCCATTAATTCTGGGTTGTGCTTACAAAAGTCCAATCCTATACAAGTTAAAATTGCTAATGAAGATGTAGTTAGCAGTGAAGGAGTGTGTAGTGAAGTGGGAATTCAGATTCAAGGCACAACATTTGTTTCAAATTTTTGTACTTTAGAGTTAGGCAGATGCGATGTTTTCCTAGGGGTACAATGGTTATTGTCCCTAGGGCCCATTCTTTGGGACTTTCAGAAGCTGCTGATGTAGTTTGATATTGAAGGGAAATATATTTCCTTACAAGGATTATCTTCTCCTTGTAGTCCTTTGGTTAGAGATGGAGAAATTTTCAGTTTAGCTGGATTAGAACATCCAAGCATATTCTTGCACATGATTTCAGTGCAACCTCAAGAAGGTTCTGCCAAGGAATCTGAGAGGATAACAAAACTGCTGAGTAGGTTCAATAGGGTCTTTGAGGAACCAAGTCACCTACCTCCCCAAAGATCCCATGATCACTAAACTACCAAAAAACTGAAATTGAGAAGATTGTCAAGGAGCTATTGCAATCTGGTATCATAAGGCCAAGTCAGTCTCCTTTTTTATCTCCTGTTCTATTGGTGAAGAAAGGAGATGGCTCTTGGAGGATGTGCACCGATTACAGGGTGCTAAATGAAGTTACAATAAAAGATAAGTACCCTATACCTGTTGTAGATGAATTAAATGATGAAACGTTTGGAGCAGCAGTTTTTTCTAAACTTGACCTTAGATCAAGTTATCATCAAATTAGAATGAGGGATGATGACATTCTTAAAATTTTATGTAGAACACATGAAGGGCATTATGAATTTCTTGTAATGCCTTTTGGCCTCACAAATTCACCCTCAACATTTATAAGCTTCGTGAATGATGTATTTAGGCCTTTCTTAAGGAAATTTGTAATTATTTTTTTTTTATGATATCTTTGTGTATAGTAAGGATATAGAATCTCATTATGCACATCTAGCTACTGTGTTAGAAACTTTAGAGAAGAAGAAATTGTATGCCAAGAGATCAAAGTGTCATTTTGCTTTTGAGAAGATCAAGTACCTTGGACATCTGATCTCAAAAGGGGGAGTTAAAGTAGATCCAAAGAAACTACAAGCTATGATAAGTTGGCTTGTGCCAAAGAATGTGAAGGGTTTGAGGGGCTTCCTTGGTCTAACATGTTATTACAGAAAGTTCATTAATCTTATGAACTTATAGTTGCACCATTAACAGCTTTGTTGAAGAAAGATGCTTTTGTGTGAAGCTTAGAAGCAACAAAAGCATTTGAAGTACTGAAGTTAGCTGTTACTAGTCCACCAATTTTGGCATTCCCGGACTTCACAAAGGCTTTCATTATCGAGTGTGATGCTTGTGCAAATGGGGTTGGAGCTATACTGATGCAAGATCAAAGACCTTTGGCCTTCTTGAGTCAGGCTTTGATAGACAAGAATTTATTGTTATCAACATACGAGAAGGAGTTTTTGGCCTTGGTGCTTGCAGTAAAAAATGGAGGCCTTATATTCTTAGTGGTGCTTTTGTGGTAAGAACAGACACCACAGTTTGAGATATTTGCTTGAGTAGAATGTTGGCATAGCAGCTCAACAAAGTTGGCTCTCTAAGCTTTTAGGCTATGAGTTTACTATTGAGTATAAAAAATGAGTGGACAATAAAGTAGCAGATGTATTGTCAAGGAGGAATAAGCTTGATGATTCTTTGTCCTTGAATGCTATTACGTCCTTAATCCAACATGGCTTGAGGGAATTCGAAAGGCTTATGGCAAAGATTCATTTGTTAAGCAGTAGATAGAAGAATTGCAACAAGGTCAATCTTACTCTAAATTGACTTTAAAGCAAGGCATACTTTTTAAGAAATGAAGGATTTGCATCCCAAACTGTTCAAAATTAAAGCTAAAGATCTTGCACTATGTTCATGCAAGTCCATTAGCTAGACACTTAGGATTTCATAAATCCTTACATAGAGCTAGGACAGATTTTTATTGGCCTGGTTTAAAAGCTGAGTTGAAAAGGTTTATTCGAGAATGTGAGGTGTGCCAAAGGAATAAGGGTGAGAATATTCTACCAGTTGGTTTATTACAGCCTTTGCCCATTCCTAAAAAAATATGGACTGATGTGTCTATGGATTTTGTTGAGGGATTGCTTCTGTCGAAAGGATTTTCTGTGGTGATGGTACTAGTTGATAGGTTATCAAAATATGCACATTTTCTAACCTTAAAACACCCCTTCATAGTAGCCAGAGTTGTTGCATTATTTTTTAATAACATCTTCAAACTACATGGGATGCCCGGCAGTATTGTTTCTGATTGAGGGGCTACTTTTACAAGTTACTTTTGGAAGGAATTCTTTAAATTGCAAGGACCACACTTGTCTTATTCCTCAGCTTACCATCCTCAAACTGATGGTCAAACTAAGGTAGTCAATAAGTGTTACGAACATTTTTTAAGATGTTTCTCAGGTGATAAACCAAGAGGTTGGTTTGATTGGATACCACTTGCAAAATGGTGGTATAACACCACCTCATGTCATGGTTCCACAAGAATGATGCCATATGAAGCAGTGTATGGTGTTCCTACTGCCAAGTTGCAATATTATATACCTAGCTTATCTCATAATCAAGCTGTGTAGGAGCTACTTAGAACCAGAGAAGAGGTTTTAGAAGTCTTAAAAAACATTTGGTATTGGCTCAAGAAAGAATGAAATTGTTTTTTGATAAAAGGTACACTGAAAGGGAATTTATGGTGGGTGATTGGGTCTATTTAAGGCTTCAGCCTTATAGACAAAATTCTCTAGTAGTTAGAAGAAATATGAAACTTGTACCAAAATTTTTTGGTCCATTTCAAATAGCAAGCAGAATTGGAAGGGTTGCTTATTGATTGGAATTGCCATCTCAATCTCGTTTGCATCCTGTTTTTCATGTGTCCTATTTAAAGAAGAAGTTAGGCCAAAATATTTCTCCATTATCTACCTTACCACCAGTTGAAGCAAATGGAGCAGTTAAGCCTGAACCACAGTAGATTCTACAGAGAAGGAGTAGGAATGTAAACAATAAAGTTTTGGTGAAGGTATTGGTTCAATGGCTAGGTGCTACACCAGAGGAGGCCACGTGGGAGCCATATTGGAAACTTAGGGAAAAATATCCCCACCTTGTGGGCAAGGTGCTTTGAAGGGGATGAGTCTGTAAGGAGCTGTTATACATGGTCTAAGAACTGTGTGTCAAGAAGATGCAATGCAAAAGCAGCTGTAAAGGACAGAATTGAAGACAGTTAGTAGTTAATATGTCATACGGGTTGTCGTTTATTTTGTAATAAGAGACTTAAGTGGTTCTACTTCGTTGTGAGTTCAGGGATGTAATGAGTAGTAAAATGCTGTCATTTAATTGTAATCATCTTCAATTATATAAACAGACTCGAATGAATGAAGAAAGCATGGAAAAATTATACTCAATTCTCTTTCTCTCTGATTCTCTTCTCTCTTCTTCTTCTTATATCTCATATCTCCTCTCCATTCTTGGAGATTGATCATTCTGAAGAAGACATTGTTCGGGCCCATTACATCTACTTCCTAGAAAAAAGGACAATGGTGGCTTTCGGTGATGGTCATAGAGAAGATCTTGGGCAGTGGAAGAAGCTCGTCCATAGTGGTTTCATCTGGTGATGCATGGTGGTAAGCAAGGAAGCATGCGACTTGCTCTGTTTGGGTGATGTTGCTCTGTTTCCATGGGCTTAAACAAAGTAGTTTCAATTTCTGCTTCCCATGAATGTTGGTGATGGTTGACAAAATTTAATGAAGAATGAAGAAAGGTGTTCTGAATTTGTTCTATATTCTCATTGATAATAGGAATGTACAGAATGAGTATTTATAGACACTCAATGGCCTTAACAGAATTGACATGCGCATAGTATCAAGCAGCTAAAGTACGCTACTATACAAGGACCATTACAGAGTCTTTTAGAATATTTCCAGAGCACTAAAATACAGCCAATCAAATAATTCAACACAGCAACAAAAGGTATATTCCAAGCCTACTCTACGTAACCCCAGAGTCTTCTAGATAATTGGTTGATTTAGTAGAATCTTGCTTAGTCATCGTTGAGCTGGAGGAAGGAGTGACCTGTTCAATACACCCCCACAAGCCAAACGGTATGTCCGTGACATTGAGCTCATTCTTAGTGTATAAAACCGAGAGGACAAGAGGTGCTTGTCTAGAATGTTTGCCAACTTGTAGCAACATACTCATGATCAAAATGGAAATCAATTTCCATGTGCTTTATGTGGGAATGAAGACCAGGATTTACTGAGAGGTAGGTAGCTCCTAGATTATCACAACAAAAGTAAGGGAGCTTGAGGAAGAAAAACATAGAGTTTTTTTAGAAGAGATTGGAGCCAAAGTAATTTAGCCTAAGAGAGTTATATTTAGCCTCGGTACTTGAGCGAGCAACAGTACGTTGCTTGCTAGAGCTCTAAGAGGCTAAATTCCTACCAAGGAAGATTTAAAAGCCACCTGTAGAGTGGCTATCATCAGGGCAGCCTACCTAATCAGTATTAGAAAAGGCTTGAAGCTAAAAATTAGAGGATTGTTGGAGAAAGAGACCAAAGTTTATGGTTTGCTTGAGATACTGAAGGAGGCACCTAATAGCCTACCAATGAGTATATTTCAAACAGTGCATAAATTGGAAGATTTTATTGACAATGAAGGCAATATCAGGGCGAGTCAAGGACAGGTATTGCGAGCTTCCTACAACACTCCTATAGAGTGTAGGATCAATAAAGGAAGGATTATCTGAGAGAGAGAGGCGAGTAGAGGCTACCATTAGAGATGTAACCCCTTTGGCAGTGAGCATATTTGTGCAAGATAGTATATCATGAATATACTTCCGTTGTGAGAGATGAATGCCATTGAAAATATATGTGATTTCAAGCCCAAGAAAATAGGACAATTTTCCTAAATCTTTTATCGGAAAAGTTGAAGCAAGGAAATTAACAAGGTTATCAATTTGTGTTGGATCAAAACTGGTGACAATAATGTCAACAACATAAACTAAAACATATATCATGATAGATTGAAATGAATAGATGAACAAAGAGGGATTTGACTTAGAGGGAGTGAAACCATATTCAGACAACCTAGAGCTCAGTTGAGCAAACCAAGCTCATGGAGCTTGTTTAAGGCCATAAATGGCCTTCTTCAAACAGTAGACATAATCTCGATATTTAGGATGAATAAATCCTAAGGGTTGAGTCATATGAACTTTTTCAGTGAGATCGCCATGTAACAATGTGTTTTGTATGTCGAGTTGGTGAAGTGGCCAACTTTGTGATACGGCTAAGGAAAGAACAACCTGGATTGTGGTGGGTTTTACAATAGGACTAAAGGTTTCAGAATAGTCAATACCTTCCTGTTGATGGAAACCTTTGGCAATGAGTCTTGCCTTTCGCCATTCAATGGTGTCGTCGGATTCATACTTTGTGTGAAACACCCACCTGCAACCAACAATGTTAGAAGAAGGGGGAGGTGCAACAAGTATCCAAGTTTGGCTCTGAATGAGAGCCTTGAATTCAGTAGACATGGCCTCATGCCATTCTGAGAAACAAGAAGTGACTGTGTAGGAGGTAGGTTCATCTGGAATTTCAAGGGAGGTGGTTAGGCCATGCCAGGATGGAGGGTAAGCAATATGGCCATTGGTAAAAATTTTAGGACAGGAGGAATTTGTCTTGGAATGGGGTTATAATGGGGAGATCGAGGTGGAGGTGGATGGGGAGATTGTGTAACAACCCGCTCATTCTTTCTTTATAATTATGAGCCTTGTACGACTCTTCCGATGCCTTTGACCGTGATGGGCAGCAAGTAACGCACGAGTTATCCCGTCGATAGTATAACCATCTATCCCTCATTATTTATATTAAATGTTAGTTGGTTGGTTGGATTGTAGATTGTGTTGTTAGTATTATGGAGTTCACAGTGAAGTGTGGCAGTGTAGTGAAGCATTGGGCGTAATTATGTAGTGTTGTGGACTGTGCTATGAAGAGTGGGTGTGAGGTGTGCCGTAGTTGTAGTATGGCATAGTGTGAAGAGAGTACATGTGGCGTGTGCTCCATGTCTTGTAGCGATGCACCGCGTGGTGTGCATCGTGATAATACGTGATGTAGCAAAGGGAGTACACCTAGCGCGTACTCCATGTTGTATAGAGATGTACCGTATGGTGTGTCACGAAGAAAATGATGGTTGCGTAGTAGAGGAGCATAGAGCATGTTGTGTAACATCGGGAACTGTGTAACGGTGTCCTGAAATAGCTGTAATGTGGCCTGTAGTCCGAGGTAACTAGTGTCACCTTGTAATTGACTAATGACTTAGAGTATGTGTGAAATGATGGGATAGTGTAAGAGTAGCCCAACGGAAGCATGACGGGTGTCATGACATAACTAGGGATTTGTCTCAAGCTACATGACGTGACGGAGATGTAGTGGTGAATGGAGCCCTGTCGTATCAAGTGTTGAGATAAACTTGTAAAGGGACCGAGAAGTAGGAAGGTCTTGCTGACTAGGTTTGAATAGAAGTTGATATCAGAGTATGGAACTTGTTTATATATGTGGGCATTCATTGGACTATAAGTTGAACTTAGGTGATAAAGGGTAAAGTACATGTGCATCTGGTGAGACACGTGTACCAGACGGATTTACCATATATAATGAGTAATATGTCCTAAGCATGGTTGCACAATGTTTAAGCCTCAGAATTAGCTTAAAGTCATGTGGCATGTATGGTTGTGAATGGGGATTGAGTATGGGCTAGGAAGCATGAAAGTAGTATTGGGTATGTTGTCTATAATCGAGATGCGCGACTTAGTTGGTTTGAGTCATGCATCGGAATGTGGTTAATAGGAGAGTAAGACAAAGCTTTTAATGTCTTAACTCTAAGATGAAACACAAAGGTAGTGACGATAAATGGACCCTAAAGGTTTTAGCATAGTAAATAGCACGTAAAAGCTCATGGATGGACGGAGAGTATTCCAAGTGAAATGTAGTTTTATTTCTAGTATAGTTGCTCATGTACTAGATAAAGAATGATGTTAAGGTTATGTGTATGCATGTAGGTTGCCATCAGACATGCACATGAATGGACTGCATAAAATGAGTACGGCATGAAGTCCAAATAAGTATTATGTTCATACTCTTCTAGAATTTTCTAATAAATGAAAATAAAAACGAAATGTTTTTACTTTACAATGCTTTACAAAACACATTTTAAGAAAGAACGTTAAGTATAAGTTTTCGAGTATAAATATGTAACAACCCACCTTGGTAGCCCCTTTTTACCCACCCAAAGTATGTAAGTGTATGTATGTGAATGGATCCTATACGTGGTAAATACTGAATGTATTTTCACGAAATGAAATGCAAGGCTTAAGCCTCATGCTTTAAATGACACGAAGAAAGTGTTTTAAAATGCCCCTATGAAAGATGATGCTTTAAATGATGTCATGAAAGATGGTGTTTAAGCTCATACTTTTAAATGACTTTTAAGAATGAAAAGACTGAAAGATTGAAAGTTGTAAAGAAATTAAAGGACCTGAATGAATGAAAGGATTGAATGTTTTAATGTATGAAAACATGTTATAGCCACGAATGAACGGATAATGGTACCGAAGGACTAGACTAGGCAAATTGCAATGCCAGGTAAGTAGTATTAATAGTGCACCCAGTGTTGCACCCTAATGGAATCGATTCCTAACCCATGGCCATGGGCGGAATCAGGTCCAAAAGACTGCTAACCCTCACACACGGGGCGTAACAGTGTGCAACGGCCAATGAAAGCGATAAGAAAGAATGTATGCATGTTAATCAAAGATAAATGTATGATAAGACTCTTTAAGAAATGAAGGCAACGAGACGTGAGGAACTGTTTACGAGAAGAAGACCATTTTTAAAGAAAAAACCCCACCTCGCAACGTTTTAAAATGAAATGAATGTCTGTGTATGATATGTATGGAGTGATGAATGCATGACTAAAAACCTATGTTATTATATTTTAACTGTATGAAGTAATGCTTACGATTCATCGATTCATTTTAGTTTTTAAGTGTGCCCTCCCAGGGACAAGATGAGTATGATGCGTTAGGACGGACAGGGCCCAAAGGGAAGAGCACAAAAGCCTAGGCATGATATTTTGTATGAGAGACTTTAATTATAAAAATTTAATATTTTTCGTTGTAACCTTTTAAATTAATAAACATGCTTTATTTATAAACATAGAGTCTTTTGTATCCTAGCAAGGACGGAAAAGAACTTTGAAAATGATCCCTAATTCGCGTCTATTTTCATAAAATCATCTTCTAAAGGTCCCACCACAAGGATGGGCATTACAGATTGGGATGAAGTGGATGAAGAATCAAAGTTTGTTGAAGATGAAGGATCTGGAGATGAGCTAGAGGAAGAAGAGGAACTTGGATTCGGGCTATTAGTCGAAGGATGGGCTAGAGGAGTGTGTGGGCTTTTGTGTAAGTTGGTGTGAGTTGGGCTGTGATTGGAAGGAAAGGAGAGAGGTAGTAGGGCAACGTGGGTTTGTTGAGAGGAGTGAGAGTCCATAGTGAAGTTAAACACAAAAGGAAAGGATTTTTCATTGAAAAATACATCACGGGAGATGTACAATCTGTTGGAAAAAAGATGAAGACATTTGTAGCCCTTGTGCATAGGACTATAGCCAAGAAAGAGACAAGGAAGAGAACGTAAATCAATTTTGTGATTATTGTAGGGACGGAGATTTGGGAAACATTCAGATCCAAAAACTTTGAGAAATGAGTAATCGGTTTCATGTTGATAGAGTAGAAAATGAGGAGCTTTATTTTTAAGAGAAGGTGAGGGACGTAGATTTATGAGATATGTAGTGGTTTGAAAGGTATCCACCCAAAAATGAAATGGTAAGGATGTCGTGGCTAAAAGGGAAAGGCTCATTTCAACAATGTGACAATGCTTTTGCTCCACCGCACCATTTTGTTGGTGAGTGTGAGGACAAAAGAGGCAATGCATAATTCCTTGAGAATTTAGAATGCTAGTGGGAGGATGAAATTCATTGCCCCAATCACTTTGAAGAATTTTTATTTTGGCATTTAGTAATCTTTCAACATATTTTTTAAAAAGAAGAAATGTTGATGTAGCATCACCTTTAGAGGCAAGGGGGTAAAACCATGTATAATGACTATAGTCATCCACAAATGAAGTATAGTATCGAAAACCATCTCTTGATAAGTGAGGGGATGGACCCCAAATGTCTTCAAAAATTAAGTGCAAGGGTCCTAAGGATTGATTAACATAATGCTAAAAAGATAATTGCCTACAATTGGCAAGAGGACAACTAGTACAAAAGAAATTCGGCTGAGAGGGAGCAAAAGGTAAACATTTGGTGTGCAAAATATAAGAGACCAGTCGAAGAGAGGGATGACCAAGTCTGTGGTGCCACTGATCAAGAGTTTTCCATTCACCAACAAAAGTTAGATGATCTGACCGAAGACTAGAGGAAGGAAGGAAGAGGTACAGTCCATTATGCGTTGCACCTCAGATTAGTGTTGCTCTTATCATGTTGTCCATCACACTGAAAAAGGAATCATGAAATTCAAGAAATACAACATTGTCAAGAGAAAAACGATTAACAGAGATAAGATTTTTGGTAATTTATGGCACACATAAAAGATTGCGAAAAAGAAATTTTGAGTGAGAGGATAAGAGAAAGGAGTAGTCGAAATGAGTAATAGGGAGTGCAGTTCCATCACCAACTTTGATTTGTTCATGGCCAATATAAGTGTCAACTGAGATATTCAGATTTTGAAAATCAGAGGCGATATGGTTTGTAACAGCGGAATCAGGATACCATTGTTTATCAAGTGATGATTGAGAAGTGGTATAATGGGCTGCCAGAGAACGTGGAGGTTCATATTGATAGGCATTGTCAAATCGGTGGTAGCATTGTAGTGCTACATGACCCATTTTATTACACACTTGACAAGTGGGCTTGCTCTGTTTCTGCAAGGGAGGTTGAAAAGATGAAAATGAGTGACCTTCTCAGTTACGATCATCGTGATAGCCATTGTGACCACGACGGTAGTTTCTGCGAGAGGCGTGAATAGGAGGGGCTATTGTGAGATTTATAGAAGGGTTGGGAAGCAAACCTTGTTGCATGGAAGTGAGAGAGAGGCGACTTTCAAAGGTGAGAATGAGATTGAATAGTCGGTAGAGGAGATTAGGGGTAGCACGAGTGGTTACTGAGACAACAAAAGCTTCATACTCAGAGTTGAGCCCATTGAGAAGGTAGGAGATAACCTCAGAATCTCTTAAAGGTTCTCCCACAGTAGTCATGGTGTCCGATAGAAGATGGACTTGGCGATAATAATCAGTCACCAAAAGAGAACCCCTTTTTAGGTTTGTGAGTTGGTGACGGATTTAGAAAATTTTGGATTGGGATTGAGAAGTAAACATGGTGTCAAGAGTGACCCAAAGTTCTCTGGACATGCGAGAGGCAATAGCCTGAGCAAGAATAGGTTCAGTAAGGGAAGAAAGAAGGGTACTGAGTAAGAGTTGATCGGTTCGACGCCATTGAAGGTATGCTGGGTTGGTTTGAGTTTGGGAAGGGATTGATGGTGAAGAGGATGACACTGGAAGAATCAGTGGAGGTGGGGGAGAAGAACCATCAATAAAATGATAGAGTTCTTGACCATGGAGATAGGGAATAACATGGGCTCACTAGAGAAGATAGTTATCTGACCAAAGTTTAACATAAACAATATGGGAAAAATTGCTTGGAAGCTAGACAGTGGTGGGGTGGTCTTTGTCGAGGGAAGAAGAGGAGTTTTCACCAGCCATGGATAGACGTTAATCGTAATCCAGCTCTGGTACCATGATAAAGTTTAATGAAGAAGCAAGAAAGGTGTTCTTAATTTGTTCTATATTCTCATTGATAACAGGAATATACAGATGAGTATTTATAGACACTTAGTGGCCTTAACAAAATTGGCATGCACACAGTATCAAGCTAGTAATGTAAGCTGCTGTACAAGGGCCACTATAGAGTCTATTAGAATATTTCCAGAGCACTACAATACAGCCAATCAAATAATACAACACAGCAACAAAAAGTATATTCCAATACTACTCTACGTGACCCCAAAGTCTTCTGGACAGTTGGCTATTTTGGTGAAATCTTGCTTAGTCTAGTTGAGCTGGAGGAAGTAGTGACCTATTCAATAATGGTAGCTTGCAGTTTGGGTTGTTTAAATGGTGAATATGAGGGCTATAGTGGTTGGTAGTGCATGGTGGTATGGTTGCAGCGGTGTGGAAGGGTGGCTCGTTGGCTTCACTAGTGAAAAGTTGTCAAGTGCAGAAGTTGTGGTTTACAGTGGGCTGACGGTTGGTCAGAGGGGGGGTGTTTAAGGTGGTTTGCATGATCTAGTCTAGTGGTTTATAATTGGATGTGTGGGTGGTGGTTAGTAATGGTACAGTTGGTAGTGCGAGGGGCTAGCCTACACTTGTTGAGTTGATTTGGAGGAATAATGAGGAGGGGCTTGAGGAATGGTTGTTGCTACGTACTGGTGGTTAGGCTAGACATGCTCTATCAATGGTGATGGGTCCTTGGTAAAGTGGTGTCTATATTGTAGGGGTTTTCTTTCCCATCGATGGCTGGCTTCACTACACTATGGAGAGAGGCTTGTCGTGGTCTGAAGGAAAAAAGCTTGCTAGTGAGAAACTTTGGAACTGATGTGGCAACCCTAGCTTTAGGTTGAAGATCTAGACATGTTCCGTTTGGTTACATAAATGAGATGAGATGAGATTTTTTTTTTAAGTTGAATAAAATATTATTATAATATAATTTTTTAATGTTAGTTTTATTTTGAGATTTGAAAAAATTGTAATTAAATGAGATAAAATGTTTTAGATAAACAAAAAGGGTTACGTGCATGAGGGAGAGCATTTATACACTTGTTGCTCAATTTCCATGCGTCTAGGGACCTCATCTCAAATGGGTTACTCACTTCTAATTATATTCTAGTAGTTGCCTACAAATTTTCGTCTGCCAAATATCCAATAAATTCTAATGGCCTCATCTCAAATTCTAAATTTTTCGGGCTAATTGCAAAAAATATTCCACTTGGTCTATAAAATAGTAAATGGCTTTAACCTAATTATAATCAAGTTCAATAAAAATCTATATTCTACCATAAGAAAAATTTTGAGCCCGTCGCCTACTTCAAATTATTTGTTAAATCTCAACTGAGCTTCCTATAAATATCTACCTCAATAAATTAAGAGAAGTGATACCCTTACAACCAAATTACCATCCATTTACTACTCTTAATAATATAATATTTTTTAAGATTTAAATCCATCAAATCAAAATAAAAGTCAAATTAAAATTTCAAAAAATATATTATTTTAGTCTAAAGTTGTAAACAAATTGTTAAGTAGTTAGTCTATCATTTTTTTATATTCATAAATTAATATTTCGCAGGTTTGGTGTTGGGCCCGGTTGTTGCATTCTTACCATTCTATTGTAATGTCTCTCCTAATTTTTGTATCCTAAAGTGATCATTTCGGCACTCAAGGTAAGTGAGAAACCGGTAAGGAATTTACCTAATCATATTAAAACAAATGACTTAAAAATGTTAAAACTCCAGTACTTGCAATGCATATAAAACATCTTGTGTAGACCAATAGTCTTGAACTTGTGTGCCGTAAAAGTGGGAAGTGTTCAACTTGAGAACATTTCTTATATCATTTTTTTTTTTAAGTCAAAGGTCACCTGTCCATGAGAAACCTCATCCCAAATTTTATTAATAAATCCTCACGTATGGTGGAGGAATACCATAGTAACAATCTCAAAACCAACGTACAACCAACAAATAAGTGCCAAAAAATCAAAAGCTAAAATAAAACGTCACTGATCACCATCTCAAATAAGGCAAGCCAATCGAATTAAATCCCGAATCTGCCCGTGAATGGAAGATGCATCATAAAAATATGACATCAAACCTTGCGACCCCTGCTTTGCCAAAAAATCAGCCACTATATTGGCTTCTCTATATATATGGCGAAAACGAACATTGAGCTCACTTACCATTCTTTGTACTTCCTCCCAAAAATCCCAAAGGAACTAAACTTGCATATCCCGGATGCTAAACAACCAACAATAACTACAGAGTCCGATTCTACCAACACATCTCGTAAATTTAATTGCCGACATAACCAAAGTCCATCATACAAAGCTCTACATTCAGCAATGGTATTGGTGGCAGGACCATATGTATGCACAAACCCCCCAATGACGTCGCCATTATAATCCCGAAGAATGCCACCTCCCCCAGCCGCACCTGGATTTCCACAAGAACCTCCATCCACATTGAGCTTTTTTCTTCCCCTGTCCGGAGGACTCCATGCAATTAATTTAATAGGCTTTGAAGAAATAGGAATAATTGGACATGCGAGCTGCTCCATGACCTCTCTATCCTCTCCCCACTCATACGCTGGAATTTTTTCATTTTGCAAGTCATGTCTCTAATCCATACTTTAACTGATCGAATAATATTTTCAAGCAAAAATTTAGTACCTTCCATTCTTGCCACACATATTGCCCTCCATATCGCCCAAGAAATGACTATAGGGAGAGAACGCCAAAGCCAACCTACCTGAGAGCACATAAAAGCTCTATGCCACCAACACCACATCATTCCCTCCCAACACTGGATCCGCGTAATACGAATTCGGCATGCATCTGCAAAAAACTTCCAAACTAGTTTAGCTCATTCCCCTTCACATAATAAATAATTGAATGTTTCAGCCTTGGCCTGAGCACAACACTCGCATTTAGAGACTAAAGGAATTCCTAGACGCCGAATAACATTGTCAACCGGAATAAGTCTTCTCTTAGCTCTCCAAACAAAAAAAGACATCTTCTTTAGAATCCAATCCTTCCAAAGCCATTTCTTCCAAGTACACAATTCATCCCGATTTCTAATTAATTGCTATGTGGATTTTGTGGAGAATTCCCCATTAATTGAACGCTGCCAAACACATGTATCACTGCCTTGTCAAAGCCAAACGCCCGCAATAGCAATTTTTGTAAGTATCTCATCATTCACCAAATCACGTAACCGACTCAATATGGGTCCCGTTTCATCAACCACCTCCTTAACTTTCAAATTAACATTCCCAATAATAGGAACAGAATCCCTTAGAGGACCATCTCCTAACCAATTATCCAACCAAAAATTCACATTTCCTCCCCGAATTAACCACTTCGAGTTACACAGAACTCTCGGCATAGGGCCATAACCCCCCTCCAGAATCTCGGGCCTCTATGTCCCTGCATAACTGAATAAACATGGTCATTTCCAACATATTTTGAGGCAAAAAAATCTAACCACATCGTTCCTCCTTTAATTAATTTCCAAGCAAACTTCATAAACAAGGATTCTTGGACCTCATGAAATGCCCGAATACCAAGACCCCCCTCCTCCACCGGTAAACAAATTTGTTTCCAAGAAACCATTTTCTTTTCTTATTTTCTACCAAGTGCTCCCACAGAAAATTTGAAAAAACCTTCTTAAGTCCCGAGATAACCCCTTTTGGAATATTTAACACCGATAACATATGAATCGGCATACTATTAAGCACATGTTTGATTAACTCAATTTTTCCCCCTAAAGATAAGATTTTACTCTCCAGCCAGCTACTTTCTTCTGGACTCTAACCAAGAACGGATCAAATATATTATTTCGCATGCAACCCACAGATAAAGGCACCCCCAAATAGGTGCACGGCCAGTTTCCTTCCACGAACCCAGAAATTCCTTTCAAAGCCATCTTCCTTTCAACCGAAATAGAAGAAGAGAAAAATATAGACTACTTACTCGAATTAATTAATTGGCCCGACATCAATTCATACCTCCTCAAAACTGCCATAAGATTACGCATAGATGGCCTTCCTCCATTGGCAAAAATCAGCACATCATCCACATATAACAAATGGGAAATCACATAACCTCCACTAGAATGAAAAGGTTTAATCTGGCCCATGTGAAACTCTTTGTTGAGTATCCATGAGAGAATCTCTTCAGATAAAATGAATAAATAAGGTGAAAGAGGATCACCTTGTCAAAGACCGTGCGAAGCCTTGAAGAAGCCTTTAGTGCAACCATTAAGCATCACTGAATAGAAAGGGGATGAAATAGCATGAAAAACAATACTACACCATTTTTCCGAAAAACCCAGCCGAGGAAGAACCATCAAAAGAAAGCGCCAATTCACACGATCATAAGCTTTTGCCATGTCAATTTTCAGCATCACATTTCCACATCTCACTTTCCTATTAATTCCTTGGACCAATTCCTGAGCAATCGACATATTATCAAAAATACTCCTTCCCCGAATGAACGCAGCTTGCTTAAGGGAGATGATTTTATCCAGAATCAGAGCCATTCGAAAAACCATAATCTTTGACATAATTTTGTACACAATCGAGCAAAGACTAATAGGCCAAAATTGGGTAAATCCCAAAGGTTCATCCACCTTTGGAATCAGAACCAAATTTGTAGCCCCAAAGAAAGTGGAAAACGGTTGCCCTGCAAATACATCAGTAGCCATTTCTAACAAATCATTTTTTACTATCCCATGCCATCATGAAGAAATTTGCAGCAAAACCATCCGAACCTGGGCTACTATCTGCTGGGATAGACCATAAAGTTTCCTTCACCTCCTCCAAAGAAGGCTCAGCACATAACCTCTCATTGTCAGTCATGGAAACAATCGAATCAAGTAAAGCCAATTCAACCGACTCACTCATCACATGTGACGCCATAAGAAGCTCCTGGAAAAAAAGTATAGCCCATCATGTATTGCTTCTTAAGACTGTAGCAAAGTTCCATCTACCAACCTCATTTTTCCAATCCGCTTACTTTTCTTTTTTAACCTAGTTGCAGCTTGAAAGAACTTAATATTAGAGTCACCTTCTGCAATCCATTTAATCTGCGACTTCTGGCACACCAAAATCTCCTCCCGATGAACCCATTGTATATGCTCCTGCTTACACTACAACAAATCGTTTTCCACATGCCCCGAATAGTTATTGGATACTTCAATTTCCAATTCAATAATATGAGCTTCCAACCTTTTAAGTTCATCTTCCACTTGACCAAAAGTGACTTTATTCCAATTCCGTATAGCACCTTTGAGCAGTTTTAATTTCCTACTAATCCTTACCATAGCACAACCATTAATACTAGAGTTCCACACCTCCTGCACAAGAGGAATAAACCCCTCATGCGAACCCCACATACGAAGGAATTTGAAGGGTTGAACCATAACCTCCCGTTCTCGAGTAATTTGAACAAACATCGGTGCGTGGTCGAATGAAGACCGCGGCAAATAAGACACCTGTATATCACCAAATAAATTCAAAAATTGCAAATTCACAAGCACACGATCCAATCTTGCCCATATTCTTCTACCTCCTAACCTTCCGTTGCACCACGATAATTTGTTGCCATTACAAGGGAGATCCACCAACGCACAATCATAAATACAATCATTAAATTCTCTTTTCGCACGAGAAGCCTGTAAAAGTTCACCCACCTTTTCATTATCACAACGAATAATATTGAAATCTCCCCCAACAAACCAAGGAAGGCCAACAGAATTTTGCCCTCTCAAAAAATCCCAAAGCTCCACTCGCTTAGCCCAAAAACAGCTCCCATAAATAAAAGTAACAAGAATCCGAGAGTTTCCTTGGACAAACCACCCACTAATTGCTTGATCCGACATCGCTATGAGCTCAAATTCAAACTCATCCTCCCAAAAATCCAAATTTTACCCCCTACCCCGGCATTATTAATAAACGACGGCAACTTCATCCATCTTGCCCATCAACTGCATTTATTCAAATGTAAAAATGGTTCTAAAATGGCCACCACTGAAGGGCGACTTTTATTCAAAATACGTCAAAGCCTACTTTTCGATGAAAGAATTCCTTTAATATTCCAAGTAAGGATATGCATCAAAATTATATAAATTTTTTTGAGTGAGTATGCCACTTAAGCACCACAATAGATTTCTCTTTTCGAACCCCGTTCAGTTTTTTCAAAAGCACGTGCATGTCAGGTTCAAATTCAAAACATTTCGCCGCTAACTCATTCAACCCTTCCTCAGAATCCCCATCAGAGACTACCCTGTTCAGTACATCCTCATTCTCCATGGCGTCCCCATCCACAAAGAAATCCTGATCACCTAACTCAAACTCCAACGCCTCATCCACCAAACAAAGTGAGCTTCTTGGTTCTAGTTGCACATTCATTTCCTGATTCTCCTCATCAGACTCTTGCTCTGTTAATTCAAACTAGTTCCCTCCCTATTCTTGTTGCTGATTTTGCCGGGCTACAACTTCCTGTATCATCTCACCACTCCTGAGTTTACCCACAGTTCCAGGTTGAAACTCTCCACCTGCATCACACAACGCAAGTGGTATTTCTTCACTTTGAATATCCAGACATGTATCATATACTTCGCCCCCCTGTGACACGAACCAAACTTTCAGAGTATCCACAACACTTTCTTCTTTATGCGTGCGGAAAGCTTCAAGAATAGCATCACGTCTAGATTTAGATGGTTCCCCCACCTCCTTATCAACCCCAGAATTATTACTCCCCCTGTTACCCACAATTTTCCACATGTTCTTTCCAGGATTTTTCTTACCCTCATCAAAAGTTACAGTCTGTTTATCCTTTCTGTCAACCACAAGACGTTCACGCCTCAAACATTTCGCCTCTAGATGCCCCTGTTTCCTACAAAATGCACAGAACTGCGAAAGAGATTTATATATTACCTCTTGATAACGACTCGTCGCAAGACCCAGTGTGACGCCCCCAGATTCCGCTTGGAATCGAACGGACATCTGAAGCGTCAGGACATGCAACACAAGGTTACATGCCCCCGTTCATGACATATAAGATTCAATGTTCCTAACATGCATCTAGCATTATGCAATATTCGCAACGGATAATTTTTTTTTCTTGAGCAATACTATGCACCAAACTTACAATATTCCAAATAGTTAAATTGTAATCCAAGCATACTTAACAAAATAAATCCACGATTTCAGTACGAGTTTTAAAAGACTATAACCTCAAAAACATGGGAGACCAGACTCCATATTTACATTACCAAAATACACTATTGAGGAAGTTCATCGAGTAACTCGTGTAACTCGACTAACAAGGCCAAAATACTGTCCAAAAACTAATTATGGAAGCTATAAGCTCCGCATCGTATATGCGGCGTCTAGTCAACCTCCTTCAGTCTACCAATGTTTGCTCCCTGCTCTGATCCTGACACATCGCCTACCATTCGGGGGGAATGGTAGTTGGGATTACCACGGGGAGATTTGATTACAAATCTCAGTAAGTTAACAGGAAACTCCCACACAGGTTAAAGATGCATGCATGGCAGTAAAAGCATAAATACGTAAATAAAGTCGTAAATAAGCATAGTATAACTTAACATATAGCATGGCATAACTGACATAACCTGAACTAAAACGTGAACTAAACTTGACTTGACATGATATGAACTTGAACTTATAATATAACATGGGCTAGCAACATAACATGAACGTGAACTTGAAATATAACATGGACTTGAATTATAGCATGCATGTGAACATACATAACATAAACATGAACTTGAATTTAACATAACCCTTACCATAACATGACATAAACGTGAATTTGAGACATAATGTAAATATGAACATAACATAACATAGACGTGAATTTGAACATAACATAACATGGACGTGAACTTGAACATAACATGACATGAACGTGAACTTGAAACATAACATGAACATGAACATAACATAGCATAAACGTGAGCTTGAACATAACATAAATGTGAATATAACATGATATGATCATTTACTTGAAACTTAACATGAACATGAACATAACATGATATGATCATTTACTTGAAACTTAACGTGAGCATGAGCATAACATGTACGTGAACATAACATAACATAACATAACATAAACTTGATCTGAAACTTATTCTTATCTCATGGGGTTACCATGATTACTTATTCTTAACTTCTTGACATAAATTTGGACACTTGTTCAATTGACTTAATTAATAACGTGACCATATGGGTGCTACATGGGTCCCCTAGATCCGTGTGTCCCTACAGATTACCGCATCACAACACAGGTATCTACACCAGCTGTAAATGCGTTAATACGTACTCCACAGTTGTTGTGACCCCACATATTCTACATGTCACAATTGTTGTGTCTCACGTAATGTATGCTCTACAGTTGTTGTGGCCCCATACTTCATGCTCCACAGTTGTTGTGGCCCCATGAATACACGTAAAATAAAATATGGCACCATCGGCGTTAGTGCCTGGTGCGCTCCGATGACCAGCTAATTAGGCCTCATTCGCAACATGTTGACTATACTTCATCAACTCAGGGAATTTCACACCTATTTAGACACTCCAGCGTGAACAAAGGAGTTCCACTAGGATATTACCCCATCCTAGCACTTAGGGTCGTAATTGACATGAATAACTTAACTTGAACATAATCTGAAACTTGACTTAACATAAACTTGATTTGACTTCTTTACTTAACATGACATACTTGCAATGGTGAATAATACATGATATGACATACATGTAACATATGGCATACTTATAACATATAGTAATACGTGATGGAATAGATTGTGTAACAGATAAATATTCGTGACAGAATAAATCATGCATAACAGATAAACATGTAATGACGTGGCATGGCATGGCATGGCATATATGATAACATACATACATAAATTACAGTTCCCTTACCCATCATACATATACAATAAACTAATAGTAAGTTAGAAGCTAACTTACCTCGATCGTCGCGTTCTACGAGAATAAAGCGCGAAACACGAAGAATTGTAAGAATGTATTCTAAAAGTTAGAAATTTAATTACTAACAATTAGAAACATGAAAACAATCTAACTTAAAGTAAAATTACCATTTTACCCTCTACATGTGGGAAAATTATCATTTTACTCATAACTTAAGGATTTCACATCCTAACTCCAAAAATTTCCAAAATTTACATTCCTCACGTAAATTTTGTCCTAAACTCAAATATTAACTCAGAAAGATTTAAAACAAAACACAACTACGAAAAACACACTATGGCCGAAACATCCATAGGCTATTTCTCTTGATTTTTTTTGCAATTCCTTCCAACTTCAAAACTCATGCTTAAACTAAAATTTTGCAACAAAGATCTTCCTATTCTAAGTTTACAATCATATTGAAAATATCCATTTAGAAAAAGCTAATAATCAACACCAAACTTTTTGTAAAAAGATCCAAACACTTAATCACAAGCTTTGACCCTAAATCAAAACATCTCCAAGAATTCCAAAATTCAAATTTTACTTCTAACATATTCATAACATCATCCTAACATCAACCATGCTTTAAATCATCAAACTAAAGTTACCAAAATTACAAAATAACACTTGGAGTTTTTGGTTTTACACTTAGTCCAAAAACAGAAACTTTTTCCTCAACTAGTTTTGATAAATCTCTTGATAATGGCTTAAGAAGGTGAGATCTTCGAAATAAAGCATCACATGGTTTAAGAATGTGTCTTAAAGAATATACAACCATCAAAATTAAAATCACATGTCTAAAAATTAATAAAACATAGATCTAACCCAAACACATCAAATCTTAGGCCTAACCGGAATCCTCTTGCATAGAAAAATCATATCTTTGAAACTAATTCTAAATATTTTCAAAATAACATCCTAACATGAAAATAAGAGACTTAGGATCATCATATAAAAATATCAAAGTTTTTAGAGTAAGATCAAATCTCGAAATATTCAAACTTTCTCCAAATAAAAACTGTTTTGCCACTTCCAGTTTTCAAGTTTCTAGATCTAAAAAAATCTATCATCAAAAGCTTTAGTCATGCAACAAAACTTCAATGAACACTCTTAAACACATGCTAATAACACTCCATAAAATTTTCGGACCAAGATATGTCCATTAACTTGGTCAAAAACTCTAAAACATAACATACTCTCTAGATTCACGCCCAAAATGACCTTTCCATGGTTAAAATACTTTTAACCGACCAAATGACCATGGAATGATACGAATAATATATCTACGGAAACTATACTCAAAGAGGAACAACTTTTATGAAGGATTCATCGTGTGAAAATACATACAAATGGTCGAAAAACTCCACGCAAAAAGACCTAGAAATCTGCCCTAGAGAGCTCTTTTGGGTTTCTCTCTAAGAACGAGATGAAGAAGTGATGAAATGGAAGTAAGTGTGACTTGCACGGCTCAAGACTTCTGTAGGGGGAAGATATGGACTTAAATGACCATTGATTGGAGGTAGATATGTGATATAAAGTGGAGAATAGAGACGGGAAAGGACAGCCTACAGAAGCTGTGAGTTATGGAGGTTGATGGGGTGGGTTTCTCCATCTCATCAAGGCACTATTGGGTGCAACCAGGGGCAGTGAATGGTCTGCCATGTGAGGGAGGAAACTTCTCCAAGAAGCCTTGCCAAGTTGGCCAAATTCGTGGGCCTTGGTGGGCCCCAACCAAGTGGGCTTCAATTTGGGGTTTAAATGAGGTTTGGTTAGAGTTTGAGATGCTATCAAGCCCAAATCCAATTTTTCTTGGCCCAAACAAATTTCCAAGGTTTAAAAGATTGGATAATGATGTCATAACAAAAATTTGAGAAATTAATAGCATGTGGAAGTGATTAAACACAATGCTAGAAATTGGATAAAAAAGGGTTTAAAGGCCAACTTTAGGGTTTGGGGAAACCATTTAGGGTTTCGGTTTCAACCGAGCTTTTGAGGTTTCAATTGGATTCCAACCATTTAGAGTTTCACTAGGGTTGAAAACCTCTTTGATCTGGCTCAATTTGGTTGATCAAATGAAAAAGGTTTTGCTTAGATGACATGATCTTACACCTTGATTTCCTTCATAAATCCATCTAATGGCTTCTCTTAATGCCAAGTGTCTAATACTGTTCACTATGTATGGCTAAGATCTTGCCAAGTGTCTAAATAAAACTTCTCTAACCTAATTTGGACATTCCACACTGTGATTTTGAAAACACTGCACTTAGTACGCTTATCAAGGTTACTATTCACTCCAAAAAAACGCATAATAAACTTAGTACTGAAAAATCCTAAATATTCATATTAACCTATAGTAAAAACTTACCAAAACTCAACCCCGAAGTGCCCCTATAAATAAATTCACAGTTTCAAACAGCCGTTTCGTCCAAAATTATGAAATTGAGTTATTGGACCATAAAATCCTAAATATTCTAATGAGTCTAGTGGCGTAAACTATAACATAATCTGACACTTCTAACTATTTCAAATAATTAAAATCGCATTTCTAGCACCATAGCGAGTGATAACACTGACTATGTTGACAGGCTAAAAACTTTGCGATTAGCCGATTCGTGAAAACTTACAGAGTTTTCACAAAGTTCCTCAAGTCTATAGAAATTCTAACATTGAATTTCTGGCAGGCTGTTACACCCGGGGTGCCCTGTGGCGCCCCCAAAATCCCCACGTACGGAAACGGGGAATTCGAGGCGCCCGGATGGTGACATCACGGGTCACCATCCTAACGACGAGTGCCAAGTGTGTGCAAGCGACACATGTGCACAAGAAGATACGCAGCGGATAGCAAAGTCAAATACTAAGTACCAGAATTTTTTTCTTAAATAAAATACAAACGGTTCAAAGGTACAGAATAAAATATTACACGATATAAATATTGTTTTAAAACTAAGTACAAAGCATAACTTCAAATCAGAACTCCGGCGGAGCCGCATCCTCGGGCTCAGCCTCCTCCTCCTCCTCGAACACTGCATCAAAATCTACGGTACCAAAAATGGTGCCGCAGGTAAGTAAAATCCAAACACCACTAGATAAAAGCATATTAAACTCAACCAATATGCATGAATGAATGTCAATGCTCCAAAACTCATAAATCATATTTTCCACGCACGCCAAAAACCCATCTGGCTTAAAAACATAACCTTTAAAACCAAGCCTCGCCATTATCCCAGATAATGGCCCAAACCACCATTTTCCCCGAAAATGGATCACAAGACCATCGCCATTTTCCCAGAAAATGGCCCATATCCGAAAACCATGAAAACCAACCAATTATGCATGCACCATGATCTCCCCTAGGGATCATCCGCACACTCTGGCTCTGTGCCACACCGCAGGTAACGTCTACGCGTGTGACACCTACACGAGTGATGCCCAGACTCGCGCCTCCAACTCGCGCGTACCTGGCCAGGCCATCCTCTAGTCCCCGCCACTAAAAGGACCACGGAGTCGACACGACAGCGTTACCGTATCGTGCGATCCGGTCGTCGCCCGGCGACAACCCAGGGGATGTCACTCAGTATTATCCACTCCCGAGTGACCAGAGGAGCTCCACCGAGATAATAACCCATCCCGGCTTGGGCTCGTGATACGCACACTCCCAAAAATCATTTACGCCAATAAAACATGATTTTTCCAATAAAATAAAATACAAGTGCATGCATCATGTAAATGCCAATTTCAATGCTCGACAAATAAATTCAACCATAGCACAACAAATCAAGCAACTCCGTCCTCCATCCATCCGACCCCCGAACTCCTCGGACTCAGTCCGGAATCAGCGAACCAACCAAATAATTTATTGAAAGAGTAAAATACATTTAAATCTAAAAGTAGCGTTTGGAAAATACTTACAGCGCTATATAGGATTTTTAGAAGGTTCGGCGCGAAGCGAACGGCGATGCGAAAGCAACGTAACAGTGCAAATGCACTGTTCCCGTGGGTCGCAAAATACCCACTTTTGACCGGGGACAAACCAAGACACCAAATTGATAGGGAATGGTCTAGAGATGTTTATGAAGCTAGTGGAAGTGAGTTTTGGCCGTGGGTGGCGGCGAAAACGCCGGTAGGGGCGGAAAAAGGGCAAATCGGAGTTGAGCTCGTGGGAGCCGCTCCGGTGACCGTTTGAGGCCGGGGATGGGTGGGTTAGGTCGGCAAGGAGTAGGGGAAGAAGTGGTGAAGAGGTGGTGGCCGGAGGTGGAGCGACGGCGGCGGATCGGGCCTCAAGCCGTGCGGCTTGTTGGGCTTTTTCCGGCCAAACGGCCGGCCGGTTGGGGCTGGGAGTCGGAGGGGATGATCACCGGCCGGAGGGGAGTCGACCGGCAGGGGTGGCGTCGGGCACGACGCCGGCGAACGGCGGGCCTGGGCGGGAAGGCTTTCCGGCGTGGGTGAGGAGAGAGAGAGAAAGAGAGGGACGCGGGGAGAGAGAGAGAGAGCCGAACGGGAGAGGGAAAAAAAGGAAAAAGAAAAAAGAAAAAAGGAAAAAAGAAAAAGAAGAGGAAAAGAAAAGATGAAGGAAATTAATGAGGTCCAGTCCTCACGTCGGAAGTCCAAAAACTGATCAGCCGAAAACGGTAAAAACATAAAACGATTAAAATAAATTAACACTACATCAAATAAATAAATAAACACCAATAAAATATTTTAAACACATCAATAAGCTAAAATAAAATAAATAACTAGTAAAAACCAATTATTTAAATTTTTAAAACCAAAAACAAGCCAAAATAAATTAAATCACAATTTAAATCCAACAGCCAATAAAATCCATTTAAAACTCGATAATTTAAAATAAAAGCACTATAAAATATTTAATTAAATTAAAATATCCCTTCAGTGAAAATACACATAAAAGCGGGTCATCACATGCCCAACCAAAAAAAATTTTGTATTGGTTGAGAAACATCCACTTCTACACATATGCGTGCAGCCTCAGGCCGAGTCACACATGCCGTAGCATTATCTCGCTTCAAATACCGACCAAAACCATTGCCAATACTCTGTAAAATCGATTCGTGGAAAAAATTAGGAGGCAATCCCCGTAGCATAATCCAAACAGGAACCCATGGGAAATCGGCTTCTTCCCTAAATTCAGGAGTCCAATGAGACACTCAAAACGGCACCCCATGGATCTCGGAGTTCCCTCTCGCCATCACACTAATAAAATCATCTTCCTTCGCCATCCGAACCAACACATTCCTCAAATTTCGTAATTGTCCAATAACCGGTATGGATTTCAATCCCCATCGAGTCTTGATAAAACTACCAACGTGATCCATCGAAGGCCTACGTCGAAGGGATTTTAGCACCATGGAGAACCGAAACGACTCTGCAGATTGTTGAATCTCATCCTTCTAAAAATGGAAAAACATTGCACCATCTTGAAAACGAGCTTCACGCAACGGTAGGTTCACCTCTGGAAGAAGCCAAGCCACCACATCCGCAAAACCCAACACAAGAGAGACCCCCACACTGCGCGCAGATGTCCCCCCATGCTCCCCATGAATCAATCAAAGGTCCCTCTCCACCTCCCTATCCTGCTAGCAACGGCAAGGAACAGACAGCCGAAAGCATGCAACCCTGGTCGCCCTACCAGACTTACATCACCTCCCTTTTTAGATTGCAAGCCAGTTGTTAATCATTTCTTATATCATGAAATATGTAAATACATGCATATCTATGTTCTTGCACAACACATGCAACTTTCTCTATCTTGATATATTAACCAGCAGAGAACTTTATTAATCTTTCACCTATTAATCACTAAGCCCTTACAGGATTTCACTCCCTATAGTGATTAATTTTTCTCTATTTTAATGGTCAATAAATTCACAATTTTGTTAGACAGGAAGTCATGTTGCAACAGAGAGAATAGTTTGAGGCAAGTTATAATTTCCCCTAAATGTATTATTAACTGCAGACTTGAATGCATCATCAAATCAAAGGACAGCTCAACAAGATGACCAATTATACAATCACTTCCTATGTAGATTCGCTTTTGACAATTAAATTAACCCACAAAGTCAAAACTATGAAAATCTTGATAGAAGCGCCACTCATATTCAAGTTTCTTCCGAGCAGTTTGATTAGCAAATTTTAAAAACTAAAGAGAATTCTCAGATGATTGGACAATCATTTTTCTGGAAAGCCGCAAGAAATGCACAAGCTACTTTACAACATGAAGGAAAAACTGGAAGGCCTCCAATCTGACAAACAAAATGCAGGTGCCTTCTGCTCTTTTAAATGCGAAGCATCCTTATAAAAGCCCCACGAAACACCTACATTTAAGTTTGAGATGTAAGCTACAGATAATGCAAGCAAAAATTTGTGAAAAACTAATTCATCTAATTGTTTGCATTTTCTTTTACTGGTAACAATTCAAATCTCAGTGGCCTAAAGACACTGCATTATCAGAATATTAGATCAGTATAAGTACCAATTGGTATATAATTTTATTGGTGCCAGGTGTCCGGGAACATCATCCAGACTAATCCCGAGATGCACAGGCCCTCCTCCCATAGGAGTTTTCAGCAAATGCTCCACAGGTAATTCAACGGAAAACTTTCCCAATCTGATGAGCCCTAAAGTTTGTTTGCACCTTAGGATAAAATAAACCTTAGACCTAAGGGAAGCATACCTCAAAGCCCAAGGCCTTTACTACTAGAGCCAACCCTTAGGGGTTGGTACCAACAATTATTTTGACAGAAATAAATAGGCAGACGAAGGCCATATCATTAAATAAGTATATAAATACCTTTTCAACGCTTCCGTTCTGACCGCCACTTGTATACTGGTTTAGAAGTGGGACAAGCAAGCTCATCTTCATGTAATTTGCGCTTTCGGCCCTTTTTCTGTTTATTAAATGAGATGTTTTTATTTCCAAAACTTTGACTTGCCACCCAATAGAAAATTAAAGGCAAGGAGTTTAAGATGTAAATACCTGTAGTTCCTTCTGCAATGCCATATCCATATAGAGTTTCTCCAACTGACTCACTCTATTCCTCCTTGCTTCCAGTTCTCTATAGGAAATAGCAGTTTTGCTACATATGGAAATCAAGGTTATGTCACTAACAAACAACTGGTTCCTAGTAATCATCATGCTAACAACAACAATAGTATAAAGCTAAACAGAGTTGAGAAACGAAATATAGAAATTAAGAAGCATTTCAGACATCAAATAGACATTAGAATTCAAAGTTTTATAGAACAGTATGTAACTTTTGCCCCTATGAAATGACAAATTCGGGTTCATTTCGACTCATTGATATTTTATGTTTTTTTTTCCTTTGTTTCCATAAAAAGGCAACAAATGATAACAAAAGCAATTACTAAGCGCCAGTTTGGTTCCTCAACTCATCTCATCTAATCATTATAACTTTTTCAAATTCCAACACAAAATATAATAAACAATTCAACTCTTTCAAATTCTAAAATAATAATAATATTAAAAAATAATATTCTAACAATATTTCATTCAACTTTCATCTCAACTCAACTCAAAATCCAAACACAGCCTAAATGTAATAAATTTTACAAAAAGTAAACATAAATTAATGGAAACATAACTCCCAAACAAAATGATGGCAATCAACACAAATCAGACACCAACACCCATGGTTACTCTCTCCAATATGGTTGCTGCAACCAACACTGTCGGGATTCATTACCACTTCCTCGCCATCATGTACATGTGTGCACCATACGTAGATACATTTTGGCCATGCAGTAATTTTAATCGGAAAGTTGAAGCTTTATGAAGATAAGGCCAAAATGGTACAGTAACATGAAAACCCTATAGCTTCTCCATTGTGTTTTATTCTTCAATCCCAACACTCCATCGGTCCTACCCTACACTACATACCACACAACCATCCTTGCAACCCAATCATACAATATCTGCAAACCCTCACCACCATCGTTGCTCCAGCTCTATGTCCTAACATTGATGTGATCACTCAAAACAAGAAGAGGGTGATAGCAACAGTGAAAAGGGAAAAAAATAACCACAAGAGATTTTTGTTTGATATGCATGCAAAAGAGAGAGAGAGAATAACTATGGAGAGAGAGAGAGAGAGTATGAATTTGTTCCTTGAGTTTTTTGGTGTCAGGGAGAGGAAGGGATTTTTATTCGAGTGACAAAAGAAAAAATAAGAGGTACCAATTGTTACTTAACTCATTATACGCCAGATCTCAAGAAATATTTAAACTTCCATTATGGCTCATGAGCCTCCTAGCCAAGCCTATTTTGAATTTGGCTTGAGGCATTAAATAAATGGACCTAACTTTGAGTTGAACTTGGCTAATTTAATAAAGAACCAAGCATGGCTTCACAGAGCCTTTAATTGACAGTGTACTCATAAAGAAGAGGTGCATATGAATCATTGGAAAATACGTTTGATAGTCACTTAAAGGGAAATTTAACTTCCACTATAGAAAGTCAAGAACAAAAGAGATAAATTCACAATTCTACTCCATTTACCAGGTTAATCAATTAGATCCTAGAATGATCACATGTAAGAGGAGCAAAATTTCAAGATCTAAATGAATAAAAATCATTCTGTCAATCAATATATATCAAAAATTTGTTACATTTTGACTTTACCTTCTAATATCATCGAAAACATCATCAGAAGTAGGCATTTTTCCTCTTTTCTTTAAATGTGATTGTATTTCTTTAGCCTCCTCCCTGCAAGGATAAGAAATGGATAAATAGATTTAAATACTTCATTTCAACTTCAAAATAAAGAGGCAGGACTTGAAAATAATGTTGACACCACAAATAATTTGGAACAGGAAGGAGGGTTAGAAATGACTTTAATGACAACAAAAGTGAACCAAGAGATAAATTTTCATTTATTTTCCTTGAACTTAAAACTCAACTAAGTGACAAGAATGCCCAAAATTAACGCCCCCAAAAGAGAAACTAATAGCATTGCAAAGAAAACAAAAGGAAAGTTCACCATCAAGGCATAAGATTTAAAGCATCAATAAAACTAGAAAATAAACACAAGGAAACCCATTTTGAGTTTCCCCCAGGACTGCTAGTTCGCTTGGGATGCCTGCTTATTTTGTTAAAACCAAATGCTCCACATCAAATATGGAGGCACTACTCTCCGAGCAATAGGGAACCTTCTGTTAACAAGATCCCCCTAACTACACGATAAGAGTGAGGGTGGGAGAAACAGAGGTTTATTGGGAGTCCTTCGAAAAAAGGGAAGTTCACTGTCAGCTCGTTCTATAGGTCTCTCATTATGCATAATGCAATCCCATTCCCATGGAGTATACGGAAGACCAAGGCACCCCTAAAATCAGCTTTCTTCTTATTGACAGTTTCATGGTGAAGATCCCACTAGTAATCTATGAAAACGCCAGATATCTATAACAGATTGATGTTACATGTGTAAGAAAAGTGGAGAGACGGCGAAGAGAAAACTAAGAAAAGACAAATGCCGCTGTTATTTTAGAAAAAGATAAAATTAAATCTCATGCTTCCAATAACACCTCACTTTGTCAAATATGCAAATAAGGGATATGAAGGCATTACAAATAATAATTATAATTTAGGAAGTTGGAACCTGTTTTCAGCATAGTAAATGTGTCTATTAGATGGCTGCCTATCAAGAGAGTGCAGAACAGCAGCAAGCTTTTCAATTTTCTTCATTGGACAATGAAAATCCATAATTAAAACCTACTTGAAAACAAATATAATCTAAAAACCATAAGCTTTACAGTAAAAGTACCCATCTACCTTTTTCTCGCTCTGCAATTTCTGAAGAATATATCCCATATCTTGGGTCTTCATAAGCAAAAGCTCGTCCGTATTGTATTTGTTTGTCTCATTCCTGTAACAGAAGCTCACAAATCAACTACAAATCACAGCTAAGAAGCCAAAACATCATAATTCATTCATATGTTACTCTAATTTGTGGACTCCATCAACAGTTTTTGCTTTCATCATCCGGAAGTAAAACTCATCGGGGTTTCTGAAAGCAGCTTTCTCCCTAAGTTTCTGTTGAGCAAATATGTTCAGAATAAAAAATAGTTAACATGTATATATTTAGCACATCGACCAGCTAAACATCAAGAAAACAGCACAGAGAACTTTGAGACTTCACCTGCAAAGTCTGCTCCTTTTTGTGAAAAACTTGTGCCCGCTCGACATAATCCTTGTGCTTTTCAAGAAGACCAAATTTTCTCCTTGAATGCCTAAATAATAAAACAGGGATCATCAACATATATAGGAAATAATTAAGTGTTTTATTAGTTAATAAAAAATAACTATATATCAAGGAAAATATAACTTGCAACCGTAAACTTTGAAAAAAAATCACCCTAAGCCATCAAGACTTGTGGTGTAAATTGAAAATTTTGGTACTTTGGAGTACAAATTGTAAAAAAATATATATTTACAGTTCATTTTAAAAATTATAGTTTCCCCTTATATATTTGAAATGTAGAGCAAAGGGTGAGTCTGCCAACTCACGGTTGAGATCTTTCTTTGTGAGCTCGTCTACTGATAGCATTCCTTAGTGATGACATGTTGAATTAAATCACCAGCAACAATAGCAAGATAGCAAAGAAACTGGACTTCCTTCAAAAGTGGGCGAAACTGGAAAGCAAATTTTATATTAATTGAAGTGAATACAATAGAGAGGCATAAACATATCAATATTTTTTTATGAGTATATAAAGACCACAATTATATTTAACCACAATCAACATTACGGTATATGATCAAAATCTCATTTATAAAAGCAAAATATCAAATTGAGTAAATCTGCTTCTCTTTATGTATTCCATCCAACCTCAAAGCCTTAATTTTTCTAAGTGCACCATCAAGTTCATACTTTAACTAATGTGTGGCGCCCCCGGGCCCCACCTCCTATGCACATTGAATTCAATAAAGAATTCAGTCACCCTAACAAAGTAGTGAGTGCAGCTAAGCAAACATTGAAACTGTTACAAGAGTTGGAAGAGCAGAAAAGAGATACTACAGAGCCAAGTAGCAGAATTGAAACCATGTGGAAACCATCTCCTATGCACACATACAAATTAAACTGGGATGCATCTGTAGATAGGATTCAGTCCAGAATTGGAATTGGAGTTGTGGTGAGAGACTATGAAGGGAGGATTATTGCAACTATGAGGAAAAACAAGTGTCTGTTCCCAGATCCTTTACTGGCTGAAGCTTATGGGACATTGCAATCAACAACTTTTGGGTTGGAATTGGGGTTAAGAAAGATTATACTTGAAGGGGACTCACTACAGATCACTCAAGCCTTGAAGGAGGATGCTAACTGGACTAGCGTAGGCATGTTTGTGTCTGAAGCCAAGGAGATTCACAAGAATTTTGTCAAATGGAATGTTCTTCATCTTAGAAGAGATGGGAATGTCATTGCACATGTTTTGGCAAAAGATGCCTTAGTCATTTCTGATGTAATTGTTAATATGGAGGAGTCTCCTCCATTTATTTCAGATTTGATTTGATGGAATGAGCCAGAAAGCTTCCTTTAAAAAAAAAAGAGTAGAACTCAATCGGTCAAATCTCCCAATTATGCACTATATAAATATATATATATATATATATATATATTTTACAAGTATTTATGCTCTATATATACTAAAAGATCGAGCATGAATTCCAGCTTATAGCTAATATATATAATTTCGCACGCATATATACATATATATCAGCTATATATCTACAATATATATATATATATCCAGCTTATAGCTAATAATTACTTTGACCTTATATATATATATATATAGTAGGGTCCTTCATAATGTTCATGATGAACCAGATTCAGCTGATCATATTTATACAGATTCGTATGAATTTTTCTGTGATGATAATTAATCAGATCTTAACAGCATACTAGCATAGTCCCCTCCACCTTTCCCCATGGCTATTTCTGTTCTGATCTTATAAGCATTGCATACAAATAACATTTTTTTTTTTTTGACAAGTGCATACAAATAACAAATTACAAAGTAATCTCAGGGATTATCCAGGGGTGTCAAATAACAAATTTCTCGTTCAGAAATCCTAAATCAACGAGAAGAAAGTAATTATTTTACCTGCTGGAAGGAAGGTCCATGCAGCAATCCTGGCCTCAATATCTGCGACTATTTCATCCTTGATGATGAAACAAAGACACCAAGTAAGAATTTGTCAAGTAATAAGAAACGGAAAATGCATATTTCACAGAATGGGTATGAAAACAGATCGTGTCCTCGCAGATCTGGTGAAACTTCTGCTGATTCTTGTCAAAATAAATTCATATTCAGCATTAAGAATTCCACCATTGCTCCTCCATATCCGAACATTACAATTAATGTTTCACAGACTAAGCCAAAACCAACGGGATTTCACAAATTCATTACCTAACTCACATCAAGACCCTCCCATTATTACCATAAAAACAACCAGATCTACCATTATAACCAACTACAAAATAACCCATTAGATTTTATTTTTCTCACAAAAGCTTACGCAGGAGAATACGACGACTCGTCGCGGCGCCGACCTTGCTCCCAAACCGCCGCACCTCGCTAGCAGACCCTCCCTTCACCGTCGACCACTCCCTTCACCGTCGCTTGGTGGAAGCGATGATCAAGCTCTCGGAAATAGCTTGCCTAGTTGTTGCCAAATCGTGCTTAATCGGATCCTCTTTTCGTGGGTTTTGGCTTCTTCGGCGTGAGGGACTGATCTCTGCGTTTGTTGGGCTTTCGGGTAGGAGGAGGAGGAGAGGAGAAGCCTCGGGGGGCAGTGCGGCGCTGGAGAAAGGTTGAAGTTGAAAACTTGAACGTGAATGATGAATCCGAGTGATACATTTCATTTAGGGCTTCTTTTAGGTTTTTTTTTTTTTTAATATAAATTAATTTATTATTATTATTTTTTTTTTATTTATTTATTTAAGATAAAATGAACTTATGGGTATAAAAGTAAATTCAATTTTCATAACGGGTTAACACGTTTTGACCTGAACCCGATAAGACTAAACCCAAACCCGCATTTATTGTGTCGTATTCGTGTTGGATTAACGGGTCGTGTCACAAATTGTCACCCCTAATTTTATGCTTGTAAACCGACAGTTACAATTTTGGAAGGTTTTTTTTTTTAATTTATTTTATTTATCAGACTTTTTTGGAAGATTTTCTGGCCGTGAGCGAGGAAAAATAAAATGAAAGATTTGCTAGGGTTTGAAGTTTGAATTTAGCTACAATTTCGAAACTATTCAAATAGGCACTGAGAGGCCTTCAAGCGAGAAGGGTGGAAGAAATAGAATCCCATTCAAAAACAATTACCCTCTCAAAACATATATATATATATATATATAAGAAAATAACATTAATAAAAATAACAATAATAATAACAGTATTAATAATAATAATAATCTAATTTAAATCCTAATCTTAGGATCCGTACTACAGAACTACCACTATGAAATTTTCCAATGAAATTTCATAAAATTCTAATAAGTAGGGTAAGAAGACCATAACACTCAAGAATGCATAGCAATGGGCCAAAAATATGTAATCTGATTGACATAGCCCCCAAGCCTTCAAAATAGAGATCTTGTATTTGAAACCCTCGCCCCAAATGTATCAAAAAATAAAAGAATGCATGGTAATGAAAATGAAAATTATGCAAACAATTTATATAAAGAGAAACTAATAATTTGATATTTCACATTTAACCAAAATTTAAACATAACCAAATGGCAGTCAATTTCAACCATTTGACACAAGAAAAGAAAATGATAGTTTATACAACACAATTTGCCAAGTTAAACATAACCAAGAAGACCTCATGATTATCTCTCGCAACTAACTATCCGAACATGTCTACTATCTAGCCTCCACCAATCAAGAGGCATCCACTGGACCTGAGACATTTATTCTCTAGGTCTCAATTGGGTTCACTTGGCTAGTGACATTTATACCCTCTAAAACCAAGCTAGTTACTAAACTGGAGATATTTATAACCCAAAGACATTTACACCTTATGAATCTCCATTTCAAGAGACAAACACTTGATCCGAGACATTTAAATACCCTCTAGGTCTTAGTTGATTTTACTTTGCCAGAGACTTTTAGGCAATGTTTGGGATGTGATGAGTTTGGAACATTTCATCTCTTCTCACCTCAAACTTTCTTATAATTTCCTTTCCAAACATTATTCAAATACAAAACATTTTTAATTTCACATTTTTTATTTTTTTCATCTAAACATTACCTATTTATTACAACTGTAATGCCTTGTACTCGAAGGGTCATAGAGTTAGCTCTTGTCTCTTAAAATAACAACCCAACAATACAGATATAAACTCCAAATGACAAAAGAATCAGCACTAACACATAAAAGTGTAAAACCCTCACATAAAGTTTGTATTGGGAACGAGTCTGAATGCTAATACAAACTTTTTTTTTCCTTTTCCATCTCTCTCTCACTCTCTACCATCAACTTTCTGGTGGTGCTCTCCTCGAAAGAGTAAAAAAAACCCTAATTTTTCTCTAAGATCCTTGATGTGTATTACAACAATGGTATATCAGAGAGACACATTTTATGTGTTGTCTCTGAAATTTCCTAATTGATAGATCATGGCAAAAGGCACCCTAAAGAAAACACTGATTCACAATACAAAACCATAGAAACAGATATGCTAGCCCTAAAAAAGCAAAATGATGCAATAGTACAACAACTAACCATGATATTTGGTGAGCTCCAAAGAAGAAATCAAAATCGAAGCCCAGGTGGATCTTTATCAGGCCTTCATTCCACTGATAGGGAGGGCAACCCAAGGCAAGGGGAGGTGCAGACAAGGACCATTAGACTGGATTTTCTCACTTTCCAAGGTGATGAGCCAGAGGGGTGGATCTACAAGGTACAACAATTTTTTGCCTTTCATATTACCTTGCAACAATAAAAAATAAAGTTAACTTCCTTTCACATGAAGGAGAGAGCATTAAATTGGTTTCAAAACTGTGAAGAATCTAGGCTAATGGATGAATGGGATTCTTTCACTACGGCACTATTGGTCAAGCTTGGACCAAGTGCATATGATGACCCCGTGGAATCTCTCACTAGTTAAGGCAGAATGGGACTATAGATGACTATAAAGACGAATTTGAGTCTTTATCTAACCGATCAAAAGGGTTGTCAAACTAAGTGAAGTTGAGCTGTTTTCTTAGTGGGTTGAAGGATGAAGTAAGACTGTTATGATCCTGAGGGTTAAAGTAACCAAATTAGTATCCAACAGTCCTAAAACTTTTGGATCAATTGTTGGGTTTTTAATAATTGGTATCAAAGCAAAGACCACATCACAAGTTCAAGTCACATAGGGGATGAGCTATAGGCTGAATTAAAATGTCTTTGTACTATGTACGAGCATGGTGTTAAGTCATTAAATACTGATAAATCAATGAAGCCATCAAAAGGGAAAAGGCTACCACCGGGTCAATGTCGATAGAGTAGGCCCCCATAAACGTCGGATTCAAAAACTTGATGAAATGTTATGATCCTAAGGATTAAAAATTTAACCAAATTAATATCCAACAGTCCTAGGGCATTTGGATAAATGGTTGGATCTTTAACAAACAATCCATTAGAATGTTCAAACCCACCAACTTGACTACTACTTATAGTCTAGCTAAAATACAGGAAGAAACCTAAAACCTCACCAAAAAAATATACTAGATTTGGCCTACCATACTCACCTGACCCTAGAATGCTCAAAAAACCAAGCCCACCCGTAAATACAACTACCAAGACCTACCTAAAACCAAATATGCAAATCCAAGAGATAAATCAAAACCAAATGAGGGAAAGAAGGGAGAAGAGGTTGTGGTATTATTGTGACTCAAAGTGGAACTCAGAGCATAAAAGTCAAAACCCCAAACTTTACCTTTTAGAGGAGTGATGTTTGAACCTAAAGCTGAATGGTCATTAAAGGGGCAACAAGGGGGAGAAGAAGATGCTATTGAACTCAAACCCGAATCTAACCAAGTCCTTAACCCATAAATTTCCTTGCAATCCTTGACTAGTTCACAAAATCCTAAAACTACGAGGGTGATGGGAAAAATAGAAGGGCATTCGGTCACAATCCTGATTGACACAGGTTCCACCCACAATTTTTTGGACCCAGTAGTGTTGGAGAACGTGCAACTTCCCATAAATTTAGCTGAAAGAGTGACAGTGAAAGTAGCCAGTAGAGAAGTGTTGCCTAGTGAGGGAAGACGCAAAGGGGTACGCATAAAAATACAAGGGACCACCATCATGGTGGAGGTGTATATGTTGGTGCTAGTGGGTTGAGACATGGTTCTTGGGATCCATTGGCTACAAGAGTTGGGGACTGTGATGTGGGATTTCCAAAAACTAACAATGAGTTTCTCTTTTGCTGGAAAAACAGTACAATTTTAGGGCTGGGCAACAACTAAGCTTATTGAGGAGGGATCCCTGAAGAAGTGTAATGATCGGTGCAAAATTGCAAGTGCACAGTATCGTAATTTTATAGTAAAGTGATGAGAAGAGTATCATCATCAGGAATTGATAACTTACTTTTGACAAGTATCGTTAATTATACTAATCTTGACTTTATTTAGGAAAGTCACTAAAATTTTTGTAATTGCAATTTGAAATAAAATAAATTTAAAGAAAATATTTAAAGGACAAGGACACTATTCAAAGATCAAATTAATGAGAAAGAAAACTTCTAAGAAATCGATTTCACCTAATCTCTCACTATGCATTACTCATCTAACTAATTGAATTTAATTTTCTCTGTTTGTTAGCAAATCTCTAATTCATCCAAAAGGCTCTTTCGATAGTCAATTGAAAATTATTCTTGTTCATCATTTTACACAAGAGTATGCAAGTTAATGAAGCAAGAAAGCAATAAGACCAATAATTTTAATACTATATAGGTTCATACAAGTATTTCGATCTCTATATTTACCTATACCGAAATATTTAAGATCTATCCTATAATTCCTTCTTTCGATAGCAAATCATAAGATTAAAATCATTTAATTAATGGCCAGTTAATTAGAAGCAATAAGTTCAGAATAAATCAGACAAACAAAGAAAGAATTACTTTGAATTAGCATAGAAAATCAAGCATAGTTCGGAATTAGACTACATCATTTTCCTAAAATAAAGAAAATTTAGTTCATGCTAAAAATTAAATTTAACATAAACAAATTCCCCATAATTTTTCTAAGAAGAATGAAAGGAAAATGAACACTGAAAAATACTCCTCATAGTCACAGATTCTTAGTCGCAGCGTCCTTCAAGAGCCAAGCCGAAAAAGTTAAATCTGAATGTCCCCTTTTCCTCCTATGCGTCCAAGAGCCAAGAATAAGACTAAAGCTCCCTTCTTCTTTTTTCCTTCTTGCCTCCATAGCTTTCTTTTTCCTTCCAATCAAAAGGCTCCAACTTGCATGAATCTCATTTACCAAGTCAAACTGAAGGTTCAAATCTGCTGTTATTCTGTTCCTTCCTATTTTAAAAATTCAATCACCCCACGTACATGCAAATACTGAAAACTATGCAAGTGCACACCAACCATGAAGACCAAGTCAAAGTATTTTCAAAACAATTCTGATGACCAGCTCTCATATTCAAATAAATCTTCATTTAAATGAGATAGAGTCCTTAGATGATAGGTTTCTAAAAATTTGATCTTCATTTTCTTCAAATCTAAAATAAAATTTAAATAATAAAAATGAAGCTTAAAATCAATAAAAATAAATAAAATTAGACTAAATTTTAAAGTTAAGAAGTGATAAAATATACTAAATTATGCAAGTCATCATGTAACAAGCTGGAAAAAATGGGTATCCTATTGCATGTGTTGGAAGGGCAGTCGAAGGAAGGTGGAGACAGTGTTTAAGGGATCAAAAGGCCTCCCCCCCACCCGTACCCATGACCATTCCATCAACCTAATACCCAACACCAAACCTATTTTCATGAGACCTTACCATTACCCGTACTTTCAAAAAGACGAGATAGAAAGAATAATTCAAGAGCTGTTAGCTTCAGGAGTAATAAGGCCTAGTCAAAGTCCTTATTCCTCCTCGGTGTTACTAGTGAGGAAGGCGGACGAGACATGGAGGTCATGTGTGGGTTACCGGGGTCTAAATGGTGTCACCATTAAAGACAAGCTTCCAATACCAGTAGTAGAGGAGCTGTTATACGAGTTACATGGGGCTATGATTTTTTCCAAGCTGAATTTGAGGTCTGGCTATCATCAAATTCTAGTAAAACCCTCGACATACCTAAAACAACTTTTAGGACCCATAAGGGTCACTACGAGTTCTTAGTTATGCCCTTTGGGCTAACTAATGCCCCCATCAACCTTTCAAAATTTGATGAATGAAGTGTTCAAGCCCCACTTGAGGAAGTTTATAATCGTATTCTTCGATGACATATTGATTTACAGTAAATCTGACACTAACTATTTAGGATATTTGCAGGTGACTATTTAGACTCTAAAGTCTCACAAGCTCTATGCTAAGCTTTCTAAGTGTAGGTTCAATTACCAGGAGATAACCTACTTGGGCCACTTAATCTCAGCCCAAGATGTACGAATAAATCCTAAAACATTGAGAGCTATTAAGGATTGGCCCCTCCCAGGGTCCATCAAGGTGCTAAGAGGATTTTTTAGGTTGACCGGGTATTACCGAAGATTCATTAAAGGCTATGGGGAGCTTGTAGGCCCACTAACCAGAATGTTAAAGAAAAGGGGATTCGAATAGAGTGAGGAGGCAAAGGTGGCCTTTTTCCATCTAAAGGAAGTAGTTACATATCCCACGGTATTGGCCCTACTTGACTTTTCAGTAGCCTTTACCAATGAATGAGACGCGTCGACCATGACAATTAGGGCTATTTTGATGCAATAGGGAAGGCATATTGCTTATTTCAGCCAAGCCTTGAAAGGAAAAAGCCTCCTCCTATCGACATATGAGAAAGAGCTTTTTACTCTAGTGTCTGGAATGATGAAATGGAGGCCCTACCTACCAGGCAGTACGCTCAAGGTCAAGATTGACCAACAAAGCCTAAAGCACTTACTAGAACAAAGGGTGGGAACCTCGATGCAACAAATGTGGATTTTCAAGTTATTAGGCTACGACTTTGTGGTGGAATACAAGAAGGGGAGTGAGAACTGGGCAACTGATGCACTGTCACGAAAGAACCAAGAAGATGAAGGAACCTTGATGCTTATTTCATTTCCATCGATTAATTGGTTGGAGGATCTTAAAGAGGTCTATGCTAGTAACCTGAAGGTACAATCTCTCATATCCCTCTTTAATGCAAACAAGTTGGGTCTTAAGTATATTATGAGAGCAGAGTTGCTGTTGTATAAACAGCGACTGTATATTTCCCAAAACGCAAAGTTTAAGAAAAGGGTTTTAGAGTTTAGCCATAACAGCCCATTAGGGGGGAGGGGTGACTCACTCAAAAATGAGTAGCACAAAGGCTATCCCAAGTGCAGGAGGATGTCGTGTAATAATTAGGAATAAATTCCTAGATCGTCTCCTCAGGGAAAGTTACTTAAAATTAAACTCGTTGAAAAATGTAAAAACTTCACAAAGAGAAAACAAACAGATGGTATGTGCAATGGATGGAAGAGGTTACTAGTCATGGACTAGATTCATATTTTTAGATTTTTAAGTGTCGAAATGAAATGTAAAAGACTAACAAATTGAAATTATTAATCAAAGAGTCAACTAACTGAACAATCTTAATTAATCTAACAATTAAACAATGATACTGAAATTATTTAAGTCCTATTTAAACTTTAATCAATCTAATATGCAATTGAACTAAGAAATTAATAAAACTAAGCTAAGATTAAACTAGATTAGAAAGTAATTGATAAAACACAAACTGAAAATTGAAAATGCCCAAAGAAATGAAAGATTAAAGAAGTGAGAAAAATAAATAACACGAAATAAGTAAACAGAAAATAAATTGCCCAAACTTCTAAGCCAAAAATCTCAAAAGTATTCTATAAACTTTAAACTGAAGTTAAATAAAAATACAGAATGAAAAGTCTGGACGAAAACTCCCATTCACCATTCAATTGAAATCCGAAACAAAAAGAACCAACTTCTCACGTAACACTCTTGAAAATTAACCTCCAAACCTTTAATGAAAACTCTAGAACAACTCCTTTACTCCATGAAATCAACTAACACACTTGCAAGAATTTAAAGTATTACACTTAATGAAATAAAATTCTAGAGCAATTTTTAGCACACTTAATAAAAACTCTAAAACAACAAAGCATTGCAACACAACACAACTCCTTCTTTCACTCACACGTTCCCACCTACTAACCAACTTAAAGAATCAGCTAGCAACAATTAAAGTGCAACCGAAACTCTTGCAAGAAAACATCACCAACTTCAATTAAAAAAAACTGCTAAGGAACATAAGAAAAATACTAAAACAAAGCAGAAAAATTCTTCTCCCTTCACTACACGTCCATCCTCTATTTAAAGAACCAATCCACCAACTTTTTGAATGTCCAATTCGGTGGAAAAACAGCAGCACAATTCGGTGAAGACAGCAGCTAAATTCTTGACTTTTTTCAATGACCAATTGGTGCAATTAATCCGATGGAGACAGCAGCAGAATTTTATGACTTTTTGGTGATAAATTGATGCAGCAATTCGATGGAGAAGCAGCAGAATTTTATGACTTTTTGGTGATCAATTTGTTGCAACATTTCGATGGAAAGAGCAGCACAATTCGGTGAAGAAGCAGCCTTCATTCTTGACTTTTTCAATGATCAACTTGTGGAAAGAATTTGGTGGAGACAACAGCACACATTCGGTGGAGATAGCAGCTGAAATCTTGACTTTTCAATGCAATAAAACAGCACATATCCCTTGGTTGAAAATTCAAGCACGACACTTCTCCTTCTTCAATCAATCACATGTTCCTCACGTCCCTTAATCCAATCCCAGATTGACAATCCACTACTTTCTTTTTCAATCAAGCACATACATCTCTCAACTCCCACCGACTTACCTCAACTTTCCTACTCAACGCAATAAAACTCAACCAACCGACTTTCACACTCATCAAGCACCGACTTCCAACTTTTTTTTTTATCTCTTCCGTCCAGCAATATATATATATATATATATATATATATATACAGCTGCCTCAATTCGGTGCCAAACTCCTCCAATCCAAGTAATGCATTTTAGCCAACATCAAATATTTGATCTTCACATAAAAGTCAAGCCAAATAATAAGAAGCTGCCGAGTACTTCCTTCATTCTCTTCATTCCTCTCAACTTTTAGTCAAAAGTTCCAACCGGATCCCATTTGAATTTTATTCAAGCTGAAAATATGAAGAAAGAAATAACACTCAAAAATAAATTAAAAAAATAAATATAAAAAATATGTTATATAGAGATATTGCCCAATTATATCATAGTTATAAAATTAAGCATAAACATGATATCAATCAATTAAAAATCACAACTTGTATTTATGCTTATTAACCATTTTTCTATCTAAAACCAATAATAATATTACGAGGAATTTAAAATATATTGGTTTTAAATAGTTAAAATATGCAATATCTCAGCTTAATCACACCCCGAACTAGCTTTTTGCTAACCCTTGAGCAAAATAGTGAAAATTAATTGAGATGAATATTGCATAAAAATTGAAATTCAAATAAAAACAATCAGACAAAATTTTGAATTCTCACAAAAGTGACACGTTACTACTCAACCTCCAAGGGTTATATCCATCAAGACTATCTCAACAATCTTTCACATAGAATTAAGGCAAATATCTCAGGACTCAAATGTATGTGTGGAGCTAAACTGGTTGTGTATTCCTCATTACTAGCCATGATTTGTCATAGGATTTTTTTCAACCTTAAGATTAATCATTGATGATTCTAACTACCTCAGAGCCCAAGGGACTAGCAGTTTTCACGCCAACTCTGTTTTTAAAGGTTGGACACTCAACCCCCAAAGTCTTAGGTAACTGTTTCTAACCCTTTTTACTTAGGAAAGTTCACTAAGCCACCTTTATTTCTTCTTCTTTCTTTTTTTCTTTCTTTTTTTTTATATCATTTCTCTTTTCTTTTTGGCATGGCTTGGTAGTCCTGCAGTTTACTTCTCCAGTGTTAAATCAATGAATGGTAAATAAGGAACACTACAAATGTAAGCATGTGCAAAATGTCCTTCAAACTTTGCATTTCGTTCTATAGAAATCTTATCATGTTTCATCTCAATAACTATAACATCCTGGTGTTTCAAGCCACATATCAACACAATATGATGCATCAAAAATCATGCTCTATGTTTAAGCTTGAAAATAAATCTTCACAAATGATACCGCTCAACTACTCCACCAAGATACTCAATCATAAATGTATCAATGGGCATCAAGTTTTTTTTTTTAAATACTTATTTATTATTATTATTATTTTTTAAAGATTGTGCACAATGCCACCCCCCAACTAGTGAGAGACATAGTCCTCAATGAATCGAACGAAAGAAACAAAGTGCACAGAACTAAGCAAGCAAAACAAACAATCAACAAGAGTTATAAAATCAAAGCAAAAGAAAACTGTAAAGAAGGAAAAACAAATCAAAATACTTCCCTGGGATCTTGCACAAGCAAGATCTCTTCATGTGGATCAAAATTCTTCAGAAATGAGTTTAGACGTTGTCCGTTGACAGTGAAGCTATTACCATTCTTCGGATTGACAATGTCTATCGCGCCATGATGATGAACAGTCTTTACAATGTACGGCCCACTCCATCGGGATTTCAACTTTCCAGGAAAAATATGCAAGCGAGAGTTGTAAAGAGGAACTTCCTGGCCAAGTGTGAAATGCTTTGGATGAATTTTCTGATCATGCAGAATTTTCATGCGTTCCTTTGCTAGTTGCGCGTTGTCATAAGCATTCCGACGAGTTTCATCCAATTCATTGATCTGCAATTTTCTCAACCCTGAAACTTCATCAAGTGACATGTTAACATGTTTTATAGCCCAAAGAGCTCGATGCTGAATATCAACAGGTAAATGACAAGCTTTACCATAAACTAATCGATAGGGAGACATCCCTAGATTTGTTTTAAAAGCTGTCCTGTAGGCCCACAAAACATCAAAAAGCTTAATCGACCAATCTTTCTTATTAGGATTTACCGTTTTCTCCAGAATGATTTTTATTTCTCTATTTGCTAATTCAGCTTGCCCATTTGTTTGGGGATGATAGGGGTGGAAACTCGATGTGTAATACCATATTTTTTTACAAGTGTAGAAAATGGTTTATTGCAAAAATGAGAACCCCCGTCACTAATGATAACCTTGGGCATGCCAAATCAAGCAAACAAAGATTGTAAAAATTTTAGTACAACATGATGGTCATTGGTTTTGCAAGCGATGGGCTCAACCCACTTTGAAACATAGTCCACAGCCAATAAAATATATGTGTTTCCAAAGGAAACCGGAAAAATTCCCATGAAGTCTATTCCCCAACAATCAAAGATTTCTAAAGTAAGAATGGGGGAAAGGGCATCATGTTTCTTTTGCTAATGGCTCCCAACTTTTGACGAGACTCACATGCTTTGCAAAAATTGTAAGCATCCTTAAACATGGAAGGCCAATAAAAACCGCTTTGCAAAATTTTTGCCACTGTTTTCTTTGCTGAAAAATGATCACCACATGCACCCATATGACAAAATATCAATACTGAAGAAAACTCATCATCAGGAATGCATCTTCGAAACAATTGGTCTGAACAATATTTGAAAAGATAAGGGTCATCAAAATATAAATGTTTTACCTCAGATAGAAACCGACGCTTATCTTGGGTTCACCATTCAGAAGGCATTTGCTCAGTCACTAGATAATTGACTATGTCAGCATACCAGGGAGCTCTATTTACCACAAACAACTGTTCATCTGGGAAACTATCATCAAGAGGGAGGCTGACATTTGAAGAAGGAGATGATGACAATCTAGAGAGGTGGTCAGCTACCACGTTTTCAACTCCTTTCTTGTCCTTAATGTTGATGTTGAACTCTTGAAGTAATAGAATCCAGCGAGCGAATCAAGCGTGGTTTTGCATCTTTCTTAGCCAACAAATACTTAAGAGTAGAGTGGTCAGTGAAAATAGTAACAAGAGAACCAAGAATATAAGCCCGGAATTTATCAAGTGCAAAAACCACTGCAAGCAGTTCTTTTTCAGTAGTGGTATAATTTTTCTGGGTATCATTCAAGATTCTACTAGCATAGTAAATCACACATGGTCTATTATCCACACGCTGACCCAAAACAACTCCTAAGGCATAATCACTAGCATCTGTCATAATTTCAAAATGAATGTCCCACTGCGGGGGTCGCACAATAGGAGCAGTGGTAAGCGAATTTTTAAGGGTATCAAAAGCTTGTTGGCACTCATCAGTCCAAACAAATTCAATGTCATTTTGTAAAAGAGTGCACAAAGGTTTTGCAATAGAACTAAATCCTTGAATAAACCGCCTATAAAAACCAGCATGACCAAGGAAAGAACGAATATCCCTAACCGTCCTAAGGATAGGAAGTTTAGATATTAATTCAATCTTTGCCTTGTCAACCTTTATACCCTCAAAGGAAACAATGTGTCCCAAAACAATGCCCTGAGTAACCATGAATTGGCATTTCTCCCAATTAAGTAAAAGATTTTTTTTCCTCACATATTTGGAGAATACGTGCCAAATTATGCAAACAACTCTCAAAAGATTTTTCAAAAACAGAGAAATCATCCACGAATATTTCACAAATATCATCGATCATGTCAGAAAAAATACTCATCATGCATCTCTGAAAAGTAGCTGGAGTATTACACAAACCAAAAGGCATTCTAGTAAAAGCAAAAGTGCCAAAAGGACTGGTGAAATGGTTTTCTCCTGATCCTCAGGCGCTACAGCAATTTGGAAATAACCAGAATAGCCATCCAAGAAACAATAATATGCATTACCAGCCACTTTTTCCAAAATTTGATCCAAAAATGGTAAAGGAAAATGATCATTCCTACTGGCTGAATTAAGTTTTCTATAATCAATGCACATTCTCCAGCCAGTAATCATTCGAGTTGGAATCAACTCATTTTTCTCATTTTTTATGACTGTCAAACCAGATTTTTTTGGTACCACTTGAGTTGGACTTACCCACTTACTTTCTGAGATGGGGTAAATGATACCCACTGCGAGTAGTTTAAGCACTTCCTCTTTCACAACTTCCTTCATGGTAGGATTGAGCCTACGTTGAGCATCACGAACCGGTCTAGCATCATCTTCAAGATGGATTCTGTGAGTACATAAAGCGGCATCAATACCTTTGATGTCGGCTATTGTCCAACCAATTGCGCCTCGATGCTTTCTTAATATTTCAATCAACTTGGCTTCCTCCTTCTGATTTAGCTTTGAGGAAATCACCACCGGAAAAGTGCCTTCTTCAGGTCCAAGAAACGCATACTTTAAATCTTGAGGAAGCGGTTTTAGTTCCAACCGGAGAACTTCTTCCTCTGAAGATCTAAGCATGTCTGGTGGTGGTAGAGCTTCAAACTGGGGTTTCCATCTTGCTCCAGCAAATTGTACTTCAAGTGGTAAAGAAGAATCTGTAAAACAATCAAGAAATTCAAAGTCATCTTTATTGATATGATCAATTTTCTCATCAAGTAAAAATTCAGGTGTCTGAAAAATATAATCATCATCAGAGAAGGGAGAGGTTGAGCAAATAAACTCTGTTGATGTCAAACTCTCCACAACATTCAATTCACTTGTATCATCAAAATGTGCTGGCATCTTGCAGGCGTTGAAAACGTTCAACTCAAGTGCCATGTTCCCAAAGGTAAGCTTCAAAACTCCACTTCTGTAATTGATCAAAGTATTTGATGTAGCTAGGAATGGTCTTCCTAGGATGACAGGAGTTTGGTAAATAGTGGAGACTGGTTACTGCATATCAAGAACCACAAAATTCACTGGATAGTAGAATTTGTCCACCTGGACCAACACGTCCTCTACAATACCCCTCGGTATCTTAATTGATTTGTCAGCCAACTGTAGCATTATGGAGGTCTTTTTCAGCTCACCCAATCCCAATTATTCATATACTGAGAATGGTAGCAAGTTCACACTACTCCCCAAATCAAGTAAAGCTCTCCCAATGCGTGATTCGCCGATCATAATGGAAATGTTGGGAGAGCTAGGATCTCCAAACTTCTTAGGAGTCTCGCTCAATATCAATGCACTAACTTGCTCCGTTAGGAAAGCTTTCTTCTTTACATTCAGCTTCCTCTTCACTGTACACAAGTCCTTCAAAAATTTTGCATACGAAGGCACTTGTTGTATGGCATCCAAGAGTGGAATATTGATCTTCACTTGCTTGAAAATCTCTTGAATCTCCGTGTGATACTTGTTCTTTTGGCCAGCTGCCAATCTCTGAGGATAGGGAACCACAGGTTGGTATCCCTTACTAGTTTCAGCATTTACACTCACAGGCTTCTTCAGCTCTGGTCTCACTATCTCTGGTTCTTTTTCAACTTCATCAGTCTTCGTTACATCTTCAGGTGTAGGAGCAACTACCTGTGTGTCTATAGGCATCTCTGGTCGGGAAACTTCCTTCCCACTTCTCAAAGTAAGAACTGCCTTTGCCGTCTCAATAACGTCCCCTAAGACATTATGCACTTGCTGTTGTTGCTGCCTATATACTTGAGGATTAGGCTGAGGCTGCGCTGGAAATTTCCCTTTCTCTAGGGTGCTCAAGGTCGTGCTCATCTTATTCATAGTGCCACGCAACTCATTTATGGCCTGAGTATTTTGATTATTTGTGGTGGCCTGAATTTGCATGAATTGTTGAAGTGTATTGGCCATCTGTGCCATACTGTCATCTAGAGTTTTCTTTGCAGATGATGAAGGCTAAAAACTCTGTGCAGCCATATGAGGCTGAGATCCAGGAGGAGCTACAGGAGGATAGCTCTGAGGATTCTGATATGACGGATATTGATGCTGAGGAGCACTCTGATGAAATGGTTGCTGTTGAGGTGGTGGGGACCGACCAGGTTGATCATTTCTCCATGAGAAATTTGGGTGATTCCTCCACCCCGGATTATATGTGTTGGAGAAAGGTTGATTCTGTACTCTATTCACCCAGTTAGCTGATTGCATCTACTCAGACCCACTTTCTTGAAATACTGGCATTATCGGGTGGTCTTGGGTCTTATGGTTTGAATCAGCACATATAGAACATGCCTCTACTACTTTCACAGCCTTCACTTTTTCCATTTCCATGACCTCCAGTCTTCTAGTCAATGCAGTTATTCGGGCTTGAACATCAGTATCCCCTTTAAGCTCGTATCTACCCCCTCCAGAAATAGCCCTTAGTGGCTGTGCTGTTAATGGAACTCGATCAGTACGAGTGTTCCACTGTTACGCGCTCTCAGCAAGGTAGTCAAAAAATGATAGTGCTTCATCAGGTTCCTTGCTAAAGAACTCCCCATTGCACATTGTCTGAACAAATTGCTTGCATTCCGGAGTGAGGCCAGTGTAAAAATAGCTCACCAACCTCCAAGATTCAAAACCATGATGTGGACAGATGTTCATCAAATCTTTAAATTTTTCCCAACTGGCCTGAAAGGTCTCATCAGGTCTCTGATTGAATTGGCTGATTTGCTCTTGCAAAAATTGAGTTCTCTGAAAGGGAAAATTTTTTTGTAAAATTCACGCTGCATATCAGACCAACTAGAAATAGAATTGGGTCTTAAAGAGTTAAACCAAATCTTCGCTTTATCCTTTAAAGAGAAAGGAAATAAACGAAGTCTAATGAACTCATCAGTAACAGCCCTAGTGATAAAAGTAGCACAAGCCAACTCAAAATCTGTTAAGTGCTGGTAAGAACTCTCAGAATCCATCCCGTGGAACTGAGGTATCACTGACATCATGCCATGCTTAATAGAGAAATTAGGTGCATTTTCTGGTAAAACAATGCATAGGGGTGTAAAAAAAAACCGATAAACCGGTAAACCGGACCGGACCAGACCAAACCGGTGGCATCGATCCGGTCCCAAGATTGGTTCGGTCCGTACCGGTTTTAGTTTTCTTAAAATCGGTCAAAATTGGTCCGGTTTCAATTTTTCTTTTTCTAAAACCGGACCGGACCGATTTATATATATATATATAAATTTTTTATATTGTATATAATATATAACTATATATAAAATAGTTTTGTATTATATGATAAATTACTAATTAATATAATATTAAATTTTAAAATCTTATATCATTTTGCTTATTGTATTAATAGTTATACTAATATTATATAGTGCATATTAATAGTTATACTAATACTATATCACTATATATTATAATATACTATAATATATCATTATAGTCTATAATACAATTATAATATATATTATAATATACTACAATATATTATCACTATAGTATTATATACTATAATATACTATATTAGATATATTATATAATATATAATATAGTATATTAAAACCAGTAAAACCGGACCGAACCCGACCGGAAACCGGTAAAACCGGAGTACCGGTTTAAGAGGGTAACTGGTGCGTAATCGGTTTTGAAAAATGCAAAACCGGTACATACCGGTTCGGTCCTAAATTTTGTCCAAAACCGAACCGAACCGGACCGGTTACACCCCTAACAATGCATGAAGGTGTAGTGGTACGAGTGGGTTGCAAATAGTCCTTAAGAGTGCGTGGTGCAGGTGCAGCCATGTTTTCTGATTCAATTTCAATTTCGTCACCTGACTCACTCAAAGAAAAGACAGGCGAGCTATCTATCTCCAAGCTGTGTATACTACTCTCAACACTCGATGTGACACTAAGCAACCTATTTGAACTGTTTCTCACCCATGACATGAAACATCAGTTTAGAGAAGCATATATAAAAAAAATAACGAGTTTAAATTCAAGTTAAATTACTTTCCTCGGCAACGGCGCCAAAAACTTGACTCACTCAAAAATGAGTAGCACAAAGGCTATCCCAAGTGCAGGAGGATGTCGTGTAATAATTAGGAATAAATTCCTAAATCGTCTCCTCAGGGAAAGTTACTTAAAATTAAACTCATTGAAAAATGTAAAAACTTCACAAAGAGAAAACAAACAGATGGTATGTGCAATGGATGGAAGAGGTTACTAGTCATGGACTAGATTCATATTTTTAGATTTTTAAGTGTCGAAATGAAATGTAAAAGACTAACAAATTGAAATTATTAATCAAAGAGTCAACTAACTGAACAATCTTAATTAATCTAACAATTAAACAATGATACTGAAATTATTTAAGTCTTATTTAAACTTTAATCAATCTAATATGCAATTGAACTAAGAAATTAATAAAACTAAGCTAAGATTAAACTAGATTAGAAAGTAATTGATAAAACACAAACTGAAAATTGAAAATGCTCAAAGAAATGAAAGATTAAAGAAGTGAGAAAAATAAATAACACGAAATAAGTAAACAGAAAATAAATTGCCCAAACTTCTAAGCCAAAAATCTCAAAAGTATTCTATAAACTTTAAACTGAAGTTAAATAAAAATACAGAATGAAAAGTCTGGACGAAAACTCCCCTTCACCATTCAATTGAAATCCGAAACAAAAAGAACCAACTTCTCACGTAACACTCTTGAAAATTAACCTCCAAACCTTTAATGAAAACTCTAGAACAACTCCTTTACTCCATGAAATCAACTAACACACTTGCAAGAATTTAAAGTATTACACTTAATGAAATAAAATTCTAGAGCAATTTTTAGCACACTTAATAAAAACTCTAAAACAACAAAGCATTGCAACACAACACAACTCCTTCTTTCACTCACACGTTCCCACCTACTAACCAACTTAAAGAATCAGCTAGCAACAATTAAAGTGCAACCGAAACTCTTGCAAGAAAACATCACCAACTTCAATTAAAAAAAACTGCTAAGGAACATAAGAAAAATACTAAAACAAAGCAGAAAAATTCTTCTCCCTTCACTACACGTCCATCCTCTATTTAAAGAACCAATCCACCAACTTTTTGAATGTCCAATTCGGTGGAAAAACAGCAGCACAATTCGGTGAAGACAGCAGCTGAATTCTTGACTTTTTTCAATGATCAATTGGTGCAATTAATCCGATGGAGACAACAGCAGAATTTTATGACTTTTTGGTGATAAATTGATGCAGCAATTCGGTGGAGAAGTAGCAGAATTTTATGACATTTTGGTGATCAATTTTTTGCAACATTTCGGTGGAAAGAGCAGCACAATTCGGTGAAGAAGCAGCCTTCATTCTTGAAGTTCCAACCGGAATGTTCCTTCCTTCTCTTCATTCCTCTAAACTTTTAGTCAAAAGTTCCAACCGGATCCCATTTGAATTTTATTCAAGCTGAAAATATGAAGAAAGAAATAACACTCAAAAATAAATTAAAAAAATAAATATCAAAAATATGTTATATATATGAAGAGATATTGCCCAATTATATCATAGTTATAAAATTAAGTATAAACATGATATCAATTAATTAAAAATCACAACTTGTATTTATGCTTATTAACCATTTTCCATCTAAAACCAATAATAATGTTACAAGGAATTTAAAATATATTGGTTTTAAATAGTTAAAATATGCAATATCTCAGCTCAATCAAGGGGGGCCACTCAAGGTTTTATAAGACCATACTAAGGGTAATGAGGGATTTTTTTGGCCAAAACTTAAGAGTGATATCAAGTAGTTCATTAAGGGGTATGATGTTTGCGAGAGGGTTAAGTGCTCTAATGAATTACCCAATAGATTGCTCCAGCCACTCCCTATTCCTACCCAACCTTGAACACATATAACTGGATTTTGTGGAGCCCTTCCTATCTTTATGGGATTTAATAGCATCTGGGTAGTGGTCAATCAACTAACCAAGTACAGCCACATAACTCCCTTGAAACACCCTTACACAACCAAAGATGTAGCTAGTTTATTTCTGAAACACATATTCAGACTGCATGGACTTCCCTGATCGATAGTTTCAAACAGTGACAAAACTTTTACAAGTAATTTTTGGCAAGAAATATTTAGTTTATCGGGGGTCCAGATGGCAATTAGTATAGCTTATCACCCTCAAACAGATGGCAGACAAAGGCTATAAACAAGGTATTGGAGAATTTCCTGAGATGTTTCTCAAGAGATAGACCGAAGGACTGGGTCCTGTGGGTACTCCTTGTGGAGTGGTGGTACAATTCCACTCCTCATATGTCAACAAAAATATTGTTGTTTGAGGCATTATATGGCTACCCCCTCCTCAATAGATTGAGTTTATACCTGGGACAACCAGAGTCGCGGTTGTGGAAGAGCAACTCAGAACTCGTGATCAAATCTCACGTCTGCTCCAACACAACCTATACAAGGCCTAAGATAGGATGAAAAAATATGCATACTTAAGAAGAAAAGACAGAATTTTCTGAGGGTGATTAGGTCTACCTAAAGCTCCAGCATGATGGCCCACTGTCGCAGTAATAAACTAGCCCCAAAATTTTTCAGGCCATTTTAGATCCTACAACGTGTCGAGAAAGTCACCTATTGCTTAGATCTACTACTTGATTCCAAAATACACCCAACATTCCATGTTTCATTACTAAAAAAGAAGTTGGTTTCATCAACTACAACAATACCTGATCTACCAAATGTGGATGAAGATGGTGTAGTCAGACTCGAACCCCAGGAAATACTAGCCCGTCACATGGTGAAAGCTAGAAATCAGGCAAGGGTTGAACTACTGGTATGCTGGCACGGACAAGGGCTTGAAGAGGCAACTTGGGAACCTCACACAAAGCTTAGTGAAGCCTTGCCCAACCTTGTTGGCAAGGTGTTCTAAAGGAAGGAGGAGATGTAACAGGTGGGTTTCCTGATCTAGGGTTTGTGCAAAAGTTTCTTTTCTATGGAGAAGAGGGCTCACATGAAGGAGATGGGAAGGTGTTATGATGTTGGTACTTGCATGTTTCACTTTGACTTCAATTGAAGATTGGCGTGGACTGAGCTGTGGAGGCAACTAGACTCTCAAGCTATCAAGTTGGGTTGGGCAAGTTAAAGTCTTAAAGTATTTACTTTTTTTATGAGTGATGGGCCAAGGGCATGTCTTGGGCCTGTTATGTTATGTATTTTCTTTTATGCTTAAGAACTGGGTTAAGCCTTGTTTTGGTTGATGGAGGTCCATGGCCTGAACATCTATCTGCTACGTTATTTTCTATTAGAAGGATTCTAACAGCATATAGGCTGGCAGAGTCTTTGCAGGAACGATTCTGAATGCTAATACGAACTTTTTATCCTTTTCAATCTCCCTCTCTCTCTCTACCATCAACTTTCTGGGGGTGCTCTCCTCGAAAGAGCAAAAAAAATCTCAATTTTTCTCTAGGATCCTTGAGGTGTGTTACAAGGTGACAGTCACATATCAAAACTTAAGGCTTGATCTGTTTTTTATTTTTGAGTTTGAGACTTGAGTTTGTAAGGGGAAGGGGAAGAAAGAAATTAGAAAAGAAATTGGTGAAAGGAAATAAGAAAATGAGGTAAATTACGGATATGCCAGGGGATTCAAGATAATTACAAAAAAAATCACAACTTAAATTTCAAACCTAAATAATCGTTATAGCCAGAATTATTCAAAATACACTAAAACGATTGGAATTTAACCTGGTACAAAATATCCGGTTACCGTTTCAATTACTATTCATGTAAGGCAAATTCGGGCCATTCTGGTCAGAATAGAATGGTTTTCAAAACTAGGGTCAGGATGGAGTTGGTCAGACAGCAAATTCGACTCCAACTCCGACTCTAAATACAAAATACCTCAAACTCCAACTACATTCTATCAAACTATATATGCAATGGAGTGGAGTTGGATTTTTGCACTGCCCAAGTCTACACATGGCCTTCTTTTTCCCTTTTAGAGAGACTCACTTGACATTTTATTTATTGCGAGTCCATTTGAGTCCAAGACTCTGGTGGGGTTGTAGCATCACTAGCGTTATACTTGTGATGAGGATTACATAAATAGCGTTCCGAGTGGTATTGGCATGTGTATAATACATACTAAGATTAATTTTAGAAAAAAAAAAGTATCAAATTCCTTCGACATTGGTATATATAAAATATGGCTACATTTAACTTTGTGCTGTAATATCTAACAAATTTGTTCGATGCTATAGCTCTAATTTTTTTTTTCTTCTTTACTCACTCCTCCACTTCCCCATCTCATATTATTGAATCTTTATTTTATCTTATTTTTGTCTTTAATCCTTAGTTCTGGGAATATATATAATTCTCCATTTATATTATTAAAAAATATTTTTATTTTTAAATATAGATTTAAATTTACAATCTCTTCTAACTACTTGATATGTATTTAAAATTACCATTAGATAACAAAAATTTATAAAAAAAATTAAAATGCTGAGGGTGAACTGTAGTCTTCTCTCAACCGTTTTCCGTTTTTGGAAAGTGACAGAGGAGAAGTGTGAGTCTTCGTTTCTCGATTGAGGAGGGAAGGTGTTTCGGTGCTTGCGATTGTAAGCAGAGGAGAGGATGGAGGAAATGGAGGAAGTATGGAAGCGTCTGAGATTGAATGATGAAGAAGAGAAGCCGATTGAGATCCAACAAAACACGATTGGAGCATTGAGGTTGAAAGGTGAAAGAAGTCTGGTAGGGAAGATTATTTCAGATCGAAGGATAGGAAAAGAGGTAGTGAGGACGATGATGGAAAAGGTATGGAAAGTTAGTAAGCCACTAGAATTTTATGAGATCGGGAGTAACTGTTTTGTAATTACTTTTGTTACTCGAAGAGATAAAGTGAGAGTGTTAGAAGGCTGTCCATGGCTGTTTGATAGTCATCTGTTTGTGATTAAAGAGTTTGATGGTGAAACAAAACCTAGTAGAATAGACTTTGATCATGCATGTCTATGGGTAAAAATGCTGGATTTGCCATTAAGCTATATGAATCAAAAGATGGGGGAAGTTATAGGGAGGTCGATAGGGGAGGTGAAGGAAGTGGATGTTCAGGAGGATGGCTCTGCTTGGGGAAGATGTCTAAGAGTCAAAGTGAAATGTGACCTAAGGAGATCTATAGCTCGAGGGAGAACTATTCTAGTTGATGGAAAGAAAAGCTGGATTCCCTTTCGATATGAGAAATTTCCTCGGATGTGCTTTGGTTGTGGTAGAATTGTACATGAAAAGGAAGGCTGTAAGGCTGAGGAAGGGATTTCTGGTCAGTATGGTGTGTGGCTCCGAGCTATGCCTCAAGCTAGAAAGAATGATGGCAGGGGTGGGGGGAAGCAAACAAAGGTTAGGAGTGAGGAGAGTGAGGATCATTTGAGATCTAATTGTGTTAATGAAGAGAATAAAGGGGGGAATAACAAACAGAATTCTGGTGATGAGGAAGTGGAAGTGAGTGAGGAGAGCTCCAAGGTGATGATGCCTAATGAAAAACAGTTAATAGTAATGAAGCAAGAAGTGAATAAGGAACTTACAGAGTCCTATGTGAATGTGGAAGATGTGCAAACTATTGTGGAGGAAAGTAGGTTGATGGTTGAAAAGCTGAATTCAAATGAAGCTGACCAGGTTCCAGATAACAAAAAGGCTGCTAGATGGAGGAGAAGAACTAGAGCTAGACCTGAGTCAAGTAAGTATTCTAGTCCTCACTCTATGTTGAAAAGAAGTCATGAGTCAATTGAAGGTGCTAGTGAGGTGGTAAGTGAAGGAAAAAGAATAAAAGGAGATGTTGAGATGGTCTACAATGATGACAAACTAGGGGTGGTGCTGCTCTGGCATTATGAAAATCATGTGTTGGAACTGCCGAGGGCTTGGGAACCCTCGGACAGTTCAAGACCTTAGCCTGTTGGTTAAGGATAAGCAGCCCAATATAGTTTTTGTTTGTGAAACAAAAGCTAAATCATGTAAGATTTCTAGTTTGCAAAGAAGATTAGGCATGGAAGGGTGCCTAATTGTGGATCCAGTTGGTAGAAGAGGAGGTCTGGTGTTAATGTGGAAGTATGAGAAGGAAGTGGAGGTGATCAATTACTCAAACTGGCATGTCAATGTTCTGGTTAAAGGGGAAAAGGAAGGGAGTGATTGGCACTTTACTGGTTTCTATGGCCACCCTGAAACAGGAAAAAGAAGGCTATCATGGGAATTATTGAGGCAATTAAAACCTGCCAATGCTTCTGCTTGGTGTGTAGGGGGAGACTTCAACGAGATATTATGGCAGAATGAGAAGGTAGGAGGTAGGAGCAGGCCAGAGAGACAGCTTGAAATGTTTAGAGAAGCCTTGGAGGAATGTGGTTTAGTTGACATTGGATGCAGAGGTAATGGTTTTACTTGGTCAAATAAACAAGAGGATCTATCCTTTACAAAGTAAAGACTGAACAGGTTTCTGATAAATAATAGTTGTAGAACATTGTTTAAGGAACTGAAGGTGGAGACCTTGATTGGGAGATGCTCAGATCACTTACCAATCTTGCTCACTGGTGGTGATGGTGACTATAACAGAAGAAGGTCGAGAGTCCCATTCAGGTTTGAGGCTTGTTGGATCAAGCAGGAAGGCTATGAACAAGCAGTTAAGCAGGGATGGGAGAAGTGGATAGTTGACTCTGAACCTGTACAGAAAGTTCAAACTAAACTAAATGTTTGCAGTGGCATACTATCATCTTGCTTTAAGGAGAGTGATAAAGGCAGAACTAAGGAAATTGAAACAATTTCAAAGAGAATTAAGGAGCTACAAGGGGAGCTTTCTCAGGAAGGGATGACTGAATTAAAACAGCTGCAAGAAAGAGTTGGTACATTACTGGAGCAAGAGGATATAAAGTGGAAACAGCGGGCCAAGAGGAATTGGTACATAATGGGAGATAAGAATACTAGATTCTTCCATGAATGTGCTAACCAAAGAAGAAAAAGAAACAAGATTGTGGCTATAATGGATGACCAGTCAGTTTTGAGGGATAATGAGGAGAGTATTGAAGCTGCATTTAAAGAACATTTTGCACAAGTTTTTTCTAGTGCACATCCTTCTAAAGAAAGTATTGATGAATGTATTGCTGAGTTAGAGCCCAGGGTGACTGAATCTATGAATGAATGTCTTGAGAAGGAGTTTACAAGAGAGGAAGTGGAGGTGGCTCTGAAAATGATGGGGCCTATGAAAGCACCAGGACCTGATGGGTATGGGGCTGTTTTCTTTCAATCCTTTTGGAATGTGGTTGGGAATGATGTTAGTGAAGCAGTGTTGAGATTTTTGAATGGAGGCAGGTTGAAGGAATCTATCAATCAGACCTTTATTGTACTTGTTCCTAAAATTAATGATCCAAAGACTGTTAATGATTTCAGGCCGATAAGTCTTTGCAATGTATTCTATAAGATCATTGTAAAGACTCTTTCAAATAGACTAAAAAAGGTGATGGATAGAGTTATCTCAAGATGTCAGAGTGCATTCATACCTGGAAGGTTGATCACAGACAATGTTATTGCAGCTTATGAGATTCTTCATTCCATGAAATGTAGACAAAAAGGTAGAGTGGGGAGCATGGCTGTAAAACTTGATATCTCTAAGGCCTATGACAAGGTTGAGTGGCAATACTTAGAGGCAGTTATGAGGAAGCTTGAATTTGGGGCAAGATGGACAGACTTGATAATGAAGTGTATTTCAATAGTAACATATGCTACTCTTATTAATGGTAGACCAGGGAAGTTTTTTTCTCCTTCAAGAAGATTAAGACAAGGAGACCCTTTATCTCCTTATCTTTTTCTAATATGTGCTGAAGGGTTAAGCTCTATGCTTGAGCTAGCAAAGCAAAGAGATGAATTGAAAGGGGTGGCAGTGGCTCGTGGGGGTGTTAAGATAACTTATCTGTTGTTTGCAGATGATTGATTAATCTTTGGGAAAGCTTCTTGGAATGAATGGAGGAAGATCAATGGGATTCTGGAGGTATATGGAAAGGCTTCTGTTCAGAACTTAAATAAGCATAAAACAACAGTCTTGTTCAGTCCAACAGTTGCTAATGAAATGAGAAGGGCTATTATCAAGGATTGTGGAGCTAGAGAACAAAATAACTGTGAGAAATATCTAGGATTGCCAATCATGGTTGGTAGATTGAGATACCAGGCTTTCAGCATTGTGAAAGATAGGGTATGGAAGAAGTTGAGTAATTAGAAGAATCAGTTTCTATCACCTTCAGGAAAAGAAGTATTAATCAAGGCAATCATTCAAGCAATTCCAACCTATTATATAGGTGTATTCAAGTTGCCAAAAAAGCTGAGTGATGAGATAGCTTCTTTAATGGCAAAATTCTGGTGGGGATTTAAGCAAAGGGAGAACAGAATCCAGTGGAAAAGTTGGGCAAAGATGGGATGGCCTAAAAATGATGGGGGACTGGGTTTCAAGGAACTTGAAGCATTTAATCAAGCTCTTATTGCAAAACAATATGGGAGAGTAATGATGAAACCCCATTTTATGGCAGCTGTGATGCTTAAAGAGAAATATTTCAGACATACTGATTTGTTGCATGCTCCCTTAGGATTCAAACCCTCAGTTATTTGGAGAAGCCTATGGAATGCAAGGGATTTTTTGAGGGAGGGATTGGTTTGGAGAGTGGGAGATGGAAGGAGTATTAAGATATGGAAGGATAAATGAGTTCCAAGGGCTGTTACATTTAAAATTCAATCCCCCATCAGTATTTTGCATGCTGAGGCAAAGGTGGAGGAACTAATTTCAGTTGAGAAAAAAGAATGGAATGTGGAGCTAGTGAAAGAAGTGATGAATGAAGAGGAAGCAGAAATAATATGCAAATTACCTATTAATCTCTCAGGGTTACCAGACAAGCAGATATGGGCTTATTCAAAAAATGGCTTGTACACAGTTAGAAGTGCATATCATGTGGAAATCAATAGAAGAAGAAGGGAGAGAGGGGAGATGTCTAACAAGTCAGGGGAGGTGTGGAGGAAGGTGTGGTTATTAAACATACCAGGGGTAGTCAAAGTTTTTGTTTGGAAGACTATGTTGAACTGTCTGCCAACAAAGATGAATCTAATGAAGAGGTCTATTGTGAAGGAAGCTACCTATCCAGTTTGCTTGAATGAAAATGAAACTATCTGTCATGCCTTATGGAGTTGCAGGGGGGCAAGTGATGTATGGGCTTGTGAGAGGAGTCCAGTGCATAAATGGTCGAGTGGGGAGAGGGATATGTTTGAGCTCTGGTCAGACTGGTTTTTAAAGTTGTCTCGAGAGCAATTGGAAATTATGGTTGTGGTGATGAGGAGGATATGGCTGAGAAGGAATGGCATGGTGTTTGATAATAAGCTTGTAGGGCCAAATGAAGTGTTTAACCAAGCTATTCAATGTTTGACAGATTTTCAGTTGGCTCAAGTGAAGCAGACCAGTAAAGCAAATAGTGGTGTTCCTATAAGCAATAAGGCCACTCATTGGAAACCACCTATGGGTGAAATATTGAAGGTTAATAGGGATGCAGCATGGAAAACCAAGGAGGACAGAAGTGGAATTGGGGTGGTGATCCGAGATAGTAGTGGGGAAATAATTGCTTCTCTCTGCTGTCCTAGAACAAAGGTGCAAGATGCAATGGTAGCTGAGGTGTATGCACTATGGAGGGCAATGAAATGGTGTGCTGAACTAAATTTCAAAAAGGTTCAATTTGAAGATGATGCTTTATCTGTTGTGAATGCTGTGAATAGCTCTGAGGAGTGTTGGGAGAGGCATGGACAGGTAGTTGAAGATCTTAAAGATGCTTTGAAGAAGAGGAAAGGCTGGTCTGTGGTGCATGTTAATAGATGTTGTAATAATGTGGCACATAGTCTTGCTAAAATTGCATTAAGTATACAAGAGGAGAGGGTGTGGATGGAAGATTATCCAAAAGAGATTCTTAAGTGTGTAAAGTTTGATAAATTGTGTAACTCAGCAATTACATGAATACAATATACAGGTTTCCTTTTAAAAATAAAATTACCATTAGATAAAAATGGCTATTATATAAAGTGACCGATCGAAATAACGATCATATAAAAAAATGTTTAGAAAAAATAACAAATATAACTTTTGGAATTTAAAAACATGATCTTTAAATTTTGTAATATGACTGTTAAATATGTAACGTATAAAAATATCAAAGAAATATTAAAAACATTATTTTAATGGTTTAATCAATTTTATAGATAATCTAATTTGGAATGTATAGGTATGGCTGGTAATATTTGACACGACTCTTGAAACTGATACAAACATACCATAAAATAATAGGGGTTGAAGTTGTGTATATTGAAATTTGGGTCAATCCAATCAACCCAATATGACGGGATACTGAATGGGTCAGATTCGTGTTGACTTGGATGATTTACAAGTCAACTCATACGGCTCAATTTTATATAAATGTTTTGTTTAAAAAAATTATAAATTATATTTTATAATATATATGGATGAAACTAGGATGATAGAGAGTAGTGCAAAGTTAGAAATTTTTGTATTTTGAAAAGAAAATAGTTTCATTATTCCGAAAGTATTTTATGGCACACGATATTTTTAGTATTCCAATTTATTTGTCAGTTTTTGCATTATTAAATTGAAAATTAAAAACGTACGTTTACTAATTGAGTATTCATTTTGGCTTTATCAAGTTAGTAAATATTTCAATTAAGAGATTAAATAAACAATAAAAGATCATTCTTCTTAAAAACAAATGCTTCTTCTCTTTTTCTGTTCAAATTTTTTAATCCTCAGTCACACTTGTTGACCTATCATATCGTAAGCACCTGCTATTTAAGTAGCTAATAAATGAAACTATTTAAATTTTGTCACGTAAAAAAGTGTGAACATGGGAGAGAAGTTATAGAACAGGGCCTTATTTAGATTTGGAAAACGTTTCATTTTATCTCATCTCATCATTATAATTTTTTTAAATTTTTATATAAAATATAATAAATAATTCAATTTTTTCAAATCCTAATTCAACTTTTTCAAATTCTAAAATAATAATAATATTAAAAAATAATATTATAACAATATTTTATTCAACTTTTATTTTTCCTTTAAAACTATCTCATCTCATCTCTGAATCTAAACCAGCGCTTATACTTTTTTGTCGATTTTAATTTTAATTACTCTGTCTCATCTCTTATATGGAAAATGAAAAAAATAAACAATTAAGGTCATGTTTGGTAAGTTAAAAAAATATAAATCCATTGGACACTATAAAATTTCAAATAAAAAACTTATACTTTGTTCTCAATTTTAATTTTTTTATTAATTAATAAGTATTAAAGGAGAAACTATATCTTTTATCCATGCATAGTAATAATTTAAACCATACGATAATTGTGTTTTTAAATAGATTTATTGAAAAATAAATGTACAAGTATGAATATTTAGTTAATCGAGTTTGTTTAGGATTTACGCTTTCAAGACCTAAAGTCAAATAATTCGACATGAATCCTAATGAGAATTTGAAGGAAGGAATAATAAGGCACAGAGTGTGCTCGTCAAAATGCCAGAAAGGAAATGAACTTTCTCAGAGGTATGTTCAGCATATTGTGTTTTCCATGAATACATTAGTGCTCAAGTCATGAGCATTTATAGCCAACATTACATCCCAAATTATAACAGACAAAATACAAGATTAAATCTCCACTATACACCTCATTATTTTTCTATTATGCATAACAATTCCAAAGCATTCCATAAATGAGAATTTGTTATTTCTATCCAGAGGCAGCCCTACGTGTTGATGTAGTGCTGGCATGGTCCTTTTGTAATTCTGAAGAATCTGGTACTTCAATGGTCCCCCTCGATTCAAGCGGCACATGGGAGATAGTCAGAGATGAGCAAAACAAGGTTGAATCGATTTGGACATAATGGCTTAGTGAGGATGTCAGCCACTTGATCCTTGCTTGAAACAAATACAACTCTAAGTGTCTTAGCTGCAACTCTTTCTCTTACAAAGTGAAAATCAAGTTCAGCATATTTAGTTCTTGAATGTAATACAGGATTTATTGATAAATAAGTGGCACTTAAATTGTCACACCACAATGTTGGTGGATCAAATAAGGGTATAGCTAGTTCTTTTAACAGTGATTGAATCCAAAGAATTTCACATGTGGTGTTAGCCACAACTTTGTACTCAACCTCTATTGAAGAGTGAGCTATGGTGGGCTGCTTTTTAGAGCCCCAAGAGATTAAGTGTGAGCTAAAATATATGCAAAAGCCACCAGTTGATTCGCAGTCATCTGGACACCACGCCCAATCGAAATTTGAGAAGGCAGTAAGTTTAAAGGAAGAAGATGGTGAGAAATAGAGGCCAAAATTAGATGTAAGATGGAGATAGCGTAAAATACGCTTGACAACCTGCCACTGAGAGACACGAGGGCAGTGCATAAATTGACATAATTTATTGACTACAAAGGAAAGGTTAGGTCGTGTGAAGGAAAGGTATTAGAGACTCCCTACTACACTTCTATAAAGATGAGGATCTTCAAAGGCAATCCCATCAAGAGCCGAGAGTTTGACAGTGGCACACATAGGGGTAGACACTAGTTTAGACTTGTGCATGTTGTTCTTATGTAATAGATCATAGATGTAGCGGGTTTGAGACATGAACAAACTAGAGGCAGTACGAGAAATCTCAACACCAAAAAAAAAAAAAATGTAACATGCCAAGGTCTTTGACAGGGAAGTCATCACGAAGGGAAATAATAAAATCATGAATCAAAGAAACGTTAGAAGCAGTCACAATAATATCATCAACATAAATCAGAATATAAATAGAATATAAATAGAAATAATAAACAAAGAGGAATTTGAAACTGAAGCATGAAACCTAAGGAAAGTAACTTGGAGCTCAATTTGGAGAACCAAGCCCTAGGGGCTTGTTTCAACCTGTAAATAGACATGCGTAACTTACATATGTGGTGTGGAAAATCAGGATTTACAAATCCAACAGGTTGATGCATATATACATCCTCCTCCAAGTCGTTGTGTAAGAAAGCATTCTGTATATCAAGCTGATGAAGAGGCAAGTTTCGAGTTACAACAATGGAAAGGAGAAGCCTTATTGTGAAAGGTTTAACCACGGGGCTGAAGGTCTCTGGCTAATCAAGACCAAGTTGCTGATGAAACCCTTTAGCAACAAGACGAGCTTTTTGTGGCTCCAAGGTGCCATTAGCCTTCCTTTTAGTCTTGAGAACCCACTTGGAACCAAGGACATTTAGGTGAGGGGAGGGAGGTACCAAATCCCAGGTTCAGGTTTGAAGAAGTGCATGAAATTTAATGGCCATAATATCGCGCCATTCGAGGTATTTAGCTACTTTTGTATAGCATGAGGGTTCCTCTGGAATGGTTGAGGATTCAGAGATAGTGAGGGAGGCCGATTTAGGTGTTGGCTAAGGAATGGTGCCGTCTGATCTAACAAGAGGGCGATAGGTGTTGGTTTTGGATTAGGTTATGATTTGATGAGTAAAGGACACAGAGGCAGGTAATGGTTCTGTTGGAGAAGCAGCTGGCAGTGGAGAAGGAATAGAGTTAGGTTTAGAAGAAGAAATCAACGAAGAGGAAGGGGAACAGCTATCGAGAGAAGAAGAGAGGATTCGAGTAGGTGAAGATATGGAGTGGGTAGTAGAACATGGCTGTAAGGGAGTAATGGTGGGCTGAGTATCTGTGGGATATGTGGGCTAAGTAGATGAAATCGTGGGAGAGATAAAGGATTGTAGATAGATGGGTGTAGAGGGATTGGGCTAAGTGAGAGGCCCAGAATGAGGAGGTGACACCGGGGAAGCAAACGGAAAGAATGTTTCATCTAATTTGACGTCCCAAGAGAGATATACACAACCAGAGGGAACATGTAAGCAATTGTAGGATTTGTGATCAGGAGTGTAACCAACAAAGACACATAGTTGGGAACGGTTATCCATTTTGTGCTTGTTGTAGGGCCTTAAATTAGGCCAACAAGCAGAGCCGAATACACGTAAAAAGGAATAATCGGGTGTGTGTTTGAACAAGGCTTGAAATGGAGAAATATTATTTAAGAGTGAGGTAGGCATTCGGTTAATGAGGAAGGTGGCTGTTTGGAATGCCTCAACCTAGTACATAGAAGGCATGGGAGAATGAGCTAAAAGTGAAAGGCCCATCTCGACAATGTGTCGATCATCGACAGTGCTCTACACTTCCATTTTGAGGATGAGAAATAAGGGCAGGAAGTTCTATGAGAAATGGCAAACTGTTTAAGGATATTATTAAGTGGGTGAAACTCTCCCCTCAGTCAGATTGAATGGAAATAATATTGGAAGAAAAAGTGTTACTAACATAACGTAGGAAAGCAAGAAAGATTGGAACAACATCAGATTTAGTATGTAACGGAAAAAACCATACATATTTAGTGCAGTCGTCCATAATAGAAAGATAATATCTAAAACTCTTGATGGACAACACAGGCGCTGGTCCCCATACATTTAAAAATAAAAGCTAAAAGGGAAAAGAAGAACGAGAATGAGAGGGGGGATAAGGAAGAAGATGAGATTTTGCTTGTAAACAAGCAAGACATACAAATGACGACATAGTAGTAGAAGTAGGTAATTGAAAATTTTTGATGGTAAGGGAGGTGATACAGGGGTTGGGATGGCCCATATGGTAGTGCCAAATCTGAGATGAAGTGCGTTCTCCAATTAGTGCATGAGATGATGAAGATGTGAAGTGTTTGAGAGATGACTGTATGGATGGTTTAGCCTCTACATCAACTTGAAGAACATATAGCCCATCCTTGACATGGCCTTGAAGAAGTACCTCCTGGGTACATAGATCCTTCACAAAAAAGTCACAAGAGTGAAATTCAAGAAACACAGCATTATCATGATAGAATTGTCTAACAGAGAGTAGATTTTGAGTGATCAAAGGCACATGTAATAAATTTTTAAGTAAAAATTTGCGAGAAGAGAAAGAAAAATCAGCCATGCCAGTGTTTTGAATAGGAAGTACAGATCCATCACCAATGCTAATTTGATTTGGTCCAATGTAAGGAGTAGAATTGAGATTCAAATTAGCAAAGTTAGAAGAAAAGTGATTAGTGGCAGCGGTATCAGGGAACCAATTAGCAACAGAAGGGGGGGCAGATGGGAAGGTAGTGTAGTTTGCGTGGAGTGAAGCAGGGGGAGGGGTTTGATAAGTATGATCAAATCGATAGTAACAAGACATGGTAGAATGACCAGATTTATGACAAACTTGGCATGTTGGGCGTTGAGAGGAGTGAGGAGAAAAAAATTTAGAATGAGGAGTGGAAGGACCACGACCTCCACCACGGCCTCTCTCCTTCCACGACCACAACCTCTATTAGAGGACGAAGGGAAGGGGAAGACTGAGTGAAGGTCGAGTTAGTAGAAACAGGACTAGCAGAAAGTAGAGAGTTGGTTTGTTGTGCTAGCCTTGACTCATGATTAAGGAGGTAACTAAAGACCTGGGCAGAGGAAAGTGTTTCAGGACGGGTTGTAATTGAGGTGACAATAGACTCATAGTCAGAATCGAGACCAACTAAAAGGTAGATATTGAATTCTGAAGGGGAAAGGGGATCATCGGCAGCACTAAGAGTGGAAGAGAGTACTGTAGCTTTATGAAAGTATTCAAAAATGGTTTCAGAGCCTTTCTTCAACATAGCTAGCTGGAATTGCGTCTGCATAATGTGAGCAGAGAATTGAGTAGAAAAAATTGAAGAAAGGGTATTCCATACTTCACTCGAGGTTTTGCATTCAAGTACTTGAGCTAGAACATTGTTGGTCAGGGAAGAATTAATAACAGAGAGAATAAGTTGATCCTAAAGTGCCCAGTGAGTATAATCGGGGTTGGGCTTTCCATCCACAGTGGATAGAGGGGAAGGAACAATGCCATCAATGTAGCCGAAGAAAGGATGGCTTTTGAGAAACGGTAGAATCTGGGCTTTCCAAAGGAGAAAATTGTCGATATTGAGCTTCACAGTGACTAAATTTGTGGAAAGATTGGTGATGGTGGTGGGGGAAGAGGAGGTGGGCTTATAAGAGGCCATAGCAGATCAGGAAGGTTGAACGTGAGTCCTGGATTATGCTTGTGATACCATAATCAGAATTTGAAGGAAGGAATAATAAGGCACAGAGTGTGCTCGTCAAAATGCCAGAAAATAAATGAACTTTCTTAGAGGTATATTCAATATATTGTGTCTTCCATGAATACAGTAGTGCTCAAGTCATGAGCATTTATAGCCAACATTACATCCCAAATTATAACAGACAAAATATAATATTAAATCTCCACTGTACACCTTATCATTTTTCTGTTATGCATAACAATTCTAGAGCATTCCATAAATGGGAATTTGTTATTTCTGTCCAAAGGCAGCCCTATGTGTTGATGTAGTGCTGACATGGCCCTTTTGTAATTCTGAAGAATCAGGTGCTTCATTAAATCCAAATGATGCCACATTTACCTCTACTTAATAGAAAATAGATTCTATAGAGTAATCAAGATGGCTTTTGTGGCTAAATTTTAGCTAGCATTTATGCGTATGCTTAACCAGCCAGTTAAGTATAAGGGTGGCTCTACAGTCACCATTGGTAGCTCTTGTTGGGGCTCTCACTAGTACATCTCATTTATGTTTTTTTTTTTTTTTCATATGCATTTTTAACACTTTTAAATATTAAAAAAAATTCACAACATCATTAAAAACTACTATCATTAAATAAAAAAATTAAAATAAAATTTCAACAAAAGACAACAAAGGACTAGCATTTTTCTAAGGGCAGTGCTAGTGTGCTGCCCAACTTTGACCGCTCGGCTTGCCCACTAGTACAAATTTCCCTTTTCATTTTTTCCATATTTTCTTTTTTACATTTTTAACATATTTAAATATTTTAAAAAAATAAAAAATACACAAATACACTAAAAGTCACTTCATTAATCATTAAGTAAAGAAATGTTTTTTTTAAATAATTAAATACATAAGTGGTCAAAATGAGGCAGCAAATTTAGGGGTATACTACCATTCTCCTTTTTCTAAACATAAATTACAAATTGACATCAGTGTCTCGTGGGAATGACAAATTTTTTTTTTCTCAGCAAAATAAGACAATTATAAATAAACTAGAGGATACAAGATACAAGTTCAATAGGATGAGAGTCCCCTACATCCTTCCCAAAGCCAGTGCATTACAAAATAAAAAGAGAAAAAAAAAAGAGGGGTGATCGGAGCCAAAAGATTGGCTTCCACCCATTTTCCATAAATGGAGACCGCTTGGTGACGGTTTTTAAATATTCTGATGAACAGACTATAAAGCTGCAGCTAGAAGCCACAGTAAAGATGGGTGTTGCTGCAACGTGTTAGTTTGGACTAGCTGGAATGAACTGTCAAATCTACTTTTACTCGATTCTTGATTAAGGAAAGTGAGAACATAGGAAAGTAACAGGAAACTGAGATGAATCATTGGCGAGGGGCCATCACTGACGATGACGGCGAATGCAGGACATGCGCCGCTCTTGGAGAGGAGTGGATGGTTGGAACAGGAAGATCTAATGCTGCTGATCCCAACAGTGCTACGCGTGGTGACAAGAAGAGTCTCTAGACACAGCGGCTCTTGAAATTCGTGCACGACACAAGTCACGCGTGAGGTGAACGCGCCGTTTGAATGGACAAATTTATTCTATCGACTTGAAGATTGGCGCCTGGGAAGGCTGATGGCGAGGCGCGTGTTAGACCTAGATCACCGGAAAGTAACGAATCAGCTAGTTCCGATGCTAATGGGAGAAAACTAATGGAAAAGGTGGAAAAAAAACAAGCCTAAGTGAAAGCTGAGGCTGGCGAAAGAGAGGCTGGTGAACTCGAAGCTTCAACCCCCCTCCCCTGGCAAAGGAGAGAAAAACTTTCTAGAGAGACCAAAAAAAAGCGGAATAAAAAAATAAAAATAATAAAAAAAGAGAGAGAAAAAAATACGAGTTTCCCCGTTTAATTGGAGTTTTGACGTTGTTTATATGTGGCCAAGCCCATTTTGCATCTCTGATAATGGCTCTCACGTTTAGAGTACCAAACGTCTCCGCCTTCCTTCTAAAATCCTCTCCATCCCCAGCATACCCATATCCTATACGAGCCAAAATGTCCCCAAATGTCCGCTCCAATGCCTCTCTCTCTGCCTCAGCTGGAAGTACTAATAGAAGGCTTCCTATACTGCTCTTTGACATCATGGACACCCTTGTTCGCGATCCTTTTTACCACGACGTTCCTGCCTTCTTCGGGTACTGACATTTACTCAATTTTCTCTTTGACCCCGTTTCCGGAGTCCGGTGATCTTCTTCTTTGTTATTTGGTTGCTCAAACAAGATGTTCTATGCATTGTTCTTTGGGCTGACAAATGGGATTTATACTAAACTCGGCTCTGTTTAATTAGTTTTAATTCTTTTCTTGGGATCCAAGATGGGGTCGGTCGGGTTTACTTTCGAAGACATGGTTATTGGGTCCAATGAACGCGTAAAATTCTTCTAAAATAAGTTGAATTCATTACTTACGTAAAAACGAATGTTTAATTCATACGAGTGAAGTTTCCTGGCCGAGTATCGTTAAGTTTAGCTGCCCTTAAATGCACCAGGGAAATGTGCTTTTGTTATTGTTTTCGATGTCTTCATTCAAAAGGGCTTTCTTGTTTTTCCCGGAGATAGCATTCCTCCAAATTTATAGCCATTAAAGATTTACGTTCTATTGTTTGAGGATGCATGCTTGAAGTGGCGATAAGCTTGAATATGTTTTCTGGGGAATGGTATACTTCCGGTGTACACGGCTTTGGCCTATCTCATTCATATCAATAATATCTATCTCTTACTTACAAAAAAAAAATGTTTTCTGGGGAATGAAAGAAAATTTATTAGAAGTTTATAAAGAATACAATTTCATATGCTTGCCTGACATTAGACTTGTTATAAGAGGGACTTTAGCCATTTTCTACATTTCATGATGCTCATTGTCTTGTATTGATATCGTGTAATTCAGTTGTTGTAAATTGGCTTTGGAGGCTAATGGAGTCTCAATTTCCATGGCCCCAGGCACACTTCCCAGAAGATCCTCCAGCCCCTACAGATTTAGCCAAAAACTTCTTATAGATCCTTATGTGCTTTAATGGATTTGTAGAGCTACCACAAAATATCAGAGGGCCTCATAAAATGAAACGTTTGACACTAGTGGTAAGGCAAAAATAAGTGCATAAATTGCAACAGAATAGTTTTGTGACTATGACAAGAATATGCACAACTGTCAATGGTAAGAGCAATGACATTAATCATCCACTGCAATAATCACAACCCAAATAATTTACTGTACTCATAGGTGCTAGGTATTACATGTTGTAACTCATTTGAGTTAAGATGCTAACAGACTCTTATAGGCTTCTAAGAAGAACCTGACACATAATCGTTGTCACACCCTAACTGAGGTTAAAAGCACTCTTTTTTCTCAGATAATTCTGTCTTCGATGAATTCTTCCAAAACATTTTGATTAATTTGTTTATACTATTACTAAGATAATCAGATTCAGATTTTATGCTCAGAATGTCGTTGAAGGAACTTATAGAATGCAAGCACCCTACTGCATGGATTGAGTTTGAGAAGGGGATGATTGATGAGGTATGCTCATAACTGGTCATTGGTTTAGAAAAGTACGGTTTTTAAGATCTTCGCTACCTCAGACACCCATCATTAGTGATTTGTATAAAAATAAGACTCCCATTCTTGTTGAAACGATCTTTGTACTTTTTTTTTCTTGTTGTTGCATTTGTAGTAAGTTCTAAAGGAAAAGAAGCATACAGTAGTGTTTTGTGGGTTTGTTGGTTTTTTTTTATTTTGGGGGGGGGGGGGGGGGGGGGGGGGGGGGGGGAATGGCGAGGTGGACAGTGTGTGATTAGGCTCTTCATATTGAAGATTTCTTCGAATTACAACCTTTGTTCACGCACACTACAAATCTGGGTGATATATATATTTTAATTTTTTAGGACATTTAACGTTCTCTTGGGTTTCTTTGATTGTGGCTTTAGATATAATCACAGAAAAAACCAGTGCCTAATCTGCAACATCAAAGCACCGAAAAAACTAGTTTTGTCGATACTTTCAATGCGGGTGAAGATGTCGAAATGGATCTAAGAACAGCACTAATGTATTAACATTTGGATAATAAATTCAAATATGAATCAGGAGTCCATATAATACCGTCTTTTCAGCTTTATGGAATAAGTTACTCAGACCCTTTATCTAACACGGCATCTAATTGTGAGTTGATGTGGCCACTTAATTCTCTTCAAACTATATTTTTTTGATAAGTAATAAGAGAATTAGACTCTTTTATTGAATGGAGGTAATAAGATTACCTAGTAAATAGGCATAGCTCGAATACACAAGAAGTGTACAAGAGAAAACACCTAAATACAAGCTAGAAACTAGAAAAGTCTAAAAATAAATCATGAAGATGATCTCCATTCAATACAAGAGCCTTATCCCAAAAGCACAAAGTATTAAAGAAAAACTTCCCAAGTTCTCCCATCGAGCATTCTCTTCAGACTATAATTATTTCCCTATCTCCACTATCTCAACCTAAGCAGTGCTTTTCAAGGTTCATAAAGGTATATTATAGCCAGTTTTTGTCATGATATGAGGAAATTGATCATGTCTATTGTAGATGAAAAGAGAGAAAATCCAATATTTGATCTAGCTTTCATTATATCTGTAACTTTTTACTGCTGATGTATGCATAAATGTTACGAAAAGAGCTATTAGTTTTGCGTTTTACCTACTTCCTTATGCTTAGTATTGTGATTCTTTTCCATATATTTCTTCAGGAGATTTGCCTGATATTTTTGTACGTATTCTTGAATTTTCTATGTACTTCGTATATAATCTTTATTACTACAAAATATAGGTGGAGCTTTCCAGAATATTTTTTAAAGATGGCAGATCTTTCGATTTAGAAGGTTGGTGAGACTATTTCTTTTCTACTTTGCAGCAATCACCACTTTTGTTTTGATTTCATCGTTCTTTATTACAGATTTACAGTACGTATGTGACTAGAACAATGCTAAATATTTGGGGTGGTAGGGCAAGGGGGTGGTTTACCAGTGATGCCACCTCAACTTTCAGTATAAAGTTTGGTGCAAATTGTAAACCATATCTGGTTACACTTATTTATGAGTATTGAAAATTATATATGGAACCTCATTGTATTTTGGTACACTCTTTCCTTGGCCCTCCACAAAATCTTATGCATGTTGTAATTGATAGTTTTCTGGCCTCCATAAAATCTTTTAGGCGTGCAATTTGAAAATTTTATTGATAAATGTGAGACCTAAGTATACAAGAAGACAAAACAATACCCTAAAGATGTGTAATTGAAGGTAGAAATCAAGTTGTCAAAAGAAGTACAATATAAACTCCCAAAAATAGTAGTTGAATCATAGGATAAGTTTAAAAATAACATGATTGTTTGGGACTTACTTTTGTTGTTTTGTTTTTATTGGTTTTCGAAATTTTGAATGGGAAATGAAAACAAGGAGATTACATTTGGATCTATTGGTTTCCCTTTTTTTATTTTATTTTTTGTTAAATATGTTTTCACCCATAAATTTTTTAGTTGTTTCACACTTTTCTAGAAATTGACAGTGTTACTCTCCAACTACCCCACTTATTATCAAATAGCACTTCCATTAAGATTGTACCATGTAACCTGTTTTTCGCCATCTTGGTGTTCATACTTGAACAAAGAGTGTTATTTGCCATTTTCTTGTAGTTTGAATTACAATGTGTCAATTTTTGTAGAGGTTTAAAGCTAAAAACACAAGTGTAAAACTCTTTATAGCTTGTGGGTAAAAAGTGTATCTAACTATTTCTTTGGTTAATGGTTTCAAGATAACCAGTTTTTCTCAAAATCATCAAGATGACCAATAAAATCTTGGCATGTGTCCACTCCACTAGGGAAAATAAAAAATAAAAAAAGGCCCCAAAAAATGCCTTGAGAAGCCATTAGGGTTCGAATTGATTTTGGGGTTGGGGGGGGAGGGGGGGAATCCACCCTTCGACTCCTCTCAGGAATCCACCCTTCGACTCCTCTCAGGAATCCACCCTAGCAACAAGGGTCTCTACCCTCCCTTGCAATGGAAGCATAGAGGAAGGGGGAAAGACTCCTAGCGACAATGGCCTCCATTGCTAAATCAAGCCTGCATCCTTTTCCATTAAAATATATATACAAATGTGTGTGTGTGTGTGTGTTAATGTAATCTAGAAATGGTATAGTGATACAATTAGTATTGAAGTGTTTCGCACAACAGCGTGCTCCAATAATATTTTATAACTCTTCCCCAATTTTACATAGTGGGAGTATGAAACACTAGGACATCATACAATTATCAATCGAACACTATATAATTTTGTTGCTTCAGAAAGCTGTTCAAGGAAATATTATTTGAAAGCATCATTTAGTTGGGTTATATAACTGTTAAAAACATATCCTGAAAATATGCCATGGTTTCTCAAATTGTTACCTATCAGAAAGATTTTTTTAATTGTTGGGATTGGGTAGGTCTTATGAAATTGTCGTTTTACCAATGCATCCTTTGAAGGTCAACATGTTTGAATGAGCATGAATTTGCAAGAAGTGTTTTCCACCCTTTGTTTCTGAGAAGAGTACCACATCTAATTCCCTTTTGAATTTGTCTCGGTTGAGAGGTGATTGTTGAATATGTATTGCTTCCTAGGTTATTGCGAGTTTTATGTATCATGAGATTCTCATTTATGATTATCTCGATTGCTTTTTCCTTTTGTTATTGACTGTAACTTGATTGGAGGATCACCAAGCTCAGTTAGTTTGTGAATTGTCCTTGTCAACATGCTCTTTGAGCAGATTCTCATTGGGTGCGTGAATTTTTTAGACCCACTTAGGAGCAATCACATTTTTTATTATGTCAATAATTTAAAATGCATACTCCTAGAACATGCTGCATATTATTAACACTGTTGCTGATCTTCTGAAGGTCACGTTCATATGTTGTCGTAGGTCTGAAAAATTGTATGAGAAGGGGATATTCCTACATTGAAGGTGTTGAAGAATTGCTTCATGCTTTAAAACAAAACAAATATGAAATTCACGCTTTCACAAACTACCCAATCTGGTACGATAAGATTTTTATTTAGTGATTTTATATCCATTTTAAGAGGATTATCTTTCCAAGAAATCTTGTTTTGTAGGTACAAAATGATTGAGGACAAGTTAAATGTTTCAAGATATTTGTCATGGACATTTTGTTCATGTATAAATGGTATGTGCAATGGTTTGGCTCTCTCTCTCTCTCTCTCTCTCTCTCTCTCTCTCTCTCTCTCTCTCTCTCTCTCTCTCTCTCGCGCATGCGCGCGCACAATGCACTCATGTGTGTGTTGACTGTATGGGAGAATAATGCACCAATGCTATCGCGTTGAGTGAATTATTATTATTGTTGTTAATATTATTATCATTTTTATTATTTTATTATTATTATTATTATCATTGTATGTGTGATGATACGCACACAACCCTTTTCATGGCTATATTTTAAAATATGAGTATTTTGGTAAAATGAAGAAACTTTGATAATAGCTTTTAGGTTATTTTACAAAAACACCCTTCATTTAAAACATGGTTATGAAAAGGGTTGTGTAAATGGTTGCATGTTTATCATTTTCCTTATTATTGTTACTATTTCTTTTCTTTTTTTTGGATAAGCATCAGGTTAAGTATATTATTATAATAAATATACGAATTCACTTGACATAAAGTCTGCAGTGTGTATTGTAATAAGCATATTATTATTGTCTAATTTCTGTGTCGATGAAAAACATAATTTTAAGATACCTATAAAAAAATATCAGCTCCAGAGTTGCAAAGCAAAATAGTTAATCCAAAAAAGTGAATAATTGTAAATAAAATTTTTTACTTACTGAGATGAAGGATTTTTGTTATCCTTTAAGGCTGATCTGGTTTAGTCGAGGACTCCAAAGCAAAAAAATTTCTGTGTGTAGATGTTCATATTTGAAGAGAGCAGGACACCTACTACATAGACATTGCCATCACTTGTGAGAATAATCCTTTTTACCATATGTTTCAGGAAAGAGGAAGCCTGATCCTGATTTCTATTTGGATGTTTTGAGCCAGCTTGAAGTTAATTCGGAAAACTGTATCTTCATCGATGATAGGTTGTGTTCTTTATATTTTTTTCAGTGTTAGACTGTTTTCATGATGGGATAACTACTTTTACATACATTTGGTGTGCTTTGGTTATTCTCATCTCAATCTTTTGTATGATCAAAATCATATAAAGGGATTGTGATGTTTTGGAGTTCGGGAACTAACTAGGATTATTACAGTTTGTCTGACTGATAGACCATCAAGGAGCAGTCAGGTATAAACCGTTTTAGTCTGAGTCTCCTAGCTGAACCCATGGTAGGACATATCCAATTGCCATAGGATAGGAGATTTAATTTTGCAACAAATAGTTTGCATAAATTTTCTCTACTCGAATAACTATATCCTACATTTTCTCTGACTAACTCGTGCAAGAAATTGATGTATGCTACTAGTCTTACCACAAGCCCTATATTCTGTTTCCTTGTTTTGACCAATGGGAAAATGCAAATTTATATTTTATGGTATTCTTAATACTTCCTGTCACGAGTCATTTTACAAAACCAAATTTTGATTATTTTCTCAATTTCCATGATGGGTCCATCACAGGTTGAAAAATGTAGAAGCCGCTGCGGAAGTTGGCATTGTTAGTCTACATTTCAAGAACACAAATTTACTGCTTCAAGATCTCTCTTCGATGGGAATTGACATCTCAGTAGAAGAAAATCACCGTCAGGGCTAGCCCAAGTTTGCAAAGGAACACACCTGATTTCTCAGTACTCATGATTCTAATAACTTGATTTGTGACTACTGTTACATTAGTTTTGGTTTTTTATAGACTATAGGGTACAGGTAATCTATGAAGAGATGAGAATAACGAGTAATTATACTTCTGAAATTGATAGGATGCAAATCCTTCAAGAGCACTGCTATTTACAGTCCCCGTTGAGGTACTGCATGCGGACGAATGGGGCTTTTGGTCATTTACCCTTCAAATTATGGTCACATGTCAAAACCGCCCCTAGCATATTTCCCTCCCTCCAGCGATTATCTCTCCCTCCAGATGGAATTCTCAGATCCCTCCAGTGATAGAGCCAACATTGTGTGGAACTCCAACGCCGTCAGCCATTCTTCGAGTTCCGTCAGCCACAGTCGGCGTCAGCTTCTCCTCCACCACTTTCGGTTGCCGACAACGTAAACCCTAAACAAACTAAGTTTTTTTAATCAACTCTTTTTTAGATTTCTTTTACTTCCCTTGCCACACCATTGTGATTAAGCCATGCTATTTGTTCTATGTGAAGTAGTCTTCAACTTTGAAAAAATAGTGTAATAGCAGTTTGCACCCAGAATTTTCCATCTATTGAAAGTGTTCTAGAGCCTTGCCTCGGTACTAGAAGGACAATGCCTGCCACGAAAGGTGAGAGTAAAATTCGTCAGAGGATTGGTTAAATGTGAGAAAAGAAAAGTACGAAAAACAAAAGAATTTTCATGTTTTTCATCCACTGCTTGGCTACTGAAAATTCTCAGATAAAAATTTTGAATTTTAAGATAAAATATTAAAATATTATATTTTAATATTATTATTGTTTTGAAATTTGAAAAAGTTAAAAAAAAGTTGAATAGTTGATTATATTTTATATGGGGATTTGGAAAAATTGTAATGATGATATGAAAATTTTATATTTGAGATGAGAATTTCTTGTGACCAAACACAAACTTAATTTCCTAGTCTAAAAACATTTCATCATCCACGTTATTTCCAGTAACCTTACATTTGCTTTTTAGATGGGTCTCCCCCTTGAGTCATCTTTAATACAGATAGATTGATGATGACAAATAAGAAATCCTAGAGAAAGTGACTTTCATTTCCTATGAGAATCAAAGTGACCTTAAATCCTGACGAAGAAGAAATCTAAAGAGATAGAGAGAGAGAGAGATTCTGGCGTTGGAGGGTTTTTGAAGGGGAGCGAGAGGGGGAGCGGGAGGGGAATTTGGGGATGAAACCATCCCCGTGCTTGAGCAGTCCCGAACAAGGACTGCACCCAGAATTTCTCATCTTTCAATACATTCCTATCATCGTTTACATATCAAGCAAAACAATGTTATGCCTTTTTAAAAAATAAAAATAAAACAAAATCAATACGAATGTATTACCTGTTCAGTTTTGGTTGCAACAACCTCAGGAATCGGCTCCTCTAATCTATCATTTCTTTTCTTTCTTTTTCCTATTGGTCTCGGCAAATACGAAGAGATACATTGATAAACGAAATAAGAAAACATCACAGTTTCAAGTGATACATTTAAAGTAGATGAATGCACCATCCATGGCACTAGCACTAGATCATGCCCTGTTGTGTTCACTGGCGAGAAATTGGATGGGGAGAAGTGTTCAGACTTCGGGTACCAGAGATAATGGCATGCACCTACCAATCTACTGTTGTTGGGAGTTTTTGAGGGTGCTGATCTTAGTTGGGTCACTGTAAAAAATCTTTAGCTTGTCTGGCCATCTATGCTTTCAAACTCTCTTCAAAATTATTTTTTGTAAATTGTGGTGTATTAGTGAAGGATAGGGATGAAAATTTAAACTAGAAAATTGGAGAACCGGTCCAAACCAGACCAGACCGGTACGGAGCCGATTCCTATATTTTAAAAATTGGTTAAATTCGGCCCAGTTTCAATTCTTAGCTTTCTGGGACAGGACCAGACCGGTTTATAAAATATATATATAATTAATTTTTAATATTATATAAAATATTATATATATAATATATAATTATAAATGAAATAATTTTATATTATAATTTATAATAGAAAATTTTAATATTAAATATGAATATTTGTTTGATCATATGTTATTAATATAAAATATATATATTAATTACATTTTATAGTCTAATAAATTCTCAACATATTCCTTTTGATAAATACATAATACATTAATATATTAATTACATATTACTTTAATTAATTAGTATACATTAAAAAATTACATTTTTTTTATGATATTGGCACTTGATTAAAATCATAAAATTGGATTGAACTAGACTAGAACTGGTAAAATTAGAAATACCGGTTTAAGAGGATAACCAATCTGGGACCGATTCTTGAAAATACGAAATTGACATATACCGATTTGGTCTTAAAATTTATACAAAATTAGACCAAAGTAGACCGTTTATACTCATGTTCAAGGGGATCAAACCATAATTCTATAAAGAGAGCAACTTCAAGCCGGTCGGGTGTGTAATTGCATTTTACACCAACAAATCACAAGCTTCCACATAAGGGATGCAACTTTAGACAAGCTAAACTCGCACACAGGTAATTTTTTTCTTTTTTCAGATCTTTCCCCCCCTCTCTCCCTCCCCTATTCCGTGAGCTAGCTACTCTCCCAACTTTTCGTCGCCCTCTCTCCCTCTAGAAATTCATTTCAGTCCAAAATCGTGACCTACAACTAACACCTTGCTCCATTTTCTCTCCCTCCCTCCTCTAATTGTTGCTCTCCTCAAGGACCAAGAAAGTTGTGGCCATCGACGAGAGATTTGTGAGGGTATTGTCTGTGTTTCTATTTGATTTCATTGCCGTTAAATTTATGTTTGGATGCTGACAAACGTGCTGCCCTAAAACGTTGTTCTTCAGATATCACAATCCTACCCTAAAACCGACGTCGATTTCAATTTTAGTACCATGTAAATTTTACTCTTTTTTTTTTCGTGCCCTGTATTGCAAACCAAGCTCTCCATAAACCAGTTTTGTTAGGGTGCAGAGTGTGCATGCGTGCCCAGTATTGCAAACCAAATTTTGGAGTGATATAAATGAGGAGCATCGAAATGAATATTATAGTAGGAATGAACTATATTCTAGTATGGACCACGTCTGGAAGTGAAGTATTTTATCATGTATTGAACAAAGATTTGGAGTTGCTACCCCTATGATTTGTAGAATAAAATATATTTGATATGTCTGTTAGGTTAAAGTCAAAATCTGTTTTGCTAAGCTCGAGAGAGGGTTCAAGGATATCGTCCCATCATTTACATAGTGGTTTTATAGAAAATCCAAGAACACATTTTCACTGTGAATGATGACTACATAGATGAGTAAGACCATAGATCCAAACTATCATAAAAACTCCACAAGTAAAAAACATTATCTTCCACACAGACCAAAACAGATGAAGGGAAAAGAATAAAAAAAATAAAGCGAACGAAACTTGAAAATTAGTCAACTCAGTGGCACTTTCAACTTCCTTCCTCGAGAGGTCTCTTTCGCTAAAGGATTCAGTAACCACAAATATGTGCTCCACACTAAATTCAAGGGAGAAGAGAAGAAGAAATTCGGGAGAGACGAGGTGCTAAGGGGGAGAAGATGAAAGAGAGGGGTTTTACCTGATGCACACCCCCATCATAATTTCTACGAGTCTACTACGTGTTTGTTTTTCATTAGTGGGTGTAAAAAAACAATTAACACCCGACCGGCTTTAAAGTTTTCCCTTCTATAAAATAGTCCTCGTATGGCTGTACAAAAATTTAAAAATTCAACTCCGTACTGACTCAACAGTCTTGAAATTGGAGTCGGAGGTTTTTTATTTTGTATTTTTAGTCAGAGTTGGAGACTTGGAGCCGGATTTGTTTCCTGACCGAATCATTCTACGATATTCGACCTCCACCTTTGACTCTAGCCTCTGACTTCACACTGACCTCCACCTTTGACTTATACCTTTGAGTCTCTAACTCACGTACTAATATCCATAGATTATAAAAATAAATATTATTTTTATAGTAATCATATGTACTGATATTGAAAGCATATAATTTATATAGTTATATATAAAATAATATATTTATACTATAACATAAATCGACTAATACACTATAATAAATTCAATATTATAATAGTATATATATTTATATAATTAAATAAACTAATAGTTTAATATATGTACACATCATAATATCACCATTATACATATTCAGGTATAGAAATTGTTAGAAAAACTATATCAGAATATACAGCGGAAGCGATATTACCTCGTCGGAAATATCTTGGCTAGTGTAGTTGTTCCACAGATTTTCAGCATCGTTAATCGTTTGAAATCATCCCGTCGATGGTGGGATGTGCTACGTGATAATATACCAGAGCAACACCCACATATTCCACAGCCTAAATGCCGGGACTAGAGAGAACCATTTGAGAGAGAGATAGCTTGTTGATTCAAGTCACTCCTCATCCAAAGGGGGAAGGGGCTATACATAGCCCTTCTAAGTGTAACCCCCGGCTGGCCATTAAGGGCCAGCCATCAAGGCTCATGAAGTAGCTTTTAAGCCACTTTATAACCCCCAAGAGAAAATGAAGAGGTACCCACTATGGGTGCCCCTTTCTTACATCTCCCACTCGCACATAGTGGGCAAGACCCCAAGTCTGCATTTCTCAATATGTTCTCAATCTTATTCATACTGGCAAATAGACCGTGTGACCATCGAGCACAGCTGTAAAAGAAAAAATGGGAGCACTATACCAAATCTCTCTGAGAGAAGACCGGCATAGCAACATCCCTAAAAGTTTCTCGTCATGCCCCAACTCATTTGGTCACATCAGACTAAGCATCCCTAATCCCTCTCGAGTCCAAATAACTCAGAGCAATACTCAATCTCTATAAATCATAATGTACTCACAGTTACATCGCAACTCCCAGAAGCAACATAACTTGCCGGCAGTGAGTACACACCATTATCGATGTGTTACCAAATAGTCTTCCCGTCGCCCTCATGTCATTCAGTTTCAGTTCAGTCGCTTTCCCAGCAATGTCTCTTTAGACCGCATCATTCATGGCCATAGATAACATGCCAAAGTAGCTGACACTAAAACATCAACCTTGTGACATAATCAATGGTCTCCTAAGGGCATAAATAAATTAAGGTCATCAATTATGACCTTCAGGACTCACACGATGAGGAAACAGGGATCCATTCACTCACCTCTACTGTTGGTCGCTAAAGCACATGTAGTATGAAATACATGTTACAGTGGAATTCTCTTTCCAAAGAAAGAGCGTATATCTTATCTCAATACACCGTACAGATCTTAGTGTAGTCGCTATCTCAGCGCCTAACTCGAGTCCCTCCATTTGCTCGCTATCCAAAGCGTCAAAGAGGATCTCGCATCTGGCTAAACCACAGGCTACATGGATTGTGGGTAACCATGTACGGTCCTTAGACCTCATCTTAGCTCCCACTAAGGCGACGTATTTTATGTGTCTTACAACTTATCCTTCTCTGAACAAATTCCAAATGACACATTGTCTCATCTTTGCTCACTACTCCTTTGTAGCGCCAAAGGCTATCGCTCGTGTGAGTGAGCCGATCTAAGCCTGTCGACATACCTTTTTCATCATAACTATCAAAATTATGGTGAATGTGCGTGCTTACCAAAAAATGCTTCCAGCCACGCCACATGATCCTAAAAAACATCAGTGTCACATGCATGACGAGCAATACCATGACGGAGGGAAATCACATGGTCAACTAAAAATAATTACAACTCTCAAGTGAAGTTTTAGGACCATTTCTCTCCTTGCGCATTCTCATGTATAGTGACTTTCCAAAACATGCACCTTCCAAGAGACTCTACTTTTATATATAAAAGTCATTTAGCACAACCATAAAGTCAGCGAAGACTCATCGCAAATCTCATTGAGGTCAAACTCACAATTTTAATTCTTAGATTCTAGTCAGCAAGTCCTACATGCGACTTTTAAGAATCTTCAATGTGACCTCAAATGTTTATTCAGCAAACTAAATTTGCGATTTTAAGGTTTCATATGAATCTCTTGTACTAAAAAAAATATGTGAGATAACCATCATTTATTTTTCTTTTAAGGGTAAAGCGATTAGGGCATTTGCCCACAAAGACAATCACAATAGTCTAGTCATTACTTTTAACGACAATCGCATCACAAACTCACTTAATCAAGTAAGCCATATTTACCCTCTAACAAGATCTCAACCTCTAACTCACATGAGCAAACCACAATAGAAACACTAAATTGTACACAAGGCAAAACTAGATTCTTTAGTATTTTCCATCTCATTAATTGTCTATGGATTTTGAACAAGAGCTCCTAGAAATTGTTTTTCTCATACACAATCTCACAAGATGTAAAGTCTTAGCTACTTTTTACAAACCCACATCCATAACCTTGTATTATGGAAAACCTCTCATTAGGCGACAATTAATAATCAAAGACAACCAGATCATCATCTCTCTTAGTAGAGACATTTTTCTAAGACCGTCAACAGCTTTCAAAGAACCCCACTTTATTCAATAGGTCGTTAATAAAAAAAAAAACGACTAGGTATATTGGGTATCTTTGAGTAGATGGTTCGTTTAGGCTGCATGTAAACAGTACTAGCAGCATTCATTTGCTTTTTGTACTAAAACAATACAAGCAACAATCATGCGCTCATAGTACTTGCACCTAAACATCATAAAAAAAAAAAAACTTAACCATCTAATTCTCCTACGAGAATCAGCTATTTGACTATTTCAAGAAAAACTCCAATAAATATTTGATCAATGGTTATCTAAAGGCAACTTAATTAGTGCCAAGAGATGGATCTATACTTCTATCAACTCCATTTTTTCTGTGTCAAACCGATCAACAACCCCGGGTTGGATCATATAAGTAAAGTGAATCTCAGATTCTATGTTGATGTTCCTACTATGTGAATTCTATAACTTTAGCAGAGCCATATTACAAATATTCTCTTCTAGTCTCTAAACGACGAGATAATATTGATATATTGCTTCCACGCTATTTATAAGGATCTTTATATTCTATGAATTTTAGAAGTCATTATCACTAATGGTACACCTTAACTCAAAGGTATACTCCCACTAGTTGTTGAATTACTCCCACTATCTTCGGCGATTTTTTTTTATTATTTTTTTTAATGTACCAGGTAATGTGGAATGGAACATAATGAAATGTTCTTAAAAAAAAAAACACAATACCCCACCATCGCCGAAAATACGAGTAATTTTCTTGACTCAACCAAAAAAAAATGAAGCTTAGATCCTCTAGATAGAATTCACATTTGCACAAAGTAGTCACTCAAGCCAGCTCAATGGCGAAGGAACTTGATTTAAGGACAACAAGTCAAAAACTTAAGGCTGCAACTGCTTTTGCGCCATAATTCATTTAGAACTCCATTCTCAGCAAGTCATTAAACTGCGAGATAATTGTTCCCATCATATAACTCATACGATTTCGATTTTGAAAAAAATTTAACCGAAAATATATTTTCCTTAAAAAAATCGTATTTATATGATGAAACAATATTTTTATTCCATGTCCTTATTGTGCATATCTAGAAACTTCCCTATAGAAATGCTCATATTTGCCTTTTTCTCTTTGACTCTTCAAAATAAAAGAGAGGGTTCTCATTAGTGAGAAAATATTAAATTTCTCAAGATTCACACCCATCATCCTATGCCTCAACGGCATATTTTAATATATCATTTCCCCATCCGAGAAATAATATCACTGAGTCAATGAATGACCATCCAACTTCTAAACCTCTAGGATTTCACACTAAAACCACTACTTTCAATAAGTCTCAAATCAAATTAGGTATAGACTTCTCTAATATCGCATTAAGTCATACCTAATTATTCAGACTGCCACAATTACCATGCAAACCTCCAAGGTGCTTGGTATTACTCTCAATAGGTGCTCCTAAATTCATATTTATGTAAGAACCTTCTTGTTCTCACTAGAGATAAATAAAATTTGAGCAATATTACCAGTGCTAATACCACATGGAGGTGCACTGATAAAACCTTTAAAATGAATGTGCCAATCAAGAATGTCCTCAACACTCTTGCTCACTCAAATTTTAATGTCCTTACTTGCCAGACATACTAGCAAGTTTTAGAGAGTATGTTGTTATCCGTGAGTTAATTTGAGTTGCTTCAATATTATAATGCTCAACCTCAAATATAGGAGCAATTAATCTTTGCATTACCCAAATAATGCGCAACTTCTATTATTACTCACAAGATTCTCAAAGGCAAAATAGTGGTTTAGCTCTATATGACAGTTGATCCCATCAACTTCTATAAAAATTGTAGTGCATGCTTCCCACGCGCACTTCCAATTTTACTCTAGATCTTTCGTAGGTTTTTACTATAATGATGATCTAAGATTATTCAACCCTGTTAATAATCTTATTTGTTTCCAACTATTGCTCATGGAGGAGATTAATGAGACACTTAAGTCACATACATAATCTCGAGGCTTTCTTCTCGGTTATCTCAAAGTTACTAATCTATGCGCATCTAATTGCACACACATTTAGAAAATTTGCCGCGTTAATCTAAATCAGAACAAAAATAATTAATACACGTCGCAAGATCGAAAATTCGCTATGCTTCCTAATCATCTCTTGCGCCTCAATGTCTAATTATTAATTTCTAACTTAATTTTCGCGCAAATTTATATTGTATAGGAGATTAATTCCAAATCAATCTCAACCATACTCCCACTAGGATAAGCAATCTACCGAGTTAATGACATGCAAAAATAATTTCTTTCTAAATTGAAGAAATCAATTTAAGCCAATCATAAGCATGTACTAATAAAACTCAGGCTATTTAATCCTCTATATTATCACATTTAAAAAAAATGACTAACTCTTAAGATTAGTCCAACAATACATGTGATAAAACAAGCTCATGCAATTACATGTAAACACAATACATGTACAAGAAATTCATCACATTTCATCCAAATAATTATTATTCAAAAATAATAATAATCTAGGCAATTTATAACATAAAATAAAATGCCTAACAAACGTGATAAGAATTATGGTAGGCATGTATTCAATAATAATAATCATGCAAAGAATATTTCAAAAAAAATATTCGCATGCCATAATAACATACTGAATAAATAAATAAAGCCAGCAAACTTACCAGCAATAAGCTTTAGCCCAATGGTTGAGCCCATTGTCTTGTGTTTGTGAGGTCTTGGCTTCAAATCACCAACCAAACAATTTTATTTTTTTATTTTTTATAATTTTAAACAGCCATGGGCCGCACCCTCTTGGGCGCCCAGATGTAGAATAGGCCAGTGCATATTGGGCCCACTGCCCAAACAGCCAAGTGGACCTTTTTTATTATTATTATTATTAATGAATAGCCCAGCCCGTTTTGCAGCCCACAGCTTAAAAACAAGTTTTCCACATGATTTAAATCAAGTCAAGATGAGCATTAAAAAAAAAAACTGAAAACTTTAAGGCCATTTCAGTAAATAAAACGGCCCATTAAAACCCAAGCCTTTTTATTAAGAAACCTCCAGCCCATATGCATGAAAACCTTCGGCCCATCTGAATTTTAAACTCAAATCAGTTTTGAATTTAGACCAAAAAAAAAAATCAAGAGCCCAAAAGAGATTTTAAGCCCATATGTTTTTAAACACAGCTTCTTCCTCACACGTATAGGGCAACATCGCTAACTCAAAAAAAACTTTCAACATTTCTTTAAACATCATCTGCCGCCACCTCCATCTTCTTCCTCCAGCAACCTGTCAAAAAAACTTTCTTCTTTTTGCAGTTGTTGTCGCCACCATTCAAGGTCCCCTACAGCTCACCATTCGGAGCACCATGCTCGCTGTAGCGGCCAGAGTGCCACTGCATCGCAGACGGCCTACGTGGGGCACAACCGGCGCCGCACTGGTGCTCGCTGCACCGTCCTCGTGCGCAGCAGCACCAGGTGCGCTGCTGCACCTTGTGCGCAGCAGCACCAGGTGCGCGCTGCTGCACCTCGGCGGCTGCTCCGTGGGGAGCAGTGGTGCGCACAGCACCTCTGTGCTGCGCAGGTGGTGCGCGCAGCACCCCTGCGCTGCTCAGGTGGAGCGCGCGGCACCAGTGCGCTGTGCAGCACCACTGCAGTGCGCAGGTGGTGCGCAAGTGGTGAGCGCAGCACCACGCTGCGGACTGCACCACAGGGTGCTCGCAGCACCTTGTGCACAGCCGTACCCGTTGCGCGCAGCATCTTGTACGCTGCCTCCCAGCGCCGTTCCACCACGGTGCACCTCCGGGTGGGCACCGCGCCATGGCAACGTTCGCCAATGCAGCGCCATGAATGGCGCTTCTCATCACCCAGCAACCAATGCAGCATTGTGTTGGGCTGGTGCTCATAGGACCATAGTCAGCTGGACATGGGTGCACATCGCACCATGAGTCAGCCCGAACCACCTCTCACGTTGGTATCGTCAGAATCACTCCATGCACTCGAAAAAAAAAATCAACATAAAGTGCATTTCAAATAGATTTGATCAAACAAACAATGCGACCAAAATTAAGATCGGGAACAACCGACCTGTCTCTGATACCAATGTTAGAAAAACTATATCAGAATATACAGCGGAAGCGATATTACCTCGTCGGAAATATCTTGGATCTAGTGTAGTTGTTCCACAGATTTTCAGCATCGTTAATTGTTTGAAATCATCCCGTTGATGGTGGGATGTGCTACGTGATAATATACCAGAGCAACACCCACATATTCCACAGCCTAGATGCCGGGACTAGAGAGAACCATTTGAGAGAGAGATAGCTTGTTGATTCAAGTCACTCCTCATCCAAAGGGGGAAGGGGCTATACATAGCCCTTCTAAGTGTAACCCCCGGCTGGCCATTAAGGGCCAGCCATCAAGGCTCATGAAGTAGCTTTTAAGCCACTTCATAACCCCCAAGAGAAAATGAAGAGGTACCCACTATGGGTGCCCCTTTCTTACAGAAATAATATATCTAACTTGCTAATATTACTCCTAATAGTGATCGAGAAATATGTAATAAATCTAATATAATAACATATAATTAGAAAAATGGTGTGTGATTTTATGTTTATGGTGCATATTAGATAGCGGTTCATGAAATGTTTTTTTTATGTTATTTATAGAATGCCTAGGTCCTTTTTTTTTTTTTTGTTCATGTAATTTTGTTAAGTATCTTAGCATTTTGATTTGTAGTTGGGATCTTTAATTTATTTTCAATTTTTACATTGAAATTTGACAAGTGATTTTTATTTTTAATCCTACTTATTTAGTTTGTATTTTGGTAAAGATTATAAAAGTATTTATTTTCAGACTATTTTATATTCACATGCATAAAAAAATGTTCTAGATCATGTTTTGCGAAATTTACTTTGTTTCTATGTCTTGCTAAGAGTTAAGCCCAAAAGATGTGCTTTATACAGTGTGGTGCCCTCAATCCTTGGTAACAAAACTGGTGAGGGTCTGCAGTGCCAAGGAATGCCAGTCGGTCAGCAACCCAATCCTTAACATGAGAGAAGCGTGCATTCAAGCATTGAGCACAAGTTAAGTGTAATAAATCGCAACGGAATATGTAAAGGGATTAGTCAAAAACTAATCAGAAATATACCAGACGTACCAAGGAAATCCTCAATTAATTGTAATACCTATATGTCATTATCACTTCTTTCCAAATAATATTTTACACCGTCCTCGGATCATCGCTTACATCAAAACATAACAAACCATACATAATCTGTCACTTAACTAAACTAAACATTATAAATAAGTAATAATCAGAAACAGGCATTCGTGACTATTCTTGGTGTCGGGCATGTCCTTCTTCCTTGGGAAAATCTGCTTGTGCTAAATCTACATCAAATTCTACGGCTTCGTTGAACAAAACTACATTTGGGGCCACCACTATAAGACTTCTAAGAAATTCCTATAGGTTAAAATCCATGAAAGTACTTTCAATGATTATTAGACGCATGGTAAGGCTCAACATTTGAAAATCACATCATTCAAAGCTCATCATCTCAAAAATCACAACATAAACATAACCAATAAACATAATGAAGAAAAATGCACTTTTAGTTAAGAAGGAGGTGTGATACATATAATATGCATACCCTAATCTTATAACATACTCACAAATATTTACACCATATGGTCGTAGGAGCAAACCTTACTAAACAATATTTCTAACACTACGTTTGAGTTGGAGCCGATCCTTTCGTCGCAAACTCTGAAGTCACTTGCTTTCTTGAAGACTCTGAGTATAAGAAAGAGCAACCACTTTATAAATTTCAAAAGTGAGATGTTGGCTCTCGTACAATATCTTTATATAAGGTAGGACCGTCAATCGACTGTCAGATTGACGATCAGTCACAGTCCTGACATTCTTTTGAGTCCTGGTAGCTTGAATGAGAGACCTTTAATCTCTACCTTCTATTTGCACTTTGGACTTGGCACATTTGTGCTATTTGCCTTGTGTCCGGTCTCGCAATCCTTCCCCTAGTAAGGGTATCCCCTGTGACACTGGACCATACCTATGAGATTAGATGATATAGCCTGCAGGTCTGTAATCTTTTTTCCACAGACTCACCTTAAATGTGACATCTTGATGGAGTATGGACCTTTGGGTATGACACAGGCTACCCTATGATATCCTTTGTGTTATCTTGGAGAGCTTCCACGTCTACATTGAGTTTGTCCTTGTCCATTGCCAACCCCAGTACAGTCAACACAACATCTGCTTACTTGTGGTTGAGTGAACCATCCTTCATCACCCGATGCTAAATTGTGTCTGCCAGGCTTTCTACATCGTGTTACTCACCTTACTCTTGGACTATCTATACTTTTGCTTACCCGGCTGCCTTCTTGTCGCCAGTATTTTGGCTATGGGAGGGGATCCTCTCCCTCGGTTCGGCATGGTCCTCACATATAGAGCCTATTGCATGAGCCAAGAAATGGCTTAAAAGCTATGAATGCTTTAAATATTTAAGAAATTTTCAATATTTCAACCCAAAAGCAATAATAAATAAAAAGAGTAAGGCGTAAAAGAGATGCAAATTCAGTATTTTAACAAGGTTTAGCCTCACTACCTATTTCCTCGCTTCAAGCTACCCCTTGAGGATTTTCAAATTCACTATTCAACCTCATTTGGATGGAGATGGAAATCTATTACACCTTTGAGCAATATCGCCTCAATGAATTCGTGTAGAACACATTTTACACTTACAATCACCTTATGAGTGGTGATTCAACTATTTCTTGTGTAGAATTCCTACACTCACGAGGGTTACACACACCATTTTACTATTTATACAAGAGTTGATAGTAGAAAAGTTATCAAAGTATACTCCTTAATGAATGAAATGAAAATAGTACAGTGTAAACTATATCTCTCTAAAAATGAACAAGTGTTAAGGCTCAATACTTAAAAAAAAGAGATTAAAAGCTTTTGATGAATGGATGTTGTAAAGCTTGTAGTTGACATGTTGTGTTGTCATTTTGAAGATCTCAAATGAGTTATTTATAGATACATATGACTTTCTTTTCAAACTTCAAAATATTCAAAAGTTAAAAAGAAGCATCACTCATTTTTTAAAAATTCAAATAAAAGTTTCTCATTTTTGCAATTGTCAAAAGACAACATCATTCATTTTTTAAATTTTCAAACAAAATATTCTACTTTTGTATATTTCAAAAAGAGCAATAATCATTTTTTCAAAATTTTCAAACAAAAACTACTTTTTACATATGTTAAAAAAAGTATTAATCACTTTTCAAAATTTTCAAACAACTATTTTTTGCATATGTTAAAACGAATATCAATTACTTTTCAAATTTTCAAACATGTCATGCACATGTGAGAGATGATAATCTTATCTTTCAAATTTTCAAAATTCAACCTTTCAATTATGTCATGCATATGTGAAAGATAATAATCAATTATTTTTCAAAAACTCAAATCTCAAACTTTCAATTTGTTGCCCAGATGACTAACATAAGAGGGGAGGTGAATTGAGTTGTATTTAAAAAAAATAACAATTATAAATCAAATATACAATATAAAATATAAACAAAATATGAAACAACAATAAATATAAAGAGTAAGGATAAGAGAGAAGCAAACTCAGTATGTTAACGAGGTTCGGCCCCACTGCCTACGTCCTCGCCTCAAGCTACCCCTTGAGGATCCCCGAATTCACTATTCAATCTCCTTCAGGTGGAGATAGAAACCTATTACACCTTTGAACAACACCGCTACAAAGGATCCGTGTAGAACACCCTCTACACTTGCAATCACCTTACACGTGGTGATTCAACGATTCCCTGTGTAGAACACTTTCTACACGCACAAGGGTTGTACACACCCTTTTACTGATACAAGAATTGATAGTGGGTAGGATATCAGAAAACACTCCTCAATGAGTGAAATAAGAACAATACAAGCACAAACTATATCTCTCAAAATGAACAAGGGTTAAGGCTCAATGCTTAGAGAAGAGAGAATGAAAGCTTTGAATGAGAGTTGTATGCTCTTGGTGTTGTGAATGTGAAGCTCTCAAATGATCTATTTATAGGCATATGAGACTTCATATTCAAATTTAAAAAGATTCACATGTCAAAAACATCATCATTCATTTTTCAAAAATTTCAAACCTAATCTTTTTACTTTTTGCATATGACAAAAGGAGCACACTTTGCTTTTCAAAAATTTCAAACCTAATTTTTTACTTTTTGCATATGACAAAAGGAGCACACTTTACTTTTCAAAATATTCAAACAAAGGCATCTTCCTTTTGCATAAGTCAAGAAAAGCATCAATCACTTTTGAAAATATTCAAATAAAACATGCACATGTGAAAGATGACAATCAATCATCTTTAATATTTTCAAAGTTCAAACCTTTAATCATGGCATGCACATGTGAAAGATGACAATCAATTATCTTTCAAAATTTTCAAATTTAATTTTCAAAATATTCATGCACATGTGGAAAATGTATTTTAATGCTTTATGATAAAATATTAATTTTTGAGCCTTAATCCTAATTTCGAATTTTAAAGAGATTTACAACATTATTCTATGACTTTAATGTGAACTTGCTCCCTTCTTGCTCATGCTTGGTTTCTTGATGTGCTTGACTCCATTGTGTAGATAACTTGAGCTTGAGACTCCTTTATTCTATGAATTCATTTGTTATCATCAAAATCCATGTGTAAATATATAATTACACAAAACTTGAAACCTTAGGTTTAACAATCTCCCCCTTTTTGATGATGACAAATACTTGATAGAACCTGAAGCCTGTATTAATACTTAAGCTCCCCCTGAGAATGTGCGTTAGTTTTTCAAGCAAAAAAAAAAAAATAATTCCAAGCATATATAACAAGTTTAACAATTTAAACAATATTAATGTTCTAGTCTAAAACTTCTCCCCCTTTTGGCATCATTAAAAAGGATCGACAGCAAGTAAATAGACTGAAGAAAACGGTGCGTTAAAAAACACTGTAGATAGTTGAAAAAGAGAGCCGTCCGTGACCCGACAAGTCCTGCAAAGCCTCGAGGCCTAACTCTATGAATTTAGTGCGGTTGAAGATAGAAACAAATCGCCTGATGTTGTTGACAAACGAGATTGAAGGCTCCGAGTTTCTAAAAAAAATGTCTTTTTCACTGATCGGGAAAAAACACATTGCTCTTTGACTTGGATGATAGCTCGTCTTGTTCTTTATACTATCTCTATAAAAACAGTCTTAAAGTTCATCCAATCCGCATCAAGTTTTCTTCTTATCTCTATAACTCATCTGCATTCCTTCAACATTCTCGCTTTAAGTTTTCAATTCCTTTCTCAATGGCTCATTCTTCTACATCTCAACCTCCTGTCCTTTCTGCAGCTGCCATTGGTGCTATGTTGCAGCAAGAAAATAATAGTATGGCAAATAAGTCAGACTCCGATGCTATCTACGACTTGGTGAGTCTCGGGACTCGCTACTCATCCTCTATTGTTGCTTTTTCCCAGCGGGTTCAAGCAAAAAACCATGAGGTTGAAAAGCTTAAGGAACAAATTGTTGTACTTCAACGAATTGTTCAAGAGTCTCACACAAGGGAAGGAATCCTTCGGCAGAAGAATAAAAAGTTGAAATCTCTATTGGATTCTTCATTCCGCTTGCCAGTTCCCATGAATAGGGATGACATGATATTGTATGAAGAGAATGAGCGTCTCAAACATGAGGCTAAGAACCTCAAGTTTATGTAAAAGTATTTAAGAAAAATCTATCTATTTTTATGAACTTTGATCTGTCTTTTAAGAGATATTCATAATATGCATCATACCTATTTCTCTTCTAATCATAGATAATCTATCTTCTGGTAAAGGTTTTGTGAATATATCTGCTAACTGATCGTGTGTGTTTGTGAACTCTAGTACTATATCGCCTTTCTGCACATGATCTCGAAGAAAATGATATCTTATTTCAATATGCTTAGTTCTAGAATGTTGTATTGGGTTTTTTGAAAGATTTATAGCACTTGTATTATCACATTTGATTGGAATGTGATTATACATGAGTTTAAAATCTTCAAGTTGTTGCTTCATGTAAAGAACTTGAGCACAACAACTACCCGCAGCAACATATTCTGCCTCAGCAGTAGATAGTGCAACAGAATTTTGTTTTTTACTAAACCAGGAAACTAATGCATGACCTAAGAAGTGACATGCTCCACTAGTGCTTTTTCGATCTATTTTACAACCAGCATAATCTGCATCTGTGTAGCTGATTAGATCGAAAGATGTGTGTTTAGGGTACCATAACCCTAGGTTAATTGTACCACTAAGATATCTAAGAATGCGCTTAACTGCAATTAAATGAGATTCTTTTGGAGATGATTGAAAACGTGCACATAAACACACACTGAACATAATATCTGGTCTACTGGCTGTCAAATATAATAAGCTACCAATCATACCTCGATATACTTTCGAGTCAACTGTCTTACCGGATTCATCTTTATCAAGTTTAGTAGATGGGCTCATTGGTGTTCCAGTTTCCTTAGCACCTTCCATCCCAAACTTCTTCAGCAATTCCTTAATATATTTTGATTGATTGATGAATGTCCCACTTTTTACTTGCTTAATTTGCAATCCGAGAAAGAATGTAAGTTCTCCCATCATGCTCATTTCAAATTCATCCTGCATAGTCTTAGCAAAAACTTGACACATATTTTCATTAGTAGCACCGAATATTATATCATCAACATAAATCTGAACCAAAAGAATATCATCATTTTCGTATTTAATGAAAAGAGTTGTGTCGATTTTTCCTCTTGAGAAACCTTTTTTAATCAAGAAACCACTGAGTCTCTCGTACCACGCTCTAGGAGCTTGTTTGAGTCCATATAGTGCTTTTGTGAGTTTGAAAACATGATTTGGAGAAATATGATTTTCAAAACCTGGAGGTTGCTCAACATATACCTCTTCATTTATAAAACCATTTAAGAAAGCACTTTTAACATCCATTTGAAAAAGTTTGAAATCTTTATAACAAGCATATGCAAGTAGCATTCGAATAGCTTCTAATCTTGCGACTGGTGCATATGTCTCATCATAATCAATTCCTTCTTCTTGATTGTAACCTTGGGCTACAAGTCGAGCCTTATTTCTAGTAATGACTCCGGACTCATCTTTCTTGTTTCTAAAAACCCATTTTGTTCCAATAATAGTATGATTTTTGGGTTTAGGAACAAGTGTCCAAACATCATTTCTTTCAAATTGATTAAGCTCTTCTTGCATAGCTAGAATCCAAGATTCATCAAGAAGTGCTTCATCAATATTTTTAGGTTCAATCTGAGATAAAAAAGCAGTATGATTGCAAATATTTCTAAGAGATGATCGAGTGCTTACACCTTGTGAAGGTTCTCCCAGAATTTGTTCCACTGGATGATCTTTCACAAATTTCCACTGTTTGGTTGCATCTCGTATTAAATTTTGATGATCTTTCCTGATGTCTCCATGTTGGACTTCCTCTATTGTGTTCTCTTTGTTGAGATTGAGACTTTCTGTATTATTTATACCTCCTGTTTCTTCATCAATGGATTTCTTGGAGAGTAGAGAATTAGATTCATCAAATACTACATGCATAGATTCTTGTACAGTTAAAGTCTTTTTATTGAATACTCTATAAGCTTTACTATTTGTAGAATACCCGAGAAAAATACCTTCATCCGATTTTGCATCAAATTTGCCTAAATTATCCCTGTCATTCAAAATAAAACATTTGCATCCAAATACATGAAAGTAACCAATGTTGGGCTTTTTCTCATTCCAAAGCTCATAGGGGGTTTTATCTAATTTAGACCTTAACATAACTCTATTTATAACATAACATGCAGTACTTACCGCTTCGGCCCAAAAATAACTAGGCAAGTTGTTCTCATTAAGAATTGTTCTTGCCATCTCTTGAAGAGATCTATTTTTCCTCTCTACTACCCCATTTTGTTGAGGAGTTCGAGGAGCAGAAAAATTATGCACAAAACCATTTTCATCACAAAATGTTTCAATATTTTTATTAACAAACTCTTTTCCCCTATCACTTCGGATACTTGAAATAGTATAGCCCTTTTCATTTTGAATTCTCTTGCATAACTTGGTAAAAGCATTATGTGCCTCATCTTTATGAGCAAGAAAGATGACCCAAGTATATCTAGAGAAATCATCAACAATAACAAAAGCATAATATTTTCCTCCTAGACTTGCAACTCTATTTGGTCCAAAAAGATCCATGTGTATCAGTTGCAGTGGTCTAGTAGTGGAAATATATTTCTTGGTTTTAAAAGAAGTTTTTGTTTGTTTACCAAATTGGCATGCATCACAAATTTTGTCTTTAAGAAAATTTGCCTTTGGTAAACCTCTCACAAGATCATTTTTTGAAAGTTTGGAAATAAGTTCCATGTTGGCATGACCTAGTCTTCTATGCCATAACCAATTAGTTTCATTTTGTACTGAAAAACAAATAGCATCTTGTGAGGTAATTTCTTCAAAATCGATTGTATAAACATTATTACTTCTAAAGGCAGTAAAACAAATGTTATAATCATGATCATTCAAAATAATGCACTTATCCATTTTGAAAGTAACTGTAAATCCTTTATCACATAATTGACTTATACTCAAAAGATTATGTTTTAGACCTTCAACAAGTAGAACATCTTCAATTATGAGAGAAGATTTATTACCAATTTTACCTATTCCCACGATCTTCCCTTTCGAGTTGTCTCCAAATGTCACGTGTCCTTCTTCTTTAGATCTAAGATCAAAGAACTTAGTCTTGTCTCCCGTCATGTGTCTTGAACATCCACTATCTAAAAACCATTTGTTTTTGCTTGTAGAGGACTTCATGCATACCTATAAAAACAATTAAAATGATTTTTCTTGGTACCCAAGTTCTTTGGGTCCTTTATTTATTAGTATTAGAAGAAACAAGATTTTTAGGTACCCATATGGCCCTAATAGTCATTGTATGTTTTCTTCTAATAGGACAAGTATGATAATTATGACCATTTCTATTACAAAAATTACAAATAGCATGTGACATATATGAAAATCTTGAATGATTATAATAGTATCCTTTTTTGACAAACTTATTATGAAAAGAATTTTGAATATTAGACTTTGATGTAGAAGGATTATCAAAGAAGTTTTTATAAGGTTTGAACTTTTGTTTTGGCATATATCCCAAGCCTGCCTTGTCAAAAACACATCTTTGACTACCAAGAAGTTTTTCAAAATTTCTTTTTCCATTCGTAAAGTTTTCAACAATATTTTCTAAATCAGTTTTCTTTTTCTTCAACTCAAGATTTTCGTCTTTCAAAACAATATTTTCTTTTCTTAAAATATCAATTTCGTTTGTTAAAGAAGAATTTTTCTTTTTCAAAGCAGTATATTTGATACCCAATTTTTCAAATTCTTCATATACCTCTTCTAAAACATTTTGCAATTCTTCATATGAAGGATTTTCAATATTATCAAAATTTGTTACCTCAATATCATCTTTAGCCATAAGACAGAGATTTGCTGATTCTTCATTGCTTGCTTCACTATCTGAGCTACTTGAATCATCATCCCATGTAGCTTTCATTGCTTTCTTGCCTTTGTTTCGATCTTTCTTTAGCAGGGGACAATCTGGCTTGATATGACCAGGCTTATTGCATTTATAACAAATTAAAGTATCATTTTTACCTGAATCTTTCTTGGAAAACTTTTTGAATGATTTCCTCGGAGGAGTTTTATTTTTCTTTAAGAATCTCTGAATTCTTCTTGTTATCATCGCAACTTCTTCATCTTTATCGTCATTTTCCTCATCTTCATCACTTTCACTTTCATGAGGAACAGCTTTAAGTGCCAAGCTCTTCTTTGGCTTTCCTTCTTCTTCTCCTCTTTTCAATGTGTACTCATGGGTGATAAGTGACCCGATGAGTTCATTCACTTCGAGCTTCTTGAGGTCTCTAGCTTCAAGAATCGCTGTCACTTTTGATTCCCAACGTTTTGGTAGAGAGTTGAGAATTTTTCTTACCATTTCCACTTTGGAATAAACTTTACCAAGAGCTGTCAAACTGTTTATGATGTTAGTAAAACGAGTGTGCATGCTAGAAATAGATTCATCATCATTCATCTTAAACATTTCATATTCATGAGTAAGAATATAAATTTTTGATTCCTTAACTTGAGAAGTTCCTTCATAAGTAACTTCCAAGTTATCCCAAATTTCTTTTGCCGTAGCACAAGTCATTACTCTATTAAACTCATTACCATTGAGAGCATTATATAATAAATTCATAGCAGTTAAATTCAAAGTATAAAGTCTATCGTCTTCACGATCAAACTCTTCTTCTTCCTTTTTGACCTTTACTCCACCAACCACTTTTGTTGGAATATAAGGTCCATTTACAATGCATTTCCAGATCTCTCGACCTTGAGCCTGAAGGAATATTCTCATTCTAACTTTCCAGAATGAATAATTGTCTCCACAAAAGAGTGGAGGCCGACTGCTAGATTGACCTTCACCAAATGAAGCTGCAATGTTAGCCATAAGATCTTAACTCAAAAGATAGTTAATCTTATAACAGAGCTTTAGCTCTGATACCAATTGTTGCCCAGATGACTAACACAAGAGGGGGGGTGAATTGAGTTGTATTTAAAAAAAAAAAAAAATTATAAATCAAATATACAATATCAAATATAAACAAAATACGAAATAGCAATAAATATAAAGAGTAAGGGTAAGAGAGAATCAAACTCAGTATGTTAACGAGGTTCGGCCCCACTGCCTACGTCCTCGCCTCAAGCTACCCCTTGAGGATCCCCGAATTCACTATTCAACCTCCTTCAGGTGGAGGTAAAAACCTATTACACCTTTGAACAACACCGCTACAAAGGATCCGTGTAGAACACCCTCTACACTTGCAATCACCTTACACGTGGTGATTCAACGATTCCCTGTGTAGAACACTTTCTACACGCACAAGGGTTGTACACACCCTTTTACTGATACAAGAATTGATAGTGGGTAGAATATCAGAAAACACTCCTCAATGAGTGAAATAAGAACAATACAGCACAACCTATATCTCTCAAAATGAAAAAGGATTAAGGCTCAATGCTTAGAGAAGAGAGAATGAAAGCTTTGAATGAGAGTTGTATGCTCTTGGTGTTGTGAATGTGAAGCTCTCAAATGATCTATTTATAGGCATATGAGACTTCATATTCAAATTTAAAAAGATTCACATGTCAAAGACATCATCATTCATTTTTCAAAAATTTCAAACCTAATCTTTTTACTTTTTGCATGTGACAAAATGAGCACACTTTACTTTTCAAAAAATTCAAACCTAATCTTTTACTTTTTGCATATGACAAAAGGAGCACACTTTACTTTTCAAAATTTTCAAACAAAGGCATCTTCCTTTTGCATAAGTCAAGAAAAGCATCAATCACTTTTGAAAATATTCAAATAAAACATGCACATGTGAAAGATGACAATCAATCATCTTTAATATTTTCAAAGTTCAACCCTTTAATCATGGCATGCACATGTGAAAGATGACAATCAATTATCTTTCAAAATTTTCAAATTTAATTTTCAAACAAAGACATCTTCCTTTTGCATAAGTCAAGAAAAGCATCAATCACTTTTGAAAATTTTGAGCCTTAATCCTAATTTCGAATTTTAAAGAGATTTACAACATTATTCTATGATTTTAATGTGAACTTGTTCCCTTCTTACTCATGCTTGATTCCTTGATGTGCTTGACTCCATTGTGTAGACATCTTGAGCTTGAGACTCCTTCATTCTTTGAATTCATTTGTTATCATCAAAATCCATGTGTAAATATATAATGACACAAAACTTGAAATCTTAGGTTCAACACAATTTTTAAATATATTATGCAAATGTGAAAAATGCAAATTGATACTTTATAAGAAAAGATTCTTTTTGAGTTTTAATCATTTTTCAAATTTTGAAAGAGACATACAAAATTACTCTAAGAGCTTTATTTGTAAGCTTGTTCCATTTTTCTTACTTATCCTTGTTTTGTTGTAGTGATTGGTTCTATTGTGTTGATAACTTGAATTTGTGACTCCTTTATACTTGAACTTGTTTTTTTATAATTAAAACCCATATGTAGATATATAATTGTATGATGCTTCAAATTTGGATTCAACAAGTAGCATTCAGTGCCTCTAGCTAGGGGTGTACAGGAACCGATGAAACCGGCCACCACCGATTGGAACCACCGCCAGAGTCAGGAATCAACCAAAATCGATGAAGAACCTGTCGGTAAGCAGTGGGATTTTGAAGAAATTTATGCTGACGGGTTCGGTCCTGGTTTGAATCAAGTTCAAAGTGGTTAACTGGCTAATAAGTTATATATATTTTAAGTAAAACGACAACAAACCGTTTACAAATTTTTTTTTATAACTAAAATGACGTTGTCATTTAGGTTTAATCCCACTCTTTCCTTTTTTCTTCTTCTCAGTTTCATGATTCTCTCTCTCCCCTCTCTGTGTGACCCAGGTGCCCATCTCCCTCTCTCTCCTCCCTCGTGTAGCGGCCTCTCTCTCTCTCTCTCTCTCTCTCTCTCTCTCTCACACACACACACACACTCATTCTCATCGCACCTCCCTTTATCTCTCATCGTGACGCCGAGCCGTATCTATCTCTCATCGCATGGTCGCGACTCCACCGACTCACACCTAAGTTTCCAGCTGTTCGCGATGTCAAAGGGACACTGACCGTATCACATTGAAACTGACGTCATCGGTTTTCTCTCCATTTACCAGTCGGTTTCAGCCAGTTCTATCCATGTTTAGTGAATATCGATTGTGTTTCAATTTTTCTATAAAACTACACCAAAATGATCGATTTTCACCCCTACCTCTAGCTCTAAAACCGTAGAGTGATGGGGTGTCATAGGAACTCTCTTTCAACTAGTTCTAACCAACAACGTTAAGCATAAACCAACTAACATGGATTTTTGCCATGGGATTGCAGCCCAGTATCCAGATTGTATCAAAATCGCTATAGACGGCTCCCCTTGTGGGGTATGGGTGGTCCTAGATCCCTTTGTTTTATTTTATTTTTATCTTGTTGTACTAGCCGAAATGAGATGTTTGTCGCAGCCTCCCATTCTTTTAGTTTTTGTATTTTGTAACTATTTTATAAATTCATAATATACTTGCATAGAAAACAATAATTGTGAACTTAAGTAACAAGTTGAAATTTAATAAATATCTTGATAATTAAAGTAATTCCACTTGCACACAACCATCCATGGGTCCCGACACGTAAAATCGAGGTTACGTGTGATTGGATCTATTTTGAGATATATACTTTTAAAATATGATAGAGAAGGGAGGATTGACTTATCTTCTCTATCATATTACAAATGAGAATTTATTCTAAATAATTGAAGTAATTGGGCATAAGAGCCAAATGAATCCAAAAATTGATGTTTGGTTCAAGAAGTGATTGTGAAACTTTTGAAATAAATGGAATGAGAATCTATTTTATGAGTAATGTTATATACAGTCGTGAAATGTGTAAGTATCATGTAGTTATTTTGAAAAATAGTAAAGTTTATTATTAAAAAATTAATTTTTTTTTTTATAAGTTTCATATTTATTTTTCTTTTTAAAAATAATTATATAATATTTATATATTTACTACTGTAAATATCATTTCCCATTCAAGATATCAAAACAAGATGAATGCACGCACGTAAAAGCCAACAAGATGAGTAACCTGGAGCGCATCCCATCCATCCACTTACGGACGGAACAAGAAACAGCCCCGACCAATCAGGGAGAATCTTTCCATATACATATAATAAATAATTATATACATATATATATATATATATGTGTGTATATTTATAAAGAGAGGAAAACAGTGGATACACCCCGAGTCAGGAGATAGTCGGAAGCAAGAGAAGAAAATGGCAGTGGAAGAGGTAGGGTTCTTGGGGCTGGGAATAATGGGGAAGGCCATGGCCACCAATCTGCTACGCAATGGCTTTAAGGTCACGGTTTGGAACAGGACTTTGTCTAAGGTAAGCTTCCGTTCCCTCCTCAACTGATGCCATCTCTCTCTCTCTCTCTCTCTCTCTCTCTCTCTCTCTCTCTCTCTCTCTCCGTGTGTGTGCGTAGTTTATGATTGATTTCTTCACTTTCATGCTGCTTATTTATATGATAAGAGTAATCCTAAGAATGAGCATATATTAGGGAAAAACCATGTTGGAGAAAATGGTCTTCAACTCAAATTGATTATAATATAGCAAATACTTTCCGAGTAACGACTGTTTATGGCGCTGGTTTGAATTGTGACATAAACGACCACACAACGAGGCAAGAAAAGTTTGGATTCGAGTTTAGTGGTCCAAGATAGACAACAAGCAATCTTTTTGCGGCTTACTCGTGCAAAACAAGTTTAATCTTGACTTGAATTTAAACTCTTAGAGGATCATTTGACGAACTACTTGAAAATAAACCATGTAGTCATCGATCATTCTTTATATGCGTTGATTATTATTATTATTTTATCGGTAAACAAATTTTTATTGATCAAAAGAGTACACAAGAGCCCAATTATGAACATATACAAAAGCAACGCCTAAGCGTGCTGGTTTAGTGATACAAGGAATTCATGAAAAGTCATACCATGAAAATTAATTACAATCAACCAATAGAGTTAAGTATTAAAAAACAAGTTTCCAAGCTCATCCATTGATCACTCTTGATCTTCAAAGGTTCTTTCATTCCTCTCCATCCATCTTCCATATTGATGCAATTTGAGAGTTGTACTGAATGCCTCTCCAAGAAGCTGGGAGGTCACTTACCCTTCTTGGCATCATTGAAGCTAGTTCCAACCAAGCAAAGACTTCATTCCACAAAGTAATGGCAATCTCACAATGAAGTAGTAGATAGTCAACGGACTTTCCGCTCTTCTTGCACATATAATACCAATCCATGACTATGATTCAACGTTTTCTCAAGTTGTTTAGAGTGAGGATCTTCCCTAAGGTGGACCAAGTCTTAGAGATCCTTTGCAAGTTCCAGATGGGGCAATCATAAAATTAAGAGCTAAGAAGATCAAGGAAGCTATGCAAGGATAGGTGAAATCCACTTGGGACGAGTCTAGCAAGAGCCAAATATTCAAGATGGGCTTAAGAGAAGAAGATCCAGTTTTCATCTATGTGATACGCTATGAGAGACAGGACTTAGGCCTATTGTTTTTGAAGCCCATGAACTTATTTATTTCATTAAAATGGCTGGACTTGGGCCTATTGTTATTGAAGCCCATGAACTTATTTATTTCATTAAAATGGATTATTTTATTAGTTATAGGAATTAATCTAGAATATTGGGCTTAGGGGATGTCCAGTCCACACATCTTATTTCTAATGAACTAGGGTTTTTGGGAAGATCTTGTATTTTAGCCAAGGGCATATTTAGAAAGTTATTAATTTATGTGAATTAAGGTTTTAGAAGTCACTGTAGCGCGGCACTGTTCATGCTACAGTACCGCGGCTCACTTAGGATTTTGGGGGATTACTTATTTAAACCAATTGTAGCCTCATTTGAAAAAGATTAGACATTATTGAAATTGATAAATTTAATTCATTGTGAGTTGAGTTTATCTCCTCTTGTTCTTGATCGAACGTTTGAACTTATCAAAAGTAAATCACAACCTTTGTGGCATTCCTCCTTTGTAATCTGGGTTCTTGAGACGGGTTCTTCAATAGGTCTAAATTTTCATATAATCTAGGTTTTTGAAACGATTTCTCATTGGGTCTAGATTCTCCATCCATTGACTTGAGTTTGGCTTTATTAGGTTTGTTTTTCTAATATTGTTGTTGGGTCTCAAAGCGAGTCGATTGGGGTTCACATCATTTGGCTCTGAGGTGGGCTGGTACTGTATCATGAACAGTGCCGCGCTACAGTGACTTCTAAAAACCCTAGTTGAAATAATATAATACTTTCCAAATATGCCATTGGCCAAAATGCAAGGCTTTCCCAAAAACCCTAGTTCATTAGAAATAAGATGTGTGGGCTGGACATCCCCTAAGCCCAATTATTCTAGATTAATTCCTATGAATAATAAAATAAGCCATTTTAATGAAATAAATAAGTCTATGGCATTTAATAACAATAGGCCCAAGTCGTGTCACCATCAAGGACCCAAATGGGGGCCAAGATATTTCATGGGCAGCTGTGATATCTTGCATCCCAAGATAAAAGTCATACACTCCACATTAGGAACATCCCCCCACTGACACTACTTTTGATTTGACCAAGTTCACCTTCAACCCTGATAGAGTTTCAAAGCATAATAGGACAACTCTCAAAGCTCGAATTTGTTCATGGCTAGCCCCACAAAAGATTAAGATATCATCTACGAATAATAGATTAGATATGTTGAGCGAACTAGTAATTGTCTCCCCCACTAAGAAGCTAGATATGAACCAACCTCCACGACACCTAAAATCATCTTATGAAAAGCTTCTATCACCAAAAAAAAGAAAAAAAAGAAGAGTAGCTGAGATAGATGATCACCTTGTCTCAATCCTCATGAGCTTTTAAAGAAGCCTTTTGGCATGCCATTCACCAATATAGAGAAACAAGCTGTAGAGATACAATGATGGATCCAAGTACACCATTTCATACCAAAGCCACATCTCTCGAGCATGTAGGGTAAGAATCTCCAGTTGACATGATCATAGGCTTTTTCCATATCCAACTTGTACAAAAGCCTTGGCTCTCCTGACTTGAGTCTACTATCCAAATATTCGTTGGCAATAGGCTCCAAGTCGAGGATTTGCCTACCTTTGACAAAGGCATTTTGAGGCTTCGATTTTAACTTCTCCAACACCTTGCTAAATCTATTCACCGATACTCTGGAGAGAATTTTGTACAACCCGCTCATCAAGCTAATGTGACATTAATCTTTTACCTCTACAACACCAAGCGTTTTTGGTATGAGTGCTATATAAGTTGCATTTAGGATTTTTTCAAACCTTCCATTTTCATGCTTTAAGCACTTCCCAACATGTTTAAAAATTCAGTAGCATGCATAAAATTTTGAAAGATCCTGAACTATTAACGTTAGTTGATGAAATTGCAATCGATCTGTTGATATATTCTTAAAAATAGTACTGTATATATTCTAAATTTAGTACCTTGTCAAATACCTGAAGGACACACCAGAAGTATTTTTTTTTTCTCTGACTTTGAGATCTTAGGTAGAAGTTACTTCGATTTGGTTGGGAGCATGCATAGCTCACACATCCCTGTTATCATCAGATAGAATACTATGTGGTCAATAGCTTGAACTGAAATAAATTCCTCATGCATGTTTGGCTTGTAACCCCAAATTGCAGTGTGATGAGCTGGTGGAGAATGGTGCTTCAATTGGAGAAACCCCAGCAGCTGTTGTCAAGAAGTGCAAGTGTACCATTGCAATGCTATCTGATCCATCAGCTGCTCTTTCAGTTCGTAACTTGTACTTTAGAATTTGATATTTCATTTCTTTATTTCCAGTTCTCTGCTCACCAGAAGGCCATACAATGGTGATTGTTTAGGTGGTTTTTGATAAAGATGGTGTTCTTGAGCAAATTTGCAGCGGAAAAGGTTACATTGACATGTCAACTGTAGATGCTGATACTTCTTCTAAGATAAATGAGGTTTGAGTTAAATGCTAATGCTACTCCTCATTTCCATTTCTCTCTCTCTCTCTCTCTCTCTCTCTCTCTTTAGTAAAAACATACTTAATAGAAAAAGGCGTAGCCCAAGTACATAGGAAGCATACACAAAATACGCCTAATTTCCACTAAGCACTGATGATGGATACCATTTCTCTTGTATGTCATCATTTGGGTTAAAAAATTGTCTTAAATTGGATCGATAGATAAATGATTTTCGAGACTTGTTATATATTTTGTTTAGGGTTTTAACTGCCCATGCTAATTCAAAAAGATGTTCTGGGGGCTTTTACAGAACCAAGAGTAGATAATTTTTCAATGCTAAAAATACTTGGTTGGAAAGGAAAAAAAAAAAAACAGAAATGCCATTAAGTAGTCCATACTTTTTCTTCAATGAATTTTCTGTTTTCAAATTTCCTAGGAAATGCTAATGAAATCTAGCTGAGATGCACCTCCATTGGCTGTCAGGATGGGTGGATGGTGTATCCATGGATTCAAAACCCTGGCAGCAGTGTAACTGGCAAATTCAAAAAAGAAAAAAGCACATTTTTTAGGGAATTGTAGCTGGCATTTGTTAGGCTTTGATATTGTACCCTGCCTATGAAAGAATATGATGGTGGAAAAATGATGCATGGATAAGTGTTTTAAAGAGGCTTAGTAAGCCTACTTTTTAGTCATCCCATTATCAACGTTATTAATATGCTATTTGTTGAAGATGAGTAACATTCTAGAACATCTTAACATTTCCTTCTCTATGACTCTTTAAACATTCTCTGTTCGCTTCTTTAATTCTTCTACAACATTGTTTTCTTTTTTCCTGGTAATTCTCGTTGTAAATGATTATCTGTGCTGAGGACAAAGCACAAGAAGTTTGCTTTAGATAAATTACTTAATTTTGCATCTGAAATTTTAGGCGATTACATCAAGGGGTGGTCACTTCATTGAAGCTCCTGTGTCTGGTAGCAAAAAGCCCGCTGAAGATGGTCAACTGGTAATCCTTGCTGCTGGGGAGAAGGTAACTTCATGAGTTTATGATGCTTCAATTGGTTGCTAGTCTGGTACACTGGTGATTAATATCTGGTTTTGAAGGGGCTTGGAAGATGAGAACAAACTATATTTGATGTTTCAAATGGACAAGTACTACTTTCAGCTGTGGTAAAATATTAGAATTGCCTTTCAAAACTATCGTTGACTAAGTGAATTATTTTCCTTCAAAAACATGGATGATTCACTATAAATGAGATGAAAAGTAATGTCTAAAGTAAGGAATCTTGCTTCGTTTAACTATCACATTATTACCCGCTTGCAAGCATTTGATTTTAATTTTGTAACAGATGATAAGTTGCTTTTGTCCATTTTTTATAATCTCTTAAGTTGGTTGTGCAGAATTTTATATAGAACCCAAATTTCCATAATGGTTGTCATGGCTGAAATGGACATGACTGCCAAATTAATTTTGGTGTTATTTTGAAGTCCTATTTGCAGCTTCATCCGGGTCCACTTTGTTGAAGTTGGAGGATGTTTTAGGTTCAAATTCTAAAACTGTCAAATAACAAGTAATAAGGAGTATGTAGTAGACAGAGTAATAAGGATTACGTAAAACAGTGAATATTATGTTTGTTATATACGAGGACCAAGCCGTAATACCGTATGAATAAAACCAAACCACACTATTTGGTATTGCTTTTTTGTCCTATAACAGTTTCTTTAACTTGTAACAATCGTGCCTTCAAGTGTTATATAGAATCATCACGATTTAATTGAGTCCACCTACTGTTAGGATGTGGTGTCTCCAATAACGGATTGTACCCCAAGGGTAAGGGTTCTACAATCTTTTTTTTGATAGGTAAAAAGTTTATTGATCCACGTAAATAGGCAAAGCCCGGGTACACCAAAGGGTTCTACAATCTTTAAAAACTGAATACACCACACCGAAATTATTTATTAACATAATGAAAACATTTGTAACCACAGGGCTGGCTGGACCACCCCTTGGGGTGGATCTTGCCACCTCGGCAGTGTGGTTTGAAAACCACACCCATGCGGTGGTTGCTGCAACCACCTGGCATCCTACGGTGGCTGGTCCCATCCCAAATGGGATGGCCGGTCACCCATGGCATGGCTAGGGTGGCCCAGGCACTCCTCTAGGGGTAGCCGACCACCATTGGAGGGTTGGACTACAACCCATTTTTTGTATTTACAATTTTTGATATAGTTTAAGGAGTTTGATTCAGTTTGGGCATGTAATTTGTTGATTTCATCTTCAAGTAAAAATTGACATATCAGCTTTTTAGCATCTAACAATATGTTTACTAGGAGTTAGTGAAATGAGATTTGATCTTCTATTATGATGAAGGGCATCTATCTCTATTTTCATGGTTTTCCTCCAACTCAGATAAGCTAATACGTTACTTATTGTCAAAGGAAAAGAACATGTACCCATTATGAGCGCAATAGGTAAGAAGTCCGAAACACCGAGTACGTCCTGGTCTAAAGATGGAGGCAAACATGGTGGAAGCATGGGAGTCGGTAGTCTCAAGCTGCAGGAATTAATGTTTAATGGATCTGTATGACGTGATGCTAAAGAACCTGATGGAGCAAGGCCAAGTTGTGATGAAGAAGCACTTGGAAATAGGCAGCATAATGAATGATGAGGCCGATGCAGGATCACTCTCTTGTGGAGAACCAACATTAAAACTTAAATGTAGATCCAAAGTTGACATAAAGGCTGGTGAAGTAGCATAATGCAGTGGGACTGTAGCAACAATATCCTTTTTAAATCTGGTTCTATCCATGAATACACACATATAGTGGGACAAGATTAGGTTTATTACAATTGAACCAAATGACTGAACATGTTTGTTTGTTATTTTTTTGACAAGTAACCAAGTGACTGGACATAACAAACACATTCAAAACCTTCGGTAGAATAGAAAGGAAGGAGAGGTAGGAAACAAAACAGAGTGACAAGATATAGAACTAAGGCTGACACAAATTTAATAAGGTAATAGGCAGTGAGGACAGTATCACTCCAAAACCGTTTGGGATCATGCTTGCGAAATGAAAGAACTCGAGCCATATGCAACAAGTTGACAACTGACAAATTCTATCTTCTGCCACACCACTCTGTCGTACTAAATTCCAACACTTCTTCCCAGAGCTTTAGTAGGATGATCATTTAGTCTCACTAAGAACTCTCTAGAGATTCACTAGCTTGGTTGATTCATAGAAAGAAGAAGTCAAAGTGGAGATAACTAAGCAAGAAGCAACCTTGTCACATGATGATCCTTGAGCCTATTCTGTCATTTCCAGAGTGCTGCATATCTTTATTCTGTAGTACAGCTGTTAATAGGCTAGCCTGTGAACTTTGGACATTCAAGTTTATATTTTCAAAACGTGATAGGCTAAAATGATCCTTTTATTACACATTCACCTTTCTTCAGTTTTCCTGTCCATTGCATCATTTTCACCGTTTGGAATGCAGGCATTATATGAGGAAGCAATCCCAGCTTTTAATGTACTTGGAAAGAGGTCTTTTTACTTAGGGCAGGTTGGAAATGGAGCAAAGATGAAACTTGTTGTCAACATGATAATGGGCAGGTAATGGTAGCTTTATGCTGATCCAACCTACAAAAGCAAAGGAAAAAAAAGAAGAAAAAAGCAGCTTGCACAGACACTTGTCGATATACTGAGAGTAGGTTCTTAATCAATGAGAGCTAACTATCGTGGCTAAGCTTGCGATTTTAGTTTTTTTTTTTTTTTTGTGGATTTAATAATCTTTTAAACTCGCTTGGCTGCAGAGTAGGCCTGATGACTATATTCTGTACTTAGCTGTCTGCCAACTCCGATCCAAACCTCTGCATCTATCTTCTCTTAGAGGATGAACCACATGCCTTTGCTATCTCAGGGGCATATAGAGAGAAAAAAACATAAACAATAAACTAAGTTACCTTCAAATTTAGTGGCCATGAAGTAGGAAGAAAGTTCCTTGAAATGAAACGAACCTCCTTGTAGTTGAATCCTTTCTTTTGTGGAACACCAATGTTAAAGAGAGAGTCTCCCAATACATGGTTTAGCCAAAGCCATTTTGCTAGTTCTTCCTCTGCCTATATCCCTACCCATAAAGCTATGCTATGTTACTTAGGAGAGAAGAAAGATACCAATATCTTCACATATGCTAGGTTTGGGGCATGACAGTTGAAATTTTTGGGCTAATAAGGTTAAGGTTCAAAGGAATTAAAGCTTTGATAGCATTTGGGCATACATACATAAATACGTACATATATGTTATTTCCCGTAGCCTGTTTATGTCGTTCTTGATTATAAGTTATGGCGTTTCTATTATCAGTATGATGAATGCACTTTCGGAGGGACTTGTACTGGCTAGCACAAGTGGACTTGATCCTCAGAATCTTCTTGATGTATTGGTAAGAAAAAGACCGAGAACATTTTTGTTGACATATTTTGGAATTTTATTTGACTGTTGGTAAGTTACCTGTTTATTTTTTGTTAGGATCTGGGTGCAATTGCTAATCCAATGTTCAAGATGAAAGGACCTACTATGATCCAGAACAGTTACTCCCCTGCTTTTCCGCTGAAACATCAGCAGAAGGACATGAGGTTGGCTCTTGCCCTTGGTGATGAAAATGCTGTATCAATGCCAGTTGCAGCTGCAGCCAATGAGGTTCTACTCTTTTCTTCTTCTTCTTTTTTTTTTTTTTTTTTTTTTGCTGTGTTGAGGTATTTACAGCAATATTGATATAGTAAGATATCACTTGGTACGATGTCCTACACTAGGACAACCCTTTAATTATTTTTTATAACTAAGCCTGCTGCTTATTTATCAAAGTTAACTAAAAAATGTAATCTAGTAGTAAATAGTTAACTAAGGATAAATAATGCTCCCCACCCTCCCTGATCTTCCTTTCAATGATCGACAGTTAGGCGTATGATATTCAATTAAGATGGGTAGGGTTTCAGATTACTTGATATTAAATAGGACAAGTACAGAATTATTGTTCTATTGACATAGGTTCAGGATGCGTTTTGGACTCAACTATCGAAAGCAGGTTGTAGTTTGGGACGGGTTTTAACTTTTCATTCCAAAGAGATTCATATTTCATTTTCTAGATTACCTTGTCTTATTATCTTGTTTTCTTATTTTAGTAAGAATGAAAATCATAATATAATTTTGGAGTTGCCTGGATAATTTTATGAAATGTGACGAGGCTTCATATGTCAGTGATGGTAACAAATTACAGAAGTTGGTAAGATATGTCCTTTGCTAGCGCAATCATTCGTTAAATACTGTGTTGAATTAATATCATAGAAGTTGTTGTTGGACGAACTTTTCTTCTTTTATTTAAAATAGAGAAGTATTTGGCATGCTTACGAATGTGAAGAAAACAGCATAACACATTCAAGTACTCGAGATGTTTGATGTTTGATACATGAACTAAAATTTGTTAATTTGAATCTCTTGTAGGCTTTCAAGAAGGCCAGGAGCATGGGGTTAGGGGACCTTGATTTTTCGGCCGTGTTTGAGGCCGTGAAGGTTCTTCAACATCAGTCGTAATACAAAGAACTGCTTAGAAACTTGAGCAATGATGAACAGAAATAAATAGTGTTGGCAACTATAGCCAGAAAGAAAATGTTGCGTTTATCTTCATTAATATTGTGGGCTTCATTTTCAAAGTTTTTAATATGCAAAGGTTCTATCGGCCAAATCTTAGAAAGAGATGAAATTTGTCGTGTACAATTTAATGATAAAATACATTTCGTTGTGTCGGCTACAATGTAATGATAAAAAAACATTTCCTTGTGTTGCAAACTTGCAATAGTTTTATGTCCTGGTCGCTCTCACACTCTCTTAGAAATTAAGGCGGGGTGGGGGAAGACAAAAACAAGGAAGAATCTCCTTTCTTTCAGTGGACGTGGGTACGGTGAGACTTGCGTCTGCTAATCCCACCTCCTGAAGTCCTGAATTGCCTAAACCAACGCTGTCATGACTTGCTTGGGATCTAGGGTAGTAAATTGCTTGCTTCGGATCAACCAATGAAATAATCAGTCGCCTAAACCGACGCTGTCATGACTAATCCCACCACCTGAAGTCCTGAAGCTTGAGCTATTTTACGAGCCTACCTTCATTGCTTGCTTGGGGTCTATGGCTGTTAATTGTCGGATTTGTGTTGATACATTTGGGTTCAGGTCAATTTTGAGTCGACCCGAACCTCACAAGAATAACTAAATGGGTAAAGTACCTCAATTCAAACTCAATGCGATTATTTCATGGGTTGACCTGATATAATCCCGTTTATTTATTTGAAGTTTTTGCATTAGGTCAACTCGTCAAGATCCATTTAAAAAAAAAATGAAAAAAAAAAACATATATAACTATTCAATTATTCCTACTAAGACAAGGCTATATAAGAAGAATTTAAGAAATTATTTAAAAACAAGAACTATATTTTTTAATTTTAAATTAAAATATGTGGCGTGTCAAAAAGGTCACCCACTGACCCACTGGAAAGGATTAGGCCCATTCCACTATCTATTTATTTTTAATTGGAGATGTCCAGTTTAAATTAAAACAAAAGATAAACCAGCCTTATCTTTCTTTTAGTATCCATTATAAAAAGAGTAATTGGACATCAAAAATAGTAATTAGTCATCAAATAAAATGGTTAGAAGACTTTAATTTATTTAAATGTAAAATGATAAAAACTAATTAAAATAATAGCTGATGTGGCGCGACAAAAATAAAGATCCCTTCTGAACTATTTTATATATATATATATATATATATATATATATATATATATATATATATATATATATATANTCTAGCTGTATACCCTTGTTTATTAAAAGAAAATCACCAATAACCATATTCCTCAAGTAAGGCTGTCAATTTTTGACACAATCATCTATTCTGACACATAAAAATAGGATTATGATCGAGCATAATCAAATCCGGTTCAATTTGGATCGATTTGATTGATAATCGAATAGTGTCAGGTCACTCACAAGTTAACCCAACTAACAAAAAAGAAAAGTCAATAGTTCATTTCGGGTTATTCAAGTAAGCCAAGTCAGAGGTCAGTTGGGTCAACAAGGTCAAATCATGCACGGCCTGATAATCTAGTTGATCCAAGGCCTAATCCAATCTAAGCATATTTTGGCTAGTGCCAGAGGAACAACTGCCCGAGAACTTCGAGATGAAAAGGGCTATCAGTTCATTTGAAGATAAGTTAAGCCTTAATATCTCAGAGGCTTGAATTTTAAATCATGGGTGAGATAGTTATCGCGTAAAAATAGGAAGTGTCGTGAGTTTTATTTATGTCATCCTGGTATGACTATGAGTCCATTTGAATGAATTGTGAGAGAAATCCCAGCTTTCAGAGGCGTTCCCCCGAACCCCCCAAGCCTCTTTCCTCTTTGGTTATAGGCTATCGTGTGTGAGAAGTTGTGAAACACTTCCTTAACAATTGACGTTGTTTGTGGGATTTGTTTGTCCTACAACCAGCATGCTTTTCCCATGCCTACTACTACTCGATCTCAAGCAACCAGAGACTAGGAAGTGACATCTTGAAAGATGGAAGGAAGGCTCACAGAGATGGAAGAAGTAGTGAAGAAACTTACAGCCAAGGTGGACTCACTGCAGAAAGAGAACAAGTCCCTTAGAGCAAAGAACGGGCCATCAGGGGAGGACACAGCGCCCAACTTGGTCGATAGGGTTTAGATAAAAGCGCATAGCGCTGGGGTAGGCAAGCCTCCTCAAGAAAATGAAGAAATGAAAAAGATGTATTGTGACGCCCCCAAATTCCGCTTGGGATTGAACGGATATTTGAAGCGTCGAGACATGCAACACAAGGTTACCTGCCCCCGTTCATGACATATAAAATGCAATGTTCCTAACATGCATCTAGCATTATGCAATATTCGCAGCGGATAATCTTTTTCTTTAGCAATACTATGCACCAAACTAAATATATCCCAAATACTTGAAATATAATTCATACATAAAGGCATACTAAAAAGCCGTGATCATCACACTAGTCCAAAATGGTTGTGATCAAAAGAATACTTGAGATACAACTCCAAAAGTATAAGTATTAACCTAAGTTAAATACTATACCATCATCAACATCGCACCGTGGCCTAGTCGACCGTATTCAGTTGGTCAGATTCCAATTCTCCTTTGGGTCCTGTAACAAGATCTACCATTCGGGGGGAATGGTAGTTGGGACTACCACAGTGAGATTTGATTACAAATCTCAGTAAGTTAACATAAAACTTATACACAGGTTAAAAATGCATGCATGGCAGTAAAAGCATAAATGCATAATTATAGTCATACATAAACATAGTATAACTTGACATATAGCATGACTTAACCAGAACTTAAGCGTGAACTGAACTTGACTTAACATGGCATGAACTTAAGCTTAAAACATAACATGAACAATCAACATAACATGAACGTGAAACATAACATGGACATGAACATAACATAACATGAACGTGAGCTTGAACGTATCATAAACGTGAACATAACATGATGTGAACATGAACTTGGAACATAACATGAACATGAACATAACATGTACGTGAGCATAACATAACATGAACTTGATCTGAAACTTGACTTAACATAAACTTGGAATCTTATTTAATTGTCTTGATTAATAACGTGCATTAATACGTACTCCACAGTTGTTGTGGCCCCACGTATTCAAGTAACATAAAACATAATACGTACTCCACAGTTGTTGTGGCCCCACGTATTCTACATGTCACAATTGCTGTGTCTCATGTAGTGTATGCTCCACAGTTGTTGTGGCCCCATACTTCATGCTCCACAGTTGTTGTGGCCCCATGAATTCACATAACATAAAATATAATACGTACTCCACAGTTGTTGTGGCCCCACGTATTCTACATGTCACAATTGCTGTGTCTCATGTAGTGTATGCTCCACAGTTGTTGTGGCCCCATACTTCATGTAACATAAAATATAATACGTACTCCACAGTTGTTGTGGCCCCACGCATTATAAGTAACATAAATATAATACGTACTCCACAGTTGTTGTGGCCCCACGCATTATAAGTAACATAACATAAATATAATACGTACTCCACAGTTGTTGTGGCCCCACGCATTATAAGTAACATAAATATAATACGTACTCCACAGTTGTTGTGGCCCCACGCATTATAAGTAACATAACATAAGATATAATACGTACTCCACAGTTGTTGTGGCCCCACGCATTATAAATAACATAACATAAATATAATACGTACTCCACAGTTGTTGTGGCCCCACGCATTATAAGTAACATAACATAAATATAATACGTACTCCACAGTTGTTGTGGCCCCACGCATTATAAGTAACATAAATATAATACGTACTCCACAGTTGTTGTGGCCCCACGCATTATAAGTAACATAACATAAGATATAATACGTACTCCACAGTTGTTGTGGCCCCACGCATTATAAATAACATAACATAAATATAATACGTACTCCACAGTTGTTGTGGCCCCACGCATTATAAGTAACATAACATAAATATAATACGTACTCCACAGTTGTTGTGGCCCCACGCATTATAAGTAACATAAATATAATACGTACTCCACAGTTGTTGTGGCCCCACGCATTATAAGTAACATAACATAAGATATAATACGTACTCCACAGTTGTTGTGGCCCCACGCATTATAAATAACATAACATAAATATAATACGTACTCCACAGTTGTTGTGGCCCCACGCATTATAAGTAACATAACATAAATATAATACGTACTCCACAGTTGTTGTGGCCCCACGCATTATAAGTAACATAAATATAATACGTACTCCACAGTTGTTGTGGCCCCACGCATTATAAGTAACATAACATAAAATATAATACGTACTCCACAGTTGTTGTGGCCCCACGCATTATAAATAACATAACATAAATATAATACGTACTCCACAGTTGTTGTGGCCCCACGCATTATAAGTAACATAAATATAATACGTACTCCACAGTTGTTGTGGCCCCACGCATTATAAGTAACATAAAATATAATACGTACTCCACAGTTGTTGTGGCCCCACGCATTATAAATAACATAAAATATAATACGTACTCCACAGTTGTTGTGGCCCCACGCATTATAAATAACATAAATATAATACGTACTCCACAGTTGTTGTGGCCCCACGCATTATTATAACATAACATGTCTTATCTTTCTTAATGCATGTGATATTATTTAATATCATATACTTTTCTAACATGGCGTATACTTGTAAATGGCATAATATGATTTAATCATAAACATTTCATGGCATACATGTATCATATGGCATACTTAACATGGCATACTTATAACATACATCATTGTATGACAGAAAAGATTATATAACAGATAATTATTCATGAGAGATTAAATCATACGTAACAGATAAACATGTAATGACATAGCATGACATGGCATATACGATAACATACATACATAAATTGTAGTTCTCTTACCCATCACACATACACAATAAACTGATAGTAAGTTAGAGGCTAACTTACCTCGATCGTCGCGTTCTATGAGAATAGAGCGCGAGACACGAGGAACTGCACAACAGCTGGAAGAGGAACACTCAAGTCCTTAAGATTTTCACTTCTGAACTCAATTGCCATATTGTAAGCACTTGCAACACCACGGCCAACTTGAGGTTTCACTATACTCGGAAGAGATAAATTGACTTCAGAAAGCCTTTGCACTAAAACAAGTTCATTAAAATTATCAATAACAACCAAACAAACAACTCATTTCTCAATCCATATACTCTTAGCCATAGTCAACCACAAGATGACACCAGTCATCCCGGACTATAATCCATATCATCACTGCTTCGGGACACTGTCATACAGTTTCCCAACATTACACCATACGCTCCACACTTCTCTGCTACGCCATTCAACCCTTCGTGACACGCCATCCGGTGTATCACGACTTAGTACAGAGTACACTCACGTGAACTCTCTTCCATTCACACTACAAAACCCATCACTGCGATACACGTCTCACGGTGCATCGCTACGCGACACGGAGTACGCGCTACGCGTACTTCCTTCGCTACAACACTCATCAACACGATGCACATCACACGATGCATCGCCATACCACACGGAGTACACTACATGCGTACTCCCTTCCTTCTACGACCCACATCACTACAGCGCATGTCGCGCGGCGCGTCGCTGCATTACACAGAATACGCTACACGCGTATTCTCTTCACACAACCCGCCGTATCACATCTACGGCATCCATCTCACGCCTATACTTCACAGCACAGTCCACAAAACTACAAAATCAAGCCTAACACTTCACAACCACACTTCGTTTCACAACTACGCAGCGAACTCCACAAACACTAACTACACAGTCTACAGCCAACCAAATCAACTATGTTAAACATAAATAACTAAAGATAGAGGGTTAAGACGAGAGAGATGTGATTGCTGTCGGGAAAGAATCCAAAACTGATAATTTTAGCGGGCTGTTACATGTATCATGACCTGCGCAGTCTAATGGAGAAGTATGAGGAGATGTCTAAGAAAATAAAGATGTCTTCCTCGGTTGATCAGCTGCTGACTAGTACCAATCTGCTGTACAACGCAGAAACCATGGTAGTACCATTGACCCCGAAGTCCAAAGCCCCATCGATAGATATGTACAACAGATCTAAAGACCCAGTAGAGCATTTGGAAACCTTCAAAGTCCATATGATGCTCCATGGATTCCCTGGAGAGATTGCATGTATGGATTTCCCTTTGACTTTGAAGGGAATGGCCCAAGGGTGGTTTGGAGCATTGCAGCTAGGACCCATCGATAGCTTCGAAAAACTGGGCAGGCAATTCTTAACCCAATTTATGGCTAGTCGAAGGCGAAAGAGGCTGGTCATATACCTATTAATTGTAAAGCAAAGGGAAGAGGAGAGCTTGAAAGCATATCTTGCATGGTTCAAAAAAGAGAGAATGATAGCTGACGACTAAGATGAAAAGATTATGCTAGCTGCTCCGCTTAGGGGCATTTGGCCAAGAAGTCCTTTTATGGCAGAGTTGGTGAGGAAAATCCCCTCAAATTTACGAGAATTTATGGACAAGGCAGACAATTTTGTCAATGCCAAAGATACGCTAAACGCCTTAACTGCTAGATCGGAATGAAATGAGGAGCATGTGTCGAATGGGGGGATCCAAAAAGAGATCAGGAAGGAGGGCAAAAGGCAAGGAGAGGCCAACACAAAGGAAGGTGAGACACTCACACAAGGCGACATAGTAGCAATCATGTACACTATTCTAGCGTATATAATTACGATAAGGTAAAAGGTATTAGGCGTGGTGAGGATCATGGGCGACAAGTCCAAAAGTATTGCACGTATCACAATGTAAGCGGGCATAGAATTGAAGATTGCCATACACTAAAACAAAAGATTGAAGAGATGAGGGGCAATGGATAGCTAGAGCGCATTTTTGCTTGGAATGCTACTCCACCACGGCATTCAAGCGACAAGAAACAAGAGTGCAAGTCCCAATGGAGCTAGAGCCTAAGAAGAAGAGGACCACCAAAAAGAGGAAGGAGATCATAGGAATCATGAAATTGGCATCCTAGGTAGGACACGGATTGAAGACATCTACCATTGGGAGAGATACGAATGATTGTTAGAGGATATGTCGGAGGTGGCCCAACTTCCTCTGGGAGGAAGGTGTATGCTAGGTGGCCGAGATATGATAAAGTATACAATGTAGAAAGACCTGTCAAGTAGCCTCGAATACAAGTCTCTGCCACAATCTCTTTTGACGATGATGATTGTCGGGAGTAGTTTACCCGCATGATGACACGTTGGTAGTGACAATGTTGGTAGTGAATTACACCACACGGAGGATATTAATCGATACTGGGAGTTTTGCAGACGTCCTGTTTTGGAAAACCTTCACAAGAATGGGAATCAATGTGGAATAGCTACATCCAATGCCGACTATGTTGAAAGGGTTCACTGGGGAATCCGTACAACCCATGGGGTCTATCACGCTGCCAGTGTTAGTAGGGACAGACCTTACCTCGCCACCACCATGACGTAATTCCTAGTGGTGAGGACCTGATCAGCATATAACATTATCATCGGTCGACTCACATTAAATGCTTTAAGGGCAATGACCTCAACCAATCATCTGAAAATGAAGTTTAAGAAGGTGTTGTCGCGGTCCTCCCACCACCACCATAAATATTTATGATCGAGGCAGAAATAAGAAACAAAGACACCTTTAGAAAACGGGAAGTAGACAGACCCTTGGAGTGTGTCAACTTTGATCTAGCCTAACCAAAGAACTATATGAAGATTGAAACCAAAATAACGAGAGATGAAAGGCGGCAACTAAAACAACTCCTTCTCGAGCACAAAGATGTCTTCGCATGGAGTCAGAAGGACATGCCAGGAATTGGTGAGGATATTATAGAGCACAAGTTGAATGTCAACCTAGACAGAAGAAAAGAAATTTTAGCTTCGATAACTATAAGGCAATTGCAGACTAGGTAGATCGGCTGTTAGTAGTCGGGTTCACTAGAGAAACACAATACCTTGAGTGGTTGTTGTTGTGAAATTTCGCAAGTGTAAGAAATCATACCAAGTAATATAATGATAAGAAAGATGTCGAACCCATGAAGACTATTTACCTATTAACTATTGAAATTGTTCTAATTCTAAGTTATTTGAAAATCAAGAAAAGTGATGGATTTTAAATTAGAAAATCAGCAACAAATTAAATTAAATCAACAACTGAAGAATTGACCAAACACTTGAAAAGAAGAAGATTTTACCCAAGAAGAAAACACTAAGGAATCCAACTCACCTAACCAATTTAATCTTAAATCCTAACCATACAATCAATCAATTATCATCTTATTTGATGACGAAATATTCTAACTTATCTAAAACCCTCTCTTGAGTAGAATTAAAATTACTCAACATACAATAACCCGCGATATATCTATGCAAATTTAAAAGCATTTGAACACATTAAGATTAATAATATTTTACATAAAAGCCGCACAAATCACGTTAGCACATTCTTGTTTTTCGTTCAATTCATGACATACATTATACGAAGCTAAACTATATGCATTATCTCTCGAACTAACATGCACAACAAATAATTCAACTATTGGCCAAATAATTGAAGGCATTAAATTCAATGATGTATACTTAAAAGAAATGAAAAAATTATGATCACAACGAAATAAGATTCAGGATTGTCATGGAGAGGCTACATCGTAGGCTTATAATTGTCTTCCATTAAAATCTTGTGCATGCAAAGTGAAGGGCTCATTCCCTTCATGTTGGCTATAGTCCATCCCAAAGCTTGCTTGTGATCTCTCAAAACTCAAAATAACTTCTCTTCTTCAAGACTTGTCAAAGATGAAGTATTATGGGTAAAGAATAATCATGTAAATAAGCATATTTAAGATGAGAAGGAAGATGTTTGAGTTCTAAAGAAGGGACCTCAATAATGGATGGCTTTTGTGGAGTAGTGTTTTCGCTCAATGTTTTGTTTTCTGACTTTCCATTAGGCAAGTAAGGTGGAGATGTTGCCAAATAATGTGCATAATTGCTTATCTTGGAATTCTTAGAATCGGACATGCCGGATTGAAGAAGACATGCCTCAAGTGGTTCCTTAGGATAACTCTCTTCAAAAATTTCTACCACAAGTTCATCAATCACATCTATGTTGAAGCATGTATCAGTTATTGACGGATATTTCATTGCCTCAAACACATTGAATGTAACTTTTTCATCTTGCACCCGTAGTATTAGTTTTCCTTGTTGCACATCTATAAGAGTTCTTCTCGTGGCTAAGAATAGTCGACCAAAAATAAGTGAGGTTTCTCTATCTTCCTCCATATCTAAAACAATAAAATCTACAGAGAAAATAAACTTGTCAACTTTAACAAGAACATCATCTACTATGCCTCTTGGTCGTTTGATAGATCGGTCCGCCAATTGAAGTGAAACGGTAGTGGCCTTGATCTCTCCTATCCCCAATTGCCTGAAAATAGAAAAGGGTATCAAATTTATGCTAACACCTAAATCACACAAAGTTTTTTCGAAATAAGAGTTTCCAATGGTACAAGGAATAGTAAAACTCCCTGGATCTTTAAGTTTTGGTGGCAACTTATTTTACAAAATGGTGGTACACTCTTCGGTCAACATCAAGATCTCATACTTTCCTAATTTTCTCTTGTTTGATAGAATCTCCTTCATGGACTTCACATAACTAGGCATTTGTTTCAAGGCATCTGCAAAAGGAATGTTAATATATAATTTTTTGAAAACATCAAGGAACTTAGAAAATTGTTTATCTAACTTATTTTTCTAAAGTCTTTGAGGAAAAGGTATAGGAGGAACATTATGAGAAGTAAGAGAAGAAGACTCAGGAGGATTTTTCGAGTTTTTTACTGTTGGGCTCGGAACAGGGGTGGGCGATGTGGCTCTCACAATCATCTCCTCTTTTCTAGAATTTTTTTCTTTCTCTTCTAAATTAAGCTCCATTCCACTTATTAAAGTAATGGCCTTCACTTGCTCTTTCGGATTGTTTTCTGTGGTGCTTGGAAGTGATCCTTGTGGCTTTTCAGACATAAATATTGCCAATTGACCGAGCATCCTTTCAATGCTCCTCATAGTGTTCTCATTGTTCTTTAGAGAAATGTCATGTTCTTAAAATTTAGCATCCACCTTGGCCATAAATTATGCCATTACCTCCTCTATATTTGGCTTCTTCTCTTGTTGTTGATTTTCAAAATCTGGTGGAGACTTGACAATATTCTGAGAGTTTCTTTATGAGAAATTTGGGTGGTTTTGCCATCCTGGATTGTAAGTGTTGGAATAAGAATTGCTTTGTAGTTGGTAATTTGACACAAAGTCTGTTTGCTCCGAACTATTGTTGGCATATGGATTTTCCACTTGACAATCTACCCCTATATGATTTTTTGCACAAAATTCACAAATTGCATTAGTAGATTCAATGGAACTCACATTGAAATTGTCTCATTTCTTAGATAAAGCTGCAACTTGAGCAGCTAAAGCAGATAAAGAATCAATTTTGTGAACTCCTTGAGTTCTTTTTGTTGTCACTTGATCCATTGGCTATTGATAATTGTTGGTTGCCACCTCCTCCACCAACTCATAGCGTCTTTCGGTGATTTTTTCATCAAAATCCCTCCTGTTGCATCAATTATTGTACGTGTTGTAGTCTGCAAACCATTGTAGAAGGTTTGCACTTGAATCCAAACAAGAAGTCCATGATGTGGGCACTTTCTAAACAATTCTTTATACCTCTCCCAAGCTTCATAAAGCGACTCCATATCAAACTGGATAAAAGTTGTGATATCATTTCGCATCTTCACGGTTTTGGCTGAGGGAAAGAACTTTGTTAGAAACTTTTTGCCTTTGCCTTGTCTCGGAGGGATAATGGAAAGAGTCTCAATCTAATAGCATCATTAGAAATCACGTTATGTTTAAAAGTATCACATAACTCTAGAAAATTAGCTATGTGAGCATTTGGATCATCATGTGGCATGCCACTGAATTGTATTGTTGAAGCCATCATTTGAAGAATAGCTAGCTGGCTTTATCTCAGAGTTATTGACTTGAATGGTAGGCTGTCTAATGCTAGAAGTAGCTCCAGTGACCAACGGGACAACGTAATCTCCCAAAGTCCTATTTCCAAGTTGATCTTCCATTGTTTCGTTATTGGTTTTGGAATCCTCCTTCTCCTTGTTCAAATGATGAAGGGTGCGTTCAATTTTAAGGTCAAAAGGTACTAAATCCAAGCTTTGAGTACATTTCATGTACAACTCAAGAATCCTAAAAAGAAAAATAAAAACAAAATTAACAATCAAAAGTTAGAAAAAAAAATTCAAATTACTTAGAACTAGTTGGTATCAAAAGTAAAAGAAAATAAAAATAGTTCCCAGCAACAGCGCCAAAAAACTTGTTGTGAAGTTTCGTAAGTGCACGAAATTGTACCAAATAATATAATGATAAGAAAGATGCTGAACCCACGAGGACTATTTACCTATTAACTATTAAAATTGTTCTAATTTTAAGTTATTTGAAAATTAGGAAAAGTGGTGGATTTTAAATTAGAAAATCAGCAACAAATTAAATTAAATAACAACTGAAGAATTGTCCAAACACTTGAAAAGAAGAAGATTTTACCCAAGAAGAAAACACTAAGGCATCCGACTCACCTAACCAATCCAATCTCAAATCCTAACCATACAATCAATCAATTATCATTCTATTTGACGGCGAAATATTTTAACTTATCTAAGACCATCTCTCGAGTAGAATTAGAATTACTCAATATACGATATCTATGCAAATTTAAAAGCATTTGAGCACATTAAAATTAATAATATTTAACATAAAAGCCGCACAAATCATGTTGACACATTCCTGTCTTTTGTTCAATTCATGGCATACATCATACGAAGCTAAACTACATGCATCATCTCTCGAATTAACATGCATAATAAATCATTCAACTATTGGCCAAATAATTGAAGGTATTAAATTCAATGATGTATACTCAAAAGGAATGATAAAATTATGATCATAACGAAATAAGATTTGGGATTATCATGGAGAAGCTATATCGTAGCCTTAGCAATAGAAATTAGTTCATAATCTAATCAAAACAAACCATAATAATTCTGTAATTCATAATGAGAATTATCAAAGAGAAGATTAAAGATTTAAGAAGGAAACTCTATGTAGATTGAGAATCTCTATCATTGATGAACTCTAATTCTGCAGATTTTCGACCTCCTGCTTGAAGCGTCGTTTCCTCTCTGAAGATGTTTGTTTTCGACTCTAGCTTGAAACATGAAAGTTGTAGGGTTTTCTCTTGAATTTCTGTAGAAACTGAAATTACCCTTATTGAAGTTGTCTAAAAAAAGTTATCCTCCAAATACCGAAGGGTATTTCAGAAATGTTGAGAAATGAACGTTTTCTATTCTCTTGATGACTCCTTCAATTTCCATGACTTCTTCAATTTATTTATTCCTAAAAAAAATAAAAATAAATAAAAACTCTAATAAATAAGAAAATTAGACACAAACTAGCATAAAATTAAGAATAAAAGTGTGAAAAAACTTATATAGAAATTAAGCACATCAGTTGTCAGACGTAGTGTTGGTGAAAAAGTCCAATGGGAAGTGGTGGATGTGTGTGGACTTTACGGACTTTAACAAGGCCTGCCCCAATAATAGCTTTCCTCTTCTGCAAGATGTTCAAAAATCAGATAGGCTGAAGCATGGAGATGTACGTGGATGACCTATTGGTGAAAAGTATGGAGTTTAGATAGCATATGGAGGATCTAAGGGAAGCTTTCGGCATGTTATGTCAGTATAAGATGAAGCTTAATCCAACTAAGTGTGCATTCGAAGTGCAATCAGGTAAAATTTCTAGGGTTCATGGTGTCGGAGAGAGGCATCAAAGCAAATCCCAAGAAGTTATGAGTGATCATTGAGATGAAGTCCCCCACGAATTTGAATGAGGTCCATAAATTGGCAGGGAAGATAGCAACCCTCAACAGGTTCATGTCTCGATCGATAGGCAAGTGCCTCCCTTTCTTTCAAGTGCTGAAAAAGGCCCAACGCTGGGACTCCAGATGTGAAGAGGTGTTCACACAATTGAAAGAATACTTAATGCACCCGCCACTACTTGGCTAGACCAAGCAAGGGGAACCCTTGTGGCTGTACTTAGCTGTAACCCCAGATACTATATCGGCTGCATTAGTGAGGGATGAAGGGAAAGAGTAAAGACCTGTATACTATGTAAGCAGAGCTTTAAGAGGAGCCAAAACGAGATACCCAAAGATTGAATTGATTGCTTTTGCCGTAGTAACAGTTGCGTGGTGATTGCGCCCCTATTTTCAAGCCCACTCGATAAGACTTGTTACCTTGTCTCCCTTATAGAAGGTGCTGTAAAGGCCCGACACCTTGGGATGACTGGTTAAATGGTCCATCAAATTGAGTGAATATGACACCAGTTATGTTTCCAAAACTGTTGTGAAAGGACAAGTCCTGGCTGAATTTGTAGTGGAATTCACGAATTTCCAAGAGGAAGTACCCACGGTTTTCGAGAAGACGCCATGGTAAGTGTATGTCGACGAATCATCTAATGAGCTTATGAAGCAAGTGCATTAATAGTGATTATTTAATGGACTATTTTCTATATATGATATACAGCTTATGAAACAATTGATATTTCATAAAAAAAAGGTATATTCGAAAAATATTGTGATTATCGATGGATTTGGAGCCCTCTTACGCGATGCTTCTGATCACATTATTTAGGTATCTTCTGGAGCAACGGTTCAGATGTTGAAGAAGCATGTTAGTGCTTTGGGGCCGCTGTGGTATATTATCTCGAGTATTTACGTTGGTAAATACTTGAATCTGCATGATCCTTCCTCTGGTTAGTCTGTTTGTCGCTTTGCATCTTCCATACTCTTGTTTTTGTTGCTTTACTTCATGGCAATAATAATTTATGGGAGAACTGTGTGGTCCCATAAATTATACTATCAATTAAGATTATAAATTGATATCCTCATTGATCCAATAATGAGTTTCAACATTAGGCATCCTTTTCAACATTACCTTGATATTCATGTAGGCTAATCATTATCAATCCCCTTTTTCCTTTGTTCATTTATAGCCACACACACAATGAGTTAAATGTGTATTTTTGCAATGATTTATGGCGCTTGGAAAGGTGAATTTTCTTGTAGTGTTCTAAGGAATCATTAGAGTATACACGACATGATACTTACAATAATATTATACGATTAGGTGTCTTTCAACTCTCATATTATATATATACGTACTAATTTTAATGAATTTTTGTTGATAGATTAAAATGCTAGCTTGTCCATGTTCCAAGTTTAAAATTTACTTTCCAATATAATGTTATAGTTAGATAGTTACTAATTACTCAAACTGTAAATTAGATCACTATAGTCGGAATAATTGTGCATCCAGTACCTTACGTTTGGTGATTTCCTTTATCCCTAACAATATCAACTCCGCCACCTTAATACAAGCTTAGCATTCAAAACCTTTATCGTACCCTATATATATTCAATAGCTTTCCTTTGGCAACCTCCATTAATCTCTCATGCATACATTTTTCATACACTAGTACTCAGTACCAACGTTAAATAAATTTTCTCTTCAAGTGTCGAGTTTCCTTTGATATATATGATCACTTACTGTCATTGCTAGTCACTTAATCTTGCAAAACTAGCTAGCTAGCTAGCTCTTGCAAATCCTCAACTCATTGGCTGGAACCATATATATCAAAGATCGTCATCATAAGATTGTCATCATAAGATCATTGATGACATCTTTCATCGAGATATATGAGGCTCTGTTCTGAGATTGGTCTTGAAGAAAACCGTCTTTGTTTTCTGTGTTTAGTCGATCTAGGAAAAATGTTAGCCAGAAAATTAACTTTCATTAATGGATAAACCTCCATTTTCTCCAATTCTCTTTATCAGCCTTTTTACTGCCAATTAATCTCCAATTATCTTTACCAACATTTTATAAAGATCAATGGGATTTTATAGTTTTAGTCTTTGATTTTACAGCGAAACAACTGTGTTTGAAAAGACAAAGGAATCTGGCCAACATTAGAAGATCAAGAAGTAGGATATGTCTCATCCATAAGCAAGGACGCAAATAGTTGTTGATGCTTTGGCCTTTTCTCAATTATTTCGGGGAAAAGAGAGGGGAAAAAACAGCTAAAAAGGAAATGAGAAGACAAAGCCATGGGTGTTTCATGTTTCTTAACCTTTATGGATAGGGCCTGGACTTTTCAACAAATGCGCTCCGAAAAACATAAAAAGGTTGTCTCAAATTCCTGTGTGGTTGACTTGAATCACTTGTGGAAAAGATAAGCTCATACAAATATCATTTACTGCTTGAAAAAGCCAAAAAGGTCTCTTTTTACTTCTTGGACTTTAAGAAAACCAGCTTTACTTTTTGTCCTTTTGAAAATAACTAGTATATGAGCTAGGATCAGAACATTTGAAATCACACTCATGGGTTATTGGAGATCAATATCATGATACAAGGATGAAGGAAATATTTTCTTCCTCTTCCCTCCCCCAAACAATATTCTTGTATAAGCTAATAGAAAAGGGAAAGTTTCTAATACTAGTTGAATGAAAAAGAATGTTATTCAAACATTCTAGATTATATATATCTGTTAGCTTAATTAGCTCATAAAAGACCAAAAAATAGTTAGATCTCCTTATTGGTAGTGCAAGTTTGTGATTTTGGCAAGCATGACACCCGTCGACAAAAGAAATAACAAGTGTCGTCAACAAAAAAACATAACAATTTAGTAAGTTTTTCAAATTGTTGGTTGATAAAAGACACAAGTTATATGATGAAGAGTTAGGTACATGCAGATTTGTTGTGTTGTGAGACTGGAGTTATTTGCACCAAATTTTTAGAACATTGCAAATGAAAACACCTATTTGCAACTTATATAAATCGCTGAAAATAATTAAAGATATTTCCAGTGTTTCAAAATTGCTGCAAATAATACCATATTGCAGCATATGAGCAAAGCGCTGTGAATAAGATATTGCAAATAGATACTTTTATTTGCAAAGATTTTAATGATATTTGCAACGGTTTTGTGCCATTGCAAAAATTTTTTCTCAATAATTTTAGAAAGGAATGGAATCAAAATTTTGTCCATTTTATTTGATATTTGTAGTGATAATAATTGTTGCAAATACCTTAACATTTGCAACGATTTTAGTATTTTATTGGTTTTATTTATAAGTGAGTAGACAAATGCGACTAACATATGGAGTAGTATAAATCATTGAGAAAAACTTGTTGCACCGATTTTAGGGGTTATTTGCGACTATTTATGGCGTTGGGAAAAAGGAATATTTTGTAGTGTCTCCTCTTTGTCACTAAAGCAAGACATATCAATTTAACTGTATGCCAACCAATTTAATTCTAAAATATTGATATCATTAGATAGTAATGATAGTATTATCTTAATCTTGAGATTTTGAAGCCACATTTAATATTCTAATATTTATGGCATAACTTTATATTCTGATACAAGAATATTAAAATAAATTTTACAAATAGAAATTGAGACGCTAAATTATTTTAATAGAATATTATGATAATATCTATGATTGTTTCTTTTGATGAAAGAGGTTTTTTAATAAAAGTAAATTTATAAAAATAATTTTATACTTAACTATTTTAAAAAAGGGATAGAATTCAATTTATCTTTTTAAATCACTTTTTTATTATTTTCTAAAAATAATTACTTGACTATTTGTTATGATACTAGTAGGATTGAAATTTGAAGAAAAATAACAAGAAGTGATGTTTTTAAAACATCATGGGAGGCAAGTGCACAGACCCAAAGGCAAACAAAGAATGCTCCTGTGGAAAAATGAAGGTAGGAATGAAAAATGATGGGAGCCCAAGTCGGGATTTGATGCCCAGAGAAAAAAATTAAGTTAGGAAGGAGAAATGAATATAGGGCAGACAATGTGGTCGGATAGAAGAATTAAGCTTGGATGGAAAATGTGATAGGAAGGAATATGAAGGTACAACATAAACATGAAGCTCAGACGAAAAATGAAGGTAGAATGGCAAAATGAACTTAGGCGAAAAAATGTGATAAGACGGAAAAATGAAGTTTGGATGGACAATGTGGTAGGTAGGAAATTGAAGCTATGATAAACATGAAGTACAAACAAAAAAATGAAAGGTAGGATAGAAAAATGAAGCTCGCCCCCAATGTTCTACAAAAGTCCCTGCATCCTGGAGCTAGGATAAGGCTCATTGTGGGAGTTTGGGCAAATTGTGCCATCTCAATGGGCAATGCTCGTTGAAGAGTGAGCATTAAAATAAATATAGTGGTGTCCATTAGTATTCACCCCCCAATCAAAGTGGTTGGATCAAATTGATCAGTTCTTGAGTACAACATCTAACCTCCGATGAAACAAATATGGTCACATAGGAGCTTTGCTATCGAGCACATATCTCACCCCCAATCAAGTTACTCATATCTCATGGCAACTCCTTTCCAGCATGGTGAGCAAAGCGATCTCAAATCCTGAGTGGGCAAAAAAGCTCAAACGTCGGGGCAAACAACAAAGTTTGCCCCTTGAAGTACAACAATGCTTGCACTTTATTGAGCAAAAGTGTTCACACTTTGCTTAGATGTGAGCTAAAGCCCTCTCATCTAGGAGGGCAAGTGATAGCACTGGACGAGTGTATTTTTCAAAATTACCCATACTTTTGTATTTTAATACACTTATTTGGTCTTGTAATTAAATCTTGTTTGTTGGACAGTCATTTTACACGGACATCTTCTTATAGATCTCTCCTTGTTTTATTCATATTTTTCCATATTACCGGCAACTTCTCTCTTTTCCCTCTTTTTAGTGTCTTCTCTCTACAATCACCATTCCTTGTGGACAACCAAGCTTCAATGTGGAGCTCTTGTGCTGCACTATTCATGTCTTGAGGTAGTGGATGTTCTATACTACAGTTCTCCACCACCATTGCCCTGATTTACTCCACCAACTCCAAGAAGATGGCACTCTTTGTTTGTCTGTTAGTCTTGCTCTATCGATATGTCTCTCTCCACCCATACACACACATACAATGCCTATCATGGTAGAGACCCATGCGCTGCCATTGTTGTGAGCTGAGCATCCTCAAACTTCATTGCCTAGTTACATGAAAGAGATTTTCAGAATTCCCAAGATCGCCAATGAAGAGTCAGTTAAGTAAATTGAGATCCACAGCACTGTCGTTGGTCTGGTTTTTTGATACGATGACACCATTGTGGGTTTGTTTCTCTTTCATAATTGGCTACTTTTTGGTTGTAGTGATTTTTGGTTGTCGACAGTTCTGAAGATTTATGGTTGGATGGTTTGAATTGGACAAGGAGTGTGTTTGTAATACCCAGAACAGTAAAGACCTACTTTGTAGCAGTATTTGACTCACTCAAAAATGAGTAGCACTAATGCTCTCCCAAGTGCAGGAGGATGTCATGTAATAATTAGGAATAAATTCCTAGATCGTCTCCTCAGGGAAAGTTACTCAAAAATTAAACTCGTTGAAAAAGTGTGAAAAACTTCACAAAGAGAAGAAAAAAAAAACAGATGGTATGTGCAATGAATGGAAATGTTACTAGTCATGGACTAGATTCATGTTTTTAGATTTTTTGATTGTCGGATTGGAATATAAATGACTAATAGATTAAATTCAGAAATTAATAAAATTAAATTAAGAATTTAAACTAGATTAGAAAGTAAATGACAAACATACACTGAATATTGAAAAAAACCAAATTAAAGGTTCAACACAAAGTTATGAAAATTAAATAAACATTATCTATAACAAAAATAAAATACACAAAAATAGCACAAGAACGTAAAAATGAAAGAGATAAAAGTTAAAAAAAACTCCCTCTCCTTTCTTTCCTCACTCTTCTAGTTAATAAAAAAAATAAAATCTAAGGGAAAATATCTAGACGAAATAAATCCTAAAGATGCTGCATGCAGAAAAATTAAAGTGAAATGAAAGCAAAGAAAATAAAAAAAACAAAGAAGAACAAGCCGAACAAAAACAGAAGAACAAGCTGAACGAAAGCAAAGAGAATAAAAATAAACTGCCCAGCCTCCTGAATGAAAATAAAGCTATGAAAACAAAATGCCCTTGCTGCCTCCGTCTGCTATGTAGAGAACAAGAAAGAGTGATCTGTTTCCAGCGTAAAAAAAAATAGAGTAATATAACAACATTAGTGGAACAGCTGGTTTGCATTAAGAATCCAAAAAAACTAAAAACTGCCTAGAGAAAGAAAGAAACTGAAAACTGAACTACGAAGGAAAAAACAGCTAAAACTAAAAATTGTTGTCTTCAACAAAGTTTGAAACGAACGGAAAAACAGGAAAAGAAACTAGCAAAACAAACTTCTGCTGCAACGCTCTAGTGTAGAGTAAATTCAGTGTGTGTATTCCCTCCTCTTCCAGCCCGTAAGCTTTATAGGGTCTGCATGTGTGTTTGCTGCCGTGATTTCAGCTTGTTTTTCTGCATCTGATTTTCTGCATGTGTTGTCAACTTCCTGATTTTCTGCATTGCTGATTTTCTATTTTCTGCATTGCTGATTTTCTATTTTAGGTGCCGTGATTTGCTGCTTGTTTTGCTGTAAAACTGCACTGCTGTCCGAGTGTGTGTTTCTGTGTGGGTCCAAATGATGCATGTGTTTCTGCTGCTGTGTTTTCTGCATGTGCACCGTTACTTTCTTCTGCAAGTGTACCGAGTTGCTAAATGTTCTGCATAGCTGTCCACTTTCTGATGCATGTGTGATGAGAGCTGTTTTCTGCAGGTGTGAGTTGCTGTCCAAGTGCAAGTGTGCGTGATTTTCCTGCAGTGATTGTTGCATGTGTTAAGCTGATGAGTTGCTGTCCAATTATGCATGTGAGCTGGTCTGCTTCTTCTTGTGAACTGCTTTATGTGTGTGACTGTATGCAGGTGCTGTCCGTGGGGTTGATTTTCTGCGTGTATTCTCTGCATGTGTGAGCTTGAGGTGCCGTGATTTCAGCTTGTTTTTCTCCCATTAATCCAGCCGACACACTCTTTTTCTCAATCCTGAACCGACTTTTCATCTCAACCAAAATAAACTCTAGCCAATTAAATTACTCCAGCACATCTCTATTTCTACTCACCAACCCTCCTACGTTACTCTTCAATGAATCAAATACGGAACCTCTCAACTTTCTGGTCCAACCACCCTTTGAATTTTATTCAAGTTGAAAATATGAAGAAAGAAATAACACTTAAAAAAATAAATATAAAAAATATGTTATATATTTGAAGAGATATTGCCCAATTATATCTTAGTTATAAAATTAAGCATAAACATGATATTAATCAATTAAAAATCACAACTCGTATTTATGCTTATTAACCATTTTTCCATCTAAAACCAATAATAATGTCATGAGGAATTTAAAATACATTGGTTTTAAATATTTAAAATATGCAATATCTCAGCTCAATCAGTATTCCCATAATTAGAATTAATATGATAGAATGAAGATAGGAACAAATAAACTCAAATAGGATAGAAAAATAGGATAGGGAGGAAAAATGCAATGGAATGAAAAAGATGAAGATAGGATATAAATGGCATGGGATGAACAAAAGAATATAGGATGGAAAAAAGCTATTGAATGGAAAAATGACAAATGAAGATAGTCGGAAAAATACAATAGGATAGGAGTGCGAGCACTTGTCTCTCGAGATGCCCACATTAGTTGCAAGTACTTTCACCGTGGTGCTCACTTGGAATGTACGTGAGCACTTTACTTGTTACCCCCAGTACCTAGGGGGAGAGAGAGAGAGAGAGAGAGAGAGAGAGGGAGAGATGGGTATGAAATCAAAAGAGGGGGACTGGGGAACAAAAATATCGATGGAGAGTGAATTACCAGCGGCACCAAGCTTGTGTTGTGCAAGGCTTGGGCTACAACAGTCATGCATGGCTGACATATGTATGAGAGAGAGAGATACAGAGAGAAAAAGATGGATGAAGATAGAGTACTGACCAGCATGGAGATGGGGTTAGATGATACAAAGCTAATGGTGGCATGGCACAAACGGTGGATGGCATGGGGCAACAAAGGTTCAAAAGGAGAGAATAGAGACGTTCGATGAGTGTGTTCTATGCAAGGCTGTCAAGAGAAAGGGGGAGGTTGGACTAGGAAGGAAAAAGGAGAAGAAATTAGAGTTCTAGAGCAACGGTCAAAACGAAGTTGTTTCGCCCCTTTTGCTATAGTTTTTTTTAAGTAGCATGCTAGGTTATGTTCTTGGGCCTGGCTTCTAATGGGCCAGGTTGTTACATTGCCTCACACGGTGCTCGCCTAGGGTATGAGCATTTTGCCTCTACTAGTGCTCACCTAGGGTATAAGTAATTTTTCTCCCCTAGTTGCTTGCCAAGGTGACTAGTTTTCCTTAACGATGCTTGCAATTCATGAATCATTAATCACCCATTTTATGTTTAAAGTATGCCTAAAATTATAATTTATAACATAATAGTATTTGATTATTTATCCACAAATTAGTAATGGGTTTATCAAAAAGAAAGAGTTTTGTGCTCGGAAAGTGCTCAAAAATGCTGAGTATACTTGCTAAAAAATGTCGAGCATACTAGATAAGAAATATAGAACAGACTCGCTCAGAATGCCAACATTTTGGCTCAGAATTTCTAAACGTACTTGCTCAGAATTGTTAAGTATTTTAACTTGGAATCTGAAATAATTAGTGACATGTTAGTGGGTAATTTGTTTATATATATATATATGTGTGCGTGTGTGTGTGTTGTGTAGAGACGTAGATGAGCTCTTTAATGATGGAGCACGTGAAGAGAGAGAGAGAGAGAGAGAGAGAGTCTGGAGAGAGTAATGGAAAAAGTAGGCGGTCGAAATGCTGCCCAAATTCTATCCAATAGTGTAAGAGTGCCAGGGATAAAATGCAGCCAACCTGAGATAGTGGACAGCTGAAATAACTGCCTATCATATCCAATAGAATGTATTATACCTACTAGAGGATAAGAGTCACCCAACACAACAAACTTAAGCCCTAAGAAAAAGATATAAATAAATATATAATATAAAATAGTTGAGTTGGTTGAGTACTCTATGAATTGAGGTAGAGTGATATTGTTTAGATAAAGAGCTCATTCATAAAGGTCAAAAGAGAAAATGAGAGAAGGTGAGGGTTTGGGCAAGGAAAGCGAGGAAAAGAAAATCAATAATTCTATAGCCAACCGCACTGCATCCCCGCCTCGGCCTCTTGGCTGACGTGGCATTTCATTTAAAAAAAACATAAGCAAGAAACCAGAACACAGCGTCCATGAAATGCTAAAAACCAAAACTAGAGAGAAAAATTGTTGCGTCTAAACTTTAACTCAAATTAATGAACCAAAATTTAGTGCAGTTTTACCTGCAAGTATACAGGTGTTGTAGTACCTTACAGGATCGAATCCACAGGGATTGTCTAATGTGAAAAATTCTCTTAAACAAATTAAAATAAAATACTAAAAGAGATGTGTAATTGAAACTAAAATGAGATTATAGAAATGATGATTTTTATCGTGACAAAACGATAAGCTGTATTGATATGGAAAAAAAAAAAGACTAAGGTTTCGAGGATCCGTTTAATAATTTAAAATATTGTTTCCGATCGAATTACTTCAATTAAACTAGAATAATGATTCCGTTTAATTGGAAGATTTAGCATTTAAGATCAAGAAAAAAAATTACGAATGATCGAGCATGAACGATTGATGATTAAAACGCTTACAACTTTATTTGACTATCACAGGGATTTCTCAAGCATTTACTGTATTCGGAAATCACAATAAATCAAGAAAAATATATAGATAATCAAATTTTCCAATAATAAAATCATTCAATCGATTAAACTCACAAAATAAATTTGTCGTCGATCCGAAAACAATTTTCAAATCATTAAACTTCACCTCTAACCTTAGTATTCAAATTTAGCCGACCATGTTTAACACAAGCGCTATAAAAATCAAATAAACATTTTTCATGAAGACATTAAAATAAAACACAATAAAACAACACACAAGAAGAAAAACAAAGATGCTAAACTGCCAAATGAAAAATAAAATAAACTGCAGAAAAATAAAACCAAAGCCGTGGCCGATAAGTAGCACCACGCTAACTCTACCAAACAATAGATCCAGAGAATAAACAAAAATTGAAAACGAGTAAGTGCAAACCGGCTACTTAAGGTTTGAACCAAAAAAAAAAAGTTTAAATGAAATAAAGATGCCGCTGACCACAATGGTCTGTAACCAAAAACATAATGCAAGAAAACTAAAAAAATAAACGACCAACTCCCTTTCCATCCGTAAGAAACTATGGCTCCATTCGGTACTCGGGTCTAGCATCAAGCTCAAGTTTAGCTGCAGAAGCTCCTGCAGGTGTGTGCCATTTTTTCTCAGCTTTTCGTCCAGCATAACGTCAAACCAACAGCTGAAGCTTCACGTCTCTTTCGGTCAAAAACTGGAGGATAAGCTCGTCACCTTTCTGCTCTACCGAAAACCTGCAACTTATATCCACACTTGGCCATATTTTGCAGGTAGCAAAATGCGATACATCCTGAATGATTTTATTTCTGCTGTTGGTAGAACATCTCACGGACTGGCCGAAACAATCAAGAGCAAATACCGTTCCTTCCGAAGAAGATGCAGTCCCTTGTTTTCTCTCACTAAAAACAGAGCAAATCTCCTCACACTCAACTTCGTTCTTCCTTCTTCACTTTCCGTTCGCTTCCTCTCCGAGCGTCCTTCAGTTCAGGCTTCTTCCGAAGCTCCCTTCTGCTGTCCGTGGTTTTTTTTTTCTTTACGTAAGCTGTGTGTTTTTCCAGCTTTCAGAAAACATCCCCAGCTTCTGTAAACTCTCCTCAACCCAGCTTTCTCAGTCCCTTCTCACCCAAAAATCACTCCGGTTTCTCTCCGTCCAAGGCTAGAGGACCCAGACGAACTGTCTCTCCCAGACGAAGTGTATCCCCCCCTACGTCCGAGAATCCTCTTTTCCGCTCCAAGGCTAGCGGAAGCCTACGTAAACTCTCTTCAGTTCATCTCTTTTTTTTTCACGCACAGACCCCTCTCTACCGTACCTCACGTCCCAACTCTAACTTTTACGTACGTAAACTTCCTTCTTTTTTTTTTTTTTAGTTCTGTTTTCTGTCTGTCCAGCCGAAGAGTAAGACCCCAAAACGAAGTCCCTCCCCGAGCGAAGTGTCTTCTAGCTTCCTCTCTTCTGGTTTTTATTCTCTGTTTCAGCCCACTTCCCACCGAAAGTCCCAAGACCAAAAAGTGTTATGTCCCAGGCTTGTTTCACGTGAACATGCTCCCCTCCTCTCCGTAAATCACTCTCCTTCAGCCAAAATATGTCCTGCTGTCCACGAGAAGAAAATTTCGCCGAACCTTTATTTTTTCGCGTGGCTTTACATTGCAAGCGTGCATCTCCGTGGTTCCTTCTCGCCAAGATCTACATTCCGTCTTTCGGCTTTGAGCATGCGCTTTTGATGATCTCGTGAATTTTATTTAAGCTGAAAATAAAAATACACTCGAAATAAATTAAAGAGAAAATAAATTATTAAAAATATATTATATATGTGAGGAAATATTTTTCAATTAAATCATAGTTATAAAATTAAGCATAAACATGATATTAATCAATTAAAAATCACAACTCGAATTTATGCTTATTAACTATTTTTCCATCTAAAACCAATAATAATGTCACGAAGCAGTTGAAATAAATTGGTTTTAAATAGCTAAAATATGTAATTTTTCAGCTCAAACAAAAAATGAAATGCGAATTCTGAAGAGAGAGAGTCTGAAGTCCAGAGAGAGAGTTTGCATCTTCTTCGTTGGGGATCTTCTTCTTCACGAGGCGTCTAGCATTTCATTTTGAGCTGAGTAAAACCAAAGAGAGTAAAAGTTACGAAATCTGAAGAGAGAGAGTCTGCATCTTCTTCGTTGGGGATCTTCTTCTTCACGAGGTGTCTAGCATTTCATTTTGAGCTGAGTAAAAACCAGAGAGTAAAAGTTGTGAAATTTGAAGAGAGAGAGTCTACGTCTTCTTTTTCCTGCATGTAGCTTCTCCCAAGCTGAGTAAAAACTAGAGAGGCTGTAAAAATGAAATGTGAAGAGAGAGAGAGAGAGAGAGAGAGAGAGAGAGAGAGAGAGTAAAAACCAGTTCAGAGTGTTAAAAGCTTTTTATCTTCTTCGCCATGCATCTAGCTTTTCCCGAGCTGTCTCCAAGGGTCCACATCTTCTGTGTTCATGCGAGAGTGAAGTAAGAGAGTGGGAGTGGATCTCTAAGTCACGGTCGAAGTGGTGGGTATCTCTGAGGTCTGCATTAGCTTTTGGATGGTGATGATGTGATTCAGTTCTTCAAAACCCAGTCTTCCAAACATTTTGGTGAGATTCTTAAAGCATTTATTCACTTTTTCCTCATATTTATTCAGAACCCATCGAAGCTGAGTGACCCATCGCTTCACTTTTTCCTCATATTTCTTCAGATTTCTTCAAATTTGATGTTGCTACTATTTATAGATTGGAGTTCTAAGTGAGATTTTCCTTTCGTTATTTGCTCTCTCTAGTATGATATTTTCCTTTTGGAATGATGATGTGCTTGATATTTTAGTGTCATGGAAATAATTTTAGCATCAGAAAGTGGATCATGTGCTATGTCTATCTATTATGTGTTAAAGTTGTGTTGTGGTTGCCGTTTGGAACTTGTTTTGATTATTGTTTGTTTGGAGATTTCTTCTATAAGGGTTTCGAGCTTTTTTGGTTCGTGTTGATTTTCTATGTTTTTGGAACAATTATGGTTTCGGATGCTTAATTCCTATTACTTTGATATATAAGTTCACAGTTTAATTTGAAGATGTAGACATATTATAGCATAATGCAAGTCACCCAGACACCAACATTGTGCCCTTTCAAAAATTGTTATCTTGCCTTGTTTTTCTTTATTGAATTAGGGTTTGAAAAGCGTGAACTTTGGTGGTTGAAACATCCTGGTTGTTGGATTTTAAGTTACTTATGAGGGATTATTTACAAAAATCTGCAGCCTTTTATTGTTTTAAAAAGAGAATGAGTTTGGTTTGGATTTGCACATGAAGAAACAAAGTACATGCTATGTTCCTGCAAAAATATTGGGGCCCAAACATTTTTCCCAAGTGTAAAGCTTGGATACTTGTAATGAGGAGGGGTCTTGGAGATAACTCATGAGAAGCTACAAGCATGAACACAGAAGATGTGGACTCTTGGAGACAGCTCGGGAAAAGCTACACGCATGACGAAGAAGACGCAGACTCTCTCTCTCTCTCTCTCTCTCTCTCTCTCTCTCTCTTCAGATTTCCTCAACTAGGTTCTACTCTCTAATTTTTACTCAACTCACAGAGAATGCTAGACGTCTCTCTCTTCAGATTTTGCAAACAAGGGTTTACTCTTCTGACTTTTACTCAGCTCACAGAGAAAGACAGACTCTCTCTCTTCAAATTTCGTAACTTTTACTTTCTCTAGTTTTTACTTAGCTCAAAATGAAATGCTAGACGTCTCGTTAAGAAGAAGATCCCCAACGAAGAAGATGCAGACTCTCTCCCTGGATTTTACTATCTCTCTTTGGATTTTGCATTTCATTTTTCTCTCTTTGGTTTTTGTTTTTAACATTTCATGGACGCTACATTTTGGTTTCCCACTTATATTTTTTTTTTTCTAAATGAAATGCCACATCAGCCAAGAGGTCGCAGTGGGGACGTAGTGCAGTTGGCTATAGAATTATTGAAAGAAAATAGAAGTGGAGGTAGGTGTGCTGGTGAGAGAATGCCAGGAAAAGAGAGAGAGAAGAAGAAAAAGAATAGGGGTTTAGTAAGAGTGCAACGTACTCCCAAAGAAGTTAAAATTTATCAATCTATATAAGTGGAAACCATGCCAATTCTACAAATAAGTTTGTGGATTATTCGTTCATTATCTATTATTATATTATGAACTTGACTAACCATTTACTTGTTAATTTTATTTTGGATTCTTAACTAATTGTTAAAATAATAATCATTTACGTAATGTTTAATTATTTATCTCTTGTCATTTTAGCAATTGTCTACTAATTACTCAAATGACTAAAAATGATTAAAATTGACAAATTTGTGTTCTTGTTCCATCACTCATGAAGTTGTGCATGCTCTTACAAGTGACATTAATTTAAGCATGTCCCTATAATAAGTTGATGGAATTATGGAGATAATGTTGGTCAATTTTTATAATTAAATACTCAACCAAAGATGTTCCAATCCTGAGATTGGTATCATATCTGATTATGGGACAATGCAATATTTCCACTAGTGGTGGATGTAATCCTTGGGGGGGTGCCTACCCTGTGGCAGGAGACTACTAAGTCTTGTGAGATGACAACCCTATGTGATGAAAGAAAGTAAAGGATGCACAATCTATTTGGGGGATGACACCATGTGTGCATGTTATAGGATACTGTGAATAGTGAACTGTGATAAATGTGAAAACTTAGGATAAGAAAATATAAAGATGAAAAGGAACTTGTTGATAAATGTTGCATTATTAATATTTTTTCATACGATCAAGGCACCAATAATATTCAATTCTTGGTGAATAAATTTTGGCAATTATTGGTATTATTTTACTTCGATCAAGGCTCATTTTTACATATTAAATATCTATTTATTCATTATTGAACATTCATTATATTATTTGTGCACTAATATGCTCATTTGTTCACATTCCCGACATTAGATCTTCACTTATTGAGTTGTTGAAACATCCATTCCATTAATATATCAGATGCCACAGTTCAGTCGATTTCAGTTCCTATGAATCGAAGCTGATTAAAAATTGGTTCAGTTCTCGTTTTGATGATTTGAAAACCAAATTGAACCAAAATATATAAATATTTTGTCATGTTTTTATATTTTATATATATATTATACATATTATAAAATTAATATAACATGAAACCTTAATCTTATTATTGATGCTTTTCTAATATAAACTTACTTTTAAACATGAATATGCTCATTTGTTCACATTACCGACATTAGATCTTCACTTACTGAGTTGTTTAAACATCCATTTCATTAATATATGGTGTTAGGGGGTATTTTTGTTAGGACCTAAAGCCCATAATACTACCCCAGGCCCATTACTTCGCCAGGCTCTAGGAACCTCAGGAAGGTCTGCCAGAGCCCGAAAAGACCCCCTTGGTAGCCCAAGGCTAGTCCTAGACCCTTGTGGGTTGGGCGGGCTCCAGACCTGTATGAGTTGGGGGTAATCATCAACATTGAGATGAGACGTTGCAAAAGGGCATAGCAAACTATTATCGGGAAAAAGGGAAGAGACGACATCAGGCAATTCTACCAGAGACCCACACCGCATTAAATGACAGACACCATGGAAACCACACCGCATTAAATGCAATATGGCAGTGGAGACTCCGAGGAGAGGCGTCCCTCTACCCCAGAACACAAGGCATGACCCTCCTGACCGAAAAGACTAAGTATAAAGGTTGCTCAGAACTGCGAGGTAAGGGGAGGACAAATTTAAGCCTACTGTCAATTATACACAACTATTGTCTTCTCATTTAAAGCATTTTTTTTTCTATATCTTCTCTATACTAACTTTTGCATCAGAGGTTCCCCTGGCCACTGCAGGGTCACTCCTTTCCCCCCTTAGGATCCTTCATGAGTGAAGACTCGCGCCACTGAGCAACCCGGCCCAAGGGCGTACAAAACATGACGTTAACATATGGATGCCACGGTTATGACAAATGACTGAAGAAATGATTCCAAAGTAGAATATGACTAATTAATTGAACTGAATCAAACCGATTCGGTCAATTTTGGTTCCTATGAATTGAAGCCGATTGAAAATTGGCTTGGTTCCCGTTTTCATGATTTGAAAACCAAATTGAACCGAAACATATATGTATATAAATATTTTTAAACGTTTTTATACTATATATATATTATACATATTATAAAATTAATATAAAATGAAACCTTAATCTTATTATTGATGCTTCCCTGATATAAACTTCTTTTAAACATGAATATTAATATGTTATTATTTATCCTTATATATTAAGTTACATACTTACATATATAATATGTTATACTTATAAAAGTACACTTTTAATATATATATTATAAGTAAATTTTTACGTATTTTTTATGGTTATATACATGGTGTTTTTTTAAAAAAGTTTTGGACTATATGATATTTAGGGTTAAAAAAAAATTCATTTGATTCAAAAAAACCAACTAGCCAAAATAAAAAACCAAAAACTGAATCACGTCTATAAAACCGAACCAAATTGGACCGAAATCAAAAGACTAAATGTTCCGATTTCCTATATGAACCAATCTATATCGGTTTTTATAATTTCAAAGCCGTCTTAGACCGGTTCGATTTCAAAATATGTTCAATATTAGATTGAACTAAATTGATTACACCCCTAGATATGATGACTGTTGTAGAAGCCTTAATTAGATAGTGGGATAGCTGTCCAAAGAAGAATGAGCTATAACAATGCACTTTTTACTATATAATGATTTCACTTATTGATGGTGAAATAAAAGAGGAAAATGTGAGAGATGATTTTTAAGAGTGAGTTAAATAATGTTGTACTATATATTTTTATCTCCACTATAATATCTTTGTTAATATCTTAAAATTGATTTTCGTATCCTTTCTAAAATTCTGCTAGCTATGAAATGATTTTAGTTTAATTAATAAAAGATCTCTTTGATTGGATCGACATGTGTGTTTTTTAGTATGCTTACCCAGGTTGGCAAGCATTGTTAATCTTCAGCGTGCTTGCCTGGGTTGACGAGTATTGTCATCTTTCGTGTGCTCCCTCAAGTGGGTGAGCACTGTTACTTTTTAGCGTGTTCGCCCATGTTGGCCAGCAATGTTATCATTCAGTTTGCTCACCTTGTCTGGCGAGCATTTTTATTCTTTTGCTCGTCTAGGTTTTCAAGCACTCTTTACTCTTGCCCGTGCAAGCAATCTATGCACTGTAATTCATAAATATATTATGATTATTCCCATATGATATTATATGAAAAAGTAACAATTATCTTCATCTTATTTTGTACAATAATGTAAAAATAAAATACAATATAGTTTCACAATTTAATGTGATGTGTGAGGTCTGGTCACCCTGATTAGTATTTTATCTGTTTGGGGGTATGACCATTTTTGTCTAATTTTATTTGTTTTTTTTTTTTTGGGGGGGGGGGGGTAGTCAATTTAGAGACATAGCATGGGAATTTTAGCCCAACCTTGAAATTGTAGTAGGGGCACCTTGGTAGGATCAGTATATGTAACAGGAATATTTCAATCCATGATGGAACCTGTAGAGGAATAATTTGGACCAAGTCATTACATGTATTCCTATGTGACGCCCTTAACTTTTGCTTGGGATTTGATGGAGCATGAAGTGTTGGGACAATGTTACATACTCTCGTTTATGATAGTTAAATATGCAATGCACCTACCATGCATATAACAGTATGCAATATTCACAATGAATAATATTTTTTCTTTGAGCAATACAATATACTAGAAGAACAATATCCTAAAAATATAAACATGGTTTATAGATTCACATAGTAACAAATATCTAAAAGGTTACATTACTTGTCCAAAAGCTCTGTAACAAAATTAAGTATTGGAGACAGTGCTCCATAAATACAAATTGGAATAAAACTACTATACTAAATTGCTAAGCCGCTCTAATAGCTTGGCTATGATGTCTAGGCCAAAGTTATCAGTTCCTTGTTGTTGTTGTCTTGCTGTAGACTAATAAGCTTCATTCAGTCAGCTCGGCGTTGGTCCTCGAGATCTTGACACATTGTCTACCATTTCAGGAGTAATGATAGTTGAGACTAACAAATGAGATTTGTTTACAAATCTTAACAAGTAGGCTACTAAATTACCAACAGTATATATATATATATATACATATATATATGTGCATGCATGACATTAAAATGGCATGGTTGCATTGTGATATGAACATGAGTATACGTGACATGACTTAGCAAATAGCATGACATATGATTGACTTGAAAATAATGTGATTGCACATGGATATAACATGAGCTTGACATAACTTGACATGAATGTGAACAAGAACTTGAAAACTTGTTAACATATACATAGTTGATTAAACATGAACATGTGGATGCTACACGAGTCTTCTTGAACCATGTGCTCCTATCAGTACCGCATCACTTTACAGGCATTTGTGTCAACTGTGAGTATGTCATAATAATTGAATTGATTTTAAAAATTGATAAACATGTAGTTGACACCACCGGCGATGAGTACCTAACTTCGTTCAGGTAACAAGTTACTTAGATCTTATTCGAAGCCTATTGACGATACTTTATCAAGCCAGAAAATTCCACACCAGTTTAAAATTCTCTAACATGGACAATGGAATTGCACAAGGATTACTCCCAATCCTAGCACTTGGAGTTGTCATAAAAATAAAAGATTTCAAATGACTTGAAAATATTTTTCGTGACATACTCTATGCATGTGACATGTCATAACATGTAACAAAATGAACGTGTGATAGATGACATGGCATAACATAACATGTAATATATAAGCATGTATAGACAAAAATTGGATAACAAGGCACACTATAACAATTTATAATAATTATAAGTAATAAAAATATGACAATAATAGTCTTACCACCATACATACATAAATACAGTTCGAATAAGTTAGAGGCTAACTTATAGTGATTTAGCATTACGTAAATCATAACGTTAAAAACGTAAATTGAAACGAGATATTTCTATGGGTAGAATACCTTGCTAAATACTTAGAAACATAAAAATTTAATGACTTATGGCTAAAATTGCAAAGTTATCCTTCTACTTGTGGGAAAATATAAATTTTCTAATAAAATAAGAATTTTGCATACTAGCTTCCAAATCTTACCAAAACATGTAAATTTTGTCTTTTAAATTAAAATATTCAATCAGAAAAATTTAAAACAAAATATAACTAGAACAACCACTCCTACCACTCCTACAACAACTAGGATTGGTTGTTCTAGTGAATCGAATTGCCTATAATGTGAATCATATAATGTGAATCGTATATGATTGGTCAAATTGTTAAATTGCCTATAGACTTGAGATTGGCTAACATTCACATTATATGCTAACTTCTAGATCTTACCAAGTCTGTGGCTAAATCAAGTTTTTACCTATAATATGAATCGTATAATCCTAGAACAACTAGGATTGGTCGAATTGCCTATAATGTAAATCGTATCCTAGAACAATACAATTAGGATACGATTCACATTATAGGAAAAAACTTGATTTTTGTTGCAATTCAACCAATCATAATTAGACTAACATGCTTAAACCAATTTTTAAAACATTCAAAATCATATCTTAAGTTCTAAAAGCATGCTAAAACATTAAATACACATTTCACAAAAATCATAAGCTCACTATATCAACAAAAATTCCAAAACACCAAGTTTAGGTCAAATATAACCAACCCTTGACATTTTTGGTCTAACATTTTTCAAACCAACTCCAAGAACTTAAGTCCATAAATAATCTTCTAAGATGTTCATCATTCAAACTTAAGTGATAGCAGGCTTGATTAAACAACCAAAGTCAAAAAATACAACCTGCACAATTGGTTTGCATGAAAATTTCAAAACCGTATATAGCATGCTTTAGACATAAACCAAATCACTAAATCCTTAATTTTTATAAAATAAATCTTCAAAAAATATAACTATATACCTTATTATCAATTTCTAACTTGATCTAAGCATTAAACCTATCATGACTTTGACAAACTTTCATCCAAACAACTCATACTCGAGAGTCTCTAGATTGAGTTTTAATCTTGCATGTATAAAATCATCCCATCAAATATTCTCCAAAAAATAAACTCTTAACACGTAGATAAAGCCTCAAGAACAGCATATATGAAGATCAAGACCATTAGATCAAGTTTCCATTATAAAAAATCACAACTAGACCAAAATAGAAAATGTTTTCGGTTTTCTCGTTTCTAACTTTCCAAAATCATGCAAAACTATTTTATAAAAATATTAACATGCTATAAATCCAAACCTAACTTGCATATTAACATATTACGCTTCACCATAGCAGGATCTACCCAAAATTTCACCAAAAAACTTCATAAAAGTTACAAAGTTATACACAAACATGAAAACTGTCATGGCCTTAACCTTTGCATCATCCAACTAAACTTTCACCAATCAAATTCCATGAAACATTTTCCAACATCTATTCATGTAAACTATTCTCAAAATGGAATAAAATACATTCAAATTGTGTCATAGAAATCGACTTACAAAAAGCTGGAAATGCAAGGACAAAAACTGCAAGAAATCTATCTCAAGATTTCTCTCAGTTTTTCTCTAAACAAGTGATGGAAGAAAATGAAAAGTGTGAAGGAAATGCATGGGCGTGGGTTATAGAGAGAGAGGGATGATATGGTATGGCTGAGTATCCCTTGGATGGGAGGTTGGTAGCCAAAAGGTGGAGGAAAAGTGGGCTTCATAGCTGCTGTCCCCTGCTGCCAAAACTGGTTGAGTGGATGGGCTAGAATTTGGGTAGCATGTTTTATCCCCATCAAGTGACTATTGAAGGCTAGGACTTAAGTGGATGTTAGCCATAGACTTGGCCTTGGGAGGGGAAGAAATTGCCTCAAGAAACTTGGCTAGTGGTGGTTTTTGGTGGAGAAAAAATGGATTTTATCGATGACTTTCAATTTAGGGTATGGAGGGGGTTTCATTTGAAATTTTGGTTGGATAAAGTTCAAGTCAAATTTTTCTTGGCCCAATATGATTAACAAGATATAAAAGAATGATTAAGGGTATATGAGTGTATAATTGAGTGATTTATAGCATGGAAAAGTGATTTAATCAAGTGATCTAAATCGACCACTTTAGGGTTAGAAGCAGGGTTTCGGCTAACACATGTGGTTTTGGGTTTTGATTAGATTCTAAAGGTTTGTGGTTTCACTAGGGTTGAAACATTCTTTTGGTTGATCAAATAGTATTTTCGTAAGTTGGAATAGTGTTTGCATAGGTGGCAAGATCACATGCCTTAATTTGCCCTCTATTCCATCATACTTAAGCCTCTAAGTGACAAGTGTCCAATTGCTATTCCAAGGAGTGGCTAGGATTGTGCCATATGTCCATCCAAAAGTAATCCTAGTGGTTCTAAGTAGATTTAGACATTTTACATAATGATTTGACAATGGTTTGAACCAGGTACCATGTGGTGCTATCCATAGTGTTACTATTCATCCAAAAAATTTCAAAATATATTATTGTACCATAAAATCCTAAATAATTGTAAGAGTCTAGTGGTGTAATTCGTTTCACAAAATTCGACTCCTAAGTGACTCAATGAAATAAAAATGCACTCCTAATTACTATTCATCCAAAAAAAGGAAATGTATTATTTTACCGTAACATTTTAAATTTTTATCCAAGACTAATGGTGCAATTCATTTTACAAACTTATACTCTTAACTACTTTAAATAAATATAAAGATAACTTTGTCATTATAGCGGGTCAGGATCCAACTATGTTGATTGATTAAAATCTAATCGACTGCTCAATTTCATGAAATCTTTTTGGGATTAAATTTAAAGAAATTTATATATTGAATTTTCCATTACAACCGAGGGGCAGGGACTAGACTCGCTGATGTATTATAGACAGTTAAAATTTTTCTGAACTTTTGCCCATATTGAGCCGTACCTAATGTGGATGCTTGGGATATGAATTAGATTTCTTAAGCGACGGAGACGTGTATTTGCAATATTATAGAAGGAAATTAAAGGAATAGGTATACGTAAACTTACCATCTCTTTATTATTTTAGGGTATTTGAAATTTTTATTTTATTATTATTATTATTTTTAAGTATTTTTTTTCAATCTTTAATCATTAAGAAAAAATTAAAAAAATATATAAATTTATTAATAATTACTTTTTTAATTATTAAATAAATAAAAAATAAAAGAATAAAAAGAATAGTAAAAAGATAGTTTGAGGATAATAACCCTTTCATTATTGAATACTTATTCTTCCTCTTGGTATTCTCTTCAACCGTTTTCAAAGCCAAATTCGGATGCTTGTCGGTAAAATTTAAAACAAAAACCTATTCCTTGTTTAAGAACACTTCCAACGGCATCATGATTCCAATACCTCGAGTCCTATTTAACAACTTCCTATGAAAATATTTTCCATTAGGACACCTCATTCTTCTGCTCCTTGATTTCTTCCTAATTCTTGAGAAACGAACTTCAGGGTGAAAATTTTTGGCCCTGTGGAAACATGATGAGGGGGAGAAACTTCTCCGGTAACTATACAAACCCATGTCTGACTATGCACCAGCCTTGGGCTTCACTGCTTGTTCATGGGATAAAGCGCGTTGAGGGGAGGTCATGGCCTGCTCCAATCAGAGGTACGATCCCTGAACTCTATGATTTCATTTGAAAAAGTTGGTCTTTTGTGGTTTGTTTCTTTGGGTGTTAGTGGCTTTTCAAGCTTGATGTGTTTCGGCTGCCGCACTGCATTTGATTTTTTTTTTTTTTTGGTCTTTTGTTCTAGAACTTTATTGATTTATTTTATGTATTTTGATATGAATTAGTTGAGGAGTAATACTAAATACAGTAGATTGCAAGGATGTATAATAACTTTCTTTTTGAGGATGCCTGGGACCAACTCCTTGGTCAATTAAGGATCAAATATTGATCCCATAATCTTTTTGAAAAATAGTTTTGTCTATTATTAAAAAATTAAATTTTCTTATGTAGGTTCCTATTTACTCTTTTTTTTTTAAAATAATTGTATGGCGTTGCGCACTCCATGACTACAAATATTATTTCTTTTAGTTGGGTGGGATAAGGTATGCTCTCCTTTGAGGGGTGGTGGATTGGGGGTTGCCAAAGTCTGATGGAATGACTTCTTTAGTAGAGTTGGGTGGCTAGTTGAGCGGTTCTGGGTTATGCTTAGAAGAGTAGCAACTTCTTTACAAAAATTTTATACAAGTCTTGACTCTTTGCAAACTGATTTGGGTCATATGGTACCCCCTATATTGTAGCAGTGTGGAGGTGGCTCCTATATCCTTAGTGTGGTGTGTTTGGAGGGAAAGAAATCACCGATTTTGAGAAGCGAATGACAGAAGAACTTCAACCTTCCTCCTCCTCCTCTTCTTCTTCTTCTTCCTCTTCTTCAATACTTTGGTTCTTTGGACATCAGCTAATACTTTTTCTTTGGACATATGCTAATACTTTTTTTTCTTTGGACTTTGCTCTAGACTTTTATGGGCTGAGTCTTCATGATTTCCTTGTATTTTTTTTTGTTCTAAATTAAGTGTTTTCCTTATGTTTTTTTTTACTCGGGTTAAGCCTTTGCCCTATTCAAGAAAATTTTTAAATCACCCATCTAGAAAATGACGAAGATGATTATATACTTACTTGTATTGCTTATTTCAGCTTAGAAGTCAATACCTACAATTTTTTATGTAATTTGGTGATCACTCGATTGTCATATTGTATAATTTTCTAGCAAATTGAATTTATAGGTTAAATATATTACCATCTTGCCTTTTTATTTTGTTTTATTTTATAAATATTTTGCCATTATACATAATTTTTTAACTTTGGGCATATTTCAATCAGCGCACTTGAGCTCTGTGCCTAGGCTCTAGGCTATGTTTGCAGTTAAGTGCGCCTGATGCTTTCACAAACATTGCAAGTAATTGAGCAGGAGAACAGGACAGCAGCATGATGATAGTGAGCTTGTTAATAGAATATATGGGTTGAAGTTGATCCTGCAATCAGATACAAGAATACAACATTATTAGACTTAAGTGGTTTCAATTTGGGTCTTAACAACTTATTGGATTTTCAGAAAGAATGAAAGTTGATTTAGGAATACATGTAATAAATAAATGTGTCCAAAACAATAGAATATATGGGTTGAAGTTGATCCTGCAATCAGATACAAGAATACGACATTATTAGACTTAAGTGGGTTCAATTTGGGTCTTAACTACTTATTGGATTTTCAGAAAGGATGAAAGTTGATTTAGGAATACATGTAGTAAATAAATGTGTCCAAAACACAAGCCTACAGAGTTTAAGGGGGAAATACTAATGTGTGCAAAACACAAGCCTACAGAATTTAAGGGGGAAATACTACTCAATAAGATGAGATGTGGATGATAATTCTTCTTGTCAAGATCACATTTGGGGTCCTTGTGCCAAATAATCCCTCAAGCGAAAATGATTTGTGGAAGACAATAGTAAAAACAACAGGAACAACCTAAAAAACAACAGGAACAACAATAACATCGAAATTAGTAAAGTAAATAACAGTACCTTTCAATGACAATGTTTCTAATTGTTCAGAATCTTTTCTTTTGAAGGCCGCCTTTGGATTCATGCTGCAAGTAAGGTGCCAGATGAGGCCACGATCAAAGCAATGGAGGACTTCTACAGGGAAATTTATGCAGTGAATGGAATTACTGATCTCAAGTTTCCAGAATATTATCCTGTTTCAAGACTATTAGGTAGTCAGATTTGGTACTCTTCATGATAATCATTTCGATCTTTATCTGGCGTTTGTTTATTTGCTACATTTTCCCCAGAAATGTTTTAAAGATAATAAAGCAATATCGCTGTGGTCTGATTATGTCCCCTAAGTCATGTATGTTCAGTTAGGTGGGTGCTTTCTAAGGCTTGCACCTGATTACACTCATTATGAAGAGTTTGGGAACCTATAAGTCATAAATCCATAATGGAAAAATCTGAGAAAATGAGATCCTTTGTCAGAAAGAGGGGAATGATGCTGTGAGACTAGATTAAGGTTCAAGTTTGTGCTATGGGATGGGCAGTCAGTTCAATCTGAAGGTTCTTCTTTTGGGTCTTTCCTTCTATGATATATGATGCTTACAAAGCATTAACACATCTTTTTCTCTCCCCCTACCATGCACCCAGACTGTCATATAGAGAAATCGGATGAAGTAATGCAAATGGCCCGGTTCAAGTAGGAAAGTAATTTTCAGAACTGCATCATCCAAGATAATTTTTTCTCTAACTTATTCTGGGTGACGGAAATATTTCTGTGGGGGAACATCTTGAATTTCTTGAAATATTTGATTTTATTAATCTTCTTATGGGGATATAAATTTATACTAAGTATAAGTGGGTTTCATCTTCGATGTAGGGTGTGTTGAAGTGGTTGGCTGTGTTAGAGGTGAAGAACTAGCACACTGGAACATGGTACCTGAAGGGGTGAGTAAGCCTTTTTTCTTGTATTGATGACTTATTTACATGGTTCCATAGACTTTCTTGACCAAAATCTGTATATGTTTTCCCGTACAGGTGAGGCTGGAAGGACTGACTGACTTTTGTTGGCTCTGTGAACAGCCACAGGTGTGTACACTAAATGCTACAGATTTATGACTGTTCATGGTATTTCGTGATCACAAATATATCCTGATATCCTGATCATTTCTTTTCTATATACCATGAATGCAGAAACTGTTAATTCCTTTTGAGATGCGAGGGTACCAACGCGTTTATAATCTGGAAAAAAAGGTATGATACAGAAACTCTGGGCCTCATTGAAATTATTCTCAAAAAAAGGTTTTCCTATTTCAACAACAAAAGCAGAGATGGACAAAAAATGTGTCCAGTTGGTGTTTTCTTTTCTTAGTTTTCTGAGAGCTATAACTCAAAATTTTTTCTTCTGTTTTTAATAATCATTTTGGTGTCTTCAGTTTATTCTTGGTTCTGTTCTTCAAACTCAGAGAAAATGGTAGAGGGGGTAGGCATTTTGGTGTTACGTTTGTTTATGTTGTTTTCTCAATCTGCGGTTTTGTTTTAGAAGGGGGAAGGGGAGGAGGCGGGCGTGTAGTGTGTCAATTTCAATATCCAGAACATGGAGGTGGATCCTTGATCCAAGCTCCCATATTGTTAATGTTCTTGAGGGATATTTCGGGGCTGTATATTTTGTGGAAAAGATTCTTGTCTATGACTGCAAGTGGTTTTGAGCAGCCACAGACCATATGCCCGTACATCAGATGTATGTAGCCTATGAGCTGAGTGTTTTCAGTACTGCTATATGGTTTGATTGCCGTGAGAGATTTTGAGAAATGATCTAATCTCTCTCTCTCTCTCTCTCTCTCTCTCTCTCTCTCTCTCTCTCTCTCTCTCTCTCTCNATATATATATATATATATATATATATATATATTAGATATATATGTGTATGTGTGTGTGTATCTTTGGTAGGATGCACTCTTTACTAACTTTTTTTTCCTGTCACAGATATACGAGGCTGCTATTAGAGGTCTTGTTTCAGTTGAAGGCCCACTGCCTGTGAAATTTCCACTTCCAAATCTACGAGATCCATTTTCCTTGAAGCCAGGTTCTGTGTCTACGCAGTTCCTTGGATCTAAAGCATCTGATGTGGAAGAATCATCAAGCCTTGGTGCCGCAATAGCTGGTGCACGAGCAGCAGCCACTCAGTTCACTAAAAAGGATGAAAATCTCCCTATTGTGACCCAGAATAGTAAACCTAATGCAGCAAAGACTGGTCCAATAAAGAGAAAATCTTTGAGAGTGGATTCAATGACATACACTAATATTAGTGACAACAAAAGTTCTTTGCCGTCAAATAATGAAGAGAAAAGTACTGACAATAAGTATGAGGGAAGTAGTAGCTGTAATCAACCTGCTGCTAGTTTGGAACGGCATCCTGGGGCACCTTCTAAGGTATGCAGTTTCTTCTCTTTAGTTCTCAGTTACTTTGATTTCATTTTTCACGTTTCTATAAAAGAAAGAGCCCCAACAAAAGGCTTTATGAGTCAGACTAGTGCCCTCAGTCCCAAGTGAAGAAAAAAGGAAAGGAAAATGAAAGATGATGGACGTGCATGAAAATGGTTATTGATAGTTGCCCATAGATGTACTTTTTTTTTAAGGTAAGTAAAAATTTATTGATATCAGTAGGCAAAGCCAAGTAAACTGGGTGTATACAAGAGATAACACCTTGCTGGGAAGAAGCAGTAGATACAAGGAAATCATGAACAGTAAGCCTAAGATCTGAAGCTATTGCCCAGAAAAACAATGTGCCAAAAAAGAGTTCTGACTTTGCTATATCGATGGTTCCGTATCCTTGAAGTTCCGATTGTTTCTTCCCCCCCAGATGCACCACAAAAGGCATATTAGGACCATCTTCCATATTGCTGCAATTTATTGTATACCATGAAGACTTCTCCAGCTGGAAAAAAAGATCCACCACCCTCCAAGCATAAACTATGCTAATCCAACTTTTCCAAAGAGGTCATCCCATGGGGCCTTGGCAACCTCACAATAAAGCAACAAGTGGTCCACAGTTACACCACTTCTCCTACACATACAGCACCAGTCGAATATGGTGTTTCCTTAGATTGTCCAATGGTCAGAATCTTCCCTTGTGCAGCTGTTCATACAAAAAGGGCAGCTTGCTCTTCCAAATGTTCCTCCAAGGGAAATAGTCACTCTCCTGATTAGTGATGATCCTATAGAATGAACAGGTGGAGAATTCCCCTTTCTTAGAGGGACTCCATAACAGCCTTCTGCTTCTTGAGTCTTTGTGCAGTAGAATACAAAAAACTGAAGAATTTGATAAGAACCCCAACTTCCCAATCATGTGCCTCCCTGAGGAATTGAACATTCCACCGAATAGACACACTCAAAATCTCTAGTAGCTCCACCACTGATGCTTTCTGACTTTATGAATCCAATATATAGTAGGGAAAATCTTCTCAAGTGCTCCATTGCTGCACCAAATATCCTGCCAGAACTTGCTCCTAGAACCATCCCACACCACTAATATGATGTGTTGAGAAAAGATCCCTCAACCATTTCTAATGTTTTTCCACAGGCCCACACCATAAGCACCTTTTACCTCCAAAGAGCACCATCTCCCCAATTACCACCATATTTGGCATCTATCACCATGTTCCACAATGCCACCCCCCTCTTGATGATAATGCCATAGCCATTAACCAAGGAGTGCCCAGTTGAACACCATTAGATTTCGGTTCCACAGCCCACCACGAGATACGGAAGCATACCTTATTCCAATTGACTAGATGAAATTTAAATTCTTCTCCAAGTTTACTTGAAAGGAAGTCACGTTGGAGTTTCTCTATGTGATTTGCCACCCAATTTGTATAGGAAACAATGAGAGAATACATAGGCAAATTTGAGATGGTATTCTTGATTAAGGTGATCCGCCCACCTTTTGACAAATACAATCTCTTCCAACTTGCCAACCTGCATTAAATTTTCTCGATCACTTCAGTCCATACGGGTGTAGCCTTGAAGGACGCTCCTAATGGGTAGGCCAATGTACTTCATGGGCAGGGAAGACATCTTACATCCCAACGACCTAGCCTAACTTCTTACATTGATAACATTCCCCACTGGCACCACTCCAGACATAGAGAGATTCGCCTTTATGCCTGACACAGCCTCAAAGCATATAAGAAGTGCCCTTAGTGAGTGGATTTTATTTTGGTCCACTTTGCGTAAACTCAATGTATCATCTACAAACAACAAATGAGAAACGTTAAGAAAATCCAACCAAGAAACTCTTCACAAAACCAACCCCCACCATTGCTGTCAACATTCTACTAAGCTTCCATGAAGATTACAAATAGTAGAGGAGACAATGGTTCACCCTGACTGAATCCACTTGAGCTACTAAAAAAGCCCATGGGAGTGCCATTCACCAATACAGAGAACACCACAATGGAACCACAATGCATAATCCAAGAAATCTGCTGTTCCCCGAATCCATGCCTTCCGAGCACATAATCCAGAAATCCCCAATTGACATGATCATGTCTTCTCCGTATCTAGTTTGCATAAAATTCCAGACTTACCAGATTTGATATGGCTATCCAAGTATTCATTGCCAATGAGCACTGAGTCTAGGATTTGTCTATCTCTGACAAAAGCATTATGAGACTTTGATATAATCTTCCCCAAGACTTCGCTCAAATGATTGGCAAGAACCTTGGCCATAATCTTATACACCCCCATTCACTAGACTAATTGGGCGAAAGTCCTTAACATCTGAGGCCCCCGGCTGAAACAAATCTTGTTCAAACCAGTTATTCATATTGCCTGGTTTGTGTCCAATTCAATTCGGCTCGTGTATGAGTCTGAATATACATTATGGATCCTAGTGTCAGATCCCTGAACAGATACTCAAGATTTTACTGATCTGTGTTTCATCAACTAATAAAAACCGTATTGTACTCAATCAGATGGAAATTATGTCTGGAATCTGGAATCCATATCTAACTGAGATACGGAACATCTAATACTTCTGATTTTTACGCCCATGCTTTCCTCTTATGCCAATTCCCATTTGCAAAAACTAATAAAAACCATATTTCTCAGATTGAAATTATGTCTGGAATTAATTATCAAAAAAAGAAAAAGAAATCATGTCTGGAATTTGGTACCCATATCTAACTGACATACAGAACATCTAATACTTTTGAGTTTTAGGCCCATACTCTTCCTCTTAGGCCAATTCAAATTTGCAAAAGCTAATGCACATGATTATCTTTTGGTAATAACCCAACGTTATTGCATAATGTCTATTGTCGGTTAAAAGAAGCATGCACTAAGGGACTGATTTAGCTCACAAAGTGCATCATGCGCTCTTGTTCTATACTTTTTTTGTTTGAGATTATTCTATACAATTGAATGAGTAGTTCTTAATACTATAACCCTTTATTGAAAATTACTGCCATAATATGCTTTAAACAACAAAACTGGTATGATCTGTAACAGAACAGAAAGCATAAGTAGGCAGGCTGCAATTGTTTCCATTTTGATTGGGAAGTCCTTTGTGGAGACAGTATACCTTAAAAGTGCTTCATACAAGGGCATATTTGCTAGAAAATGCTGTTGCTTTTTCTCACTTTCTTTCTTAGAAATAGGAAAAGAATCACTTACTGTCCTACATTTTTTGGAATGCTATAAGAGGAGGACGACAATGCTGTTTTCCATGGAAGTTTTAGGGTTTGAGGGTTTCCTGGAGGGCTTCTTTTTTGTTTAAACGGCTGAATGGGGAAAGTTTTTTTTATTGTGGACAACAGTAGAGAGAAAGAAATAAGCCATAATGGAATGTTGTTGTATGTGCAGGGTCAGTTGTGAGATATTAGATACCTTATTTTGCATGGCTTGGTGACAAGGAAGCTTTGATCATTTATATTTTCTCTCATGGTGCCATCTAGGGCGATGTTGAACTATTTGGAGCTGGCAAGCAAAATATTGCCAGTCTTGAGTGAACTTTACGCGTTCATGACTAGGGTTACATCATTGGCAAATATTGATAAATGCTGCACTTGATAAAATTTTCCTTTCGGAACTAGTCAACCTTATACACCTCATGTTTCCCCCAGTCTTGAATTGCTTTATTGATTTCTTTCAATGATATTTTGTTCATTGATTTTTAGATTTTCGCTGCAGCCTTGAGGGGACTCAAGCCATCATGAATTTCTGAAATTTGGGGAAGGAATATCTGTCCCTGCTGTTACAAATTGCTTGTGGAGTCTGGCTCTTTCTAACTGGTCATAGCATGAAGAGTTGGGCGTTCTTTTCCTAGTGTTTTCATAAATATTCTACGTATAGATAAATACATTTATGTATATAGGGGCAGCATTTGTAGTACTCAGTTTATCGTTTATTTTCCTTAGTTTATATCTCTGGCTATCAGAATTTGATGTTTTTCTTTTTTAAGCTATTAGAGTTTGATATGCTGTAACTTTTGATGGTTAAACTCACAGTTTTCTCTCATTCGCTAGTGATTGGCGCATGGAGGGCTAAAATTATCGCGTTGATTGTTCTGACCTCCATTATCAGTCTATATTAAAACGAATGAACAAACATCTTACCTTGACTTGGGGGGTTTTCTCCTTGCAAGAGATGTTTTGTTTCATAGTTCATAGGATTAAACTTCATTTGTTAGATCAACTAGCTAGTTCGTTTTCATTTTTTTAAAAACATATTTTTCAAACTTGTAAAAAAAACACACAACTTCAGTAGTAGTAACTTTTTTAAACATTTTAAAAAATCAAAATGCACTAGCGGTTAAACTTAGAGAGCAAACTAGCTAGCAGTTTTCCTTTATTAGGAGCGATCATGTTTCCTCGACATAATTTAATGATATCCAGCTCGTGAAATGCTTCTCATATATTAGAGGCTAAGAAAAGAAATTAAGTGATTGGAACCTTAGTTTGGACAATAAGGTCATTTTTGAAGGGCACATACATACATACATACATACATATATATATATATATATATATTGTGATTTCTCAGGCATGCCTTGATTTCCCAACTACTATCATCTATCAAGAAGACCAACAACAATATTGCCCAATAAAGTCAAATGAGTGTGAGAATTTTGTGTGCAAAGATTGTGAGTTATGGCTGGATGTGATCCTCCCAACCCTTGTCGGGTTTGAAATTCAAACAATTTAAGTTGACTATTAACACCTAATATTATAATATAATAACATGTAATTAGACATTAGAAATAATATGTAATACTATAGTATGATAACATGTAATTAGAACTATAGTATTATAAGTCTAGTATAATAATAAGTTAGATATTAGTATATATGGAAGTACATCAACAGTGAATGATTTCATTTTATATTTTAATTTTTCAAAAAGAAAAATTGAAAGCCCACAAAAAACTCTTTAAAAAATTGGCTAAATATGAAACTAAAAAAAAAAAAAAACTCAAATCCGGCTTTGCTCCGACAAGTTGAAGTTGGAGTCTGATCAAAGTCTGCACAAGTCGGAGTCGGAGTTAGAGTTTGGATTTGAATTTGTTGGATTTAGAGGAATCTAATCCCGATGACTAAGTTGGTGCTCACCCCTATTAATGCACACTAATTATTTGCAACCACTTAGAATTCTTGGAAAAATACCTTTAGCGATGGGAGCATAGTGACTCAGTCTTATTCACTTTTAAAAAACTCTCATCTCATCTCATCTTAATCATTACAATTTTTTCAAATTTCTATACAAAATAAAATAAACAATTCAAATTTTTCAAATCATAATACAAAAATAATATCAAAACAATATATTCTAATAATATTTTATTCAACTTTTAACTTTAATTTCAATTTATCTTATCTTATTTCATCTCAACTTTTTCGTGAGTAGTAAGTGGTGGAACAGCTTACTATTACGACAGCACCAAAACTGCAAAAATTCTCAGCTTTTTCGACATTTTTTATCAGTTGGATGGGTTCTTTTATTCGCATACAAAGAATGCTTTATTTTAGTGGCTAAAATTTTGGTGGGAATTTATGGTACTTTCTTGACGAAACTTTTAGCCGCAAATGATTGGGCATTTGTGACACCTTATTTTTTGTGTTTCTCCTGTGAAAAAAACCAGTAGCAAAACTAATTTTGCCACAGTTTTTCTGATATTTTTTGCGAGTTTAACGAAGTTTGGAGAAACTACTATTTAATATTTTATCATTACTTTCTATCTACTTTTCACTTCTTCTTATTATTATTTACTATTATTCAATATTTTATTATTATTATTCACAGATTATTTTAGATCACTTCACTATCCAAGCATAGCCTAAAACACAACAAAAGGTCTCATGCATTGTAGTATCCCTAACACATGAGAAGTAATATCAAATTGTTGATCTCTTTGTGCATTAAATTTTTGTATGTTCGTTGACACAGTACACGGATTCGTCTCACCGGCACAAAGCTTGGACAAACAAAGCATTTGTAACCAATGTTTCTGTCACATTTTTAAACACCAATGCTTCATTAAAAATAATTTCAATTTTATAAAACTACATTCTATTTGAAATAAATTTATAAAATAGTTGTAAAAGGGGTTTATGATTATCATTTCTCTTTAAATTTACATTTATATTTAGATTTGAATTTGAAATCAATATCATAATTCCAAATTCTTTTATTTTTAGTGTGGTTTAAATTAAACTAATGTTTAAAATGTGTTACAAATATAAATTTTAATATATGATCCAATTGAAGGATATAACTTTTAAAGACAAATACAAATCCTCCTCCCAAAATCCAGCCAACCAAACGCAACACAATTCAAAACGAACTATAAATTACTCAAAACTCACCCATGAACATGATCATGCATGTCCTAAGTTTACGAAGGTTTAATGATCATCGGTACCCGAATTAGCTAAGAGTTTGTACCAAAAATCCATTTCATCACTCAGAAAAGAACTGCTATTGATCATCGTGGTCTCCTTCGTGGGATCATGGGACAATAGAGATGGATGTCCTCGGCTTGTAAGTGGATAATGATCCCTTGTTGCAGAAACATTTCTTGCCAAGATACTCCAATCATTTGTCGAATTGGTTTGTAAACCCAAAACCTTTTGAGACTGTTGGGGGGGTAAAGTAGCATAAGCATGATTAGAAGTGCTCGTATTTAGTGTACAAACAGGCGTTCCAACATTCTGTTTAATGGTGGCTGGTGTGGCTGGGTTTTGCTTAAGTCTCTTCTTCAACTGGCTGTTCCAGAAATTCTTTATCTCATTGTCCGTTCGTCCGGGTAGTCTTGCTGCAATGGCGGACCACCTGTAGATGAAAGGAGATGATTCTCATTTAGATGCGTGAATATTAATGCCTTTAATTTGAGTGTGTGTTAGAGATCAGAGATGATATATAATTGAAGGGTTGAGTTTTCTATGCTTTCTGGCCTGTTTCCAAGAAGTTGGTGAAGCTTGATGATGGTCTCTTCTTCTTGCTTGCTGAAGCTTCCTCGTTTTATGTCTGGCCGCAAGTAATTCTTCCACCGAAGCCTGCAACTCTTTCCACACCTTCGTAAACCTGAAGAATTGTTAAAAAGCAGACTGATGTATACGGGAAAATTTATTAATTATATTAACAGAATTCTCTCCAATGTTTCCTTCCCTTCGATTATCAAGACATGATATATGAGAAAGCTCAATATGCAGGAAACTGTTCCAAAAATTCAAAAAATTCTGTAGATTTCATTCAGGATTTAAATTATGTCCAATGAAACATCAACAAGACTTTATCCTTATTACGTAAAAGTTCTAATAAAACAACTTAGGAACACTATGATGTTATATTTAGTACCTATCAAAAAAACAAGAAGATATAACTTCATTCAATCATATTATGGGAATAGGAACCTAATAAAAGACACAGACCAACAGGATCGATCTCTAATACTAAAAGCTCCTAACCCTGTGTACGTCCCTAATATTATATCACCAAGTCAGCTTGCATGGTGATGTTAGTAATTTAGAACTGGAACATGATGATCTTTTTCTTCTATATATATCATGACCCTTCCGGCCGCCCGCCAACACGTACAAGATGCAAAACAGGTTCTAAAATTTGTGTTCAAAATACACAGTACTACTGCACTTTTGTTCTTGCGTACGTAAGTACCTGCTTGTTTTGGAAGCGCCCGCCAATTTTCATGTCCGTATAGTTGGACGTAAGAAATCAGAATCCGATCTTCTTCAGGAGTCCATGGTCCCTTCTTTAGCCCCGTATTTTCACAACAAGGAGCCTTTGCCATCCTTTTCTGATCCTTTTCTTTAGCTGAAAACCCTATATGATCTCTATTCTTATCTCTCTCTCTCTCTCTCTCTCTCTCTCTCGTGAGTTTCCTGAGCTTATGGCGCTCTTCCGATCCAAAGGTTATCAAATAGCCCTTTTATTCCTCTAACATGCTAGCTTGATGCAGCATGGTTTTCTTTCAGGACAATGATACCCTTCAAACCAATTAATTAACTGGTTTGCTACTAAGACAATAAGATTATCTTATAATTGATGAATTTACAATTGGTAAAATTATTTTTTATTATTTTATATTAAATATTTTTTTAACATCTTTAACCATTAAGGAAAATTTTTTAAAATATATACAAATTTATATAATTTTTTTAATTAATTTTCTTAATATTTTTAATATCTAAGTTGTGAGCTGTAGTTGTCAACCAAAGGTAAGGCTATCATTATTCTTTCAAAAGTACACAATACAAAAGAATTGATTTCTTAAATCTTTTAAATTAGATGTAAAAGATATAAAATAATTATAAATTTTTTTTTAATTATTTTATATTTTTTACATTTAATTTAAGTGATAAAAAAATCTTTTTTTCTTACAGTGACAGACGATTTTTTCTCTTGAAGATTAGAAAAGATGTCTCTAATTTTGCCTTTGATTTAAAAGCACGTGACGAAATAATTTAGTCACAGTCCAATCCTGAGAAATATTGATCTGATCATGTCGGGTGGTACCCCAATATTCTTCTTGGTTTCTTCTTCGGTTTTCAAAAGTTCCAGCACTACCTTTTGGTGTCTAATGGTCAAAAATAATCTGCGGCACGTACGCGGGGTGGAAAATATTAATGGCCTCGATCGTATAGCTTTTTAGCTGTCCTTCAATCGATTGATCTTGATGGCAGTCGGCAAGCATAAATGTCAAAAGGAAAAATGATAGTACGTTCCTTTTTAATTATTTTAATTTATTTTTTATTTAATGGTTAAAAAGTGATTATTAATTATAAAATTATATATATATATATATTTTTAAGTTTTTTAATAATTAAGAATATTAAAATAATAATAAAAAATTAATCTTTACATTTATGCTAGCGGTGGCCCGTACCCTCCTATGTCTAATGTGCATTTTTTTATTTTGAAATACTTTGAGTCCTGTATTCGGGATTCAAAAAGTGTTTCGAAAGTTTTTTTTTTTTAATTAGTGATTAAGAAAATATTTTTTAATAATTTTATAAATTTTTAAAAATTATATTTAAAAAAAAATTTGCCTTCTTCATTGGCAATTCGGGCTACATCTCTCGGGATGTAGCAGGACTCTTTTTTATTTTAGAAATGGAAAATTTTAAATATATTAGTTTTATAAATATATATTTTGATTTTGAAAAAATAACTCACCTTGTTTTCGATTTTGATCCTTTTTATCGTTATGTCACTCCTATGTATGTAGGCCAGCTCAATGGTAACTGGTAAGGCCATTAAGGTCATTGCTTAAGACCTTCATCCTATGTAAGGCTCTCAAAATTAAAAATAATGTGATTTTCTAATCTTTTTTTAAAAAAATAAAAACAGTTTTATTAAATAAATTTTTAAATAATTTTTATATTTTTCAAAGTCTACAAGGCCTCATAATACTAAATTTAATATTTAATACAATGACTTATTTATATTTTAAATAATTTTTTAAGATTTTACTAAATTTATGTACAAAATTTATATTGAGATCTCATTTTAAGTTGTAGTATTCAATATAAATTAAAAAAAAACATTATTTAAAGATTTTAAACAAAATCTCATTTTATTAAAAATTTTAAAAATATTTCTTATAATAATTTATATTTTATTGTATTATAATTACGAATGACTAACTTAAATTTTGATTTAAGCCTCAATTAGTATCGAGCTACCCCTATATATATATATATATATATATATGTAGAGTATGTTTGAGAATATAATTATTTTAAGATATTTTTATATTATTTTATTATTATAAATTTTATGTGTAGTTATTTTTTATGTATTCTTTGTACTCTTCACTAATATGATTTACTGTATTATTTTTTTAATATAAAATATTTAGTTTGACCAATCACCTTAATAGATTACGTAAAAATGACTGTATATAACATAATTTTTTTATTATTAATTACTAATTATTTATTACTAGTTATTATTATTTTACTATTTTTTATAAATTATTTTACTATTATTTATAAATTATCTAAAATTATTTTATTATTTAAACGGTCTCGTAATTATTAGAACTTGCAAAAAGCATCTTAACACCAACGTTTATCGACACGTGTCCATTAGAGTCCGACAATGTTTACTTGAAAGATGCCACTTCAATGCTAAGAAATCATTAGATACCACTTCAATGCTAAGAAATCAAAGGGAGAAAAGCTACAGGCTGGACAGGTTTGAAAAGCCTTTCTACACCGGAACAATAACAACGTACCACGTAGGCAGTCAATAAAAATCTAAAGTAGAGCTGCGCACATCTAAACCCCTATCTCCCACATTCCTATATAACCCGATTCCCTCAAGCCACGCCCTTTTCCTGACAGCGGCAACGACAATAAACATAATTTTATTGGCAAGCCACGCCCACCCAGCAGCCCTCTCTCTCCCAAGCCACACCCTCCCCCATCCCACTGTAACAAATTTTATTGACAACAATTAACGGCTAATGCATTTGAAGGTTTCGAAAAATCTAGAAAAGAGAAAGGAAAACAACTTGCAATTTCTGGAAAATCCAAAAAAAGAAGAAGAAAGGAAAACAGCAAAACATCAAACACGAACTTAATATCCAAAGCGCTTTTCTGAAAATATTGGAAAAAAATGAATTCTTTCAAACTATTCCCAGATCGAAGATGACAAAAAAATTGAATACATAAAAATGAAAGATAATTTCTGCATACCTGAAAAGGGTTGAGTTTTCTAATATCAAACATCTCAACAGTTTCAGAAGCACCCTCATTAACATTATAAGGGTGTTCATCCGGACCGGACTTTTTTCGGTCTGGTTCGGAAATCTGGAATACGGTTGAATCCAGACAGTTTAGGAAAATTCAGATCCGTAACCGAATCCGATTTTATAATCTGGTTATCCGTAACCGGATTATACACAATTTTTTTTTATAATTTTTTCATCGGTTAAAATTAGTGATATTGTATTAGTTTAATTAGTTGTGATGTATTATTATTATTATTTTTTTGTAAATTTATGTTTTGCATTGTGATGTAACAACAATATTATCTATTTTGTATTTTGTTTTAATTTTGTTCTTCAATTTATTTTTTTAAATTTTTTTTAAAAGTGTTTAAATTATTTTATTTAAAAAGATCTAAGCAATTTGAACATGATATTAGATTTTTTTTTTTAAAAAAGTGCTATAATTTTTTTAAAAGTTATAAAGTTTTTTTAAAAATAAAATATTACAAAACCCAAATTGAATTCCGTTATAACTCGGATCTGACTTTTATCCTAAAATAGAAACAAACAATCTAGATATCTGGATTGAATCCGGTTATCCGCCTGGATTTAAAAATTCGGATCCTGATCCGGTTTTGGCTAGATATCCGAATCTCGGTTCAGATGCACACCCCTAATTAACAGTCCTCACCATCTTGCTGCAAACCTTGGAGTCCCCTATGTAGGCGCTAATTTTAGACCAGAAGCTATCATCCATGATGAGATCCTTCAGCCAGCTGAAATAGTTCTTCAAATAATACTTAGGTCCCATTTAGATACACAGTTCAGATGAGATAAGATGAGATATTTTAAATAATAATAAAATAAAATGAGTTAAAGATGAAATAAAATAATTTGTAAAAAATAGAATACTGAATACGTCCGACTCGGCACTTTCCTGCTGGACCCTTTTTTGGTGACAACAGAGGAGATGGGTAACTCTGCGGTTGATTCGGAATCAACAAAGCAAATTAGGTGTATGCGGGTCTATGAAGGATTTTTATAATGCCTACGTGGCACGTACTTATTGGCCTGTAAAAATGCATTTCACAACCGACCGGCTGGTAGCTTTTCTCAAATTATAAAGCAAATATAATATATTAACTTGTTAAGAAAGCCATGACTCGGCTCACTAGAGTCGTCCCAGTACTCTAACTATAATCAAAGGGCGGAAAAATTAGAACGAACACTTTATTTTCTTTTACATTGTTAGTGTATGTTTAGATAACCCCAAATATTTCTAAAATTTTCAAAATATCTCGTGACTTTATTCTCAAATACCATTCAAACACAATATATATATATATATATATATATATATTCTAAATTTTAAAATTTTCAACTAATTATTATCTTATTATTACTTAAACATAAAGATTGATACAAATTTTAAAACAAAAATTATGTTAAAAAATTATATTTAAACAAGTTTTTAATTTTATCTATACAATCTCACAAACTGCAGTACAACACTTGTTTTAAAAAATACTTTTATTCAACTTTAATTTTCTTTTTGGTTTTCTAAAATTCAATAATACATATTTATTTGTAAAAATTTTATGTACAATCATTTTTATGTACTCCTTATATAGTATATTGATGTGATTATTTATGTCATTTTTTTAAAATATAAAATAATTATTTTGACCAATCACGTTAATGTAATATGTATATAATACATAAAAATGACTATACGTGACAAAAATCTTTTCATTATTATTCAAAAAACTTCGAGATATTTTAATTATGTAAACATGTGCTGCATTTTTTGCCACCAATGATCGTCTTGACAACCTCCAGAGGTAAGCATGCGGCAAGGCGCTGGCAATTGGTGGCGGATGAAATCCCGGGCTGGCAGCCACTCTCATTTGGAAGGACAAAAAAGAAGAAGGAAAATTTTTTTATCAATATATGTATATAATAATAATAATATTACAATATAATATATTAATAAAATTTTATTTAATTTTTAATTTTAATCTAAAATTATCTCATCTCATAAAAATAGATAAGATTGAATCCTCTATTAGCATCCTTGTCTATATCTCTAGAAGAGTGCAAAAAAAAAAAAAAAAAGTATCCTCTATTCAACTAATTAGAGAATTGAAATGTTTTATTGATGGTCGTTTAATTTTAACCATTATTCTCTGATTTAGAATAAAAAGAATTGATAAATTAATGAAAAATATTAACTTTTTTTTTAATTATTTAATATTGTGTCAAATAAAAAATAATAATAATTAAAAGAATTATAAAGAGAGACGTAAACGAAGTCCATGGAGAAAAGGTTTTAAATTTGATAAAGTCAGAAGCTTTTTTTTTTTTTTTTTTATAATTTCCATTGAAAAAGGGGATGTTTTTAGAACTGTTTGGTATGATGCTGATATGGACCACGTCATTTCTACAACGAAATAGAAAGGATCTGTAAGAAAATTGACAGATAAGTATAACAAATTGAAATAAATATAATTAATTCTACCTGGACCTTTCATGTGGACCTAATTATGCCCAAATTTTCTTGACACAGGATTGATTTGGATACTCTAATATTTTGAAAATATTTTACTATTATTTATTATTTAATTATTATTTTTATCTAATTTTCATTAATTATTATTATTATTTAATATTTTATTATTATTATTTTATTATTATTTATAAAATATTTGAGATAACCTCACTGCTCAAATACAACCTCAGCATCATTGACTCAATATACCTACAAACATTGATATTCAATTTGCATAACATTTTTCAAAATAAATTCATAATTCGTGTCATACAAATATAGTCCCTGTTGATTTCGTGAACTCCATGGCTATTCTAATATTTTAAAACTGAAACACGTGTTCGCCTATTATTTGCTTTCATTACTTTATTTTATTTAGGATATGTTTAGATAGTGAGATAAGAATTTATAGTTTTAAATGAAAATTTAAAATATTATTATTGTTTTTGGATTTAAAAAAATTTAAATTATTTATTATATTTTATATGTAAATTTTAAAAAAATTATAATAATAAGATAAATGGGATAAAATGTCAAATAAAATGAGAATATTTTAGCGAACGTGCCGTTAATGTTCAATACAGACAAACCTTATCTAAAGACAAGAAGGAAGAAAAATTAGGAAAATAAATGTGGTTCTCATTTTATGGGTTTTTTTTATTATTATTTTTTTATTTGCCTATGGTTTTTTATTGGGTAATTGCAGCTTTGGTCAAGCCGGCGGAACAAAAAATCTTGATTTGGGTGTGCAAGATTTTCTGTTTGACTTTGGTAAAAAGAGACATCAAAAAGGCTGTACATGAAACTCTTTTATGGGATCTCTATCCCCGACCATTACCGACATTGGATTTTTGCCGTGTCACAGATCAGATTGGGATCTCTATGCACATCAGGATTGCACTTTTGCCCCCGAAGAAAACGCTCCCACTTTGATTCAAAATGGAGTTGGACAGACCGTCGACTTCGATTCAAAAGGTGTTTTGAGTGACCGTGGTAGTACTTGACAACACGGCTTATGGTTTAAGTAATGATCGAAAAACATCATGTAAGACATTTTTTTATATATTAATCTGGCGAATATATAATTAAGTATTAACTTAGTATATTATTATGGATGATATATAAAGATACTACTCATGGAAGTTCGTATAACTTATCCTTTGATAAAAATTATATGCTAACACTAAAATAAATGGAAGTAAATGGGTTCCAAGCCTGACATGACAATAAGCATTCATTAATTCCATTTATTAGGTCCTTATAGAGATGGAAATTCTAAAAGCATGTGGTAAGGTTTTGTAGGAATGGTTTGGAGAATTTTTTGTCTTGTACCATGATGATTGACACATGTTATGAATTTCTCACATAGAGATATCATATCTCACACAAAGATATGAATAAATGAAAATAATGAACACATTCAAAGTCTCAAAAATTAGGGAGTAAACATAAGAATAAACATAATAATAAAAATTAGATTTATTTATGATCAAATACAATTACCTCTTACATACGACATTCACTCCACATTTTTCAGTACTGTCTTAGAAGCTAACCTAGCTCTCAGTGTTTGGATCACTATGTCACTACATCAATCCTTCCTTCTTTCTTTTGAAGAATCTGGCTCCACAAGTGTTCACGTGTATAAGATCTCAAAAGTGATGTTTTGTTCCATGTCCAAATTCCTTTTATAGGGTAGGACTGTCAGATGTCCTTCTGACATACTTTTTGATTCCAGGTATGCATGGGTCTATAAACATTACCATAAATCACCTTCTTTGGGAAACACACATACATAAACATGGCAATGAAGCACCATCCGAGGAGTTACCTTCTACGCAATGTAGTATAAAAACATAAGTATTGCCAAGGCGAGGATCCGACCTCTGCTCCAGTATGTAAAGTCCATAAAATAATATTGATTTCAAGAGCACAATTGTCATCACATAGATGTCATCACGTAGATATAATGGTCATCAGATAGATGTCTCACACAGAGATAACATGTTACACTTGGGAAACGTCTACCCAGCCAACCAACTTGAAGATACCACACTTGATATGTTCGGGGGATCCTCCTTCCTGCCTATCAGGTGAGACCATCACGATACTGGTCCACCTCAATCATCGCAGTGAATTCTTCTTCCCATATGAAGTGTGACAACTTTTCACAGGAATAGTTTAGAGAATTCTCTATTCTGTCCCATGATGATTGACACACGTTATGGATTTTTCATACAAAGATAATGATTTCTCACACAGAGATATGATTTCTCATATGTAGATATGATTTTCTCACACAGATATATGGTGTCTGACACAAATATATGAATAAACGAAAACAATAAACACATTCAAAATCTCGATAATCAAGGAGTAAATATAAGAATAAACATAATAATAATAATTAGATTTATTCACGATCATAAATGAGAAAGGTTATAGAATATGCAAATGCCTCTTATATACAATATTCATATCATATTCCCTAGTACTGTCTTAGAAGCTGACCTACCACTTAGTATTGGGATCGCTTCATCGTTGCCCCACTCCTTCCTTTCTTCCTGTTGCCCAGATGACTAACACAAAATGGGGGGTGAATTGAGTTGTATTTAAGAAAATAACAATTATAAATCAAATATACAATATAAAATATAAACAAAATATAAAATAGCAATAAATATAAAGAGTAAGGGTAAGAGAAGCAAACTCAGTATGTTAACGAGGTTCGGCCTCACTGCCTACGTCCTCGGCTCAAGCTACCCCTTGAGGATCCCCGAATTCACTATTCAACCTCCTTCAGGTGGAGATAGAAACCTATTACACCTTTGAACAACACCGCTACAAAGGATCCGTGTAGAACACCCTCTACACTTGCAATCACCTCACACGTGGTGATTCAACTATTTCTTGTGTAGAACACTTTCTACACGCATAAGGATTATACACACCCTTTTACTGATACAAGAATTGATAGTGGGTAGAATATCAGAAAACACTCCTCAATGAGTGAAATAAGAATAATACAGCACAAACTATATCTCTCAAAATGAACAAGGGTTAAGGCTCAATGCTTAGAGAAGAGAGAATGAAAGGTTTGAATGAATATTGTATGCTCTTGGTGTTGTGAATGTGAAGCTCTCAAATGATCTATTTATAGGCATGTGAGACTTCATATTCAAATTTAAAAAGATTCACATGTCAAAAACATCATCATTCATTTTTCAAAAATTTCAAACCTAATCTTTTTACTTTTTGCATGTGACAAAATGAGCACACTTTACTTTTCAAAAATTTCAAACCTAATCTTTTACTTTTTGCATATAACAAAAGGAGCACACTTTACTTTTCAAAATTTTCAAAAAAAGATATCTATCTTTTGCATAAGTCAAGAAAAACATCCATCATTTGAAAATATTCAAATAAAATATGCACATGTGAAAGGTGACAATCAATCATCTTAATATTTTCAAAATTCAAACCTTTAATCATATCATGCACATGTGAAAGATGACAATCAACCATCTTTCAAAATTTTTAAATTTTATTTTCAAAATATTCATCCACATGTGGAAAATGTATTTTAATGCTTTATGATAAAATATTAATTTTGAGCTTTAATCCTAATTTCGAATTTTTAAAAGATTTACAACATTACTCTATGACTTTAATGTGAACTTGTTCCCTTCTTGCTCATGCTTAGTCCCTTGATGTACTTGATTCCATTGTGTGGACAACTTGAGCTTGAGACTCATTTATTCTTTGAATTCATTTGTTATCATCAAAATCCATGTGTAGATTTTTAATTACATGAAACTTGAAATCTTGGGTTCAACACTTCCTTTGAAGAATTTGGCTCCACAAGTGTTCAGGTGTTTAAGATCTCAAAAGTGCATGTCCAAATCCCTTTTATAAGGCAGGACTATCGAACGTCCTTCTGACATACTTTTGACTCCAGGTATGATTTGATAGGAGTCATTTAGTCTCAACCGTCATGCTGCAGTATAGTAGAGATAGATTACCAGGGCATGGTCTGCATGCCCAATCCTTAGTCCTGCCTCAAATGAGGTTCTCGTACATGGCGTTGGGCCATACCTCTAAGTTTAGGTGATATGACCTGTTGAGTTTTACTCTCTTCTATAGACCCCTTTCGAATGTGACTCTTTGGATGGAGTGTGGGATTCTACATACAACACTACCACTCATCTGAGCACTTCTTGTTGTCCTACAAAACTCCCATACCTACTCTAATCTTTCTTAGACCATTGCTCACCTTGGAAAGGTAACTCTCATCTCATTAGAGTAACCGACCTCTTCATCTCCTCATCCTCGCTTTCAGAGTAGGCGGCTTTTGTAGCTCACCTACCACATGATGAGATGTTAATGTCCACCTTGGGTTGTGATGCATCTACCAAGCCTTCTATAAGGTTTGTGCTCGCCCACGTGTTAGATTAGCTACACTCTGCAGTACCCACAACTATTTTCACCAAACCAATAGAATGGTTCTTATTCTTTCTTTTCACTCAACTTCAGTGGTGGTCTATGTCCTTGCGTGGGCAAGACCCTTAGATACACTGCATTAATGTTCAAATTTCTTATGATATATATAATATTTTTTTACAGCACTATGCATGTAAAATCAAAGATAGTTAGACAAAATTAGAATGCAGTCCTCTTCTTTAAAAATTGAAAAACAAAGTTCTTAAAAACCTCAAAATTTACTAAAACCAAAAGGGACCTGGTTCTATAATCGGTGGCTTGATCCCCAAGTGAAATAACAACTTTTTCTCTTCCTTATTGCCTTACAGGTGTGCCATTCTCCTTCTCTCTAAAACTACAGTGATTTCGTGACACACATTTTTTAAATAGTTCTTTTGTTTGATTTTCGCATACGTTGAATTTTGAAACATGATAACTGCACGATATATTTCCTCAATAATTCTATGCATTGGGAGAGTAAGCAACGCACTTCGACATGCGAGTGATAGGAAGGTGCCTGGCCATTGCAAATTGAGAAGTAAGAATATCACGTGGACCTCATCAATAATTTCATATGCTTTGTTAGTCCAGTTTGGAGGCGTAAAATTGGAGACACTATAAGTTATTTTATTGTGTAGTGAAAAGGATAATTTTAAATGCATATACTAAGTAATTTTCTTTTGTTCCGAAAAGAGTAATGATATATTCAATCGTAAAGTGTACAAGTCACGGAATCGCTTTAAAAAAAATGGGATCTACTATTAAAAAATTGATTTTTTTTTTCATGTGAGTCATGTATTTATTCTATTTTTTCAAAATAATTATACGGCGCTTATGCACTTACAACTACAATTATCATTTCTCTTCGTTTAAAACTTTCTCCCCTCGAGCATCTCGTGACCCATCCTGATAAAAAAGCTGTTCCCCACATTTTTTTTGTGTTTTTGCAACTTCTTTGGCCTCTAGTCAGGTTGTAAGTGAACTAGTCTGCCAATAATTTATTCAATACTCGCTCAAAAGTCGTTCGAGCTCCACTTGTAAGAACAAAAACTTGATTATGAAAGTTGAAATTCACTCAATTAGTAAATGTAGTGCATATTCAATTAGGTATGTAGGTTCGACTTGACTTTAATTAAGACTGGTTGGACTCAATTAAAACTCGTTTATATAACATTATACACACACACATATTAATATCTATTGTGGCAATTTATAATTAATATATGTTAGTATACAAATGTACTTAATAATGTAAGCATAGCGTACAATATTTATGAAATTATAAGTAAATATGTAACAAAGTTATTACATTTAACTTAATCATTTATACTTAGATATGAATTTGTCGATAATTATATAATAATGTTATTATTTTAATTACTTATAAGTATAGTTTAATAGATTTTGAGACCTAGAGCGACAAGTTTAAATACAAGCCTTTTATTCCGAGTATAAATAATGAAAAATCATATTTAATTTTATTTTTATGCTATTTCGTATTTAAAGATAAAAAATTCTATTCATTATCCCTACAAACAACACCACACTTTTTATTTTTATTTTTATTTTTTTAAAAGCTTTGTAAAATATTTTTTGGTTTTAATCTTTTTAAATTAATTAAATTATTCTATTCATAATTCATATATTGCACATTTAATAAGAAAAAAAAATGTAGTGTGGAGTATGGCAATGATGAGTAGCAAAACTTTAAAGATTATTATCTTCTTGCCTTTTGGGATGTAATTACTTGTTATTATTTTTATTTCCTTCCATTTGTAGATATATATTTATGTTAAAAATTTGGAAATGTAATATGTATATCTATATATATATATATTTATATAATTCAAAATAAGGTGTAAAGCTAATCATATTTAATTTGCGGCTATGTTTGGTTAGTTAGGTGATGTGAGATCACCTCATACTATCTTAGGACTATTCACAAACTATTTACTACTTTTTTACTATTATTTATTATTTTTCCACTACTATTTACAAATTATCTAAAATTACATTAACATCTAAATATAAGCTAAACGAGTTGAGCTGAAAATAGCTCGATTACAACTCTAGCCTCCAATTCCTCTAAGAAACTTGGGTAGAATTTCTCTCTCATTCTTTTCCCCCTTTATTCATTGGTTTTATGTGCAAGGTTCCTCCACCACCTATGAATGTTCTTTCCTCCACCACCATGGAATGTTGTTTCTCCCGCCCCATGCTGGTGAAAGTGATAAGAGCACAAATCACTTGGCCTCATCTCCCTTTTTGGTGTTTTCTTCCTCCACCACCTTACTCCTCTTTTTTCCTTATTTTTTTGGTTCCCTTGTCATAACGAAATCAAATCTTTCAACTAAATGTGATTTTTGTTCAATAATCTTTTAGTATGAGATGAGATGAGATCATAAGATCATCTTGCAATCCAAATGGGACCTTCATTTTGTGCTCTTAAGCCATGTGGCGCAATATTATTCAATTGAAGAGGCCAACCCAAATTGGGCAATATTTTTGGGGCCGAAATTTCACCGAAAAAGAACTTATAAGATCTCCATCTATGTACAATATATTCTCACATTTGACATATCGAGTCTTAGGCCTATAGCAAATCTTATCGAAATGATGGTTCGCGTTATATCATGCATATCGTATCAAGTCGATGGGCCACTTCACATTTTACTAAGACCAATGGTTCACATCATATCGATATCAATGGATCGTGATATCGAGCTCACGGCTTACAAAGGATTAATACTTTGATTGGGCTTTGATCCACGGTTAATCTCATCAACAGTTGGGGTGGAAGACCCTAGTGAAAATGATCCTCTACACGGACAACGTGCACAACAAACCATCTCAAGGCTCTTATTGAGCTAAAGGACCTTAAGCTTACAAAGGCAATAGTGCAGCCCATCTTAGCCCAATCTGGAAGATACCATCTTGCAAACATCTACTGCACATGGCTTGGTTCATCGCTCAGCATGTATTAATCGTGAACTAGGCCCATTAGTTGTCTGGTGGGAGAAGATCTTAAATATTTTAATATGCTCTCCCATATTGAATCTAATAATAATAATAATAATAATAAACATGAGATAGAAACCGTACCTCTCTTCTAGTACTTTGATAAATAGTTGATCTGCATAGGATAATGATTACTCTAACAATTTTATCTTTGAATGTCTCCCGATTGTTAAAGGCACAATTATGTTGTACACCTTATTAATTAGATTTCCTAGTCATCATGGAAACTAAATGTATTGGTATCTTATTATAACTAATAATTTGTTAAGGATGTGTTTTGTAACCCACCTGGACCCGTGCTCCATCTAAGAAAAGAAAGCTTGATGGCTCGGAGTGTTAGAAAACACTTTTGTTGACTATGTTTTTTATGTTTAGGAGAGGGAGAGAGTGAGAGCGATAGCTTGACCTCTAAATTGTACCTGTACCAAATCTTTTGTACTCCTTTTTTCGGTGGGGTCATTGTTCTTTCTGTACCTAGGGTATCTGCCCTTACCCTGGATAGTGTGCCGTTGTATTTCATGTGGGAGCCTCTGTTGGGGACAAGTTTTCCCGCCAAGATCTCCTGTCAATAGTCCATGTTAGGTCATTTAATGCGAAAGAGTTCCCCGCAAGCCATCTGGTTAGTGGAGTGCCCGTGCAAACACTATTCCCTTTCTTTATGTTGGTTCGAGTCCTCCACTTCTTTACTGGTTGGTGGGCCTGCAACGTTTGGATTGTTGGCTTTAGCTGAAAAGAGTCGGGCCTAGTTAGACAGGAATGAATATGTCCCTCTAGAAACCTTGCAAATTTCTGCCATGTGGGCATGGCCAGAACTTTTGTAACCCGCGGACGTTTTGTCTTCTCTCCTCATAAATCCCCTCAGCGGTACACGTCTTCTCACTCTGCGAAGATCGTGGGATTTGCTCCTGACATTTCCTCTCTGGTGACACTTATCACCCTCCTACTTGGGGTAGTCCAATTGGCATTGATTCCCTATTTAAACCCCATGTTCTAGCCTTCATCTCTTGCTTTCAACCGAACCTCTCTCATTCTTGCCTTTTCTTTGGAAAATTACAACCTCCTTTCTCTCTGTGCCTTCTTCTTTCTTAATAAATCCTAACCATCTTCCTGCTTTAGGGTCAATGGCACCCAAAAAGAATTTCTGTCCTTCATCTCAAGGCTCACGCTCATCATGCTCTAAGGGATCTTCTAGGAACCCCAGTGGCCTTTATGTTTTGACAGCTTGGGACAACTCTCAATACTTCGAGGGGTATCATTGGTGTGCAACTACCACTTTACTTGACCTGGATATGGTGAGAAGCTCCTACGGAGTACCAATCCTGTGTTTTGAAGGCTCTTGGGGCCCGTCGTGGCACCGTCAACTCAGAGGGGTCTGCCAAGAAGGTCGCATTGTTTCCCTTTATGTTCACAAATGGCCTACAGCTTCCTTTTGGCCATCCCATTCAAGATGTCTTGGTTTATGTCACATTGGCCCCGTCGTAGCTTCATCTCAATATGTTGAAAATTTTGATGTCGTGCTGGTCCTGGAAGACTGAAGGCTACCCTGACTTGACGGCCAAGGGGTTCTTTTCATGCATGAGGTACAACACCATGACAACAACCTATTTAGCTTACACTCCCATAGTAAGAATAGGGCTACCCGCCTGGAACCCTGGTTCAAGAGATTTTTCTTCATGTCAAGCGATGATTGAGAGTTTCCAACTGATGAGGCTGCCTACCGAGAATTCCTTATTCGAGCTATATGGGAAGTTGTTCCAGATGATAAGGAGTTGTCCCTAGATTTGTCTAACCAAGAAAAATCTCCGTTGAAGGCAGTCTATTCTTGGGTTGAGGATTACCACAAGGGGGTTTGGACCTGCTCTACTAACCGAAGGTAACATTGACTGATTTCTGATGACGTCGGCTTAGTCGTGCTTCTTTGGCTGCCATTTCTTGAAGGAGCCCTTTGCCCCACGAGGCCAGAAGATGCCTTCTAGTCCATCGTCGGAGGGGAAAGGGAAAAGCCTCGAGTTAAAGTTGAGGCAGTTGATGAGTTGTTGGGGACTAGCAACAGCACTGAATCCAAGCAGAAGGTTCCCCTTTCATTTGGAGGCCCTGTGTTGTCTTCTCGAGCTCTACCTTTTACCCCCCACTAGGTGATCGGGTGCTAATCGGGAATCTTAAGTAGGATGAGGAAGAGCTTGAGATGGCATTCTTCTTAGCATTCTTCGAGCCTGCTTCGAGGGGCTCTCACAAACCTAATGTGTCATTTGAAGATACCACTGAGATACCCCGACTCCCCTCGAACGATGAGGTTTCTTCATTGGTGATCCTGGAGAAGCCTATGTTGCCAACTCCCCCTAGGAGCACAAAAGTCTTAAAGGGAGCAGCTAACCAGCATGGGTGTTGTGGAGACCTCAATTGCGCCGACCACTGATGGGGGCATGGGCCCTCTTCCTTAGTCCCCTTCTGCTTTCTCCTTGAACCAACCTCTGCCACTTTGAGGCTTAAGATGGGCCTTTTAGGAAGGAGGTTGTAGGGCCTTAAGAGCCAATTTGAGTGGTGACAAAGCCCGAGTTGAGGCTATTAGTCAGGAGGCGACAAGCTTAAAAAGTTCCTCTCCTCTATAAGTTTTCTCTATTCTTGGCCTTGATCTTTTCTTTTGATATTCCTCCCTTCACTAGCCTTCGTTAGATTGCTAGGGAGTTGATATGTTGGCTACCTGGATCATTGATGGGAGAGGCGAGCTAGAGAAGGAGGTATGATGGTTGCAATCTTTCTTCGTTCGAGTTTATTAGGAGGTCCTTTAGGCTCGAAGGGAGAGGGATGAGTTGGAGGCAACCTTCTGCAAGGAGGTGGCAGATCTCCGAGGTGACTTGATAATATCTTAGGAGGAGATAGCCCATTGCCATCTCGAAGCACAATTGCTAGAGGAGGAGCAGGACACTGGGCCGTCAGGAGGTAGCACTAGAGGAGAGGTCCGAGAAGTCTTGCCAATGCCTCGAGGTCAAGAGGGATAAGCTAATCAAATAACAGGAGTTAGACTAGAGGGCATATAACTTCTTGGAGAGGAAGTATTTGGACCTCAATGACTCTTGGACACACAAGCGAGACGAGGTTAAATCCTAGGGGCAGCAAATTAAAGCTCTAGAGTTTGAGTTGGACTCTGCTAAGGAAGAATTGGGTTCTTGGGCTATACAAATGGGTGTTCTAGAATCTGAGTTGATTTCTTCCAAGGAGATCCTAGTCTAACTCTCAATCCAAATGTTGGCAACCAAGGTGGTACGTAACAGGGCTGGAGGCTATGGGTATAGGGTGGGCTTGGAAAGGTTAAGGGACCATTTGACAGTGAATCCCCATACCGACCTTAATACTATTAACCTAATGATCCTCAAACTTGACGGCCAAGCCCTTTAGTTCCTTAACTCCGTGGGCAAAGACCTGATGCTCAATGTCTTCCTTGTTTTTATCCCCATACTGCATGTTTTGGTCTTTGATCAAACCACTAAATTTGACTTTTCCATGAAGTAAACCACCAATAAACAACACTATATGCTTCATATTCAAGTACTAAGATTGATCTAAGGATAAAAACAAGATCACATGGCAAAAATTACATAGAATCACAACACAACCCTTGAGCCTCTAGTTTGTGTTTCCACCAAACCTCAACATGCATAAAAATTCATTCCCTCAAGATCATAATCATAAATCTTTAAAATAACTTTCTAACACATATATCAAAGTCCTAAAAACAAGATATGTGAACAACAAGACCGTAGGAGCAGGTTTTCATAACAAAAAATCCAAACTTACTCAAAACATAAATTGTTTTTACATATCCAGTCTCCAACTTTCTCAGATCATGTAGAACTCATAGTACAAACTCTCAATATGCAACCAATTTTTAATATGTTAACTCTAAACCATAAAAATATCAGACCAAGATCTTGTAAAGAACATCATTAAAAAAATCAAAGAATCACACATTGTCCAGTTTATCACCCAATATGACCATTGCATGCTTAAACAGATTTTTCACTAATATACCAACAAAAACTAAACTTAAAGAGAAACAACTTATGTGAAGAGATTTTTGTGAGACTCTACTAAACAAAGCTTAGAAAAATTCAAGCAAGAAATACCAAAAAAGTTGTCTAAAGCCTTCTTCTTGCGTTCTCTCCAAGAAAATGTTTCAAAAGTGACAAAAGACTAAGTAAATAGCCGTGGACAACACTTATACTACTGGAGGGATTGAGAGTGGATATGGGGTTAACTTTTTGATGATTGGTTGTCAATCAAAACCATGCCCAAAACTAGGGGCCATGGCACACAATTTTGTGCCTTGTTGCTGCTATGTGATGAGGAGGTGGTGAGGTGGCTTTTTGCCTTCCCATCAACCACTATTTGGGACTGACATGATGGATAGTGAAAGTACACACTCATGGCAATGGAAAAACTTCTTCAAGACACCATGCATAGGTGGTGCAATTTGGTGGGCTTAAATGGGCCTAAATCGATTGGGTCTCATTTGGGGTTTCAATAGGATTTGTTTTGGTGTTTCGGTTTCTATCAAGTCCAAATTTAATTTTTCTTCGTCCAATAAAAAAAATATGGTATACAAGAATGGATAAGGGTGTAATGATATGAATTTGAATGGCTAATAACATGTGGAAGTAATTTAATCAAGGGATTAAATACTAAACTAAAACTGGCTTCATTTAGGATTTGAGAAACCATTTAGGGTACCAATTTCCACAAGGCATTTGTGGTTTCAATTGGATTCCAAGTATTTGAAGTTTCACTAAGGTTGAAACCCTCTTTGGTTTGGCACAGAAATAGATTGTTGGATGAAATAGTGTTTGGCTTAGATGGCATGATCACAAAAGTTTATCTTCCTTCATTTTCTTCACATTTCCATCTAAAGGTTCCTCTTTTTTTTTTTTTTTTTTTAAAGAAGAGTGAGCAATCACCTGTCCAATAGTGATGCCCGCCCAAATTTATTAATAAAACCCTCACTTATGGCGGAGGAAAACCGTGGTAACAAAAAAACACTACCAAACAAAACAAGAAAGAAACACTAACCGAAAAAAAAACAAGAAACTACAAAACTTAACAACAACGTATAGAAGGAATCCCTAATAAATCTAACCGAATCAAGCCTCGGAGAACCCGAGGCATGGAAGAAGTATCAGAATAATCTGAAGAAACACTAGCCGCGCCAACTTTAGCCAACCAGTCCGCTACTTTGTTACCTTCCCGTAGGACATGTTGGAATTTACAATTAATGGAATGGGCTAAAACGACAATTTCATCCCAATAATCCTCCAAATACCAAACCCCACAACAACCTCTATGCCACCACGAAATAATCACCATTGAGTCAACCTCTACAATTACATTAGAAAGATGGAGAGAAATGCACACCCGCAGGCCATATAAAAGAGCAAGGAGTTCTGCTTTATTATTAGAACCCATACCACTAGGAGAGGCAAAGGCTTTCACTAGCTGTCCAATAGCATTGCGAATGACACCACCCATACCACAAGAGCCCGGGTTCCCAAGACTACTTCCATCTGTGTTCAATTTAAACCATCCTGATGGAGGTTTATGCCACTGCACCACTTTACAAGTCCTTTCTTTTAAAGGAATTGGTCTAATGCATAAAGCCTCCAGGATCATCCATCAAAACGAGATAAAGTATGATACTTATCACCCATAATGTAACAGCCCGCTAAAATTATCAGTTTTGGATTATTTCCCGACAGCAATCACATCTCTCTTGTCTTTACCCTCATCTGGAATCACGCGTATAGTTTATCTTTTCCGTAAATCACGTATTTTGTTCTTCACCGACAGCTGTAAAATCATGAGTCTTCCAAGACCACGCCTAGCCTTTCTCAAGCCCAAACTACCACTTTATGTGGTGGACAGCCACCGTACGCCGCCACGTACGTTCCTCCGACGCATGTTCGTGACGAACAACGAGCGACGCACGGGTTATCCCGTCGATGGTATAACCTTCTATCTCTAGTTATTTTACGTTTAAAATAGTTGGTTGGTTTGTGGATTGTGTAGTTGTATTTGTGGAATTCGTTGCGTAGTTGTGAAGCGAAGTGTGGTTGTGAAGTGTTGCGTTTGATTGTGTATTTTGTGGACTGTGCTGTGAAGTATAGGCGTGAGATGGATGCCGTAGATGTGATACGGCGGGTTGTGTGAAGAGAATACGCGTGTAGCGTATTTTGTGTAATGCAGCGACGCGCCGCGCAACGTGCACTGTAGTGATGTGTGTCGTAGAAGGAAGGGAGTACGCATGTAGTGTACTCCGTGTTGTATGGCGATGCATCGTGTGATGTGCATCGTGTTGATGAGAGTTGTAGCGAAGGAAGTACGCGTAGCGCGTACTCCGTGTCGCGTAGCGATGCACCGTGAGACGTGTATCGCAGTGATGGGTATTGTAGTGTGGATGGAAGAGAGTTCACGTGAGTGTACTCTGTATTAAGTCGTGATACATCGGATGGCGTGTCACGAAGGGTTGAATGGCGTAGCAGAGAAGTGTGGAGCGTATGGTGTAATGTTGGGAAACTGTATGACAGTGTCCCGAAGCAGTGATGATATGGATTATAGTCCGGGATGACTGGTGTCATCTTGTGGTTGACTATGGCTAAGAGTATATGGATTGAGAAATGAGTTGTTTGTTTGGTTGTTATTGATAATTTTAATGAACTTGTTTTAGTGCAAAGGCTTTCTGAAGTCAATTTATCTCTTCCGAGTATAGTGAAACCTCAAGTTGGCCGTGGTGTTGCAAGTGCTTACAATATGGCAATTGAGTTCAGAAGTGAAAATCTTAAGGACTCGAGTGTTCCTCTTCCAGCTGTTGTGCAGTTCCTCGTGTCTCGCGCTCTATTCTCATAGAACGCGACGATCGAGGTAAGTTAGCCTCTAACTTACTATCAGTTTATTGTGTATGTGTGATGGGTAAGGGAACTACAATTTATGTATGTATGTTATCGTATATGCCATGTCATGCTATGTCATTACATGTTTATCTGTTACGTATGATTTAATCTCTCATGAATAATTATCTGTTAAATAATCTTTTCTGCCATACAATGATGTATGTTATAAGTATGCCATGTTAAGTATGCCATATGATACATGTATGCCATGAAATGTTTATGATTAAATCATATTATGCCATTTACAAGTATACGCCATGTTAGAAAAGTATATGATATTAAATAATATCACATGCATTAAGAAAGATAAGACATGTTATGTTATAATAATGCGTGGGGCCACAACAACTGTGGAGTACGTATTATATTTTATGTTACTTTATAATGCGTGGGGCCACAACAACTGTGGAGTACGTATTATATTTATGTTACTTATAATGCGTGGGGCCACAACAACTGTGGAGTACGTATTATATTTATGTTACTGTTATTTATAATGCGTGGGGCCACAACAACTGTGGAGTACGTATTATATTTATGTTATGTTACTTATAATGCGTGGGGCCACAACAACTGTGGAGTACGTATTATATTTATGTTACTGTTATTTATAATGCGTGGGGCCACAACAACTGTGGAGTACGTATTATATTTTTATGTTACTTATAATGCGTGGGGCCACAACAACTGTGGAGTACGTATTATATTTATGTTATGTTACTTATAATGCGTGGGGCCACAACAACTGTGGAGTACGTATTATATTTATGTTACTTATAATGCGTGGGGCCACAACAACTGTGGAGTACGTATTATATTTTATGTTACATGAAGTATGGGGCCACAACAACTGTGGAGCATACACTACATGAGACACAGCAATTGTGACATGTAGAATACGTGGGGCCACAACAACTGTGGAGTACGTATTATATTTTATGTTATGTGAATTCATGGGGCCACAACAACTGTGGAGCATGAAGTATGGGGCCACAACAACTGTGGAGCATACACTACATGAGACACAGCAATTGTGACATGTAGAATACGTGGGGCCACAACAACTGTGGAGTACGTATTAATGCACATTATTTATCAAGACAATTAAATAAGATTCCAAGTTTATGTTAAGTCAAGTTTCAGATCAAGTTCATGTTATATTATACTCACGTACATGTTATGTTCATGTTTATGTTATGTTCCAAGTTCATGTTCACATCATGTTATGTTCACTTTTATGATATGTTCAAGATCACGTTCATGTTATGTTATGTTCATGTCCATGTTATGTTTCACGTTCATGTTATGTTGTTTGTTCATGTTATGTTTTAAGCTTAAGTTTATGCCATGTTAAGTCAAGTTTCAGTTCATGTTTAAATTCTGGTTAAGTCATGCTATATGTCAAGTTATACTATGTTTATATGTGACTATAATTATGCATTTATGCTTTTACTGCCATGCATGCATTTTTAACCTGTGTGTGAGTTTTATGTTAACTTACTGAGATTTGTAATCAAATCTCACTGTGGTAGTCCCAACTACCATTCCCCCCGAATGGTAGATCTTGTTACAGGACCCAAAGGAGAATTGGAATCTGACCAACTGAATACGGTCGACTAGGCCACGGTGCGATGTTGATGATGGTATAGTATTTAACTTAGGTTAATACTTGTACTTTTGGAGTTGTATCTCAAGTATTCTTTTGATCACAACCATTTTAGACTAGTGTGGTGATCACGGCTTTTTAGTATGCCTTTATGTATGAATTATGTTTCAAGTATTTGGGATATATTTAGTTTGGTGCATAGTATTGCTAAAGAAAAAGATTATCCGCTGCGAATATTGCATAATGCTAGATGCATGTTAGAAACATTGCATCTTATATGTCATGAACGGGGGCAGGTAACCTTGTGTTGCATGTCCCGACGCTTCAAATGTCCGTTCAATCCCAAGCGGAATTTGGGGGCGTCACACATAAGACCAAGCGATCGAACCCAAAAAGATATTGACTTGATAACCGTATCATAGGATTCTAAAGAACCCTCCATTCGTGCTAGACATCTTTGCCTCCAAAGTCTCCAGGTAATAATGACAAGCATGAGGCCCACAATAACGCCCACCTGAGAAGATGACTTAGCACGCCGAAACCAAGAGGAAACATGCTGTTCCCAATTTCTACCCATTGGTAACCCAAATAGATTAGAGAATGTTAACCAAATTTTTCTTGGAAAATCGCCCTCAAAGAGAACATGATTTATGTCTTCATAGTGACCAACACAGCAACAATCACATTTGGAGACAATAGGAATACCAACTCGACGCAGCCTATCATCCACACTCAAAGCCCTGTGCCAAGCCTTCCAGAAAAGGATAGACATTTTCAAAGGAAGACTATTATGGCAAATCCAAGAATGCCATTCAAAAGAAGTGCCTCTAACTCTAATACACTGCCATGCAGACTGAACTGAAAACAACCCTTCCTCTGATTGGGTCCAGACAAGAACATCCTTACCCGAATTAGGACTAGATAAGGAGACAAGGATATCATCAACATTCTCTAATCCCACTAAATTTTCAAGCAAGTTCACATCCCATCCATTAGACAAACGGCATTCTTTGATTTTCATAAAAGGTTGACGCACAAGAGGCAATTCATTTATTAAAGGACCATTATCCCGCCATTTATCATACCAAAAATAAATATCTCCTTCTTTAACTCTCCATTTAGAACTATTCAAAACTAAAGGAATACAGCGAGCAGTCATTCTCCAGAATCTTGAACCTTTAGCATCATCTATTAATAACCAAGGTTTCGATCCAACATATTTAGCTTTGAAAAAATTGGCCCATAGAGAATTACCTCGTAGAAGATTCCAGGCAAACCTTATGTGCAAGGCTGTCTGAACCTCATGGAGAAGCCTCACCCCAATACCGCCTTCTGCCACAGGCATACCCATATGTTTCCAGGCTACCCATTTCTTCTTATCCTTCCCATTCAACTCGCCCCAAAAGAACGAACTCATCATTTGATGAATCTTATTTATTACAGCTTGAGGAATCTGCAAAACAGTAAAAAGATGGAGAGCCATGCTAGAAATAACATGACGTAATAAAATCAGTTTCCCTCCAGAAGAAAGAAGTCTCATTTTCCAGCCACTTAGTTTCTTCCTTATTTTATTCAACATATCTTCAAAATGTACTTGCTTAAGACGACCCAATATAATGGGCACTCCAAGATATTTGAGAGGAAAATGACCCTCTACAAAACCAGTGGTGCGAAGAAGACGTCTCTTCCGTGAATGGGAAATTTTATTGGAACAAAACATAGCAGACTTATGTTTATTGATGGCTTGTCCCGACCATCTTTCATATTGTCCCAGAATACTTAGAAGCTCCCGAACCGATCTTTGGCTCCCATTAGAGAAAATAACCACATCATCAGCATACATCAAATGAGAAATAATAGGCGTACCTCTACCCTGCTGAAATTGCCCAAATCTATGCTCAGCCACGCTACGATGAATCATCCGAGTGAGGATCTCTTGTTGAATAATAAACAGATAAGGAGATAAGGGATCACCTTGTCTTATGCCACGACCTCCTGGAAAGAAACCTTTAGTTGTCTCATTCATCATAACTGAATACCAGGGGCTAGATATGCAAAAATATATCAAGCCACAAAACTGAGGAGAAAAATCAAACCGCAACATGATCTTTATCAAGAAATTCCAATTCACACAATCATAAGCTTTTGCCATATCTACTTTTAACATAATATTGCCACCATGGTTCCTCTTATTAATAGACTGGACCATTTCCTGAGTGAGACTAATATTCTCAAAGATACTTCTACCTGGAATAAAGGCTCCTTGTTCCTTGTTCCATTGAGACCAGACGAGGCAGAAGACCAGTTAACCGGTTGACAATAATTTTGGACCAAAGTTTATAAAATACCGAACAAAGACTGATGGGACGGAACTTATCAAAACCTGTTGGAGAGTCCACTTTGGGGATTAGCACCAAAAAAGAAGCAGTAAAAAACTTCGGAAGGGGTTTTGAGTCAAAGAATTCCAACACTACTTTCCACAAATCATTTTTAACCACCTCCAAGCAACTTTTATAAAAACCAGACCCAAAACCATCAGGACCCGGAGCATTGTTAACCGGAATAGATAACAAGGCAGCATAAACTTCCTCCAATGAAGGAGCACAAAGCAAAGAGACATTATCCTCATCAGAAATAACTGGATCAATAAGACCATCAAAATTAGGGTGTTCAGAAGTCGGCTCACCTTGTAAAAAAGAAGAGAAATAATCAACTGCACCTTGATGGATTCTCTCTGGAGACTCAAACACTGCATCATTCGACCGCGTACTAAGAACCCGCTTACTTCTCTTTAAGGCAAGATAAGCATGAAAGAACCTGGTATTCTGGTCACCCTCCGTTGCCCATTTTATTTTTGCCATTTGTCTTAAACGGATTTCTTCTCGACGACGCCACATTGCCAAATCAGCATTGGCCATCTGTAACTCATTATCAAGATTAGCATCCCAACTTAATTGAGACTGAAGTTCAAGCTCCTCAATCTGATTTTCAAGGGTAGAAATCCATTCCAAAGTGTAACCAAACACCCGTCTATTCCAAGCCCGCAAAGCCACTTTAGTCTGTTTCAACTTGATAACCAACTTCTGAATAGCCGTTCCATCAACACGAACGGACCAAGCTTGCCGAACACAATCCAGAAAATTATGATGATCAACCCACATTTGTTGAAAACGAAAAGGGGAAAGACCATAAGAACAAGGGTCTTTCTTCAACTCTATCATCATAGGGGCATGATCCGAAGTAGAACGAGGCAAATAAGAACATATAGCATTAGAAAATACCGAGAGAAAAGAGGCATGCATCAGAGCACGATCCAACCTTGCCCAAGAGCGAGCAAGACCATATTGGCCATTACACCAGGAAAACATATTCCCCTTCGAGGTCATTTCAATCAACCCCCCTGTTGAATCCAATTATTAAAATCTTCCATAGCTTGAATAGGACGAGGTCTACCTCTTCGACGCTCGGAATCATTCTGAATAATATTGAAGTCACCCACAAAAATACAAGGTTCAGAATCCAGGTTCTGAAAACTCAGATCATCCCATAAACTACACCGTTCCACCATGTTACATTTAGCATAAATGATCGTAAGCAAAAAGATTTCAGCACCTTCGCCCACTTTGAGAGAGATAAATTGCCTTCCCATTCGAACCAATCTAGCCTCAATAATACTATCCCAGAAAATCCATATTTTACCACCCTCCGCCTCATTTGAAATAAAATAATCAAACCTCAAACCACGACCCAAACGCTTAGCAACATCAATATTTTGAAAAGGTTCCAACAAAGCAACAATTTTCGGCTTCCACTTACTAATCAACTTTTTTAGTCTTCCTTTTGAGGTCCCAACACCCCTAATGTTCCAAACTAATATTGGATCAATCATTGAGCTGGATTAGAGACTCGAGCAAGAACCCGAGAAGAACTTCGTATTTTAACAAAATTCTTTTTCTTATATTTTCTCCTGCCTTCTTTACTTTCAGATTCAGTCAAGTATTCTTTCTCTTGAGATAAAACTTTCGGATGCAGTTCTGGGTCCGGTTCAGAAGCTGTGTCTTCAAGAAATGCATTAGTCTCCTCTGTTCCACCGTCCGATGCACCCACAAGCACCTCCATCTCAGGAGCAACAACAAGATCAGCTAGCTCATTTTCTTGCGCAATCAAAACAGGCACAGCAGAAACAGAAATCCCATCCCCTGCAAGAGAGAAAGCATTTACAGGGTCAGAGAAAACAGGAAAAGAATCCACCTGAGAACCAGCCACGCATTCTCCACCACTCTTCACAACCCCAACACCATTCGGGAGCACCCCTAGAGCAGGAAGTTCCTCTGCTGTAGCATCAACTTCCACTATATTCTCTATCATAGAAATGCCCATCTGTTCTACACTTGGTTCCACCTCCAGCATAACAACCAGCTCCTCATTCCCCCCAGCTGCACCCATTGGATCGTCATTCAACCCAACTGCACCAGCTGGAGCTGCATTATTATCAAGAACAACTTTTGCATTTATCTCCACGACCTCCACTGCACCCACTACATTCGATTCCTTCTCAAGAACTGCAACCGGTTCCTCATGCCCCCCGATTGCACCCACTGCACCATGGTTTATAACAGACACCGCTCCAGAAGTTTCTTTCATCCCATGAACATCAACAGGATCCTCATGAGTCTTCATGCCTTTTGGCCCTATCACCACTACTCGTGCCTTGCTCCTTTGAGAGATTTGTTCAGCCCGACAGGTACGTAAATTGTGTCCCTGCATGCGGCATTTACAGCAGTAGGCAAGAAGTGTTTCATACACCACTTCTTGCTTCCTACTAGATGATAACCCTGGGGCTCCAATCCAGAAATGGCCAAGCGGTTCCTTAGCAGCATCGACCTCAACACAAAGTCTAGCCCTGTCGGTTCTAGTAGCACACTGCGTCGGATTATCCCGACGAATGAAAGTGCCAATCGGGGCCATTAGAATATTTAAGAACGATTCACAATAAAAATTAGGAGGATGACTTGGGAGAGAAATCCAAACCGGAACTTTCGAAGGCTCCTCATCCTCTGTGAAATCCGGAGTCCACCTAAACGCACGGTAAGGAATACCGTTTATCTCACAAACATCTCTAGATAGTGCCTTAGTGAAATCAGCATCATTTGCCATCCTAACAAACACATTCCTCGGCCGTCGCATGGAGGAGACAACGAGAGAGGATGAGAGACCCCATCGGTTATGGATAAACGAACGTACCGCATCAAAGGATGGTCTCTGTTTCAAGAACTTCAAGATAACCGAGTAATGGAAAGGCTCTGCAGAGTTGGAAATTTCCTCACGTGAAAACTAGAAATAAACTTCACCGTCCAGCAGCTTATGAGTTCTAAACGAAAGAGAGGTCTCCGGAATAGGCTGGGGGACAGCGGCCACCAGGTCAGCAAAGGAGGGCTGACCGATGCCACCATCAGCGGCGGCCATGCAGCCTACCGAAGGTCCAGACGTAGGCAGCAAACGAGAACCCTAATTCTCATGTAGAGAGAAAAAAGGGTAAAACTGGAAACTGGTTCTTCGAGCTCCAAAAATTACATGAACTTTCAAGGAGTTCTTCAATGGCAGTGCATCTCCTCTGTAAAAATAGTGTGTGGCATTCTTCAATTTGGAAAATATATGGGCGCTCCCGATCCCAGCATCTCAAGGTTCCTCTTAGTGTCAAGTTTCCTAAACGATTCACCAATTGTGGCTAAGATCTTGCCAAGTGTGTAAATGAAACTTCACTAGACTAATTTGGGCATTCTACATTGTGATCTGAAAACAGCTAGACTACATGAAAATAACTTTATACCATGAAATCCTAAATAATTCTACGAAACTAGGAGCATACTTCATTTTGCAAATTTAAACTCCTAAGTGTTTTGAACAAATCAAAATGCGTTTTTGAAAAACTATTGTCCAGAAAATGAAAATCATTTTATTGCACCGTAAAATCCTAAATATTCATTTAAGACTATTGACACTGACCATTTCTCATTTCATTTCTAACACCTAAGTGGACTAGAAACTGACTATGCTAAGAGATTCAAATAAATATAGGAAGAGAGTTTCTCCTGGCATAGTCTGGCTCCGGAGGGGGGATAGAGAGGAATTCTTTGAATCGGGTGAATGCTTCATTGCACTCTCCATTCCAATCTTGCATCTTGCACAACACTCGGAAAAATGGTAGGCACTTGTCTGTTGACCAAGAAACAAACTTGTTAAGCACTGCAATTCTTTCCATCAAATTTTATACCTCACTAGGTTGTTAGGGAGCTTCATGTTGATGATGGCCTCTATCTTCTCCATGTTAGCCTCGATTCCTCTTTTTGAAACCATAAAGCTAAGGAACTTGCTGACTCCACCCCAAAGATGTATTTCATGGGGCTAAGTTTCATATGGTAAAATTTAACGGGATTTCAAATGTTTCTTGCAAATTGGCTGTATGCTGCTCCGAATCCTTACTTTTTATGTGCAAGTCATCCACATAGACTTTCATGTTCCATTTGATTGGCTCTTTAAACATCTAATTTACTAGCCTTTGATAGGTTGCTCTAGCTTTCTTTTTTGCTAGAGGAAGCTTTTTAGTCATTGCTGCCTGGGATCGTGTCACAGCCAGCATAAGAAATGTATGTTGGTTTTACCTAGGGCTAAGAATTGGTCGGTCTGAACCAAATAAACCAACCAGACCAGCCATTTTTGGACCGAACCGAATTGGGTCCGGTCTGGTCCAGTCCAATTTTCAAGGGACTGAATGAGTTCTGTTCGATCCCGATCCAGGATTTTTCACCCCAGACCGGACCTTACTGGACCAAATGGAAATTAAAAAAAAAATTTATATATAGTATTTATATAATAGTTGTATATATTTAATTATATATGTTAAACCCAAGGTTTCAAGTTTCATGTAATTAAAAATTTACACATGGATTTTGATGATAACAAATGAATTCAAAGAATAAAGGAGTCTCAAGTTCAAGTTGTCCACACAATGGAATTAAGTACATCAAGGAACCAAGCATGAACAAGAAGGGAACAAGTTCACATTAAAGTCATAGAGTAATGTTGTAAATCTCTTAAAAAATCGAAATTAGGATTAAGGCTCAAAATTAATATTTTATCATAAAGTATTAAAATACATTTTCCACATGTGCATGAATATTTTAAAAATTAAATTTGAAAATTTTGAAAGATGATTGATTGTCATCTTTCACATGTGCATGACATGATTAAAGGTTTGAACTTTGAAAATATTAAGATGATTGATTGTCATCTTTCACATGTGCATGTTTTATTTGAATATTTTCAAAAGTGATGGATGCTTTTCTTGACTTATGCAAAAGATAGATGTCTTTGTTTGAAAAATTTGAAAAGTAAAGTGTTCTCCTTTTGTCATATGCAAAAAGTAAAAGATTATGTTTGAAATTTTTGAAAAGTAAAGTGTGCTCATTTTGTCACATGCAAAAAGTAAAAAGATTAGGTTTGAAATTTTTGAAAAGTGAATGATTATATGTCTTTGACATGTGAATCTTTTTAAATTTGAATATGAAGTCTCATATGCCTATAGATCATTTGAGAGCTTCACATTTACAACATCAAGAGCATACAATATTCATTCAAAGCTTTCATTCTCTCTTCTCTAAGCATTGAGTCTTAACCCTTGTTCATTTTGAGAGATATAGTTTGTACTGTATTGTTCTTATTTCACTCATTGAGGAGTGTTTTTTAATATTCTACCCACTATCAATTCTTGTATCAGTAAAAGGGTGTGTATAACCCTTGTGCGTGTAGAAAGTGTTCTACACAGGGAATAGTTGAATCACCACGTGTGAGGTGATTTCAAGTGTAGAGGGTGTTCCACACGGATCCTTTGTAGCGGTGTTGTTCAAAGGTGTAATAGGTTTCCATCTCCACCTGAAGGAGGTTGAATAGTGAGGATCCTCAAGGGGTAGCTTAAGGCGAGGACGTAGGCAGTGGGGCCGAACCTCGTTAACATACTGAGTTTGCTTCTCTTACCCTTACTCTTTATATTTATTGCTATTTTATATTTTGTTTATATTTTATATTGTATATTTGATTTATAATTGTTATTTTCTTAAATACAACTCAATTCACCCCCCCTCTTGTGTTAGTCATCTGGGCAACAATATAATTATATATGGTATAAAAAAATACTAATAGTCTAATATAGATTGTAGTTATACTTATACTAATAGAGTTATACTAAATCACTATAACTAATACTTCAACAATAGCTATAGTGACCTATACTTATATTCTACTATTAATACTAATATACTATTATATAATTTATATAGTTATACTAATCACTATAATTAATACTATGTATAACTATATAGTATATTTATCATTATAATTAATATAATTTAATTATCACTATACTTATATTTATTTAATATAATTATCACTATACTATAATTTATATAGTTATACTAATCACTATAGTTAATACTTATATAGTTATACTATAGCACTGATTCACCATAAGTTCATAACTAATATTACTAATATATAGTTATATTAATGGTCTAATACTATTATAATTTATATAGTTATACTAATCATAATAAGCTAATAACTAAATCACTAGAAATATAACTATATATATTTAGTATGAATGTATTATTATATTCTTTAATGTATAACTATAATATATAGTACTAGTATATATTAATATATTATAAGAGTTATAGTATAAATATAATATAGAAATTATAATATACTAAATCACTAAAACAGTATAACAAATACTAATATATAGAAAATATTTCGTATTTTTCAAGTTTTCTCTCAACTGCTTTTCTAGCCCTAGAAAGTGACTGAGAAGAAGTGTGTAGTCTTCTTTCTCCTTTGAGGAAGAAAGGGTCTTGTCTCTTTGCTTGGGATTGTGAGTAGAGTAGTATTTCGGCTGAGTAGCAAGTGAATGGAGGAAATGGAGGAAGTGTGGAGGCGACTGAAGTTGAATGATGAGGAAGATTGTTCGATAAAGATACAAAGGAAATCGATTGGTGCGATGCGAGGGAAGGGTGGTCACAGTTTGGTGGGGAAAATTGTCTCGGATCGAAGGATTGGGAAGGAAATAGCCAGAGCTATGATGGAAAAAGTGTGGAAGGTAGGTAAGTCACTAAAATTTCAAGAAATTGTTTTGTTATCACTTTTGTTTCTTGTAAAGATAAATTGAGAGTGATTGATGGTTGTCCATGGTTGTTCGACAATCACTTGTTTGTTTTAAAAGATTTTGATGGAGAGACTCAACCTTGTATGATTGATTTTGATCATGCATGTCTATGGATTCAGATGTCAAATCTACTGTTGAGTTATATGAATAAGATGATGGAGGAGGTAATAGAAAGATCAATAGGGGAGGTTATGGAGGTTGATGTGCAGGAGGATGGTTTAGCTTGGGATAGATGTCTAAGAGTGAAGGTGGAATGTGACTTGAGAAGACCTATAGCTTGAGGAATAACCATTGTAGTGGATGGGAGGAAGCGTTGGGTGCCTTTTTAGTATGAGAAGTTGCCTAGGATGTGTTTTAAATGTGGAAGGATAGTTCATGAGAAGGATGGTTGTAAGGAGAGTGCAGAAAATTCTGGCCAGTATGGTGTCTGGCTTCGAGCTATACCTCAAACAAGGAAGAATGTTGTTAAGAAAGAGGATCAGAAAGAGAAAGATAAGAGTGAGGAGAGGGGAGATCAAGGGGGTCAGAGTTTGAATAATGTGAAGGAAGATGGGGTATTCCATAAGGATGAGGTTAAGGAGGAGACTATTAAGATGGGAAGTGATGTGAGAAATGAGGATTCCAAATTGGATGAGGTTCAAGTTGGGGCTTCACAATCTCCAGTTCTGTTGCAAGAAGTGAATAAGGAGAGGTCAGTTGGTTACTATGTCTGGAAATGAGCAGTTGATTGAGAATATGTGTGCAAGTGATGGGGATGATAGTAAGAGGGTTTCAAGATGGAAGAGGAGGACTAGAGCTAGGCCTAAGTCAAGTAAGACCTCTAGTGAAATGGTGGTGGAAGGAAATAGATTCCAAGGCAATTCTGATTTGGTCTGTGTTGAAAACAGACTAGGGGTGGTGGTTCTGAGCAACACCACCTGGCATTATGAATATTATATGTTGGAACTATCGAGAGCTTAGGAACCCTCGGACAGTTCAGGATCTTAGCCTATTGGTTAAGGATAAGTGGCCCACTTTGGCTTTTGTTTGTGAAACAAAAACTAGATCTTATAAAATCTCAAGCTTACAAAGAAGATTAGGCATGGAAGGATGTCTTGTTGTGGATTCTGATGGGAGGAGAGGAGGTTTGGTCCTGCTATGGAGATATGAGAATGCTGTTGAGGTGATTAATTACTCAAGCTGGCATATAAGTGTGATGGTTAAAGGTGAGAAGAAAGGAAGGGATTGGCAATTTACAGGTTTTTATAGGCACCCGGAAACAAGAAAAAAAGGTCTTTCTTGGGAGTTATTAAGGCAAATTAAAGCCTGATATTGATACTGCTTGTTGTGTAGGGGGAGATTTCAACGAGATATTGTGGCAAAATGAGAAGGTGGGAGGCAAGAAAAGACTAGAGGGTCAACTCAATCTGTTTAGGACTGCATTGGAGGATTGTGGTCTGGATGATATTGGCTTTCGAGGCAATGCTTTTACTTGGTCTAATAAGCATGATGATCTTACCTTTACAAAGGAAAGATTGGATAGGTTTGTAACTAATGAGAAATGGAGATCTATCTTTAAGGAGGTGAAAGTAGAGGTGCTGACTAGAAGATGCTCAGATTACTAGCCTATTTTAATTTCTATTACTGAAGGAGAGCTTTGGAGGAAAAGATAGAATTATCCTTTTAGGTTTGAGGCCTGTTGGATGAAGCAGGATGGCTGTGAGCAAATTATTAAGCAGGGTTGGGAGAGAGGACTGTTAATGAAAGAACCTGTTCAGAGAGTCCAAACTGGATTGCAGTTTTGTAGTGATACTTTATCATCCTGCTTCAAAATAAAAGACAAGGGGAGAGTTCAAGAGATAGACCTGATTTCAAAGAAAATTAAGGTGTTGCAAAGGAATATGTCTCAGGAAAATGTGGTTGAGATGAAGCTGCTACAAGAGAAGGTTGGTTTGTTATTGTAACAAGAAGATATTAAATGGAGACAACGTGCTAAAAGGAATTGGTATACTTTGGGGGATAAGGACACTAGATTCTTTCATGAGTGTGCCAATCAGAGAAGGAAAAAAAATAAAATTGTACCAATCTTGGATGGTCAATCAGTTTTGAGGGAGGATGAGGAGGGTATTGCAGTGGCTTTTCGAGATCATTTTTCTGAGGTTTACTCTAGTGCCAAGCCATCAGTAGAAGTCATTAATGAATGCATTGTTGAGATAGAGGCGAGAGTGTTAGAAGCTATGAATGATTTTCTTGAGGAGACTTTTACAAGAGAAGAAGTGGAGATTGCACTGAAAATGATGGGGCCTATGAAAGCTACAAGGCCTGATGGCTTTGGGGCTTGTTTTTTCCAAGAATTTTGGCATGTGGTGGGAAATGAAGTGAGTGATGCTGTCTTAAAATTTTTAAATGGAGGCAGTTTACAAGGGTCTGTTAATTAGACTTTTATAACATTGGTACCCAAAGTTAAAGATCCAAAGAGTGTTAATGAATTTAGGCCTATTAGTCTTTGCAATGTATTTTATAAGATCATTGCAAAGACCCTTGCAAATAGGCTTAAAAACGTGATGGATGAGATCATTTCAAGATGCCAAAGTGCCTTCATTCCTGGGAGGTTGATCTCTAAAAATGTTATTGCGGCTTATGAAGTGTTACATTCTATGAAATGTAGACAGAAGGGTAGGGTGGGAAGCATGGCTGTGAAGCTTGACATCTCCTAAGCCTATGACAAGGTGGAATGAGGATTCCTAGAAGCAGTAATGAGAAAGCTTGGTTTTGGGGCTAGATGGACAGGATTGATCATTAATTGCATTTCTTCAGTGTCTTATGCTACCCTTGTGAATGGAAGGCCAGGTGAGTTCATTGTTCCTACTAGAGGATTAAGGCAAGGAGATCCATTGTCTTCTTACATTTATCTCCTCTGTGCTGAGGGATTAAGTTCAATGCTTGAAAAGGAAAAACTGAAAGGTGAACTTAAAGGGGTGGCAGTGGCTTGAGGAGGGGTTTAGTTGACTCATTTGCTATTTGCAGATTATTGTTTAATTTTTGGGAAGGCTACATGGATGGAATGGAGGAAAATCAATGAGATTTTGGAGGTATATGAAAAGGCATCTGGCCAAAGTCTTAATAAGCACAAGACAACTATATTATTCAGTCCTGTAGTTGGTTTGGATGTGAGGAATGCAATTGTTAAGGACTGTGGGGCTCGTGTGCAGGACAACTGTGAAAAATATTTAGGCCTGCCAATTATGGTTGGTAGTCTAAATATCAATCTTTTAGCGTTCTTAAAGATCGTGTGTGGAAAAGCTAAGTAATTGGAAGAATCAATTCATCTCTCCATCGGGGAAAGAAGTGCTACTTAAGGCAGTTATTCAAGCTGTTCCTACCTATTATATGGGTGTATTCAGGTTGCCCAAAAAATAATGTGAGGAGATAACATCTCAAATTGCTAAATTCTGGTGGGGTTTTAAACAAAGGGAAAACAAAATACAATGGAAGAGTTGGGCCAAGATGGGATTGTCAAATTGTGATGGAGGTTTGGGCTTTAGATAGTTAGAAGCTTTTAATCAAGCACTCCTTGCAAAGCAATGTTGGAGGGTGATGATGAATCCTCTTTCTATGGTTGCTACAGTTTAAAAAGATAAATACTTCAGACATTCTGATATATTGCACGCCTTTTTAGGGTTTAAACCCTCTGTGATATGGAGAAGTTTGTGGAGTTCTCTTAATTTGTTGAAGGAGGGGCTGGTTTGGAGGGTTGGTGATGGGAAGAGTATAAGGATTAGGGAAGATAGGTGGATACCTATGGCTGTTACTTACAGAATTCAATCACCAATCAATGTTTTGCATGCTGAAGCAAAGGTGGAGGAGTTGATAAGAGTTGATAGTAGGGGATGTGATGTTGAACTAGTGAAGCAAGTGTTTAATGAGTATGAGGCTTCAATAATCTATAAATTACCTGCCAGTCTTTTTGGGCTTCCTGATAAATAGATATGGGCATTTTCAAAGAATGGTATGTATAGTGTTAAAAGTGCATATCATTTTGAAGTTAATAGGAAAAGAAGGGAGAAATTGGAAGTTTCAAGCAGGTCAAGTGAGGTTTGGAAGGGGTTGTAGAATGAATATCCTAGGGGTAGTTAAAATCTTTGTTTGGAAGGCTATAAATAATTGTCTACCAACTAAGATGAATTTAATGAGAAGAGCTGTCCTAAAAGAAGCTTCTTGTCCAGTCTGTAAGAACATGGATGAGTTTGTTTGTCAAGCTTTGTGGAGTTGTAATGGGGCAAGTGATGTTTAGGCTTGTGAGAGGAGTCCAGTGCAAAAATGGCAAAGTATTGAAAAGGATTTTTTTGAACTTTGGTCTGACTGGTATTCAAAGCTATCCCAAGATCAAATGGAGGTAATGGTTGTGGTGCTGAGAGGAGTTTGGTTAAGAAGAAATGGGTTGGTGTTTGAAAACAAGTTTGAAGGACCTAATGAAGTTTTTAACAAAGCTGTTGAATGTTTGTCAAAGTATCAGTTGGCACAAGTTCAGAAAGGCAAAGATCAAAAAAATCGTGGAACACTTGGTAGCTACTTTTCTCATTGGAAATTACCTGTTGGGGATATGGTGAATGTTAACTGGGATGCAGCTTTGAAGTCTAATGAAAACAGAGATGGGATTGGGAAAGTGATCAGAGACAGTTGTGGAGAGGTGCTAGTATCTCTATGCTATCCGAAAGAATATGTTTCTAATCCTGTTATAACTGAAGTCTTTGCTCTATGGAGGGCTATGAAGTTATGTGATGAGCTCAATTTCTAGAATGTACAACTGGAGGGTGATGCCTTAACTGTTGTAAACGCTGTTAATAGTTCAGAAATGAATTGGGAATGGCATGGTCAACTGATTGAGGATTTAAAAGATGTATTGAACAATAGAAGGAAACTAGACAGTGTCATATGTGAAGAGATCTTGTAATAGTGTTTCACGTAGTCTTGCAAAGATGGCTTTAAATGTAAGTGAAGAGTTAGTTTGTATGGAAGATCATCCTCAGGAGGTACTGAAAAGTGTTTGTTATATTTGATAAGCTGTGTAATTCGATTAACACATGAATACAACATACAGGTTTCTTTTCAAAAAAAAAAAAAAATTACTCATATATAGCTATACTAATAGTCTACTATTAATACTATTATATAGTTATACTAATCACTATAATTAATACTAATATATAGTTATACAGTATACTTATACAGTTGTACTAATACTATTAGTCTATTTTATAGTCTAAGACTCTCAATTCTAATATAGGTTATATAGCTATAACCAATACTAATATTTATATTAATACTAATAATGTAGAATATAGTTATACTAACTAACTGATTCAACATAACTAATATTACTAATATAATATAGCTATACTGAATTATTAATAGTCTAATACTAATACAATTATATAGTTATACTAATCATAAATTCATAATTGGAGGGTGATGCCTTAACTGTTGTAAACACTGTTAATAGTTCAGAAGTGAATTGGGAATGGCATGGTCAACTGATTGAGGATTTAAAAGATGTATTGAACAATAGAAGGAACTAGACAGTGTCATATTAAATATATAACAATATAATTACATAAGAATAAAACAAAATGCTCTTGGATAAAATAAAATTAAAAAAAAAAAAGAAGAAGTCATAGGGTAGACCGAACGGACTGACCCGACCGAACAGTCTTGAATGAGACTGGACCGGACCGGTCCAGGGTGGGAAAACTCTGGACCAAATAGGTCTGGTCTGCTCCGCAAAACCTCCCGAGACCATACCGAAGTCCCCCCTAGTTTTTACCAAAAGCGAATCACACAGACAACGCAACTGTTAAGAATGTGTTTCACACCCTATTTGCATTCCACTTAAGATAAGGAAGTTTGATGGCCCAGAGTGCCAGAAAAATCCTCTGGTAGCTAAGTTAGTTTTTTTGTTTCGACAAGGGAGAAAGTGAGAGGATGATATAACTTAACTTCTAAATTGTACTTTTACCGAGGCTTTTATAACCCCTTTTTCAATGGGGTCACAGTCTTTCTGTAATTGGGATATTTGTCCCTATTTTGAATCGCATGTTGTCGCATTAAATGTGGTACCCTCTGTTAGAGACAAGATGTTCCGTTGGAATCTCCTGTCAACAGTCCACGTTGGAGCACGTAATGCAGAGTAGTTCCCCGCAAGCCATCTAGGTAGTGGAGTGCCCGTGCAGATATTGTTCACTTTATTCATGTTGGTTTGGGTCCTCTGCTTCTTTACTGGTCGTTGGCCCCAACATCTAGACTGTGAGCTTTAGCTGAGAAGGGCTGTGCGTAGTTAGACGAGGGACGAATATGTCCCTCCATCATTAATTAATTAATATAACTTAGGTTAGTAGAATCCCAATAGAAGTATGGAGTGTGTGGGACAGCACATTGAATAAATTCTTACATAAGAAACAAAATATATGGTTTGCAAGCAGGTTTGTGATTTAGGTGCTCTGTCATTCGATACGTTGTGTGATTGGTTGATTCGTTCGAAGCTAACTAGGTCCCGGTCCGAGCTCTTATTAGGCCTTATGGTGCCTAGTAGTGAAACCATGTTCATTGGAAAAGTGAAACCAACTATACGTACATTCACATGCATGGCTTGCTGAAAAGTGAAAACTACCGTGGCAATTATGTAGGATGTGTTCGGAGACATCATTCATTGCTAGTAGTAAAACCATTTATTATTTCCCCCTTTTTCCAAGGCATGCACATGAACACATGATGATGATTCTTTTATTTGAGCTAGCAAGGGGGCTAATAGAATGAGGCGTGGGGCGATAGATTATTATAGAGAACTAACGTAAGATTTTTGAATATGCATTGAATGATTTGGATGGATTATACAATAGCAATAAATAATGTACGCATGGGTGTATATATATATATATATCTATATATATATGTGTGTGTGTGTAGAAGTGTGTAGAAATTGATGAGATTGTGCTACTTATATATACTTGCTCAACGTGTAAAAAATATTATTGTAGCACAATAATTAGCTCTATTTAATGCGTATGAGAGATCATTGGTAAACACTTTAATTATGGTTGTCTTTCGCCTTCATAAGAAACCGAAACCTATACTACACAGAGAAATGCTTTAATTAGTCATATAAAAATTTTATAAAAGTAAATTTATAAATTGACGTGATTTGATATGATACGTCAGATTGTAAAGTTATTTTTATTATAAAATAAATCTAACAGATCACATGTAAAGATTTAATTTGTAGATATGAAAATAGTTCAAGGTATATATTATTATTTCAATTAATTTTGTCCCATATATATTTTATTAATTAATCAATAATCTCAAACGCTAACATATAAATCTAAAAATGGGACCCACATGTGGTATAGGTAAAGCACGAGAATGGCTCCCGAGAAAAGCAATTGCTCTTTTTTATTTTCTTTTATTCCTTTTTATATCTGTAAATATGTTTTTTAAAAGAATTCACAACATCATTAAAAAAAATACTTTATTAATCACTAAATAGAAAAATAAATAATAAATAAATAATTTATTGAGATCAATCCTCAGTGGGAGTATCATTTTTTATAGGTAAAAGTAGCCGCAGATTTTATTGCAGAAATGATTAATCCAACCAAAATGGAGGAGGCTAATGAAACTTAAGTTAGTGAGTAATTAGTGGCGGGGAGAGAATGATTCCCTGTAAATCAAGCCGATTGTGAAATAGTATTAACATTTTTTATAAAATATAAGTTATTTTATAAAAAAATGCCTCTTATCTAAAATATAGTTGCATTAAAGGTGATAAAAGAGAATATGTGTCTATTATTTTATTTCAGGAAAAAATTGAATGTAACTCAAACTTTATGCTAACCATTGAGAGGCTGATGTCATTGAATGGTGTAAATAGCCTCTTTATACCAAGTCCAATCCAAATATGTATCTAGTTAAATTAGTAACAAAAAAAGGAGAGGACCTTCATGAGAAATTATGATAAAGAGGGCGAATTTGTCTCCATGAGCCCTATGTCACAAGTTCAGTTTTCCATCGGATCAAATTGTGATTTAAGTAGGAGGTCATGGCGGTAGATTATTATGCTAGCCTCTCCAAAAATTTAGGGTTCGTTTGGTTGTTAAACCCATCTAAGTGCAATTAAATTTTAGACTTCATTCAACATCTAAACGCACTTGAGTCTTATTAAGTGTATTTCATCTTGAGACTTTGTGAGACACTGGAACCCACAAATGACAAAAGTTAAAACCGGATTCTTTCCTTTCAAAAAGTAAAAACTACAGAAAGGCAAAAACATCTACTTCAATTTCTTTTATCTATAGCAGAGTCAGAGCAAGCAACTGAGCCCGCTCAAGCGAGAGACAAATGTCTCGAGTGCTTGGCGACTCAGAATTTTTTTTTCCTTTGCATTGTATGCATTTTTTTACTGCTAATTAAATAATCTATAAAAAAAATAATAGAATAAAATGTGGGCATGATACTATTGTAATTTTATTGATAATTATTTTATTTTATTTTTATAAATTTGGAGTAAGAAAATTTTGTTTTTATGGCACAAGGAATATTTTGTTTTTATTTTGTTGTAATTTCTTAACATGCAACAAGGAAATTTATGTTTGATTTTTGTTATTTATTAATAAAGGAATTAATGAATTAATTATTCAATCATTATAACAACTTTCCAATCATTAGTGGGTTCTATATCTTTTTCAACTTCTCATAAATAGTACAAAATCGGGAAGTCTTATAATAAATAATCACCAGTTTGTGAAACTTATTATTTAGTATGAGGAATCGGACATATAAGACTAAAAAAAGAGTTTCAAGTTGTCCACATACTAGAGCTGGACACATTAACAAATGAAACATGGGTAAAAAGTAGAACAAACTTACAAATAAAATTGTTAGAGTAATTTTATATGGGCCTGATTGAGGTTGCGTAAGGAGTCTTTTATTCGAATTCCCTAATTTGTTTACAATGTACGAATTGCTGACATGTTATTTTTTTTTTCCATTCTGAAAGCAAAAGTGAATTCTTTTTTTTTTATTCAAATTCACACTCCCCCACATCTTCAACCCCCCCCCCCCCCCCCCCCCAAATTTTTTCCCATACGCCCCTCCCCCCATGCCAATGGATCTCGCCTTTTGGCCCAGGTTTGGAGTATGAAAAAGACGAGATTTTCAAAGATATGTGTTGTTTATTCTCAACTTCCAATAAAAAAATTTATCGGGATCAATCCTCGATGGGAGTATCATTTCTGATAGATAAAAGTAGCCACATATTTTATTGTAGAAACGATTGATCCAACCATAAAGGAGGGGGCTAGCGAAACTTAAGTTAGTGAGTGATTAGTGGCGGGGAGAGAATGAGTCCTTGGAAATCAAGACGAATGTGAAATATAATTAACATTTTTATAAATTATAAGTTATTTTATAAAAATGTCTCTTATCTAAAATATAGTTTCATTAAAGGTGATAAAAAAGATTATGTGTCCATTATTTTCTTTTAAGAAAAAATTGAATATAACTCAAACTTTATGCTAAATATTGATAGGCTAATGTCATTGGACGGTGTAAATAGCCTCTTTACACCAAGTCCGGTCCAAATATGTATCTAGTTAAATTAGTAACAAAAAAAAAAGGGAGGACCTTAATGAGAAATTTTGATAAAGAGAGAGAATTTGTCTGCATGAGCTCTATGCCACAAATTCAGTTCTCCATAGGATCAAACTATGATTTAAGTAGGAGGTCATGGCGATAGATTATTGTGCTAGCCTCTCTAAAGATTTAGGGCTCATTTGGTGGTTAGACTCATCTGAGTGCAATTCAATTTTGGAGTTCATTTAATATCCAAACACACTTGAGTCTTTATTAAGTGTATTTAATCTTGAGACTTTGTGAGACACTGGGACCCACAAATGACAAAAGTTAAAACCGAAGGTCCATACCTGACTTTCCCTCTCTTTCCCTTTCCATTCAAAAAGTAAAAAGTACAAAAAGATAAAAACATCTACTTCAATTTCTTTTATCTATAACAGACCCAGAGATAGCGACCGAGCTTACTCGAGAGAGAGAGACAAATGTCTCGAGGGCTAGGTGACTCAAAATGTTTTTTTCCTTCACGTTATATGCATTTTTTTACCACTAATTAAATAATATATAAAAGAATAATAGAATAAAATGTGGGCACACTATTGTAATTTTTTTGAAAATTATTTTATTTTATTTTTATAAATCTGGAGTAAGAAAACTTTGCTTTTATAGAGTAGGGAATATATATATTTTTATTTTGTTGTAATTTGTTTACATGCAGCGAGGAAATTTATGTTTGACTTTTGTTATTTATTAATAAGGGAATTAATAAATTAATTATTCAATTATTATAACAACTTTCCAATCATTATTGGGTCCCATATTTTTTTCAACTTTCCATAAATAGTATAGAATTGGGAAGTCCTGAAATAAATAATCGCCAGTATGTGAAACTTATTATTCAGTATAAGGAATCGGACATAATCAAACACACGACACCAAAAAAAGAGTCTCAAGTTGTCCACATAATGGAGCTGAACACATTAACAAATCAAACATGAGTAAAAAAGGGAACAAACTTACAAATAAGACTCTTAAAGTAATTTTATACGGGCCTAATTAAGGTTGCATTATGAGTCTTTTATTCGAATTCCTTACTTTGTCTACACTGTATGAATTACTAACATGTTATTTTTTTTCCATTCTAAAAGCAAAAAGTGAATTCTTTCTTTTTATTCAAATTCTCACTCCCCAGTGTCTTCAACACCCCCCCAATTCCCCCAAATTTTTTCCCATATGACCCCCCCCGGCCCCACCCCAACGAATCTCGCCTTTTCTCCCAAGTTTGGACTATGAAAGAGACAAGAGATTTTTAAATATATGTGTTGTTTATTCTCAACTTCCAGTAAAAAATTTATCAGGATCAATTTTCGGTGGGAGTATCCTTTCTTATAGGTAAAAGTAGCCGCAGATTGTATTACAGAAACAATTGATCCAACCATAATGGAGGAGGCTAACTTCAGTTGATGATTGATTAGTGGCGGGGAGAGAATGAGTCCTTGGAAATCAAGACCAATGTGAAATATGATTAACATTTTTATAAATTATAGGCTATTTTATAAAAATGTCTCTTATCTAAAATATAGTAGCATTAAAGGTGGTAAAAAAGATTATGTGTTGATTATTTTCTTTTAAGAAAAACTTGAATGTAACTCAAACGTTATGCTAAACCTTGAGAGGCTGACGTCATTGGACGATGTAAATAGCCTCTTTACACCAAGTCCGGTCCAAATATATATCTAGTTAAATTAGTAACAAAACAAGGGGAGGACCTTCATGAGAAATTCTAATAAAGAGGACGAATTTGTCTGCATGGGCCCTATGTCACAAGTTCAGTTTTCCGTCAGATCAAACTGTGATTTAAGTAGGAGGTCATGGCGGTAAATTATTGTGCTAGCCTCTTTGAAGATTTAGGGCTTGTTTGGTTATTAAACTCATCTGAGTGCAATTCAAATTTGGACTACATTCTAAATCCAAATACACTTGTGTCTTTATTAAGTGTATTTCATCTTAAGACTTTGTGAGATACTGGAACCCACAAATAACAAAAGTTAAAACCGGAGGTCCATACCTTACTTTCCCTTTTGTTTTCTTTTCTTTCAAAAAGCAAAAAGTAGAAAAAACCATAAACATATACTTCAATTTCTTTTATCCATAGAAGACCCAGAGCTAGCGACTGAGCTCGCTCGAGCGAGAGACAAATGTCTCGATTGCTCGGCGACTCAAAATTTCTTTTTCTTTCGCATTATATTCATTTTTTTACCATTAATTAAATAATATATTAAAAAATAATGGAATAAAATGTGGGCACGATACTGTTGTAATTTTATTGATAATTATTTTCTTTTTATAGCGCTGGGAATATTTTGTTTCTATTTTGTTGTAATTGTTTTACATGCAGCATAAAAATTTATGTTTGATTTATGCTATTTATTTATAAAGGATTTAACAAATTAATTATTCAATCATTATAACAATTTTCCAATCATTGGTGGGTCCTATATCTTTTTCAACTTCCCATAAATAGTACAGAATCGGGAAGTCTTTGAATAAATAATAGCCAGTTTGTGAAACTCATTATTCAGTACGAGGAATGGGACATACGAGACCCAAAATGGAGTCTTAAGTTGTCTACATAACGGAGCTAAACATATTAACGAATCAAATATGAGTAAAAAAGGGAAGAAACTCATGATTAAAATCTTAGAGTACTTTTATACAGGCCTGTTTGAGGTTCCGTTAGGAGTTTTTTATTTGAATTCCCTACTTTGTCTACACTGTACGAATTGCTGATATGTTATTTTTTTTTCCTTTTTGAAAGCTAAAGCAAATTCCTTCTTTTTATTCAAATTCACACTCCTCCTCATCTTCAATCCCCCCTCCCCACCTCACCAAATCTCGCCATTTCGCCCAGGTTTGGACTATGAAAGAGACGAGATTTTCAAAAATATATGTTGTTTATTTTTAGCTTCCAATAAAAAATTTATGGGAATCAACCCTCGGTGAGAGTATCATTTTTAATAGGTAAAAGTAGCTACAGATTTTATTGTAGAAACGATTGATCCAACAATAATGGAAGAGGCTAATGAAACTTAAATTAGTGAGTGATTAGTAGCGGGGAGAAAATGAGTCCCAAATCAAGACGAATGTGAAATAGAATTAACATTTTTATAAATTATAACTTTTTTTTATAAAAATGTTTCTTATCTAAAATATAGTTGCATTAAGGTGGTGAAAAAGATTATGTGTCCAGTATTTTCTTTTAAGAAAAAATTAAATGTAGCTCGAACTTTACACTAAACATTGAGAGGCTGACGTCATTAGACAGTGTAAATAGCCTCTTTGCACCAAGTCCGATCCAAATATGTATTTCGTTAAATTAGTAACAAAAAAAGGGAGGACCTTCATGAGAATTCTGATAAAGAGGGAGAACTTGTCTGCATGAGCCCTATCTCACAAGTTCAATTCTCCGTCGGATCAAACTGTGATTTAAGTAGGAGGTCATGGCGGTAGATTATTGTTCTAGCCTCTCCAAAGATTTAGGGCTCGTTTGGTTGTTAGACCCATCTGAGTGCAATTCAATTTTGGACTTTATTCAACATCCAAACACACTTGAGTATTTATTAAGTGTATTTCATCTTGAGACTTTGTGAGACACTGGGACCCACAATTGACAAAAGTTAAAACCGGAGGTTCATGCCTGAATTTCCCTATCTTTTTCTTTCCTTTCAAAAAGTAAAAAGTACAAAAAGATAAAAACATCTATTTCAATTTCTTTTATTGATAGCAGACCCAGAGCTAGCGACTGAGCCTGCTCAGGAGAGAGACAAATGTCTCGAGGGCTGGATGATTCAAAATGTGTTTTTCCTTCACATTATATGCATTTTTTTACTGCTAATTAAATAATATATAAAAAATAATAGAATAAAATGTGGGCATGATACTATTGCAATTTTTTTGAAATTTATTTTATTTTATTTTTATAAATTTGGAGTAAGAAAATTTTGCTTTTATAGCGGAGGGAATATTTTGTAATTTTTTTTGTTCTAATTTTTTTACATGCAAGGAAGAAATTTATGTTTGATTTATGTTATTAATTAATAAAGAATTTAATAAATTAATTATTTAATCGTTATAACAACTTTCCAATCATTGGTAGGATCTATCTCTTTTTCAACTTCCCATAAATAGTATAGAATCGGGAAGTCTGTAAGAAATAATGGCCAGTTTGTGAAACTCATTATTCGGTATGAGGAATCGGACATACGAGACCCAAAAAGGAGTCTCAAGTTGTCCACATAATGAACTTAAACACATTAACGAATCAAACATGAGTAAGAAATGGAACAAACTTACGAATAAAACTCTTAGAGTAATTTTATACAGGCCTGTTTGAGGTTGCGTTAAGAGTCTTTTATTCGAATTCTCCACTTTGTCTAAATTGTATGAATTGCTAACATGTTATTTTTTTTCTTTCTGAAAGTTAAAGCGAATTCTTTCTTTTTATTCAAATTCCCACTCTGCCACATCTTCAACCACCCCTCTCCCCCCCCCCTCCCCCCAATTTTTTCCCATACGCTCCTCCCCCCGACCCCAACGGATTTCGCCTTTTCGCCCAGGTTTGAACTATGAAAAAGTTAAGAAATTTTCAAAGGTATCTGTTGTTTGTTTTTAACTTTCCATAAAAAATTTATCGGAATCAATCCTCAGTGGGATTATCATTTCTGATAGGTAAAAGTAGCTGTAGATTTTATTGCAGAAACGATTGATCCAACCATATTGGAGGAGACTAATGAAACTTAAGTTAGTGAGTGATTAGTGGAGGGGAGAGAATGAGTTCTTGGAAATCAAGATGAATGTGGAGAAGAATTAACATTTTTATAAATTATAAGTTTTTTTTAATAAAAATATCTCTTATCTAAAATATAGTTGTGTTAAAGGTGGTAAAAAAGATTATGTGTCCATTATTTTCTTTTAAGAAAAAATTGAATATAACTCGAACTTTATGCTAAACATTGAGAGACTGATGTCATTTGACAGTGTAAATAGCCTCTTTACACCAAGTCCGGTCCAAATATGTATTTAGTTCAATTAATAACAAAAAAAGGGGAGGACTATCGTGAGAAATTTTGATAAAGAGGGCGAATTTGTCTGCATGAACCCCATGTCACAAGTTCAATTCTCCATCGGATCAAACTGTGATTTAGGTAAGAGATCATGACAGTAGATTATTGTGCTAGCATCTCCAAAGATTTAGGGCTCGTTTGGTTGTTAGACCCATCTGATTGCAATTCAATTTTAGACTTCATTCAACATCCAAACACACTTGAGTCTTTATTAAATGTATTTCATCTTGAAATTTTCTGAGACACTGGGTGCCACAAATGACAAAAGTTAAAACCGGAGCTCCACACCTAACTTTCTCTCTCTTTTTCTGTCCTTTCAAAAAGTAAAAATACAAAAAGATAAAAGCATCTACTTTAATTTCTTTTATCCATAGCAGACCCAGAGCTAGCGACAAAGCCCGCTCGAGCGAGAGACAAATGTCTTGAGTGTTGAGTGACTCAAGTTTTTTTTTTCCGTCACATTATATGCATTTTTTTATCGCTAATTAAATAATATACAAAAATAATAGAATAAAATGTGGGCACGATATTGTTGTAATTTTATTGATAATTATTTTATTTTATTTTTATAAATTTGGAGTAAGAAAATTTTGTTTTTATAGCACTAGGAATATTTTGTTTTTATTTTGTTGTAATTGTTTTACATAAAGCGATGAAATTTATGTTTGATTTACGTTATTTATAAATAATGGATTTGATAAATTAATTATTCAATCATTATAACAACTTTTCAATCATTGGCGGGTCCCATCTCTTTTCAACTTTCCATAAATAGTACAGAATCGAGAAATCATGGAATAAATAATCGCCAGTTTGTGAAACTCATTATTCAGTATGAGGATTAGGACATACGGGACCCAATAAGAAGTCTCAAGTTGTCCATATAATGGAGCTTAACACATTAACGAATCATATATGAGTAAGAAACGGAGCAAACTTACGAATAAAACACTCAGAGTAATTTTATGCAAGCCTGTTTGAGGTTGCATTAGGAGTCTTTGATTCGAATTCGCCCCTTTGTCTATATCGTTTGAATTGCTGACATGTTATTTTTTTCCCTTTTTGAAAGCTAAAGTGAATTCTTTCTTTTTATTCAAATTCTCACTCCTCCGCATCTTTAAACCCCCCCTCGCCCCTTAATTTTTTCCCCACGCCCCTCCTGCTCACCCCATCGAATCTCGTCTTTTGGCCCAGATTTGGACTATGAATGAGACGCGATTTTTAAAAGTATGTGTCATTTATTTTTAACATCCCATAAAAAAATTTATTGGGATCAATCTTCAGTGGGAGTATCATTTTTGATAGGTAAAAGTAGCCGCATATTTTACTGCATAAACAATTGATTCAACCATAATAGAGGAGGCTAATGAAACTTAAGTTAGTAAGTGATTAGTGGCGGGGAGAGAATGAGTCCTCGGAAATCAAGACGAATGTGAAATATAATTAACATTTTTATAAATTATAAGTTATTTTATAAAAATGTCTCTTATCTAAAATATAGTTTCATTAAAGGTGATAAAAAAGATTATGTGTCCATTATTTTCTTTTAAGAAAAAATTGAATATAACTCAAACTTTATGCTAAATATTGATAGGCTAATGTCATTGGACGGTGTAAATAGCCTCTTTACACCAAGTCCGGTCCAAATATGTATCTAGTTAAATTAGTAACAAAAAAAAAAGGGAGGACCTTAATGAGAAATTTTGATAAAGAGAGAGAATTTGTCTGCATGAGCTCTATGCCACAAATTCAGTTCTCCATAGGATCAAACTATGATTTAAGTAGGAGGTCATGGCGATAGATTATTGTGCTAGCCTCTCTAAAGATTTAGGGCTCATTTGGTGGTTAGACTCATCTGAGTGCAATTCAATTTTGGAGTTCATTTAATATCCAAACACACTTGAGTCTTTATTAAGTGTATTTAATCTTGAGACTTTGTGAGACACTGGGACCCACAAATGACAAAAGTTAAAACCGAAGGTCCATACCTGACTTTCCCTCTCTTTCCCTTTCCATTCAAAAAGTAAAAAGTACAAAAAGATAAAAACATCTACTTCAATTTCTTTTATCTATAACAGACCCAGAGATAGCGACCGAGCTTACTCGAGAGAGAGAGACAAATGTCTCGAGGGCTAGGTGACTCAAAATGTTTTTTTCCTTCACGTTATATGCATTTTTTTACCACTAATTAAATAATATATAAAAGAATAATAGAATAAAATGTGGGCACACTATTGTAATTTTTTTGAAAATTATTTTATTTTATTTTTATAAATCTGGAGTAAGAAAACTTTGCTTTTATAGAGTAGGGAATATATATATTTTTATTTTGTTGTAATTTGTTTACATGCAGCGAGGAAATTTATGTTTGACTTTTGTTATTTATTAATAAGGGAATTAATAAATTAATTATTCAATTATTATAACAACTTTCCAATCATTATTGGGTCCCATATTTTTTTCAACTTTCCATAAATAGTATAGAATTGGGAAGTCCTGAAATAAATAATCGCCAGTATGTGAAACTTATTATTCAGTATAAGGAATCGGACATAATCAAACACACGACACCAAAAAAAGAGTCTCAAGTTGTCCACATAATGGAGCTGAACACATTAACAAATCAAACATGAGTAAAAAAGGGAACAAACTTACAAATAAGACTCTTAAAGTAATTTTATACGGGCCTAATTAAGGTTGCATTATGAGTCTTTTATTCGAATTCCTTACTTTGTCTACACTGTATGAATTACTAACATGTTATTTTTTTTCCATTCTAAAAGCAAAAAGTGAATTCTTTCTTTTTATTCAAATTCTCACTCCCCAGTGTCTTCAACACCCCCCCAATTCCCCCAAATTTTTTCCCATATGACCCCCCCCGGCCCCACCCCAACGAATCTCGCCTTTTCTCCCAAGTTTGGACTATGAAAGAGACAAGAGATTTTTAAATATATGTGTTGTTTATTCTCAACTTCCAGTAAAAAATTTATCAGGATCAATTTTCGGTGGGAGTATCCTTTCTTATAGGTAAAAGTAGCCGCAGATTGTATTACAGAAACAATTGATCCAACCATAATGGAGGAGGCTAACTTCAGTTGATGATTGATTAGTGGCGGGGAGAGAATGAGTCCTTGGAAATCAAGACCAATGTGAAATATGATTAACATTTTTATAAATTATAGGCTATTTTATAAAAATGTCTCTTATCTAAAATATAGTAGCATTAAAGGTGGTAAAAAAGATTATGTGTTGATTATTTTCTTTTAAGAAAAACTTGAATGTAACTCAAACGTTATGCTAAACCTTGAGAGGCTGACGTCATTGGACGATGTAAATAGCCTCTTTACACCAAGTCCGGTCCAAATATATATCTAGTTAAATTAGTAACAAAACAAGGGGAGGACCTTCATGAGAAATTCTAATAAAGAGGACGAATTTGTCTGCATGGGCCCTATGTCACAAGTTCAGTTTTCCGTCAGATCAAACTGTGATTTAAGTAGGAGGTCATGGCGGTAAATTATTGTGCTAGCCTCTTTGAAGATTTAGGGCTTGTTTGGTTATTAAACTCATCTGAGTGCAATTCAAATTTGGACTACATTCTAAATCCAAATACACTTGTGTCTTTATTAAGTGTATTTCATCTTAAGACTTTGTGAGATACTGGAACCCACAAATAACAAAAGTTAAAACCGGAGGTCCATACCTTACTTTCCCTTTTGTTTTCTTTTCTTTCAAAAAGCAAAAAGTAGAAAAAACCATAAACATATACTTCAATTTCTTTTATCCATAGAAGACCCAGAGCTAGCGACTGAGCTCGCTCGAGCGAGAGACAAATGTCTCGATTGCTCGGCGACTCAAAATTTCTTTTTCTTTCGCATTATATTCATTTTTTTACCATTAATTAAATAATATATTAAAAAATAATGGAATAAAATGTGGGCACGATACTGTTGTAATTTTATTGATAATTATTTTCTTTTTATAGCGCTGGGAATATTTTGTTTCTATTTTGTTGTAATTGTTTTACATGCAGCATAAAAATTTATGTTTGATTTATGCTATTTATTTATAAAGGATTTAACAAATTAATTATTCAATCATTATAACAATTTTCCAATCATTGGTGGGTCCTATATCTTTTTCAACTTCCCATAAATAGTACAGAATCGGGAAGTCTTTGAATAAATAATAGCCAGTTTGTGAAACTCATTATTCAGTACGAGGAATGGGACATACGAGACCCAAAATGGAGTCTTAAGTTGTCTACATAACGGAGCTAAACATATTAACGAATCAAATATGAGTAAAAAAGGGAAGAAACTCATGATTAAAATCTTAGAGTACTTTTATACAGGCCTGTTTGAGGTTCCGTTAGGAGTTTTTTATTTGAATTCCCTACTTTGTCTACACTGTACGAATTGCTGATATGTTATTTTTTTTTCCTTTTTGAAAGCTAAAGCAAATTCCTTCTTTTTATTCAAATTCACACTCCTCCTCATCTTCAATCCCCCCTCCCCACCTCACCAAATCTCGCCATTTCGCCCAGGTTTGGACTATGAAAGAGACGAGATTTTCAAAAATATATGTTGTTTATTTTTAGCTTCCAATAAAAAATTTATGGGAATCAACCCTCGGTGAGAGTATCATTTTTAATAGGTAAAAGTAGCTACAGATTTTATTGTAGAAACGATTGATCCAACAATAATGGAAGAGGCTAATGAAACTTAAATTAGTGAGTGATTAGTAGCGGGGAGAAAATGAGTCCCAAATCAAGACGAATGTGAAATAGAATTAACATTTTTATAAATTATAACTTTTTTTTATAAAAATGTTTCTTATCTAAAATATAGTTGCATTAAGGTGGTGAAAAAGATTATGTGTCCAGTATTTTCTTTTAAGAAAAAATTAAATGTAGCTCGAACTTTACACTAAACATTGAGAGGCTGACGTCATTAGACAGTGTAAATAGCCTCTTTGCACCAAGTCCGATCCAAATATGTATTTCGTTAAATTAGTAACAAAAAAAGGGAGGACCTTCATGAGAATTCTGATAAAGAGGGAGAACTTGTCTGCATGAGCCCTATCTCACAAGTTCAATTCTCCGTCGGATCAAACTATGATTTAAGTAGGAGGTCATGGCGGTAGATTATTGTTCTAGCCTCTCCAAAGATTTAGGGCTCGTTTGGTTGTTAGACCCATCTGAGTGCAATTCAATTTTGGACTTTATTCAACATCCAAACACACTTGAGTATTTATTAAGTGTATTTCATCTTGAGACTTTGTGAGACACTGGGACCCACAATTGACAAAAGTTAAAACCGGAGGTTCATGCCTGAATTTCCCTATCTTTTTCTTTCCTTTCAAAAAGTAAAAAGTACAAAAAGATAAAAACATCTATTTCAATTTCTTTTATTGATAGCAGACCCAGAGCTAGCGACTGAGCCTGCTCAGGAGAGAGACAAATGTCTCGAGGGCTGGATGATTCAAAATGTGTTTTTCCTTCACATTATATGCATTTTTTTACTGCTAATTAAATAATATATAAAAAATAATAGAATAAAATGTGGGCATGATACTATTGCAATTTTTTTGAAATTTATTTTATTTTATTTTTATAAATTTGGAGTAAGAAAATTTTGCTTTTATAGCGGAGGGAATATTTTGTAATTTTTTTTGTTCTAATTTTTTTACATGCAAGGAAGAAATTTATGTTTGATTTATGTTATTAATTAATAAAGAATTTAATAAATTAATTATTTAATCGTTATAACAACTTTCCAATCATTGGTAGGATCTATCTCTTTTTCAACTTCCCATAAATAGTATAGAATCGGGAAGTCTGTAAGAAATAATGGCCAGTTTGTGAAACTCATTATTCGGTATGAGGAATCGGACATACGAGACCCAAAAAGGAGTCTCAAGTTGTCCACATAATGAACTTAAACACATTAACGAATCAAACATGAGTAAGAAATGGAACAAACTTACGAATAAAACTCTTAGAGTAATTTTATACAGGCCTGTTTGAGGTTGCGTTAAGAGTCTTTTATTCGAATTCTCCACTTTGTCTAAATTGTATGAATTGCTAACATGTTATTTTTTTTCTTTCTGAAAGTTAAAGCGAATTCTTTCTTTTTATTCAAATTCCCACTCTGCCACATCTTCAACCACCCCTCTCCCCCCCCCCTCCCCCCAATTTTTTCCCATACGCTCCTCCCCCCGACCCCAACGGATTTCGCCTTTTCGCCCAGGTTTGAACTATGAAAAAGTTAAGAAATTTTCAAAGGTATCTGTTGTTTGTTTTTAACTTTCCATAAAAAATTTATCGGAATCAATCCTCAGTGGGATTATCATTTCTGATAGGTAAAAGTAGCTGTAGATTTTATTGCAGAAACGATTGATCCAACCATATTGGAGGAGACTAATGAAACTTAAGTTAGTGAGTGATTAGTGGAGGGGAGAGAATGAGTTCTTGGAAATCAAGATGAATGTGGAGAAGAATTAACATTTTTATAAATTATAAGTTTTTTTTAATAAAAATATCTCTTATCTAAAATATAGTTGTGTTAAAGGTGGTAAAAAAGATTATGTGTCCATTATTTTCTTTTAAGAAAAAATTGAATATAACTCGAACTTTATGCTAAACATTGAGAGACTGATGTCATTTGACAGTGTAAATAGCCTCTTTACACCAAGTCCGGTCCAAATATGTATTTAGTTCAATTAATAACAAAAAAAGGGGAGGACTATCGTGAGAAATTTTGATAAAGAGGGCGAATTTGTCTGCATGAACCCCATGTCACAAGTTCAATTCTCCATCGGATCAAACTGTGATTTAGGTAAGAGATCATGACAGTAGATTATTGTGCTAGCATCTCCAAAGATTTAGGGCTCGTTTGGTTGTTAGACCCATCTGATTGCAATTCAATTTTAGACTTCATTCAACATCCAAACACACTTGAGTCTTTATTAAATGTATTTCATCTTGAAATTTTCTGAGACACTGGGTGCCACAAATGACAAAAGTTAAAACCGGAGCTCCACACCTAACTTTCTCTCTCTTTTTCTGTCCTTTCAAAAAGTAAAAAATACAAAAAGATAAAAGCATCTACTTTAATTTCTTTTATCCATAGCAGACCCAGAGCTAGCGACAAAGCCCGCTCGAGCGAGAGACAAATGTCTTGAGTGTTGAGTGACTCAAGTTTTTTTTTTCCGTCACATTATATGCATTTTTTTATCGCTAATTAAATAATATACAAAAATAATAGAATAAAATGTGGGCACGATATTGTTGTAATTTTATTGATAATTATTTTATTTTATTTTTATAAATTTGGAGTAAGAAAATTTTGTTTTTATAGCACTAGGAATATTTTGTTTTTATTTTGTTGTAATTGTTTTACATAAAGCGATGAAATTTATGTTTGATTTACGTTATTTATAAATAATGGATTTGATAAATTAATTATTCAATCATTATAACAACTTTTCAATCATTGGCGGGTCCCATCTCTTTTCAACTTTCCATAAATAGTACAGAATCGAGAAATCATGGAATAAATAATGGCCAGTTTGTGAAACTCATTATTCAGTAGGAGGATTAGGACATACGGGACCCAATAAGAAGTCTCAAGTTGTCCATATAATGGAGCTTAACACATTAACGAATCATATATGAGTAAGAAACGGAGCAAACTTACGAATAAAACACTCAGAGTAATTTTATGCAAGCCTGTTTGAGGTTGCATTAGGAGTCTTTGATTCGAATTCGCCCCTTTGTCTATATCGTTTGAATTGCTGACATGTTATTTTTTTCCCTTTTTGAAAGCTAAAGTGAATTCTTTCTTTTTATTCAAATTCTCACTCCTCCGCATCTTTAAACCCCCCCTCGCCCCTTAATTTTTTCCCCACGCCCCTCCTGCTCACCCCATCGAATCTCGTCTTTTGGCCCAGATTTGGACTATGAATGAGACGCGATTTTTAAAAGTATGTGTCATTTATTTTTAACATCCCATAAAAAAATTTATTGGGATCAATCTTCAGTGGGAGTATCATTTTTGATAGGTAAAAGTAGCCGCATATTTTACTGCATAAACAATTGATTCAACCATAATAGAGGAGGCTAATGAAACTTAAGTTAGTAAGTGATTAGTGGCGGGGAGAGAATGAGTCCTCGGAAATCAAGACGAATGTGAAATAGAATTAACATTTTTATAAATTATAAGTTATTTTTATAAAAAAGTCTCTTATCTAAAATATAGTTGCATTAAAGGTGGTAAAAAATATTATGTGTCTATTATTTTCTTTTAAGAAAAAATTGAATATAACACAAACTTTGTGCTAAACATTGAGAGGCTGATGTCATTGGACGGTGTAAATAGCCTCTTTACACCAAGTCTGGTCCAAATATGTATCTAGTTAAATTAGTAGTAATAAAAAAAGACCTTCATGAGAAATTCTAATAAAGAGGCTGAATTTGTCTGTTCAATTCTCCGTCGGATCAAACTGTGATTTAAGTGAAATGTGATGGTTGTGGGTTGCTGTGCTAGTGTGACGCCCCCAAATTCCGCTTGGGATTGAACGGACATTTGAAGCTTCGAGACATGCAACACAAGGTTACCTGCCCCCGTTCATGACATATAAGATGCAATATTCCTAACATGCATATAGCATTATGCAATATTCGCAGCGGATAATTTTTTTCTTTAGCAATACTATGCACCAAACTAAAAATTATCCCAAATACTTGAAACATATTTCATACATAAAGGCATACTAAAAAGCCGTGATCACCACACTAGTCCAAAATGGTTGTGATCAAAAGAATACTTGAAATACAACTCCAAAAGGACAAGTATTAACCTGAGTTAAATACTATACCATCATCAACATCGCACCGTGGCCTAGTTGACCGTATTCAGTTGGTCAGATTCCAATTCTCCTTTGGGTCCTGTAACAAGATCTACCATTCGGGGGGAATGGTAGTTGGGACTACCACAGTGAGATTTGATTACAAATCTCAGTAAGTTAACATAAAACTCACACACAGGTTAAAGATGCATGCATGGCAGTAAAAGCATAAATGCATAAGTATAGTCGTACATAAGCATATCATAACTTGACATATAGCATGATTTAACCAGAACCTAAACGTGAATTGAATTTGACTTAACATGGCATAAACTTAAGCTTAAAACATAACATGGACTTGAAATGTAGCATGAACGTAAACATGCATAACATAAATATGAACTTGAAAATAACATAAACTTGAACATATCATGACATAAACGTGAACTTGAGACATACTGTAAACGTGAACTTAACATGATGTGAACATGAACTTGGAACATAACTTGATCATGAACATAACATGTACGTGTACATAACAAAACATGAACTTGATCTGAAACTTGACTTATCATGCACTTGATCTGAAACTTGACTTAATACGTACTCCACAGTTGTTGTGGCCCCACGTATTCTACGTGTCACAATTGCTGTGTCTCACGTAGTGTATGCTCCACAGTTGTTGTGGCCCCATACTTCATGCTCCACAGTTGTTGTGGCCCCATGAATACACGTAACATAAAATATAATACGTACTCCACAGTTGTTGTGGCCCCACGTATACACGTAACAGAAAATATAATACGTACTCCACAGTTGTTGTGGCCCCACGTATACACGTAACATAAAAATATAATACGTACTCCACAGTTGTTGTGGCCCCACGTATATACGTAACATTAAATATAATACGTACTCCACAGTTGTTGTGGCCCCACGTATTCACGTAACATAAAATATAATACGTACTCCACAGTTGTTGTGGCCCCACGTATTATACGTAACATAACATGTCTTATCTTTCTTAATGCATGAGATATTAATTAATATCATATACTTTTCTAACATGGCGTATACTTGTAAATGACACAATATGATTTAATCATAACATTTCATGGCATACTTAACATGGCATACTTATAACATACATCATTGTATGATAGAAAAGATTATGTAACAGATAATTATTCATGAGAGATTAAATCATACGTAGCAGATAAACATGTAATGACATAGCATGACATGGCATATACGATAACATACATACATAAATTGTAGTTCTCTTACCCATCACACATACACAATAAACTGATAGTAAGTTAGAGGCTAACTTACCTCGATTGTCACGTTCTACGAGAATAAAGTGCGATATACGAGAAACTGTAAAAGGTCATTCTAAAAGTTAGAAATTTAATTACTAACAATTAGAAACATGGAAACAAGTTATCTTAGAGTAAAATTATCATTTTACCCTCTACATGTGGGAAAACGACCATTTTACCCATAACTTAAGGATTTCATATCCTAACTCCAAAAATTTCCAAAATTTACATTCCTCATGTAAATTTTGTTCTAAACTCAAATATCAACTCAGAAAAAAATTTAAAACAAAACAACACTATGGAAAACACACTATGGCCGAAACATCCATAGGCCATTTCTCTTGATTTTTGTTACAATTCCTTCCAACTTCAAAACTCATGCTTAAACCAAAATTTTACAACAAACATCTTCCAATCCTAAGTTTAAAACCATACTTGAAACATCCATTTAGAAAAAGCTAATAATCAACACCAAACTTTTTTGTAAAAAGATCAAAACACTTGAATCACAAGCTTTGTCCTTAAATCAAAACATCTCCAAGAATTCCAAAAAATCTAATCTTACTTCTAACATATTCATAACATCATCCTCAGATAAACCATGCTTTAAATCATCAAACTAAAGTCACCAAAATCACAAAAATAACACTTGGAGTTTTTGATTTTACACTTAGTCCAAAAACAGAAACTTTTTCTTAACTAGCTTTGATAAATCTCTTGATCAATGGCTTAAGAAGGTGAGATCTTTGAAATAAAGTATCACATGGTTTAAAAACGTGTCCTAAAGAATATCCAACCATCAAAATTAAAATCACATGGCTAAAACCCAATAAAACATGGATCTAACCTAAAAACATCAAATCTTAGGCCTAACCGAAATTCTCTTGCATAGAAAAATCATATCTTTGAAACTAATACTAAATATCTCCAAAATAACATCCTAACATGAAAATAAGAGACTTAGGATCATCATATAAAAATATCAAAGCCTTTAGAGTAAGATCAAACCTCAAAATATTCAAACTTTATCCAAATAAAAACTGTTTTGTCACTTCCAGTTTTCATGTTTCTAGATCTAATAAAATCTATCATCAAAATCTTTATTCATGCAACAAAACCTCAATGAAAACTCTTAAACACATTCTAAGAACACTCCATAAAATTTTCGGACCAAGATATATCCATTAGCTTGGTCAAAAACTCCAAAACATAACACACTCTCCAGATTCACGCCCAGAATGACCTTTCCATGGTTAAAAATACTTTTGACCGACCAAATGACCATGGAATGATACGAAAAATACATCTACGGAAACTAGACTCAAAGAGGAACAACTTTTATGAAGGAGTCATCGTGTGAAAATACTTACAAAGGGTCGAAAAACTCCACGCAAAAAGACCCAGAAATCTGCCCGAGAGAGCTCTTTTGGGTTTCTCTCTAAGAACGGGGTGAAGAAATGATTAAAGTGAAGTAAGTGTGTCTTGCACGACTCAAGACTTCTGTAGGGAGAATATTTGGACCTTAATGATCATTGAGTGGAGGTGTAGACATGTGACATAATGTAGAGGATAGTGGGGGGCAAAAGACAACTTACAAAGGCTATGAGACATGGGACTTGATGGGGTGGGTTCCTCCATATTAATGAGTGCAACTTGATGCAATGAATGGTCTGCCAAGTGGGGGAGGAAATTTCTCCAAGAAGCTATGCCAAGGTGGCCAAAATTCGTGGGCTTTAGTGGGCCTTAGTGGGCCTCAACCAAGTGGGCTTCAATTTGGGGTTTAAAGGGGGTTTGGTTAGGGTTTGAGATGCTATCAAGCCCAAATCCAATTTTTCTTGGCCCAATCAAATTTCTAAGGTTTAAAATGTTGGATAAAGATGTCATAATAGGAATTTGAGAAATTAATAGCATGTGAAAGTGATTTAATCAAGTGATTAAACACAATACTAGAAATTGGATCAAAAAGGGTTTGAATGCCAACTTTAGGGTTTGGGGAAACCGTTTAGGGTTTCGGTTTCAACCAAGTTTTTGGGGTTTCAAAAGGATTCCAACCATTTAGGGTTTTACTAGGGTTGAAACCCTCTTCATCTAACTCAATTTGGTTGATCAGATGAAAAAAAACTGTTTTGCTTAGGTGGCATGATCTCACACATTGATTTCCTTCACAAATCCATCTAATGGTTTCTCTTTGTGCCAAGTATCTAATACTATTCATTATGTGTGGTTAAGATCTTGCCAAGTGTCCAAATAAAACTTCTCTAACCTAATTTGGACATTTCACACTGTGATTTTGAAACCACTGCACTTAGTACGCTTATCGAGGTTACTATTCACTCCGAAAAAGTGCATAATAAACTTAGTACTGAAAAATCCTAAATATTCAACTGAGTCTAGTGGCGTAAACTATAACGTAATCTGACACTTCTAACTACCTCAAACAAATAAAATCACATTTCTGGCACCATAGTGAGTGATAAAACTAATTATGTTGACATACTAGAACTTATGCGATTAGCCGATTCGTAAAAACTTATGGGGTTTTCACGAGATTTCTAATGTCTATAGAAATTCCACCATTGAATTTCTAGCGGGCTGTTACATCCTCCCCTCCTAAAAAAAAGATTTCGTCCTCGAAATCGACGCAAGTACAAACATAAAACACGCTTAAAACACTGTAGATAGTTTAAAAAAAAAAGAACCGTCCGTGACCCGACAAGTGCTGCAAAGTCTCGGGGCCTACTCTATGAATTTAATACGGCTAGTGATTTGAACAAACGCCTGATGTTGATGACAACCGTGATTGAAGGCTTTGAGTTTCTATAAAGAAACAGGATCATCTTCATCCATCGGAAAGAAAAAACATCGCTTCTTGACCTGTGTTTTGTTTTTCCATAACAAAATAATGGCTGGGCAAAACTCTTCCACTAATGTTCCAGACTTGAATCAGGAACCCTTGACGCATCAACCATCAATCTTCTCTCCTGAGGTCGTCAATACTACGATAGGAGCAGCGAACTGTTCTTCTAGTAGGACTGATTCTGAGATTATTACAGAATCATGGAAGCTCAGTAGTCAATATGCTGCCTCTGTTACGATCATGTCTCGGAGGTTACTGGCGAGGGTAAGTGAGATTGATCATCTTAACATCCAAATATCTGAGTTACAACAGAAGCTTGCTAATAAGGATAGAGAAAATAAAAGGCTACAGCAAGAAAACCAAGAGTTGAAGAAATTTGCAGATTGGTATGCTCATGATCTGCAACCACGAATAGAAGAGCTGGAACGAGAAAGGATTCAGATACAGGGTCAACATCGGCAGCTAACAGCAGAGGTTCATCGTTTTCTAGAGAAATAGGGACAAACTACTGTTAATCTAGCTGGCTTAGAAAGAAACTTTTGACAAAGCGTGTCCAGCAGATCTTGTATTTCTTTTGACTAAATAAGATTTGAAGAGATAAAAGTTTGTCTTCTTCTTTATGTTATCTCTATAAAATCAGTCTTCAACTCAATCCAATATGCATCAAAACTTATTCTCATCTCTATAACTCCTCTGCATTCCTTCAACATTCTCGCCTTAAGTTTTCAATTCTTTTCTCCATGGCTCACTCTTCTAACATTTCTCTAGATCCAACCATGAGGTATTCAGCACCTCAACCTCCTGTCCTTTCTGCAGCTGCCATAGGTGCCATGCTGCAGCAAGAAAATACTAGTATGGCTAATAAGTCAGACTCCGATGCTGTCTACGACTTGGTGAGTCTTGGGACTCGCTACTCATCCTCTATTATTGCTTTTTCCCAGCGGGTACAAGCCAAAAACCATGAGGTTGAAAGGCTTAAAGAACAAATTGTTGTACTTCAACGAATTGTTCAAGAGTCTCACACCAGGGAAGGAATCCTTCGGCAGCAGAATAAACAGCTGAAAACTCTATTGGATTCTTCATTCCGCTTGCCAGCTCCCATGAATAGGGATGACATGATATTGTATGAAGAGAATGAGCGTCTCCAACATGAGGCTAAGAACCTCAAGTTTATGTAGAAGCTTTTTTTTTTTTTTTTAAATCTCTCTATATTTATGAACTCTGGTTTATCCTTTAAGAGATATTCGTAACATGCTTCATACCTATTTCTCTTCTAATCATATATAATCTATCTTCTGGTAAAGGTTTTGTGAATATATCTGCTAACTGATCATGTGTTTGTGAACTCTAATACTATATCGCTTTTCTGCACATGATCTCGAAGAAATTCAAGCCTAATGAATACTAAAATCTCAAGCCTAGTATTTGGTGCATTTCCTAAGGACATGTGGATTTATAACCCAGAGACGTATTGCTCTGATACCACCTGTGACGCCCCCAAATTCCGCTTGGGATTGAACGGACATTTGAAGCGTCGAGACATGCAACACAAGGTTACCTGCCCCCGTTCATGACATATAAGATGCAATGTTCCTAACATGCATCTAGCATTATGCAATATTCGCAGCGGATATTTTTTTTTTTTCTTTAGCAATACTATGCACCAAACTAAAAATATCCCAAATACTTGAAACATATTTCATACATAAAAACATACTAAAAAGCCGTGATCACTACACTAGTCCAAAATGGTTGTGATCAAAAGAATACTTGAGATACAACTCCAAAAGTACAAGCATTAACCTAAGTTAAATACTATACCATCATCAACATCGCACCGTAGCCTAGATGACCGTATTCAGATGGTCAGATTCCAATTCTTCTTTGGGTCCTGTAACAAGATCTACCATTCGGGGGGAATGGTAGTTGGGACTACCACAGTGAGATTTGATTACAAATCTCAGTAAGTTAACATAAAACTCACACACAGGTTAAAGATGCATGCATGGCAGTAAAAGCATAAATGCATAAGTAAAGTCGTACATAAGCATAGCATAACTTGACATATAACATGACATAACCAGAACTTAAACGTGAACTGAACTTGACTTAACATGACATGAACTTGAGTTTAAAACATAACATGGACTTGAAATGTAGCATGAACGTAAACATGCATAACATAAATATGAACTTGAAAATAACATAAACTTGAACATATCATGACATAAACGTGAACTTGAGACATACTGTAAACGTGAACTTAACATGATGTGAACATGAACTTGGAACATAACTTGATCATGAACATAACATGTACGTGTACATAACAAAACATGAACTTGATCTGAAACTTGACTTATCATGCACTTGATCTGAAACTTGACTTAATACGTACTCCACAGTTGTTGTGGCCCCACGTATTCTACGTGTCACAATTGCTGTGTCTCACGTAGTGTATGCTCCACAGTTGTTGTGGCCCCATACTTCATGCTCCACAGTTGTTGTGGCCCCATGAATACACGTAACATAAAATATAATACGTACTCCACAGTTGTTGTGGCCCCACGTATACACGTAACATAAAATATAATACGTACTCCACAGTTGTTGTGGCCCCACGTATACACGTAACATAAAATATAATACGTACTCCACAGTTGTTGTGGCCCCACGTATACACGTAACATAAAATATAATACGTACTCCACAGTTGTTGTGGCCCCACGTATACACGTAACATAAAATATAATACGTACTCCACAGTTGTTGTGGCCCCACGTATACACGTAACATAAAATATAATACGTACTCCACAGTTGTTGTGGCCCCACGTATACACGTAACATAAAATATAATACGTACTCCACAGTTGTTGTGGCCCCACGTATACACGTAACATAAAATATAATACGTACTCCACAGTTGTTGTGGCCCCACGTATACACGTAACATAAAATATAATACGTACTCCACAGTTGTTGTGGCCCCACGTATACACGTAACATAAAAAATAATACGTACTCCACAGTTGTTGTGGCCCCACGTATACACGTAACATAAAAATATAATACGTACTCCACAGTTGTTGTGGCCCCACGTATATACGTAACATTAAATATAATACGTACTCCACAGTTGTTGTGGCCCCACGTATTCACGTAACATAAAATATAATACGTACTCCACAGTTGTTGTGGCCCCACGTATTATACGTAACATAACATGTCTTATCTTTCTTAATGCATGAGATATTAATTAATATCATATACTTTTCTAACATGGCGTATACTTGTAAATGGCACAATATGATTTAATCATAACATTTCATGGCATACTTAACATGGCATACTTATAACATACATCATTGTATGACAGAAAAGATTATGTAACAGATAATTATTCATGAGAGATTAAATCATACGTAGCAGATAAACATGTAATGACATAGCATGACATGGCATATACGATAACATACATACATAAATTGTAGTTCTCTTACCCATCACACATACACAATAAACTGATAGTAAGTTAGAGGCTAACTTACCTCGATCGTCGCGTTCTATGAGAATAGAGCGCGAGACACGAGGAACTGCACAACAGCTGGAAGAGGAACACTCAAGTCCTTAAGATTTTCACTTCTGAACTCAATTGCCATATTGTAAGCACTTGCAACACCACGGCCAACTTGAGGTTTCACTATACTCGGAAGAGATAAATTGACTTCAGAAAGCCTTTGCACTAAAACAAGTTCATTAAAATTATCAATAACAACCAAACAAACAACTCATTTCTCAATCCATATACTCTTAGCCATAGTCAACCACAAGATGACACCAGTCATCCCGGACTATAATCCATATCATCACTGCTTCGGGACACTGTCATACAGTTTCCCAACATTACACCATACGCTCCACACTTCTCTGCTACGCCATCCAACCCTTCGTGACACGCCATCCGGTGTATCACGACTTAGTACAGAGTACACTCACGTGAACTCTCTTCCATTCACACTACAAAACCCATCACTGCGATACACGTCTCACGGTGCATCGCTACGCGACACGGAGTACGCGCTACGCGTACTTCCTTCGCTACAACACTCATCAACACGATGCACATCACACGATGCATCGCCATACCACACGGAGTACACTACATGCGTACTCCCTTCCTTCTACGACCCACATCACTACAGCGCACGTCGCGCGGCGCGTCGCTGCATTACACAGAATACGCTACACGCGTATTCTCTTCACACAACCCGCCGTATCACATCTACGGCATCCATCTCACGCCTATACTTCACAGCACAGTCCACAAAACTACAAAATCAAGCCTAACACTTCACAACCACACTTCGTTTCACAACTACGCAGCGAACTCCACAAACACTAACTACACAGTCTACAGCCAACCAAATCAACTATGTTAAACATAAATAACTAAAGATAGAGGGTTATACCATCGACGGGATAACCCGTGCGTCGCTCGCTGCTCGTCACGAACATGCGTCGGAGGAGCATACGTGGCGGTACGGTGTCTGTCCACCACATAAAGTGGTAGTTTGGGCTTGAGAAAGGCTAGGCGTGGTCTTGGAAGACTCACGGTCGCCTTGTGATGGTCAAAGGTGGCGGAGCACGGCGGCATCACGCCGTGAACAGTAACTCCGAACGGTGAGCGGAGGAGACGCGAGGTAGCGAAAAGCCATAGAACTTCATGGAAAGCTAGGGAAAGGTAGAGGAACATGTGGTGGAGCTGTGGTGGCGAGGTGGTGGTCGGACGGTGGCTAACGGCGGCAGATCGGCCGTTTGAAACCATTTTTGGCCTTGGAGAGTGCGGGAGAGTGTGAGCTCTACGAAGCTCCGTTGGCCATGAAATTTCTTGGAGAGGTTCATGAGGATGAGAGGAACAAGATGGTGGTGGTGAAACACCACGGGTGGCCGTGTACGGCGGCGCACGGTGGTGCAACCGAACGGGTGTTTTGAGAAACCCATATGAGAAAAAGTGAGAGTTTGGGAAAAAGAAAGACATGGGGAGGAAGCCCTTGATGTGGTGAATCCAATGGTGGTGCTTGGTGGCTGATTTGGCCGTGTATGGTGGTCCAAAATGGTGAAAAGCCTTAAAAACCCATTTGTTTGGAGGCGAGAGTGGCGGCTAACCGTGGCTCGGATGGAGGTGAAACTTGGAGGGGATGTTCACCGGTGAGAGGGGAAGAAATCTGGGTGGGTGGTGTAGTCCACGCCGCCGGCGAGCGGCGGTTCTGGGCGGAGAAAGAAATCGGCAACAGGGGAGAAAACAGGGCAGGGGCAGCAACTTCCGGGGGCTCTCGGCGACTAACGGCTGGTCCGATGGCTCTGAAAATTGGTGTGTATGAACTATGGTGAAAGGGGAAGAGAATGGCGGGGGTGGTGTACGACACCTCCACCGGACGGCGGAGAAACGGGCGGTCAAAGGGGCGGCGACGGTAATGAGACAAGAAGGAAGAGCACGGGAAGAGAGAGAGAATTGGTGGCCGGCGTTGCACACCTCCGGTGCAGATGTGTTCGCCGGTGAGGGAGGGACATGCCGGAGGTGGAGGTGAGGCACGGCGGCCGGAGGTGGCGCCGGTAGGAAGCTAGAACCGATCAGCTATGGTGGAAGGGTGTAAGTCGACCATGGAGAGAAGGAGAGGAAAGAGAAGAAAAAAAAAGAAAAAAGGAAAAATGAAGGAAAAAGGGTAGGAGCCTAGGTAATAAACTTCAATCCTACGTTTTGGGATCCTCAAATAATTCAACGGTGAATTAAAACACTGATTAAAAACGCGTAAATGTTTTATTTTAAATAAAACACTTTAAATAAAACACCACGATGAATTAAGGTAGAATATTATTTTATAAACTAAAATTTATAAAATAATATTTCCTCATCATTATATAAAATGATAAAGTACCGTTAATTAATCGAAGATGATAAAACCAATTAATTTAAATAAGAGTTTTCAACGTAAAATTAAACATCTTAATATCTTAAAACAACTAAAATATTTAATCTAAGTAATTATCCACAATTATAATATTTTCAGAGCTCATTAAATTATTATAATTGTGCTACTTTAAAAACAAGCTTATCTAATACTTTGAAATTCGATGGATAAGATCCGGGAAAACGCCATCGAGGTACAACGCTTAGGATAAAACTGTTCATGATTTTACAGCTGTCGGTGAAGAACAAATTACGTGATTTACGGAAAAGATAATCTATACGCGTGATTCCAGATGAGGGTAAAGACGAGAGAGATTGTGACTGCTGTCGGGAAAGAAACCAAAACGGATTGCCTTGCCGTCTACTATGCGTGAAAAGAAAAGAGAAGGGTGAGGAGATAAGACTAAATTTTAGCGGGCTGTTACACAAAGAGATCATAAATAACAATCATATGCACAGCTCAAAGAGAAATGAGACCGAATAAGGTTTCGTTTGATTACACAAACCATCTCATTTCATCTAATTATTAATATTCTTTCAAATTCTCACACAAAATACAATAATCAATTCAATTTTTCAAATCCTAAAATAAAAATAATATTAATAAATTATATTCTAACAATATTTTTTCAACTTTCATCTCATCACATATCATCTGTGTAGTCAAACGTGACCTAAATAAACCACTGGCGTAGCTTCAATCCAAAGTTGTACTCGCCATCTTGAAGTCCTCGAAATGATTTTTCAAGAAAATAAATCATGCATACCTTCATTTCCTCATCCTCTAAATTGAAAGAAAAAGATGCAAATGCCTCTTAGAGCCTGTTTGGGGTTGCGATGGAAAGTTTATAAAGTGCTTTCAAAATAGTCTAAAGTACTTAAATGATAAAATTTATTTGTTTGGTAATTTTATATTAAAGTACTTTTAAATAAAAAAAGCTAAAAAAGTACGTTTCAACAAAAGCATCAAATTGATGCTTTTTGTCAGAAGCACTTTGCAAAAAGTAAGTCATATTTTTATGTGACATGTATATTACGAAAAAATCCTCACTATTTTACCACAACGACAACACTTTGCCCCTCCCCCCCCCCCCCTCTTTCTCTCTCAGACTCCGAAGACCTTCACGCCTTCAACTTTCAGATGGAGCTGAAAAATTTTCAGATGGCAGTTTGTTTTCAACATTTTATTTATTTATTTTTTATTTTTATTTTTTTATAACACCGAATCTCAGAGAGCTAATAAATTTGGAATTTGCAGACAATAACATGACTGGAGAGATTCTCGAAAAGATAGGAAATCTCGTAAACCTCTGGTAGTTTGAGCGTGATTATATTGCTCTTTCACATATGCATGGTTGAAGTTATTTTCATTCAATTATAATTACTAAAAAATCTATTAGACTATTTTCGTTGTTATTTTATTATAATATTTTATTTCTATCAAGAATATACCCTTTTGTGTCATTTATACCTTAAAAAGTGCTTTTTAAATTTGTTTCCAAACAAATCTAATATATTTGAAAGTGCTTTAGACATACGGATCCCAAACAGTAAATAACTTTTTAATAGTAGAGATTATTACGTTAAGCTCTAAGCTATAAGTCTTAAATTAAAAGCAATATTTTCTACCACAATCCCAAACATGCACTTAGAAATTTACCAAACCAAAATACGTTTTTCATAAAATTACTAAACATCATATAAAAATTCGTATACAAATTAACAAGACTTAATTTAATAAGTCAGATGTATTTTATAATGTAATGTATCCTATCGAATTATATTAAGGTGTAAATCTTTTATATATAATTTCTTTATAGAACACGTATTTTTTATTAAAATTATTGTTCACGAATATCAAATCTTTTCCACGATAGAATAATAAAGTAAATCAACAAGAAGTTCATCGGTGAGAAAGTCGCCTTTTATATTTGCATTATTGATGATGTAAAGTGGCCTTACGCGTGCTAGAAAGTAGGAATGGCGAATACAAGTCATCATGCTATAACAGTACAAATATACGCCAACCTTCTTTTGTTTGTAAAATATAAAATAAAAAAATGAAGCAAGTGAGATGAATCTAGTGATAGATTCACAATTAAAATCCCATTTTGTAGTTTCCCTTTCTATGGATTTTAGAGAGAGAGTTTGTTTTTTAAAACTCCTTAGATCAATCCACACGTCTAAATCAATAATTTTGAATTGCTATTAATAAAATAAAAGTGTTACAGTCATAAAAATATCATAAAATTAATTAAATTTATAGATAGATAAGATTTCATATAATATGTTAGATCTATTTTATAAAATTAATATTTTAAAATACGTTAATTTATAAGTTTAACTTTTGTAAAATTTTGTAGTTGAAATATTTATATTATTTATAAAAATTAAAAAAGCCCAAGTCATGCATTCCTTGCCTTCACAGCTCTGCGTTATTATTGTTAAGTACACTTCAATTTGGTGTAAAAAAAACCAACCACAACCTGTCCTTTCTCCCTAAACGAATATTCCCTCTCTATTCTAAAAACTTCCCAACTACTTCCAACTCACTCCTCTCATCTTATTTAGTTATAATTTATTAAATTTTTTAAAAAAATTTAGTTGTAAGCGATTCTGTATACCAATATATATATTAATGTTATTGATAAAAAAGTAGACTTTATTAAAAATAGTACCAATTTAAATTTTAAATATAAATGCATCAACATGTATACACTAATTGGTAGGAAAATTCGTTTGTATGTAACAAAACTCAATTTCTAACCACTTCTAGAGTCAATAGAATATCCCTCCATTTTTTTTTATACTTTTCAAAATTTTAAAAGCAAGAGATTGATAAATTAGAGTTATATTATAACATAAATAAATCTAATAATATGATTGATTTCATCTATTTATTTCTATCTTTTATTCTATCACCAAGGATTTTGAAAATTGCAATTCCGATTCTCTCTCTTATATATATAATGGAAAGACGGTAACAAACGAACCACCCCAGAAACATCATAAAAAAAGCCATAGAACCCTATGTGTGAGGCATTGAAGAAAAACTACCAGCTGTGTGAGGAAATTGGCCGTGGCAAATTCGGCACAGTATCGCGATGCTTTCATCCGATCTCCGGTGACTTCTTCGCCTGCAAAATCATTGACAAAAGATCTCTCGCCGATGCCACCGACCTTGAATGCCTCGAGAACGAGCCCAAGATCATGACCCTTCTCACTCCCCACCCCAACATCGTCAAACTCTTCGACATATTCGAGAACGACGACTTTCTCTGCATGGTAATGGAGCTCTGCGAACCCTTTACTCTGTACGACATGATAATCGAAAGAACTCTTTCTGAGAACCAAGCTGCTTTGCTTATGAAGCAACTTCTCGAGGCTTTATCTCAGTGTCACAAACTAGGGATTGTGCATAGAGATATCAAGCCGGAGAACTTATTGTTCGATGGAAGGAATAATCTGAAAATGGCGGATTTTGGGTCGGCTGTGTGGTTACCGGAGGGGAAGAGCGTGAGAGGGGTCGTGGGAACGCCGTATTATGTGGCGCCGGAGGTGTTAATGGGGCAGGAGTACAATGAGAAGGTGGATGTGTGGAGTGCTGGAGTCATTTTGTACATAATGTTGGCGGGGGTTCCGCCTTTTTACGGCGAGTCGGCTGCGGAGATTTTTGAGGCGGTGTTAAGGGGGAACTTGAGATTTCCGACTAGGATCTTCCGGACGGTATCTCCGGCGGTAAAGGACTTGGTGAGGAAGATGGTTTGTAGGGATCTGTCAAGAAGGTTATCTGCAGAGCAAGCCTTGAGTAATTTCTATTCTGTTCTGCTTGTTTGTTTAGAGAATATTTCTTTCTTTGCTCTAGTGTTGTATTTTTCGATGTTTTGTTTTACTTAGATCCCATAACCGACCAGAAAATATAGGACTAGTTTGATCACTTTGGTTGTGTTCTGTAATTCATGGGATTCTTTTAGTTTTCCTGTACCAACTGTTTTGTTCTTTGGAAAATGCAGGGCACCCATGGATCCTAAACGAAGGAACAGCTATGCAGTAGAGTGTGAAGCTACTTCAGAATAATCAAGAAAGCAAGCATCTTAGCAAGCAAACGCAGTTTCATTGCTGTACATATTTCCCTGCCGCATAATAATTCTCCCATTACATGTGATTCCAGAAATCCGGCTTTTCTGCTCAACAGTCATTCGAAAAGAGAGCAATGAAGCACAGAGAGTGTGTCCGCCCGAGGCTCTTCAGAATCAAACTGAGAAAGTAGATACATATGGTTTGGAGAATCCCAGTCTTTCCCCGCCTTGTCTTTTTGTAATTTTTCATCGAGAAAAAGATAAGGAAGTGAGAAAGCATATGATCATCTGGGAATGGATGTTTATGGGAACCTAAACGTGTTTTTGAGTATGGAATCTATATATGTTTATCGTTTTCCTCTCTCTTTTTTTCTTCTTTTTGGTGGAATAAATGTGCCATTCTTGATGGAGATATGTAGAATATGCTTTGATATATTCCATTTCTTGTGTTCTATTGCTTAAAACGTGTGATTCTTTTCTATGTGGTGGAAGAATTGGGTTCCAGTGTATTTAAAATGCACAAATTTCCAAAGGTTCCGCACTCCCATATATATCGGAATTGAATTTGAATTCATTCATTTGATTTTTGTTTTTTCTATTTTAAAAAAAAATTATGTACAGTCATTTTTGTGTTTTCTTTACACATTCTATTAATATGATTGGTTCTATCACTTTTTTTAATATAAAATAATTGATTTGATCTATTAAATCAGAACAGTGTACAATAAGTACACAAAAATGACTATATATAACAGATAAATTGAATTTATAAGATGGAATTAAATTGAACTTCATATAAGTTGTATATTATTGAACCTAAGGTTTCAAGTTTTGTGTAATTATATATTTACACATGGATTTTGATGATAACAAATGAATTCAAAGAATGAAGGAGTCTCAACCTCAAGTTGTCCATACAATGGAGTCAAGCACATCAAGGAACCAAGCATGAGCAAAAAGGGAACAAGTTTACATTAAAATCATAGAGTAATGTTGTAAATCTCTTCAAAATTCGAAATTAAGATTAAGGCTCAAAAATTAATATTTTATCATAAAACATTAAAATACATTTTCTACATTTGCATGAATTTTTTGAAAATTAAATTTGAAATTTTTGAAAGATAATTGATTGTCATCTTTCACATGTGCATGCCATGATTAAAGGTTTGAACTTTGAAAATATTAAAGATGATTGATTGTCATCTTTCACATGTGCATGTTTTATTTGAATATTTTCAAAAGTGATTGATACTTTTCTTGACTTATGCAAAAGGAAGATGCCTTTGTTTGAATATTTTGAAAAGTAAAGTGTGCTCCTTTTGTCATATGCAAAAAGTAAAAAATTAGGTTTGAAATTTTTGAAAAGCAAAGTGTGCTCCTTTTGTCATATGCAAAAAGTAAAAAGATTAGGTTTGAAATTTTTGAAAAATGAATGATGATGTTTTTGACATGTGAATCTTTTTAAATTTGAATATGAAGTCTCATATGCCTATAAATAGATCATTTGAGAGCTTCACATTCACAACACCAAGAGCATACAACTCTCATTCAAAGCTTTCATTCTCTCTTCTCTAAGCATTGAGCCTTAACCCTTGTTCATTTTGAGAGATATAGTTTGTGCTTGTATTGTTCTTATTTCACTCATTGAGGAGTGTTTTCTGATATCCTACCCACTATCAATTCTTGTATCAGTAAAAGGGTGTGTACAACCCTTGTGCGTGTAGAAAGTGTTCTACACAGGGAATCGTTGAATCACCACGTGTAAGGTGATTGCAAGTGTAGAGGGTGTTCTACACGGATCCTTTGTAGCGGTGTTGTTCAAAGGTGTAATAGGTTTCTATCTCCACCTGAAGGAGATTGAATAGTGAATTCGGGGATCCTCAAGGGGTAGCTTGAGGCGAGGACGTAGGCAGTGGGGCCGAACCTCGTTAACATACTGAGTTTGCTTCTCTCTTACCCTTACTCTTTATATTTATTGCTGTTTCATATTTTGTTTATATTTTATATTGTATATTTGATTTATAATTGTTATTTTTTTTAAAAACAACTCAATTCACCCCCCCTCTTGTGTTAGTCATCTGGGCAACATATATTTTAATAATTGAATATCTTTTTTGGTTAACAAATGGCTCATTCAATGAATGAATCGAACAAAAGTTCAGCTTAGGGACTCCAATCAAATGGACACTGATAATTATATCAATTACGGGCTTCAAATGGATTATTTGAAACATATAAGTAGACCACATGACCATTAACCAAGTATACATTCTACCATGTGAGTTTCTTCTTATTCTAAATGCTTATAATATCAAAGTGCATCAATGAGTTACCAGGTCAAAACCTCAATGAGTTAACAACAGCCTGAGCCTTGTATATGATCCGGTTCTCTAAACGGAAAACTTAATCCAAAACCCCACACCCTCTTTAAAAAATAATAATAATAAAAAAACTCAATGAGTTACTAACGTCACACCCTGATAAAACCTGTAGAGCATGGCCCTTGAAAGCAACAAATTAATTAAACATTTTTTTAAAGTTACACTAATAAATATTTTTGCAATCATAGAGTGTGTAAATTCTATATATATTTTTTTTAAAATAAGTGGACAATAATAGGACCCATAAGAAAGAATTAATTTTTAGAAAATATTGAGTGCGTGTTTGGGATAACGACGAGAAATATAACTTATAACTTTAAGGCTTATAACTTATACTTAAGTAATAACTTCTATTATTAAAAAATTATTTAATGTTTGACAACCATATGTTGCACTTTCAAATATGTTAGATCTGTTTAAAAACAAATTTAAAAAGTATTTTCTGAGATAGAAATGACGATTAATTATTTGATATTTAAAAAAATTATCACCATATTTTTGAAAGTTTGAAAGTTGTATAGATATTTTCGCTCATTGACAGTGTTTTTAAAATTTGAATTACGTTTCCCATTATCCGAAAAAACAAATTTGAGGAAAAATAGTTTTTCTTTAAATATATTGTTTAGCTTATTAGAGATTAAAATTTTTTTTAATATGTAAATACTCAAATAATTTAATTTTTGCATTAAAAAACTTTTAAGACTATTTAACCACTTTATAAAACTCTTACTTCAATCCCAAACAGATCCTAAATATACTTAAGAAAAAATTTACAAAAAACTTACTTATTCCTATATCAGTTCCTTATGTTGAAAATTGTGATATTTGAAATTTAAAAAAAAAAAACAAAAGAGAAATGCTAAAGCTCCCGAATTCGGGAATTTTTTTTTATACTTAATGATTAAGTAAATTATTTTTAGTGATGTTGTAAATTTTTTTTATTATTCAAAAAAATATTTAAAAATATAAAAAAATGAATGAAAATAAAATTCAAATAAAAAAAAAAACTGATTAGGTGAGAATTCGGGACCCAGATTGGATGACTGTAGCATCGCTCAAGACAAAAAACTAACAAAATGAATATGATAAGTAAAATTATACTTACGTGTAGCATTCCTCTGTTCTAAAAATTTATTAAAAGCTATTTTTAATTCATAATAATTATACCAAATGTACCTTTCATGCATTTATAATGTACCTTTCGTGCATTTATAATATATATGAGGTGTCCGTTTCAATACGGAACCAGAATTGATGTGGGTTGTTCAATATTGAATCAATAATTCGCCTTCAATTTCTTGAGGACCACAAAGAAAAGAAATCAATTAAATTGACTAAATAATTATTTTTACATCCCAAATCAGTGGATGTAACATCAATCACTGTATAAATTTTTGGGTTAGGTACATTTTAATGAAGTTTACGTAAATCATGGAACCACTACGGATAATAAATTTGAAAGACTGAGTCAAGTGAATATATATGCTATATTATAAGGTGAGTAGAATATTCTTCCAAGAGTCTTAAACGATAAGTAAAGTGGCTGATCCAGATCTTATATTATAGGAAAATGTTAATTAATGAGCTACTCAAACTTATCACTTAGCGTGGCAGTGTGGTTACTGAGTAGGCTTTGATAGCTGATGTTTTCAGAAATTTTTTCTCTCATTTATTCTCTACAGCTAATCCTTTTAGTATTAACGATTGCCTTCACGGAATGGAACAAAAAGTTATTGGTGATATAAGCTCCAGAGATGGAAGTCAAAGATGTTGTGTTTCAAATGAACTCTCTAGGTTCCCTAAGCCCTTATGGTTTCCCAGCTCACTTTTACCAAGCTAACCGGGATACTACTAGGAAAGATATCTACAAGTTTGTTCTCAATATTCTTAATTAGGGAGGCATTTTGAAGGATGTTACACCTTTATCACTCTTATACGCAAGATTAAGGAGCCAAAGAAAGTTTTTGACTTTAGATCTATAAGCTTGTGTAATATAATTTACAAGATTGTTGCAAATGTATTGTCCAATAGATTTAAAACAGTCATTCATGATAGAATCTCTTTATATCAAATTGATTTTGTTACAGGGAGGTTGATTATTGACAACATTCTTGTTGTATATGAAACTCTTCACTCTATGAACTCTCGATTGCAGGGTCAGTTTGGCTAGATGGCACTTAAACTCGATATGAGTAAAACTTATCATTGAGTAAAGTGGAGTTTTCTCAATTTAGTTCAATCCAGGCTCGGTTTTGACCAAAGATGGACTTCATTAATCATGAATTGCATTACTTTTGTTTCTTATTCAATCCTACTGAATGGAGAGGCCTAAGCTTCTTTCACACCAACTAGAGGCCTCGGGTAGGGAGATCCCCTCTCCCCTTACTTTCTTATCCTGTGTGCAGAAACATTGACTTGTCTCTTGATTCAAACTGAAGCAAACGGTGGCATCTCAAGTGTGCTTATTGGCAAGGGCCCCATGTGTATTAGTCAACTTTCTTTTGTAGATGACAACCTCCTATTTCGCAATGCAAATTCATTGGAATGGATAGAATAATTCAGATCCTGGAGGTCTATGAGAAAGCTTTTGGTTAAGTACTCAACAAGGAAAAGACTTCTATATTCTTTAGCAAAAACACTCATTTTGATATTCAAAGTACTATATTGAACATAGCTGGGGTAAAATCAACAGGATCTTTTGAGAAGTATTTGGGCTTACCTGCTGTGGTGGTTAGAGCTAAGACTGCTGCATTTAACTCTTTCACTAATAGAACTTGGGCTCAAATTATTAATTGGAAAACACAGTGTCTCTTAGTAGCTAGAAAGGAAGTTCTTCTTAAGGCTATCCTTAAAGCAATCTCCACCTACACACTATGGGGATTTTTCTCCTTCCTCACTCAATAACTCAAAAACTCAATCAGTTATTGAAGAAGTTTTGATGGGGTTACACTGAAGATCATTCTAAAATTTAGTGGATTAAGTGGAGCAAGTTGATCAACCAATCTAAGGATGAATGTGGGTTGGGGTTTAGAGACTTTAGAAGCTTCAACATTGTTATGCTCTCAAAACAAAGTTGGCGTATGCTTCAAAATCCAGACTCCCTCCCTGCTAAGATTCTAAAGCAAAAATATTTCCCTAAATTCAATCTCATGGATGCCAAGCTAGGACACAAACCCTCATTTGCATGGAGAAGCATGATAGCAGGTATGTAATTGTTAAAGTAAGGCTTGTTGTGAAGAATTGGTAATGGTAAAAAAGTCTAAATATGGGAAGACAAGTGGATTCCAAATCCTCATTCTTTTAGAATTCAATCAAGAAGGAATGAGTTTGAAGTTTATGAGTTGCTAGCTAATCTCATAGATCCTGATTTGAGACAATGGAAGGACAACCTGCAGCATAATCTTTTTTATCCCCATGGAGTGGAGCTTATCAAAACTATCCCAATTAGCCTTGGAGGTATAGAAGATCAGCCAGTTTGGAGCGGCACAAACAATAGCGCATTTTCAGTAAGGAGTGCTTATCACTTACATTGGGAAATACTGACCAGACATGAAGAAGGTCCATTATCTAGAAGACTACAAGCTATGGTCTAGAATACCATTTGGAAGCTTCTGGTTCCTAATGCTATGAAAGTGTTTATTTGGAGAGCATGTAGTGAAGCACTACCTACACTCTCCAACATTAGGCCATGTATTATGGGGCTATGAAGCTGCAAAAGAGTATGGGGCCAAGGGAGCAAAAAAAAAAAATACAACAAATGCCATTCCACAGCATGACTTTTCTGGGTATGGGCTAGCTTGTTAAAAATTTACAGTAAGATGAACTTGAGGAAGCTGCTATGATTGCATGACTCAATTGGACTAGAAGAAATGACCTCGTACATGGGAATGGCTTTATTCATCCAAACTCAATCATCAATAGAGTAAGAGAGGACTTGTAGCTTATAAAATCACAAAATTAAATGGGATGCAGCCATAGATGATGCATATGGAAAAATTGGTATTGGTGCAATCTTAAGAGACTGTAAAGGCCTAGTTATTTGGGCACTCGAAGCTAGAAGAAGTTTAAAAGCTAACTCATTTATTGTTAAAGCCTATGCCATGATGTTAGTTGCTATTTTCTGTAAAGAAATGGGTGTTACAAAGTTTACTCTTGAGGGAGATGCTCTATAGGTGGTGAACAATTTGAAGAAGCCAATATCATACTGGAGTCAAGGAGGTTTGTTGATTCAAGATGCAAGGCAAGTGTTGAATTTCTTTGCAAATTGGAATGCTATCCATATCAAGAGAGAAGCTAACATGGCAACTCATACATTAGCTAAAGATGCTCTTAATCTTATTGAAGACTTGTATGACGTAGAAGAGATTCTGAGTTGCATTCATTCAATTGTACTCAGTGAGATGTTGTAAGTCTTTTTATGAGCAATAAAATATCTCTTTATCAAAAAAAAAAAAACAAACTTATTGCTTGATTATTTTATTTATTTTTTATTTAATGGTTAAGGATGTGACTATTAGTGAAGTTGTATATTTTTTTCTTAATGATTAAGGATATTAAAAAAATGTTGAAAAGAAAATAGTAGACAAAAATTAAAATACACTAGTAGGCATTACCGCTGGCCGGCCCGCTAGCAATATCCTATTGAGATCATATGATGACATATGTTGCCTCCTTACTTATAAAACTATTTAAAATGTGTCATATCAATCAGTCTAATTAGGATGACAAAATTAAAGATAAAGATTAACATATCTCTCTATTCTTTTTTTTTTTTTTCCTAATCAAGCATGCTTAATAATAAAAATACTAAAAGCATAGTACAAGAGTTTTTACGGTGGATCCTTTCCATTGTCAATATACAGAATGCATCTTGGAAGATTATCTAAGAGTATACAACCAAAAACTATATTGGTTGCTGCCCATTATGTCGCTAAGTGCAAACATCGATTTTGAGATCGATGGATTTTGGCTATTCTCCAATCCTTATGTGGTCTGAAGATTTGCTGAATGTCATCTATCATTGGAGTGATTTGCCAGTTTAGAGATAAATTCGTGCTTTCGATGGCTATTATAACAATTTGTGCATCGCCCTCTAGTATTACTTGGTTTTTTTGAAGATGGGTTGCTAACTATGCCCAAATAGCTATTGAAGCTTCGGCTATCAATGGGTATCGTTAGGATTTTTGAGGTCCTTATCTTCTATATCTTCCCATTGACTGCTGCATCAAAGAAGTAGCTCCAATTACGAGGGTCAGGCTTCCAAATTTTCCTTTGATTAATTTGTTTTTCTTCCCATGCATGTTTGTAAGCTTGATATGTCTGGTCCAATTGCTCTTTTGCTTTCTTGAGAGAGAAGTTTGTGTCATTGTGGACTATTTCATTTCTTTGTCTCCAGATGTAGTCCATTATGATGACTACAAATAGTTGAAAATGATGTTTTTCTGAGTCATTTAGTCACAAGTATTTCTCTGGGTTGAGAATCATTTGCATCCAATTAGACAGAATTTATCGGTAGTGTTGTGAGATGTCGAGGTCAGGTGCTTTGTTGTCATAGGATCCAATTGATGAGGCATTCTATGAAGAGGTGGAGTGAAGTTTCTTTTGCTTTATTACACAGTGGGTAGATTTCTGAGTAAATATTATGGGGAATCACATTGCTTATCCGTAGTGGAAAGAATATTCCATAATATTTTCCTAAGTAACAGCTTATGATGGTCATGGACTTCAGTTGCTAGAGAGCTTTAAAAATAGACATCGAAATGCTTTGCTGAGTATTGTCGGAATTACAAGCCGCTATGTGATAGGTAGTTTTGATTGAAAATTTCCTATTATGGTTTGGGGACCGTAATATCTATGGATTTCTCATCTATCTATCTTCATTGTGACTTAGGTTTCTCTATCAACTTACATACAAATTGCTAAAATGAATCAAATGATAGTTGTTATTTGTTGGTGGAGTTTCAACTAGATCACATTTTTACAAGGAATGGAGTGATATGCGTCGGCTGATTCACATTGAAACTATTTCATTTAGGTTAGACCTTAGGTTTGAGAATGAAGGAAACAACTCCCTTATGTACCACTAGATTTGAGAATCTACCACTAGATTCATTTCAATGTGAATCTTCTCGACTTGTTTCCTTATCTTCTCGACTTGGATTCTTGATGGAAATTCAAGATATTAAAATTGATCTACATCAATAAATACAACTCGAGATGACAATATTTAAGATTAAGGTTAGATTTGGATATAAAGATGGTTTCAATTAATCTCATCTCATCATTACAACGTTCTCAAATTTTTACACAAAATATAATAAACAATTCAATTTTTAAAAAAATATCAAAATAATAATAATATTAAAAAATAATATTCTAACAATATTTTATTCAACTTTTAACTTTTACCTAAAATCATCTCATTTCATTTCACTGTCCAAACCTTACCTAAGACTAATATTATTATGATTCCAATTTTTTCTTTTATATGCATGTAATGTTAGAGGCAATAATAATATGTATTGCACAATCATTTTGAAAAAGAATAAGAATTCATTATGAAAGTGAATTTTTCATGTAGGTCCGAAATGTATCATACTTTCTTTAAAAAAAAAAAAATTGCCGTAATCTAGACATTTTTTTATTCATACATAAATAAAAACAAAAAACAAAAAATTTATGTACAATCACTTTTACATATTTCCTTGCGCACTGCACTAATATATTTGAATGAGAAACTTTTTTTTTAATATAAAATAACTATTTTGATCAATTATATTAATGGAGTGTATAAAAAATATACATAAGTGAATATATATATATATATAACAAAATTCAAATAAAAATATAATAACTCAATCAAGCAGGGCAATCCCCACAAACGGAAAAGCTAGCTATTGAATCCATTGAGCATGCAATAATGCTTTCGATAATGATGGCCGGCTTGGGAATTACCTCCTTGCTATCCATGCACACTATAGAAAGCGTGATCCAACATTTACTTACGTTGTTGGAATGGAAAATACTCGAAATATTATAAACTTCCTGAAATTTGGGTTAGCCTAAAGCAGCATCTTTCGATGTTTTTATATTTTCATCGTTGTTTAAGTTATTATTATTATTATTTTATTTTTTAGGATCTATTGAGGAATATGCCATGCACAAGATCATGTCAAAGGTTGCCACAAGTCTTCTCACCTTTGTTTCTCTTTTGTCCATAAATGTCGGCGGTATAGAACTGTTTAACACATGACTCAACCATTAATGTCAAATGGTAAATTTTCTGTAATATAAAATGAGCAGTCGAAGAGCCTTCCAAAATAATAGTGATACATGTCAAGCTGACTTCAAGTGACTTTTTGATAAAGCAGGGGCGGCTCAGTGCTGGCAAGTTAGGCAATTGCTTACCTCAATGCCCCCACACCTCTTAAAAAAGGAAATTATTAATGGTCTTTATTAAGAAATAATATTAGAAGCTTACAAGAAAACTTTTTTTTATGTAAAAATGATAAAACGGCTCTAAAGAAATTTTTAAAAAAATCTAGAAATATTACTTTTGATTATTAATTAATATAAAAAGTAATGAACCATATAAGTTTATATAAGAGAAAAGAATTGCTTTGGACTGTTTGTTCAAAGCAGTTGGTTCCCTTGTTCTACCTCCTTGGAGTTTGGTGGGAACACCCGTCTCTGGTTTTTCAGAGTTGGTTAGAAGTTTTAGACAATGTCCGCTACCTTGTATGCGGGGAAGCTCCTGAGCTGCTTGCGTTAGTTGACTTATAGTCAGGTTTCTGTCTGTCAAGTCGCAGTTGTAACTTCGCTTATGAATGAATGCTATGATGCATATTTCTCTAAAAAAAAAAAAACTAAATAAAGAAGAACAGATTAAGAAAAATTTGTAGTATTTATGTTCAACATGGTAGTTTATTACATTATTATTTTAAAATATATAAAAATATAACTTCTAAAATTTTAACTTGAAGTAATCTTGTAAAGTGCAAGCAACTTGTAGTGATTTTGAAAAATAATGAGATTTATTATTAAAAAATTAATTTTTTATGTGACTCTTATTAATTATTCACTTTTTTTACAATACTTGCACGACACTTACTATTGTAATTACTATTTTTCATCTAAAAAATACTATTCTTTTCGTTCTTATTTGTTATACAATTCAACATTACATAGATAAAAAAAAGTACTCATTATGTCTATATTTTTTTAAATCGTTGAAAAAACACCCTCTGTTCTATCAAATTATGAATGATGGAAAGGCCATTATTCATGAATCAATTAGACACTAAACACCCTAGCCAACAATTTTCAACTCTACTTATTGCTTTCATCATTTAGCTCTTTCATGTGTCAATGCTCATCACGTGGGTTGTTCACGTGGGTTGTTCACCTGTCTACCATAATATCACTACTATCCATTTCTCGAAGACCACAAAATATGTTTTTATTTCGACACAAAACACATAGTTGTCCCACCACGGACTTCAGATGGACCATGAAGCAAGATGTTGGGTAATGGGTCTCTTCCCTGATAAGTGTAAAACACATGTGGATTAGATATGTGCAGTTGAAGATCAATTTTTTATATAATCTGGATGTGGGCAGCCGTTGAGACCAGGTGACCGGAACACATGTTGATAAGTTATCTTAGATCTAAGTTTGGCGATCTATTTTGGCTAGAGATGAGTCAGAGGGAGAGTTTTTTAAATTGACTTCAATGAGCAACTCAGTCCCATGTGAGTAACTGGGGCGGCGGGGCCTATCTGGTCTGATTCTCTGAATACTGCTGCATAATATTATTGAATAATGAATCCAAAACCTGAACTCATGATCTGTGTTCTCACTGTTTTGAGATGCCCATCTGCACCAACTTTATAGAACTCCACCGGCTTCAGTGACATTTCAAGATCTTTGTCCTAAATTTGCTTGTCCCATCCTAAGGATTACAAATGATATAGCTCTATCCGTTTGCCTCTTGAGAAACGATGAAACATTATGGTGTTTTCTATTTGATTAATATTATATATCATATTATTATATCCTATTATATATATCATGTGACGTATTTATTATTATTTAATAATAAAAAAATATGTAATAAATGATTATTCAATAATAATAAATGTGTCACATCTTATTTGATGGAATGCAAGCGAGATGATAGTATGGTGTATAAAATTTTCCTTTATGTTTTGATGGTGTTAGTAAGTCTTGACTTTATACTCTATTTTATTTAATTAAATATTTTACATATTAAGCCATCTATTGAGAGCGAATATGACTTATATATATATATATATATAAAGTGTTAAAATATAAAATAAATAATCAAATTTATCATTTTCTATCTACTTAAATTTTTAAAAATTTCATATTAATTTTGAGAGTAGGTTCTAGTACGTAGCCTTCCCGAATCAGAGACATCTGCAAGAGTCAAGACTCAACCGAACCTTTCGTTTGTATGTGCACCACCTACTTGTACTCTCAAAAACTCTAGTTTTAGTACAACTAATTCCTTCAATAACACTTCACAATTAAATCTCAAGACAGGCCATACTATTTAAATCTTCAATCCACCAAAATTATTGCACTACACTCTTGAATCTCACTGCTTATTATCTCACGTATCTGATTACGCTAATCACCGTTGATGCCTAAGCTTCCACTTTCAAGATTTTATTATTATCCACCACACATGACGACCCAACAATCTCCTTTCAAGTTAAATAAAAATGTCTATAATTCTTCCAACTAGACACTCAAACTCCAAAGGAAAGTATAGTCTCAAAATTTAAATTCCTATGCGACCTCATGTCACAACTAATTCTTGAAGACAGTCTCAACTATTAGTGCCAACCATCACTCCAATTGGTAACCCACTTCAACTGTACACTCCGATCAACTCACCAAGAACTCGAAGTTTAAGATCTCTTGAATTTAATACTATCACATCTAATCCACTTCAGTACTCACCAAAGCCACTTCTCTCAAGTCAAAATGAGACTAGGATTTATACTCTCTGAAATCCATACACCCTCACCACCACTAAAACTGAATCTCATGTACCCTTAGCTAATACCCAAAAATCATTCAAACGTACAAGTGATCCATTATCACATTTCCATCATCTGGACTTATATCCTCAACTCAACAAGAATCATTCCTGATTCTGCTCAACTTATATCCTTAAATCAGAAACTAGCCATTGCTTAAAGTTTGGTACCGAGAATGACCTTAAACCTGCTAAGAATCCATTCCCAAAAGTCTACGGATCATAAAGCCTCAAATTCAATCGTATTCTATACCAACACAAAATCTACTATTTCCAACACCCTGATGGGCCTATATCTTTCGAATCGATAAAAATCATTTCCTAAAATCTGCTACTACAACCTCAAGTTAACAATAATTATTTTCTAAACTAGCTCAATATCTTCATTCCTCAAAGAAATACACGAACTAGATCATTACCTCCAATCCTCAAAGAAATCTACTCTAGAAAAATGTTCATATCAAATAAGAATCATCTTCCGGAACTTCTAAGATCAATGAACTTACATCCCATAATAGAAAAAATCGAATTCTCAAATCTTTCAAATCCTAAAACATTAATAGATAATAAATCATTTTCTGAAATTCTCAAGATTGGTGGCTTTAATTCAAAACATTCACCTTAAAAGCTTGCAAAATCTAAAGCCCTAATTGCCACCAAATTACTCATCCGAATCACGAAATCTAAAACTCGAAATTTAATTATTTCCCCCCAAAGCTTGTCGAACCTAACACCTTAATTACCATAAACTTATATTCCTAAAATCTATAAGGCCCCAACTTTAAAACTTTGATGAAACTTCATAAAATCCATCCTTGAAATTTGTTGAACTTACAACCTACTACGTTATAGACCATTTCATAAACTCCACGGAACCAAAGAACTCAATTATTCTACTTCCCTAAAAGATCACCCAGATCATGCCATGACTCTAGCATTCTGAGTCTCCGTAACCTCGCCTCCAACGGTACCAAGAGTCACTTGCGTACATTCGAGCCCGAGCTAAATGCCTCTGGTTAGCTCTACCCACTGTGACGAGCTCCACGGCTTTCTTGAACTCGACTAGGGTGCTCACGAGCAAAATGCCCCATCTGAGCCGCATTCAAAACATTGGTTACTACCCATACGACACTCGCCTCCGTGAGCTCATAACTCATGCTCGTCCATACGCCGGCTGCTTGTGGTCGAGTCCCGGTCCGTTGAACAAACTTTTGAGGCTGAACCCGAACTACTTCCTTCACCAGTAAAACTCCGCCTCTTTTGTCCTGGAGGGGAGCCCATACTCAAATTAACCTCTCGCTCTGCAAGAGTGGCTAAGTCAACCAATTCCTGAAAAGTTGTAATCTGGTGGCAAACTACCATTTTGCATATATCTGGTCGCAAACCTTAAATAAAATTCCCTTAAACACGTCCTTAAAGTTCGCTGAACCTACACTCTCCTATCCTATAGCCTCGTTACATAAATTCTACAAAACCTTGACCTCAATCATCTTAAGCGACTTAAAGCTAATTCCTCTCCTCATTGCTACGTGAGTTCCCACCTTACAAAGATTGCTTAAACCATGACATTCCCTTCAAACCTCAACATCATACAAGCAAACCACATCGCTAAAAATTCAAACCTACTACACTAAATGTTCATGCCTAATAATAGTATCCTCGATTATACCGCCTTCCTGCCACAACACAACCCTTGACCCCCTTTAAGAAAAACGAATAAAACCAACAACATAAAACCAAAACCAAAACCGAAACCACATAACAAGAAAACAAAAAGAAACCAGCATGCAATAACATAACTAAATAAATAAAACAAGCAAACAAGCTCAAACAAATTCAAAACAAATAAAACACGTCAAAAAGCAACTTTACTTAAAATAAATTTTAAAACACAACTTTAAAAACATTCTGGTACTACCTACGGGACATGTGGTTTTACCCAGAGCCAAACCGCTCTGATACCACCTGTGACGCCCCCAAATCCCCATGCACGGACACGGGGAAATCGAGACGTACGGATGGTGACAACACGGGTCCCCATCCTATCGACGAGTGCCAAGTGTGTGTAAGCAACAAAAGTGCACGAAGAGACACGCAGCGGATAGCAAAGACATATAACTAAGTACCAGAATTTTTCTTAGTTTAATACAAAGCGTTCAAAACATACATAATAAAATATTACAAATACAAATATTGTTTCAAAGCCAACTCCAAAGCATAGACTCCAACTCAAAACTCCGGCGGAGCCGCATCCTCGGGCTCAGCCTCCTCCTCCTCCTCGATCCCTGCACCAAAATCTACGGTACCAAAAATGGTGCCGCAGGTAAGTAAAACCCAAACACCACTAGATAAAAACATATTAAAACTCAAACAATATGCATGAGAGAATGCCAATGCACATGTCCCAAAAACCATATTTTTTCCACACACGCCAAAAGTCCCATTTGGCCCATAACATAACCTTTCCAAATAAACCGTATGCACCATGACCTCCCCTAGGGGTCATCCGCACACCCTAACTCCTGTACCAAACCATGGGAATCCACCACGCGTATGACACATAAACGAGCGATTCCCAGTTCCGCGCCCCGCGCGTTCGTAGCCAAACATCCTCTAGCCCTCGCCAGCGAAGGGCCACGGAGTCGGTGCATAGAGCGATGCCTAGTTCCGCGCCCCACGCCGTTCGTAGCCAAGCTTCGACTCAGGGGACGTCACTCAGTATATTACGCTCCCGAGTGACCAGAGGAGCTCCACCGAGATAATACCCTATCCCGGCTTGGGTCGTGGTACACACGCACCCGAAAATCCATTTACGCCAATAAAACATGATTTTCTCAATTTAAATAAAATGCACGTGCATGCACCATGTAAATGCAATCTCAATGCACAACACAACCAACCAACCATAAATCAACAAACCAAGCAACTCCGTCCTCAATCCATCCGACCCCCGAACTCCTCGGACTCAGTCCGGAATCAACCAACCAACCAGATAATTTATTGTAAGAGCAAAATATATTTAAATCTAAAAGTAGAGTTTGGAAAATACTTACAGCGCTATACGGTATTTTTCGAAAGCTCGCGCGTTGCAAACGGCGGAGGAAAAGCAACGTAACAGTGTATTTTACACTGTGGCCGTGGGTAATAAATTACCCACTTTCGAACGGGGACAAACCAAGGCACGAAATTGATAGGGAATGGCCTTGAGATATTTATGAAGCTAAAGGAAGTGAGCTTTGGCCGTGGGTGGCGGTGGAAACGGCGGTGGAAGAGCAAAAAGGGGCTGAATGGAGTTGAGCTCGTGGGAGCTACTCCGGCAACGGATCGGGGCCGAAATTAGGTGGGTTAGGACGGCAAGAGGTAGGGGAAGAAGCTGAGAAGAGATGGTGGCCGGAGGTGGTGCGACGGCGCTGGAAACGGTGAAAAACCGTGTGGCTTGGAGGAGCTCGTGGTGGCTAACGGCGGCTCGGATGGAGGTGAAACTTGGTGGGGATGTTCACCGGTGAGAGGGGAAGAAAATTGGGTGAGTGGTGTAGGCCACGCCGCCGGCGAGCGGCGGTTCTGGGCTACGAAAGCAACCGGCGACAGGGGTGGAAAACAGGGTTGGGGCAGCGACTTTAAGTCGTGCGTGGCGGCTAACGGCTGCACGGGTTGGCCTAAAAATGAGGGAGGTGATCACCGGCCGGAGGGGAGTCGACCGGTGGGGGCGGTGCACTGCACGGCGGCGGGACGGCGGCGAACAGGGCGGTGGAAGAAACGGACGGAAATGGGGGGGCTGGGTCGCGCGCACAGAGAAACGGAGAGGAAAAAAGAAAGAAAGAAAAAGAAAGAAAAAGAAGAAAAAGAAAAAGAAAAGAGGAAAAAGAAAAAGAGAAAAAGAAAAGATGGGGAAAAGAAATGAAGTCCAATCCCCACCTCTGGAGTCCAGAAACTGATCCGACGAAAATAATTTTAAAAACCGTAAAACGATTAAAATAAATTAAACACAACATCAAATAAATTAAAAACCAAGAAAATATTTTAAACACAACGTAAAGCTAAAATATAATAAATAACTAGTAAAAACTAACTATTAAATTTTAAATCCAAAAACAAGCTAAAATAAATTAAACAACAATTTAAACTCAACAGCAATTAAAATCCGATAATTTAAAATAAAAGAACTATTATTTTAATTAAATTAAAATATTCATTCAATGAAAATACACGTAAAAACAGGGTATCACACCATCTTTCTCTCTTTTACTCCTTTGTGTCATAACCGGAAAACCTTCTTGTTTTACATAATGTTTATAATAAGCCATCAACGCATTCTCCGATTCAAAGCACATCCCTGGCTTTGGCTCCTCCGCGATATCACCCTCATCAGTTTGTTGGACATGAAGTAACCCGGAACTGCTAGCCTCTTTGGTCTCAACAGTATTACCCAAAGAGGCAGTAGACTGCTCTTCACAGTCTATCGAGTCTAATGTGGCCTCACTAATCTCTTCAATAGAGTTACTTTGCTGCACTTTATTTTCCTGCAAATTAAGAGAAAAAGTGTTATATGACAATATATGTTCTAAATAAGTAAAAGACAACGCATATGGAAAATCAAACACATTACCTCGCTGCCATATGGATATGGGTTGGCATTCGTTGGAGGAACAAATGCTGGTAAAGCCGAACAAGAGCTAGAGGCTACACTAGCGCTGCTTTGTACACTACAACTGAGCAGCTACACTAGAGCTGACATTGGTTGCGGAACTAGACATGAGAGCGATTGTAGAGTTCCAGTTTGTTGCTCAGTTTTCCAAATAAAAATTTAACATAAATACTTGAACCAAATATTGTATAGAAAAAAAAAATAAAACACACTAACTACAATAAATATTCCAGAAATAATCACCTGTTGCTCCATAGATATGGGTAGGCAGTTAAGGAGGTCCCATCATTGGTATGGCGAACTATGCAAGGTAGCGAACTACTCAAGCAGCAGTACTTGAGCAGAGGGAAGTAGAGTTCCATGGCTTTGTTGTAGTTATCCAAAAAAAAAAATTAAAAATAAATAATTAGACCAAATATTCAAGTTCATAAAATTAAAGCTATCATCCAAGATCACTTGAGTTGCTCAATGGATATGGTTGGCACTTGGAGGAGGCATAAAAGGTGGTACCACACATGAGGCACTAGACCGTAGTAACTTGGCATGTAGTTTGAAAAACCTGGATAAAGTGGTCGTGATATGTCCTAACATGTAGTAACATAATGTTAATCAACCCAAGTGGCCAATGACTACACATAAAATAAACACACACCAACTGTTGAAAGAGGTGTACAATACCGTGGTTCATGGATTAGTGATAGGAGGTGTTATGCGGGATGCGTCTTCTTTCTCTTTTTCCATTTACACAATTCCAAATAAAACTACCTCATCAATGAAAGCAAGTGGGTGGCTGTCAAGAATGAAAGCAAGATGCATGCACACACAAGTAAAGATGCTAATGGTACATCATGCATCACACATCTTTACTTCTAATTTGTCTTGCCAACACTTTCATTATTTAAGTAGTGGGCCATCATGTTCAAGATCAGGTACGTATTTGCCTTATGATCATATTCATGTCCAGATAGATGGGAAAAAGAAATAAATTTTCATGATGAGACTCATATATGATTAATAATCATGAATATCGTTTCATAGAGCTTTCTTAGCTCTACCTATGGAAAATTATCTTCGATTACCTATTAATTCAGCAACAACAGATCACTCGATCATACACCCGTGTTCTCTTGTGTATAGACTATTTACTAATTCTCATTTATCTGATTTAGTGACTAAAATAATCAGGAAAAATTAAAAAAAAAAAATAGTTTTCCCTACCGACAACTTTGTACTCGATTCAAGCACTTCCAAATCATCTATTCTGTTGCCTTCTCTTCCACTACCCATTTTCACTCACTCTCCTCTCTCTCTCTCTCTCTCTCTCTCTCTCTCTCTCTCTCTCTCATTAAAAATTTTTCAGAACCCTCTTTACCTTCTCATTTATCTAATTTTAGTGATTAAAATAATCAGGAAAAATTTTAAAAAAAACATAGCTTTCCCACCGACAACTTTGTACTCGATTCAATGCACTTCCAAATCATCTATATCTGTTGCCTTCTCTTCCATTACCCATTTCTCTCTCTCTCTCTCTCTCTCTCTCTCTCTCTCTCTCATTACAAATTTTTCAAAACCCTATTTACCTTCTCATTTATCTGATTTTAGTGACTAAAATAATCAGGAAAAATTAAAAAAAAAAACATAGCTTTCCTACCGACAACTTAGTACTCGATTCAACGCACTTCCAAATAATCTATATCTGTTGCCTTCTCTTCCATTACCCATTTTTCACTCACTCTCTCACAATCTCTCTCTTTCTCTCATTACAACTTTTTCAGAATCCTCTTTACCTTCTCATTTATCTGATTTTAGTGACTAAAATAATCAGGAAAAATTAAAACCATTCTTAAGTGAATCTACTACCCCTTTATGTTTTCCCCCCCTCGAACTAAAACAGGAACAGCCTCATGAACGCCTCCTCAATGCTCTTCTTCTCCTTCATTTTCCTTCTATATTCACTTCTCCAGCTTTCTCACTCCATAGAAATACTCCATCGGTAAGTATTAAAAATCTAGATACAGAAATATACAAGAAATATTTATATCTATTAGATCTGAGAAGATTACCTCTTGGGTTAACTTTTATTTTGTCGATGCTCTGCCTTTGAACTAAGACTATGATTTCCCCTACTAAGCTTGAACACTTTACAGAGTCTTGAGAGATGAAAGGTACGAGAGAGGAGATCTGCAATGGTTTGGTTGAATGTATTTCCCGTTGCTAACCCTGTCGAGCTTGAATGTAATTCTCGCTGGTTTGGTTCTTTTTTTTTTTTTAATATAAATGTTGACGTGGCATTTTTCCACGTCAGTGGAGTTCAAAGACAGGCACATATTGATGATCTTGACACGCATTGATGATCTTTATTAATCTATGGGCTTTTCCTATTGATGGATTCAAACCTAATGTGTATCCCCCTAATCATCAAGGCGATGGGTAATCATGGGCTTTATTTAGTAACAAGGAAATGCTTCCAAACTCCGTGCAGTCGTGTAATACACAAGTACCATGCAATCGTTTTGATAAAAATTAAGATTTATTATTAAAAAATTAATATTTTTTATGTGGGTCTTGTATTTATTCATTTTTTAAAAATAATTATACAGCACTTGCACACTCACAATAGCAAGTATCATTTAATTATTTTAATATAAATCTTAAATTTGTCAACTTTTTTCAAAATAAATACAAGCAACTTACGCACCCAAATATAAATAATTTTTCTAATAATTATTCCTTCCATCACTACTAAGAACTCAATTTGAATTTGAACTCCATTAATATTTACTTTATTGGAATAGAGTAATAAACACTCCAATCAAATTAATTTAAATCAATTTTATCAAACAACACGTGGTATGTATGTATGTGCGCCACACTTTAAGGGAATATCTACGAAGGTTCCAAACGGAAACTTACAAAACAAATTGTTATTTCGCGAAAAAAAAGTAGCATTGAGAGAAAAATGCCAACAAAATGACGTGTCTTCTACACGTAGTGCAGACAAGAAGTTAATACTTTCGGCAGGAAAGTAAAGTCAGAGATGGCATGAATGCAGGAGTTAAACTAACAACGCATGTGCTCTTTCGCAACCTCAATTAATTCCTGAACAGTGTAAGTGGTAGAGGACAGTGGCACCAACCTTTGTCTCAATCGAAGAAAACTTGCACATACAAACGAAAGGTTCGGTTGAGTCTTGACTCTTGCAGATGTCTCTGATTCGGGAAGGCTACGTACTAGAACCAACTCTCAAAATTAATATGAAATTTTTAAAAATTTAAGTCGATAGAAAATGATAAATTTGATTATTTATTTTATATTTTAACACTTCATATATATATAAGTCATATTCACTCTTAATAGATGGCTTAATATGTAAAATATTTAATTAAATAAAAAAAATTTCATATTAATTTTGAGAGTTGGTTCTAGTACGTAGCCTTCCCGAATCAGAGACATCTGCAAGAGTCAAGACTCAACCGAACCTTTCGTTTGTATGTGCAAGTTTTCTTCGATTGAGACAAAGGTTGGTGCCACTGTCCTCTACCACTTACACTGTTCAGGAATTAATTGAGGTTGCGAAAGAGCACATGCGTTGTTAGTTTAACTCCTGCATTCATGCCATCTCTGACTTTACTTTCCTGCCGAAAGTATTAACTTCTTGTCTGCACTACGTGTAGAAGACACGTCATTTTGTTGGCATTTTTCTCTCAATGCTACTTTTTTTTCGCGAAATAACAATTTGTTTTGTAAGTTTCCGTTTGGAACCTTCGTAGATATTCCCTTAAAGTGTGGCGCACATACATACATACCACGTGTTGTTTGATAAAATTGATTTAAATTAATTTGATTGGAGTGTTTATTACTCTATTCCAATAAAGTAAATATTAATGGAGTTCAAATTCAAATTGAGTTCTTAGTAGTGATGGAAGGAATAATTATTAGAAAAATTATTTATATTTGGGTGCGTAAGTTGCTTGTATTTATTTTGAAAAAAGTTGACAAATTTAAGATTTATATTAAAATAATTAAATGATACTTGCTATTGTGAGTATGCAAGTGCTGTATAATTATTTTTAAAAAATGAATAAATACAAGACCCACATAAAAAAATTAATTTTTTAATAATAAATCTTAATTTTTATCAAAACGATTGCATGGTACTTGTGTATTACACGACTGCACGGAGTTTGGAAGCATTTCCTTGTTACTAAATAAAGCCCATGATTACCCATCGCCTTGATGATTAGGGGGATACACATTAGGTTTGAATCCATCAATAGGAAAAGCCCATAGATTAATAAAGATCATCAATGCGTGTCAAGATCATCAATATGTGCCTGTCTTTGAACTCCACTGACGTGGAAAAATGCCACGTCAACATTTATATTAAAAAAAAAAAAAGAACCAAACCAGCGAGAATTACATTCAAGCTCGACAGGGTTAGCAACGGGAAATACATTCAACCAAACCATTGCAGATCTCCTCTCTCGTACCTTTCATCTCTCAAGACTCTGTAAAGTGTTCAAGCTTAGTAGGGGAAATCATAGTCTTAGTTCAAAGGCAGAGCATCGACAAAATAAAAGTTAACCCAAGAGGTAATCTTCTCAGATCTAATAGATATAAATATTTCTTGTATATTTCTGTATCTAGATTTTTAATACTTACCGATGGAGTATTTCTATGGAGTGAGAAAGCTGGAGAAGTGAATATAGAAGGAAAATGAAGGAGAAGAAGAGCATTGAGGAGGCGTTCATGAGGCTGTTCCTGTTTTAGTTCGAGAGGGGGAAAACATAAAGGGGTAGTAGATTCACTTAAGAATGGTTTTAATTTTTCCTGATTATTTTAGTCACTAAAATCAGATAAATGAGAAGGTAAAGAGGATTCTGAAAAAGTTGTAATGAGAGAAAGAGAGAGATTGTGAGAGAGTGAGTGAAAAATGGGTAATGGAAGAGAAGGCAACAGATATAGATTATTTGGAAGTGCGTTGAATCGAGTACTAAGTTGTCGGTAGGAAAGCTATGTTTTTTTTTTTAATTTTTCCTGATTATTTTAGTCACTAAAATCAGATAAATGAGAAGGTAAATAGGGTTTTGAAAAATTTGTAATGAGAGAGAGAGAGAGAGAGAGAGAGAGAGAGAGAGAGAAATGGGTAATGGAAGAGAAGGCAACAGATATAGATGATTTGGAAGTGCATTGAATCGAGTACAAAGTTGTCGGTGGGAAAGCTATGTTTTTTTTAAAATTTTTCCTGATTATTTTAATCACTAAAATTAGATAAATGAGAAGGTAAAGAGGGTTCTGAAAAATTTTTAATGAGAGAGAGAGAGAGAGAGAGAGAGAGAGAGAGAGAGTGGAGTGAAAAATGGGTAGTGGAAGAGAAGGCAACAGATATAGATGATTTGGAAGTGCGATTGAATCGAGTACAAAGTTGTCGGTAGGAAACTATGTTTTTTTTTTTTTAATTTTTCCTGATTATTTTAGTCACTAAAATCAGATAAATGGAATTAGTAAAATAGTCTATACACAAGAGATACACGGGTGTATGATCCGAGTGATCTGTTGTTGCTGAATTATATAGGTAGATCGAAGATAATTTTCCATAGGTAGAGCTAAGAAAGCTCTATGAAAGGATATTCATGATTATTAATCATATATGAGTGTCATCATGAAAATTTATTTCTTTTTCCCATTATTGGGACATGAATATGATCATGAAGGCAAATACGTACCTGATCTTGAACATGATGGCCCACTACTTAAATAATGAAAGTGTTGGCAAGACAAATTAGAAGTAAAGATGTGTGATGCATGATGTACCATTAGCATCTTTACTTGTGTGTGCATGCATCTTGCTTTCATTCTTGACAGCCACCCACTTGCTTTCATTGATGAGGTAGTTTTATTTGGAATTGTGTAAATGGAAAAAGAGAAAGAAGACGCATCCCGCATAACACCTCCTATCACTAATCTATGAACCACGGTATTGTACACCTCTTTCAACAGTTGGTGTGTGTTTATTTTATGTGTAGTCATTGGCCACTTGGGTTGATTAACATTATGTTACTACATGTTAGGACATATCACGACCACTTTATCCAGGTTTTTCAAACTACATGCCAAGTTACTACGGTCTAGTGCCTCATGTGTGGCTACCACATTTTATGCCTCCTCCAAGTGCTAACCTATATCCATTGAGCAACCAGGTGATCGTTGGATGATAGCTTTAATTTTATGAACTTGAATATTTGGTCTAATTATTTATTTTAATTTTGTTTTTTTGGATAACTACAGCAACAGCCATGGAACTCTACTTCCACTGCTGCTTCAAGTACTGCTGCCTTGAGTAGTTCTGCTACCTTGCATAGTTTCGCCATACCAATGATGGGACCTCCTTTAACTGCCTACCCATATCTATGGAGCAACCAGGTGATTATTTCTTGGAATATTTATTATAGTTAGTGTGTTTTGTTTTATTTTTTCTATACAATATTTGGTTTAAGTATTTATGTTAAATTTTTATTTGGAAAACAGTAGCAACAAACGTGGAACTCAACGATTACTCCCATGTCTAGTTCCGCAACCAATGTCAGCTCTAGTGTAGCTGCTAGTTGTAGTGTACAAAGCAGTGCTAGTGTAGCCTCTAGCTCTTGTTCGGCTTTACCAGCATTTGTCCCTCCAACGAATGCCAACCCATATCCATATGGCAGCGAGGTAATGTGTTTGATTTTCCATATGCATTGTCTTTTACATTATTTAGAACATATATTGTCATATAACACTTTTTCTCTTAATTTGCAGGAAAATAAAGTGCAGCAAAGTAACTCTATTGAAGAGATTAGTGAGGCCACATTAGACTCGATAGACTGTGAAGAGCAGTCTACTGCCTCTTTGGGTAATACTGTTGAGACCGAAGAGGCTAGCAATTCCGGGTTACTTCATGTCCAACAAACTGATGAGGGTGATATCGCGGAGGAGCCAAAGCCAGGGATGTGCTTTGAATCGGAGAATGCGTTGATGGCTTATTATAAACATTATATAAAACAAGAAGGTTTTCCGGTTATGACACAAAGGAGTAAAAGAGAGAAAGATGGTGTGACACCCCGTTTTTACGTGTATTTTCATTGAATGAATATTTTAATTTAATTAAAATAATAGTTATTTTATTTTAAATTATCGGATTTTAATTGCTGTTGAGTTTAAATTGTTGTTTAATTTATTTTAGCTTGTTTTTGGATTTAAAATTTAATAGTTAGTTTTTACTAGTTATTTATTATATTTTAGCTTTACGTTGTGTTTAAAATATTTTCTTGATTTTTAATTTATTTGATGTTGTGTTTAATTTATTTTAATCGTTTTACGGTTTTTAAAATTATTTTCGTCGGATCAGTTTCTGGACTCCAGAGGTGGGGATTGGATTTCATTTCTTTTCCCCATCATTTCTTTTTCTCTTTTTCTTTTTCCTCTTTTCTTTTTCTTTTTCTTCTTTTTCTTTCTTTTTCTTTCTTTCTTTTTTCCTCTCCGTTTCTCTGTGCGCGCGACCCAGCCCCCCCTATTTCCGTCCGTTTCTTCCATCGCCCTGTTCGCCGCCGTCCCGCCGACGTGCAGTGCACTGCCCCCACCGGTTGACTCCCCTCCGACCGGTGATCACCTCTCTTAATTTTTAGGCCAACCCGTGCAGCCGTTAGCCGCCACGCACGACTTAAAGTCGCTGCCCCAACCCTGTTTTCCACCCCTGTCGCCGGTTGCTTTCGTAGCCCAGAACCGCCGCTCACCGGCGGCGTGGCCTACACCACTCACCCAATTTTCTTCCCCTCTCACCGGTGAACATCCCCACCAAGTTTCACCTCCATCCGAGCCGCCGTTAGCCACCACGAGCTCCTCCAAGCCACACGGTTTTTCACCGTTTCCAGCGCCGTCGCACCACCTCCGGCCACCATCTCTTCTCAGCTTCTTCCCCTACCTCTTGCCGTCCTAACCCACCTAATTTCGGCCCCGATCCGTTGCCGGAGTAGCTCCCACGAGCTCAACTCCATTTAGCCCCTTTTTGTTCTTCCACCGCCGTTTCCACCGCCACCCACGGCCAAAGCTCACTTCCTTTAGCTTCATAAATATCTCTAGGCCATTCCCTATCAATTTCGTGCCTTGGTTTGTCCCCATTTGAAAGTGGGTAATTTATTACCCACGACCATAGTGTAAAATACATTGTTACGTTACTTTTCCTCCGCCGTTTGCAACGCTGCGAACTTTTGAAAAATACCGTATAGCGTTGTAAGTATTTTCCAAACTCTACTTCTAGATTTAAATATATTTTGCTCTTATAATAAATTATCTGGTTGGTTGGTTGATTCCGGACTGAGTCCGAGGAGTTCGGGGGTCGGATGGATTGAGGACGGAGTTGCTTGGTTTGTTGATTTATGGTTGGTTGGTTGTGTTGTGAATTGAGATTGCATTTACATAGTGCATGCACATGCATTTTATTTAAATTGAGAAAATAATGTTTTATTGGCGTAAATGGATTTTCGGGTGCGTGTGTACCACGACCCAAGCCGGGATAGGGTATTATCTCGGTGGAGCTCCTCTGGTCACTCGGGAGCGTAATATACTGAGTGACGTCCCCTGAGTCGAAGCTTGGCTACGAACACGTGGGGCGCAGAACTAGGCATCGCTCTATGCACCGACTCCGTGGCCCTTCGCTGGCGAGGGCTAGAGGATGTTTGGCTACGAACGTGCGGGGCGCGGAACTGGGAATCGCTCGTTTATGTGTCATACCCGTGGTGGATTCCCGCAGTGTGGCACAGGAGCCAGGGTGTGCGGATGACCCCTAGGGGAGGTCATGGTGCATACGGTTTATTTGGAAAGGTTATGTTATGGGCCAAATGGGACTTTTGGCGTGTGTGGAAAAAATATGGTTTTTGGGACATGTGCATTGGCATTCTCTCATGCATATTGTTTGAGTTTTAATATGTTTTTATCTAGTGGTGTTTGGGTTTTACTTACCTGTAGCACCATATTTGGTACCGTAGATTTTGGTGCAGGGATCGAGGAGGAGGAGGAGGCTGAGCCCGAGGATGCGGCTCCGCCGCAGTTTTGAGTTGGAGGCTATGCTTTGGAGTTGGCTTTGAAACAATATTTGTATTTGTAATATTTTATTATGTATGTTTTGAACCGCTTTGCATTAAACTAAGAAAAATTCTGGTACTTAGTTATGTCTTTGCTATCCGCTGCGTGTCTCTTCGTGCACTTTTGTTGCTTACACACACTTGGCACTCGTCGATAGGATGGGGACCCGTGTTATCACCATCCGTACGTCTCGATTTCCCCGTGTCCGTGCATGGGGATTTGGGGGCGTCACAGGTGGTATCAGAGCGGTTTGGCTCTGGGTAAAACCACATGTCCCGTAGGTAGTACCAGAATGTTTTTAAAGTTGTGTTTTAAAATTTATTTTAAGTAAAGTTGCTTTTTGACGTGTTTTATTTGTTTTGAATTTGTTTGAACTTGTTTGCTTGTTTTATTTATTTAGTTATGTTATTGCATGCTGGTTTCTTTTTGTTTTCTTATTATGTGGTTTCGGTTTTGGTTTTGGTTTTATGTTGTTGGTTTTATTCGTTTTTTTTTAAATGGGGTCAAGGGTTGTGTTGCGGCAGGAAGGCGGTATAATCGAGGATACTATTATTAGGCATGAACATTTAGTGTAGTAGGTTTGAATTTTTAGCGATGTGGTTTGCTTGTATGAAGTTGAGGTTTGAAGGGAATGTCATGGTTTAAGCAATCTTTGTAAGGTGGGAACTCACGTAGCAATGAGGAGAGGAATTATCTTTAAGTCGTTTAAGATGATTGAGGTCAAAGTTTTGTAGAATTTATGTAACGAGGCTATAGGATAGGAGAGTGAAGGTTCAGCGAACTTTAAGGACGTGTTTAAGGGAATTTTATTTAAGGTTTGCGACCAGATATATGCAAAATGGTAGTTTTCCACCTGATTACAACTTTTCAGGAATTGGTTGACTTAGCCACTCTTGCAGAGCGAGAGGTTAATTTGAGTATGGGCTCCCCTCCAGGACAAAAGAGGCGGAGTTTTACTGGTGAAGGAAGTAGTTCGGGTTCGCCTCAAAAGTTTGTTCAACGAACCGGGACTCGACCACAAGCAGCCTTGGGAGTGCGTATGGGAGGACGAGTGCCAGTTTGTGGAAGATGTAATAGAGCTCACGGGGGCGAGTGTCGTCTGGGTAGTAACCAATGTTTTGAATGCGGCCAGATGGGGCATTTTGCTCGTGGGCGCCCTAGTCGAGTTCAAGAAAGCCGTGGAGCTCGTCACAGTGGGTAGAGCTAACCAGAGGCATTTAGCTCGGGCTCGAATGTACGCAGTGACTCTTGGTACCATTGGAGGCGAGGTTACGGAGACTCAGAATGCTAGAGTCATGGCATGATCTGGGTGATCTTTTAGGGAAGTAGAATAATTGAGTTCTTTGGTTCCGTGGAGTTTATGAAATGGTTTATAACGTAATAGGTTGTAAGTTCAACAAATTTCAAGGATGGATTTTATGAAGTTTCATCAAAGTTTTAAAGTTGAGGCCTTATAGATTTTAGGAATATAAGTTTATGGTAATTAAGGTGTTAAGTTCGACAAGCTTTGGGGGGGAAATAATTAAATTTCAAGTTTTAGATTTCGTGATTCGGATGAGTAATTTGGTGGCAATTAGGGCTTTAGATTTTGCAAGCTTTTAAGGTGAATGTTTTGAATTAAAGCCACCAATCTTGAGAATTTCAGAAAATGATTTATTATCTATTAATGTTTTAGGATTTGAAAGATTTGAGAATTCAATTTTTTCTATTATGGGATGTAAGTTCATTGATCTTAGAAGTTCCGGAAGATGATTCTTATTTGATATGAACATTTTTCTAGAGTAGATTTCTTTGAGGATTGGTGGTAATGATCTAGTTCGTGTATTTCTTTGAGGAATGAAGATATTGAGCTAGTTTAGAAAATAATTATTGTTAACTTGAGGTTGTAGTAGCAGATTTTAGGAAATGATTTTTATCGATTCGAAAGATATATGCCCATCAGGGTGTTGGAAATAGTAGATTTTGTGTTGGTATAGAATACGATTGAATTTGAGGCTTTATGATCCGTAGACTTTTGGGAATGGATTCTTAGCAGGTTTAAGGTCATTCTCGGTACCAAACTTTAAGCAATGGCTAGTTTCTGATTTAAGGATATAAGTTGAGCAGAATCAGGAATGATTCTTGTTGAGTTGAGGATATAAGTCCAGATAATGGAAATGTGATAATGGATCACTTGTAAGTTTGAATGATTTTTGGGTATTAACTAAAGGTACATGAGATTCAGTTTTAGTGGTGGTGAGGGTATATGGATTTCTGAGAGTATAAATCCTAGTCTCATTTTGACTTGAGAGAAGTGGCTTTGGTGAGTACTGAAGTGGATTAGATGTGATAGTATTAAATTCAAGAGATCTTAAATTTCGAGTTCTTGGTGAGTTGATCGGAGTGTACAGTTGAAGTGGGTTACCAATTGGAGTGATGGTTGGCACTAATAGTTGAGACTGTCTTTAAGAATTAGTTGTGACATGTGGTCGCATAGGAATTTAAATTTTGAGACTATACTTTTCTATGGAGTTTGAGTGTCTAGTTGGAAGAATTATAGACATTTTTATTTAACTTGAAAGGAGATTGTTGGGTCGTCATGTGTGGTGGATAATAATAAAATCTTGAAAGTGGAAGCTTAGGCATCAACGGTGATTAGCGTAATCAGATACGTGAGATAATAAGCAGTGAGATTCAAGAGTGTAGTGCAATAATTTTGGTGGATTGAAGATTTAAATAGTATGGCCTGTCTTGAGATTTAATTGTGAAGTGTGATTGAAGGAATTAGTTGTTCTAAAACTAGAGTTTTTGAGAGTACAAGTAGGTGGGTGAGTTACCATGAGCGTTTCGATTATGTCTAGGTGAAGTCAATGGTAGTTTATAGTGAGTTAGTTATTGCAAGATTAGATGTTATTCAAAATATAGGTATTGAGCTTGGAGTGTGGAATATCGGATGGAAGTTATAGGCGCTCTCGTTGGTTGGCCGGGAAGGACTTGGGTTTTTTTTTTTTGAAGATGTTCCTTATCTTTAGAAGAGACAGGTGTATTTTGGGATGATGTTATGTGTTTTCAATTTGGGGCCTGAAGGTTGATTAGTACTGGTTTCTGTCATCAATCAATGAGTGTATTTTTGCGGAATGTTGGTTTTCGTTTGGGGCAGCGATGGCCAACTGAGGAATGAGTGGAGATTTGTGGTTGTTGGAGGCATACGATTTTCTATGGAAATGTGGTATAGGTTTTCTTGTGATTAGGTGTGGATTGAGCTTGTACTTCATGATATTAATTTTTGAGGACATAGCCTTTAAGTATTTTGAGGAGTTATCAGAGTGCGCGCGAAAGCATGATTTTTGGAGATACTTAGAAGTTCAAATTTTGTATCGACTTTGAAGATTTAGTAGTGATTCGAAGTTTTAATGGGAGATTAATCTTTTGGTCATGCAATTTGGTTTACGGATGGTTAACTTTGGAAGTGGCTATTAGGTTACCAAAGTTGGAATGTGATGAAAGTTTGGGAGGTAAAGCAGAGACGTCGTTGATATTAATGATTTATGGTGTGAAGTTAATAACCATTGGATTTGTTGGGAGTTGTCGATGATATGTATCTCTCAAATATGTTCAGAGTTGTATCTTGTATCTGTTGGCGCTGATGGTTGATCTTACAAATTTCGAGGACGAAATTTATTTTAAGGGGGGAGGATGTGACACCCCGTTTTTACGTGTATTTTCACTGAATGAATATTTTAATTTAATTAAAATAATAGTTCTTTTATTTTAAATTATCGGATTTTAGTTGGATTTTAATTGTTGTTGAGTTTAAATTGCTGTTTAATTTATTTTAGGTTGTTTTTGGATTTAAAATTTAATAGTTAGTTTTTACTAGTTATTTATTATATTTTAGCTTTACGTTGTGTTTAAAATATTTTCTTGGTTTTTAATTTATTTGATGTTGTGTTTAATTTATTTTAATCGTTTTACGGTTTTTAAAATTATTTTCGTCGGATCAGTTTCTGGACTCCAGAGGTGGGGATTGGACTTCATTTCTTTTCCCCATCTTTTCTTTTTCTCTTTTTTTTTTCCTCTTTTCTTTTTCTTTTTCTTCTTTTTCTTTCTTTTTCTTTCTTTTTCTTTCCCCTCCGTTTCTCTGTGCGCGCGACCCAGCCCCCCTATTTTCGTCCGTTTCTTCCACCGCCCTTTTCGTCACCGTCCCGCCACCGTGCAGTGCACCGCCCCCACCGGTTGACTCCCCTCCGGCCGGTGATCACCTCCCTCAATTTTCAGGCCAACCCGTGCAGCCGTTAGCCGCCACGCACGGCTTAAAGTCACTGCCCCAACCCTGTTTTCCACCCCTGTCGCGGGTTGCTTTTGCAGCCCAGAACCGCCGCTCGCCGGCGGCGTGGCTTACACCACTCACCCAGTTTTCTTCCCCTCCCACCGGTGAACATTCCCACCAAGTTTCACCTCCATCCGAGCCGCCGTTAGCCACCACGAGCTCCTCTAAGCCACACGGTTTTTCACTGTTTCCGGCGCCGTCACACCACCTCCGGCCACCATCTCTTCTCAGCTTCTTCCTCTACCTCTTGCTGTCCTAACCCACCTAATTTCGGCCCCGATCCGTTGCCGGAGCAGCTCCCACAAGCTCAACTCCGTTTAGCCCCTTTTTGCTCTTCCACCGCCGTTTCCATCACCACCCATGGCCAAAGCTCACTTCCTTTAGCTTCATAAATATCTCAAGGTTATTCCCTATCAATTTTGTGCCTTGGTTTTTCCCCGTTCGAAAGTGGGTAATTTATTACGCACGGCCACAGTGTAAAATACATTGTTACGTTGCTTTTCCTCTGCCGTTTGCAACGCCGCAAGCTTTCGAAAAATACCGTATAGCGCTGTAAGTATTTTCCAAACTCTACTTCTAGATTTAAATATATTTTGCTCTTACAATAAATTATCTGGTTGGTTGGTTAATTCCGGACTGAGTCCGAGGAGTTCGGGGGTCAGATGGATTGAGGACGGAGTTGCTTGGTTTATTGATTTATGGTTGGTTGGTTGTGTTGTGCATTGAGATTGCATTTACATGGTGCATGCACGTGCATTTTATTTAAATTGAGAAAATCATGTTTTATTGGCGTAAATGGATTTTCAGGTGCGTGCGTACCACAACCCAAGCCGGGATAGGGTATTATCTTGGTGGAGCTCCTCTGGTCACTCGGGAGCGTAATATACTGTGTGATGTCCCCTGAGTCGAAGCTTGGCTACGAACGTGCGGGGCGTGGAACTGAGCGACGACGGGAGCGGGGGCTAGAGGATGCTTGCCTACAAACGCGCCGGGCGCGGAACTAGGCATCGCTCTATGCACCGACTCTGTGGCCCTTCGCTGGCGAGGGCTAGAGGATGTTTGTCTATGAATGCGCGGGGCGCGGAACTGGACATCGCTTGTCTAGAGGATGCTTAGCTACGAACGCGTGGGGCGCGGAACTGGGTATCGCTCGTTTATGTGTCATACGCGTGGTGGATTCCCGCGGCATGGCATAGGAGCCAGGGTGTGCGGATGACCCCGAGGGGAGGTCATGGTGCATACGGTTTATTTGGAAAGGTTATGTTATGGGCCAAATGGGACTTTTGGCATGTGTGGAAAAAATATGGTTTTTGGGACATGTGCATTGGCATTCTCTCATGCATATTGTTTGAGTTTTAATATGTTTTTATCTAGTGTTGTTTGGGTTTTACTTACCTGCGGCACTATTTTTGGTACCATAGATTTTGGTGCAGGGATCGAGAAGGAGGAGGAGGCTGAGCCTGAGGATGCGGCTCCGCCACAGTTTTGAGTTGGAGTCTATGCTTTGGAGTTGGCTTTGAAACAATTTTTGTATTTGTAATATTTTATTATGTATATTTTGAATCGCTTTGTATTAAACTAAGAAAAATTCTGGTACTTAGTTATGTCTTTGCTTTCCGCTGCGTGTCTCTTCGTGCACTTCTGTTGCTTACACACACTTGGCACTCGTCGATAGGATGGGGACCCGTGTTGTCACCATCCGGACGTCTCGATTTCCCCGTGTCCGTGCTTTGGGATTTGGGGGCGTCACAGATGGGACTATCAAATATGTTATTATGGGATGTGCTCGTGGTGGCAAGGCACGTAATAGGATGTCAAATGTCTTGAAACCTTGGCCAACAAGCAAGACAGACTGCAAGGCAAGGATAAATGTGATGTTAAAGAATGAGAAGTTACGTATCGCATCAGTTTTTAACACACACAATCATGTACTTAGTCCAAGAAAAGCAAGATTCTTCAGACGCAATAGAGAAGTTAATGAGTCAATTAGGAGGGTGTTGGATACTAATGATTAGGTTGGCATACAGATGAATAAGAGTTTTCAAGCTCTTGTGACTAAGGCGGGTGGGTTTGAGAATGTACCATTTGGAGAAAAAGATTGTCGTAACTATGTTGATAAGACACGACACCTGCGTCTTGGTAAAAGTGGTGCTCAAGCACTGTTGAAATATTTTAGAGGGGTCTATAACTGTTTTGGAGATGTGGTAACATTTGATACCACATACCTGACAAATAGATATGACATACCATTTGCACCTTTCGTGAGTGTAAACCACCATGGACAATCAATCCTTTAGGGTGCAGGCCTTCTTTCAAGTGAGGATACAGAATCATTTCTATGGTTATTTAAAAGTTGGCTTGATTGCATGGATGGAAAAGCGCCAAATACTATTATTACAGATCAATATTGTGCAATGAAAAATGTGATTGCCATTGTGTTTCCCAACACGCGACATAGATATTGCTTGTGGCACATATTGAAAAAGGTCTCTGAGAAACTTGGTTCCCATAGTCAATACCAATTTGGCCTGAAAAGTAAGTTATTATCTTGTGTCTATGACTCCCTTACTATCGAGGAGTTTGAGAATTCTTGGAACATCCTCAAGGATACATTCAACTTGCATGAAAATGCATGGCTGCAAAGTTTATATGCAGAGAGAGAGTTTTGGGTGCTTGTATATTTAAAGAACTCGTTTTGGGCTGGAATGAGTACAACTCAGCGCAGGGAGAGCATGAACGCTTTCTTCAATAACTATGTGCATGCCAGGACAAACCTTAAAGAGTTTGTTGATCAGTTCGACAATGCATTGAAGAAAAAAATTGAGAACGAAAACCAAGCAGACTTTCATTCTTTCAACTTCACCATTCCTTGCATATCACACTTGGCTCTTCAGAAGAAGTTTCAAGATGTTTATACAAATGAAAAATTTAGAGAGGTACAACAAGAGATAATGGGAATGATTTATTGTCATTGTCGTTTCGAGAAAATGAATGGAGTAATCGCAACTTACTCAGTTGATGATGAAGTTAAGGCTGAAGATTTCATTAAGGAGGTTACTTATACTGTTTTGTTTAATGAGGCCAAGTGTGAGGTGAAGTGTTTTTGTGGGTTGTTTGAGGTGCGATGGATAATATGTAGACATATTCTTGCCATCTTTTCAGCATGGAAAGTCCGTGAGTTGCCGGAAAAGTTCATATTAGATCGATGGAGAAATGACATAAAACGTAGGTATACTATTATTCCGAGCAGTCATTACATTGCTGATCAGAGGCCAGAAACTGTTGGGTATAAACCTCTATTGAAGATTTGTTATGAGGTATTTACAAATGCTTGCACTCAAGATGGGCATACTGAGGATCTGATATTAAAATTGTATGCGATGAATGATGTTCAAGTTTGCTGTAGCAGTTTTTTTTTATGCAGCATATTTGTTTTTTTTTTATGCAGTAGATTTTGCAGCACATATGTTGATGAATATGCAACTGCCATATCACCTTCAAAACCCTGTTAATAATGTCTATCTATAGAGCAGATTTTTTTGCACGTCTCAATAAATACAAAGAGTTTCCACAAAATACAAAGAGCTTCCACATACATTAGAATACCTACTTTGTTAATAAGCAGTGGAAGAACATTAAAGAACAAAAAAAAGTCTAAAATTTTTACAAATAAAGTCTCAAGTACATTCATTAAAGTCTAGACTTACAAACGCTAAGTTCCTATCAAATACAAATAAAAAGTGTTCATCACTTCGAGTGTATCAAATACAAATAGATAACTATGGACACTAGCCATTGCCCACGAAGTAGTGTGCGTGCATGTCGCATGTCGGCTTCTTGCCTACGAAGCTGGGCTTCATCATTGTAGAGTGCCAACTCCCTCTTGTCAATCTCTTCTTCTCTCTTTCGAAGCTGGGCTTCATCATTGTGGCGTGCCAACTCCATCTTCCCAATCTCTTCTTCTCTCTTTTAAAGTTCTTCCTATTTCCTTAATATTTCTGCTTCTCTCTTTACAAGGGCTTGCTCTTTGTATTCACTACTGTCTGCCCACTTGAAATATTTGCAATGTGGTAACCCTTGTGTGTCACATAAATAATTAAGTATGCTTGATGTCAAAATTTTTAATAAAATATTAATATGTAAATAGAAACACACAAGTACAATTAATTGCATTTACCTCTTTGTTGTACAATGGACACCCAAAGAATGCTCGTCCAGGATTTCTTGAAGTATTTGATATTCTAAGTACAGTTTCTTTCCCACAGCTGCACATTGGGACAATACGTAATGTGCTATTAACAAGCGATGCTAAAGAAACTGATGATGACATCCTTAATTCTTTTTCCTGATGAATATATAGGACTATAGGTTTGGAACTTGACAGCTGGTTTGCAAGAAGATACAACATGTATTTATTGGTCAAATAATAAGAAACGTAAGCTTTTTACTTTATACTCACCTTCTATGCTGTTTTAACAAGCACAACCATTACAGCTTTCAGCTAATAACAAGGAACCTATATTTATAATAGTAAGAATAGATTGGACTATAGGTTTGGAACTTGACAGCTGGTTTCCAAGACGATACAACATGTAAATAATAAGAAATGTAAGCTTTTTACTCTATACTCACCTTCTATGCTGAAGTTAAGATAACTTCCTTTGAAAATAACTAGGTTTTGAGGCCGTATGTGGGCACCCACTAAAATCTGAAGAAATTAAGTAATCAACTAATTGTATGCTGCATATAGAACAAGCAAAAAAATGAGCAGGGATCTTTGAAGAAAGGAAAAAAAGAAAGTAACATGTTCTCATGAGAACCAAATATTTTTTGTTAACAAACAAAAGCTTATTTTAGATATAAGTCTCAGGGAGTGTGCATGAGGTTTGACAACAAGCTGGAAAAATTCCATGATATATTCTATGATGAAATCTAAAACCTTTGATTCTTGGCCCATCAAACAAATGAATATGAATCTGTACCAAAGTTTTGTCCATAAATCAGTCAATATACTTGTGAATCTCTTTAACATTTTCACAAACACCTTTCATATATTCCTTATTTTCATCATAGCAGCCATCTTTTACAAGAGCAACCATTTCCTTAGTTACATCATAGCAATTCCCAACAGGTTCATTACAAAGAAATCCACATATTAATGGGTAAAGATCAAGTGAAGTGTGTTTCCACCTCCACCATCCCGCCGGCCAGTTTCGCAATTCTTTAAACCCGATCAAAGATCAAAGATCAAATAGAAACACCAAACCCAATCCATTGACGTGAACGAATGCATTCCAAAGAAATAAAGTAAAAGCAAGTGAAACTGAGCTTACAGAAAAGATAGATCAGTTGAACACGTCGTGTTCTTCTCTTGATTAGAATCAAGCTTCCCTTTAGCCATTTGATACAACTTAGACAAAGGCATGATGGAGAGGTGGAAACACACTTCGTTCCTAAACAATGCCCCAGGTTCAAGCACCCACCCATTTTTGGTAGCATCAACTCATTACTTTTACTTCTTGATGTACAGTTCAAAGAACCAAACAAATAGAAACCCAACAATAATTTAAGACCCAAGCCTGTCCAAAACCCCACTATAAGACAATCCCAGTTGAACTTACAAGGCCGAAAAGGAAAGGGCACTCCTTTTACGGTTATAATTCACAATACCAAAGTCTTTGTCAGGGGGGTATATAATATAGAAAATTGCAAATTCTAATTAAGAATCAAGTATCAGTCAAACCAATTCTTTAATGGCTTCCAATGAAACAAAAACCCTCCAAAATCTTAGTTTAAAACTTTGAACTTTTCTACTTTTTTAATCATTAAATAGCAACCCAAGAAAAAGTAACAAAATATAAATATACCCAGATCTGGGGCATTTTTTAGGAACGAAGTGTGTTTCCACCCCCACCATCTCGCCGGCCAATTTCACAATTCTTTAAACCTGATTTCAATATTTTCATGACACCACGATGCATAAACCTTAAACAGACGAAACTCAAAAGGGGAAAAGAAAATCAGGAACTGAACTTTGGGTTACCTAGGACGATGTCCAACTTTGAGGAAAATCCTCCAGTATAGCGCATCGGGTTTGTCGCATAAGGGTTAGGGTTGGGAACAAGAGTCGCACAGAGGAGGGCAGGGGAGAGAGAGAGAGAGAGAGAAGGAGAATAGAAAACCAATTTCAAAATGTGAAACACACCGTTTCGAGGGTAGCTTCACACAATTTCGAACCCAACTAAACGCACCGTTTTATTTACTCCAAAATGGTGCATTTGATGCCACGTTGGAAGCCGTTCGTGCGGAGGCCTCCTGTATGACTGCAGACTTTTCAGAAAAAAAAATACAAATAAATTTGAGTATTTGAGGATTCTACTCATGGTTAATCCCCTAACCCCTATATACAATCATGATTTAATCTGCAAAAGGGGTAAAGGACTTGTTACGAGCTCACTAAATTATGTAGTGGACAAGTATTGATTAAGCAAAGTAATTAGTTAATGAAGGTTTAAGCATATATAACTTAATGTTGGGCAGGATGCATTTACAAGTACGGATGGCAATCAAGACCTAGTAATTAGTTAATGAAGGTTTAAGCATATATAACTTAATGTTGGGCAGGACGCATTTACAAGTACGGATGGCAATCAAGACTTGGTCCTTGATTTGTCAATGGCAGGAAGTGACACACCAATGACAAAGATGGCTAATAAATAGAAAACACCAACGCTTCATGCATGGGGTCAGGATTGTCTTGCCTAAGAAATTCATACATCGGGACCAGAAGAAAAGTTGCTATGATTCTATGTTTCTTCCAAAAATTGCATTGAAAGAGCCAGCAAAAATTGAGAGAAGTAAAAACCTTTGAGAGGGGTTTTCGGATATCCATCTGGGAGAGCAAACACGAGAGAGATCAATGAAGCAGTCGGGCAGTTTCAGAATTAATCAAATACATAACAGAGAAAGGAATTGAATCAAAACAAAGAGAAAGGAGTTGAATCAAAACAGAGAGAAAGGAGTTGAAACAGCTCCAATGCAGAAGGCACTTTATAGAATGGCCCCATTAGAGTTAAAGGAATTGAAGGCTTAACTGCAGGAACTACTGGTTAAGGGATTTATTAGACCTGGTTCGTCGTCTTGAGGAATGGTGGTGCTATTTGCAAAGAAGAAGGACGGGACTCTTAGGAAGTGTATTGATTGGGAATTAAACAAGGTGGTGATAAAGAATAAGTACCTCTTACCCAGGATCACGACTTGTTTGATCAATTACTAGGGGCATCAGTATGTTCTAAGATTAATTTTTGGTCTGGGTATCACTAGTTGAGAATTAAAGAGAGTGATGTGTTTAAAACTACCTTTAGGAAAATGTATGGACACTTTGGATTTATGGTGATGCTGTTTGAATTAGATAATATCCCAGTAACATTTATAGATGTTATGAACATGATGTTTGGACCATTTTTAGATATATTGGTGGTGGTGTTCATTGATGACATTTTGGTCTACTCCAAGGACACAGAGGACCATAGAAACCACTTAAGGCTAGTACTAGGAAAGCTAAATGAACACCAGTTATTTGCCAAACTCGATAAGTATGAGTTTTGGCTAAAGGAGATAAAGTTCTTCGGTCATGTGATATCCAATGAAGGAGTAGCAATGGAAACAAGAAAGATTGAAATAGTCGTAGATTGAAATAGTCATTGATGACATTTTGGTCTACTCCACGGACACAGAGGACCATAGAAACCACTTAAGGCTAGTACTAGGAAAGCTAAATGAACACCAGTTATTTGCCAAACTCAATAAGTATGAGTTTTGGCTAAAGGAGATAAAGTTCTTTGGTCATGTGATGTCCAATGAAGGAGTAGCAATGGAAACAAGAAAGATTGAAATAGTCGTAGATTGGTAGCTCCTCGGTCCATGAAGTTAGAAGATTTACGAGACTCATTAGGTATTGTCAAAGCTTCAGGGAGGGATTTCCTAAACTTTTGAGTTAGTCACAACGTTGACTAGGAAGAATGCTAAGTTTATATAGACCGAGCAATGCGAGCGCCATTTCAAGGAATGAAAGGAAAGATTAAGCACGACTCCTGTGTTAGCATTGCTAGAGCCCCACAAGCCAATGGTGGTGTTTTTTGATGCATCTAAGTATGGACTCGAATGCAACTTGATGCAAGAAGGGAGGGTAATAGCATATGCCTCACGACAATTGTAGGACCATGAGAAGAAATACCCTATTCATGATTTGGAGTTGGTAGTGGTGGTCTTCGCCTTAATGATTTAGCGATATTCTCTCTACAGAGAAGCTTGTGAGATATACATTGATCACAAGTGCTTGAAGCACCTTTTTCACCTAGAAGAACCTCAATATAAGGAAGAGGAGATGGCTAGAGGTCATAAACTACTATCAGTGTGAGATCAAGTATCAATTGGGGAATGCTAATTTGGTTGCTGCTGCACTAAGTCAAAAGTCTCAGGTAGAGGGAGCAAATGGATTTTTGGACATGGATACCATCCTTATTGAGATGAGGAGGCTACTGGTGGAGAGTTTGCAATAAGATGAAGTCCTCACCTCAGTGTAGGAGTTGAGGGTGAGGAACTACGTTGGACTAAAGGAGTGGCAACGAAAAGAATTAAAATTATTGGATATTCGACGAAGGGTGAAGGGGCCCATGCATTTTAGTCTTAGTAAGAATGACACCATACCATACAAGGGCCGAAGAGTGATCCCTACGGTCTTAGAGATCAAGGTCACTACGGACTTAGAGATCAAGGGGAAAATAATTGATAAGGCTCATTCATCGCTCTATTCCATTCATCACCTTATTCCATACTCCCGGGTAGTACAAAGATATACCTAGACTTGAGGAAATATTTATGGTGGGAATCAATGCCCACTTCATTGAGAGATGTTCCACTTGCAGGCAGGTAAAGGCAGAATGTGAGGGCCGTGCTTGCACAAGGGGATCGACCATCAGTGGAGTTGCGTGGAAAGAAAAATGAAGAACACTTCATTGTTTTGGTGAAGAAAATAGTTGTAGGTGCCACAAAGTGTAGATAGTCTAACATGTGGGTGAGCAAGCACATTGTAGAAGGCTTGGTAGACACATCCCATCGCAAGTTGGAGATGAGCGTCTTGCCTTATGGTAAGCAAGCTAGAAAAGCCGCCAATTGTGAAGCAACAATGAGGACCTAAAGAGGCCAGTGGCTTTGATGAGACAAGAGCTACACGCCCAAGGCAACGGTTACTCACTCAAGGCAAGTAACGGTCTTGGACAAATTGCAACAGATATGGGAGCTTTTCAAAACAACAAGGAAAATGCTCAGAAGAGTAGCAGTATTGTATGCAGAAGCCCCCACTCACTTGAAGGGTCACATCTAGAGTGACAAAAGGGGTTACAACTCAGCACCCAGAAGTATGGCCTAATTCCATGTGGAAGACCCTCATTCAAGGAAAGACTAAGGAGTTGGTAGGCTGTAAGGAGGTGCAGACAATGCCCTGGCCATCTATTTTTGTCATCTCATCCTGCAGTATGACAGATGAGGCTAAAGATTCCTATCCAAGCATACCTGAACTCAAAAGTGTGTAAGAAGGATGCCTGACAGTCCCGGCCTATAAATGAGATTTTGGACATAGGACAAAATCTTACTTTTAACATCTTAGACACTTGAGATCTTGTGGAGCCAAATTTTTCGGAGGAAGCAATGAAGGAGCAATGCAGCAAAATAGAGACCCCAATGCAGAGAGGTAGGTTAACTTCTAAGATAGTACTAGGGAATGTAGGCTGAATGTTGTATTCATGTAAGATGAACATGCACATTCTGTACCCTTTCCCCTTTTTGATCATGAATAAATCAGTTTTCGTCATTATGTTTATCGTTATATTTACTCTCTGATTTTTGTGACTTTGAACGTGTTTTTTTTTTCACCAATTTATTTCATGTGTGGGAAACCTATGTGTGACAAATCATGTATCTGTGTGAGAAAAATTTGTGTCAATCATCATGGGAAGAGGCTAAGATTTTCCTAGACCATTCCTGCTAGATGTTGCCACAAGCATCACATGGGAAGGAGAATTCCTCGTGATGATTGGGATGGAGTGGTATCGTGTTTGGCCTCAACTGATGGTTAGGATATAGAATCTCTCGATGTATCACATGTTGGTGTCTTCGAGTTCATTGGCTGGGTAGACGTTTTCCTGGTGCAACATGTTATCTCAGTGCGAGAGTCAACCTGTGTTAGGGTACAAGGGAGCTGACTTGCACCATGTTGGTCAGGTGGGAGAGATCCCACCTATTTCGAATGGTGGAGCGGCTCATCCATATAACACATTTTTCTTTCATACTTGGGACTCTTTTTCTTTCATATGCAAATAACATACTTTTCTTTCTTTTATTCAGACTTCTTTGTAAAAACATTTACTTACAGAGAACACTTATTCAAAGAAACAGAGTTTTGCATCTTTTCTTTTCTTTTCAAAACACATCTGTCTTAACATATGGTAACATCACAGCTCCCCATTTTGCACTGTAGGTAGCTACTGGATTTATTTCATCATATTTGTACAACTAAATTTTCGTACTTTCATTCATAGGTGTACCCACCAGCCATAGGTACCATTTATATAAGACAATCAACCTAGAATTCTTTAAAGAGGATCTAGCCATTGCCCGTTGGCTATCATTCATCAACTTAGGGGTTATCACTCCATTTTTATTCACTCTAGAGTAGACAAAAGAGTTCCACTAGGATATTTCTCATCTTAGCATTTGGAGTCATGATAAAAATATTTTAAAAGCTATGCATATGACAAACATATTGAATAGCATGTGTTTTTGCTTAAGAAATCAAACTTTGCATGAATTATCATAACTTTTGAAGATGTCAATTTGTAAGAATGATTGGATATGTAAAAGTTGAATAAAACATCACATGCCTAATAAAATTTAAATATACATGAGATATATGTGTTGATGTCGTGTTTTGTATGCTTTTGGGTCGTGCTCTCAATAACTCCTGTAACAGCCCGCTAAAATTTAGACAGCACGGCAATCAGTTTTGGATTATTTCCCGACAGCAATCACATATCTCTCGTCTTTACCCTCATCTGGAATCACGCGTATAGATTATCTTTTCCGTAAATCACGTAATTTGTTCTTCACCGACAGCTGTAAAATCATGAACAGTTTTATCCTAAGCGTTGTACCTCGATGGCGTTTTCCCGGATCTTATCCATCGAATTTCAAAGTATTAGATAAGCTTGTTTTTAAAGTAGCACAATTATAATAATTTAATGAGCTCTGAAAATATTATAATTGTGGATATTTATTTAGATTAAATATTTTAATTGTTTTAAGATATTAAGAGGTTTAATTTTACGTTGAAAATTCTTATTTAAATTTAAGTGTTTTATTAATTTAAATGTTTTTATCATCTTCGATTAATTAACGGTACTAAATTGAGTTTTGCCCTCCGAACACTTTCCTCTCTCTTGAGACCCGAGAAACCAAACAAGAAGGGGTATTTGGAGAGAAACTGCGAGAAAGTTTGGGATAGTTGAGAAGTAAAGGGAGAGAGTGGGAAAATACGGCGGGGCCCTGGGAAAACCTTTAGAGGGATAGAGATAGGGAGAAGAGCGAGAAAGTAGTAAGAGTGGGTTTCAGAAAGAAATGAAGGACATTTTCAAGAAACTTCGTTTAGGAAGCAACCATGACTCTAATCGATCCGATGAAAACCCCAACTCAACTCTGCCACGTCGGTATCGTGTGCCTCCGATCACCGAGCCGCTTCTGTTAACGGTCAGAGCTCCGGTTGCCACTCCGGCCAGCCCTTCGCCTTTTCCCGTCTCCGGCTGCCGAAGCCACGGGTTCGGTGCCACCGGCCTAGTCGTCTGCGGCTAATCGCGAGGACTTTATCTCGTTCGAGGAGGAGTTCCAGGTTCAGCTGGCCCTGGCGATCAGCGCGTCGAATTCGGAGTCCCGCGAAGATCCAGAGAAGGATCAAATCCGCGCTGCGACGCTGCTGAGCTTGGGTGGTCAGCAGATCGATTCGGTGGAGAATAAGGACTTGGTCACGGCGGAGGCGCTGTCGAGGCGGTATTGGGAATACAGTGTTTTTAACTATGAGGATAAAGTAGTGGATGGTTTTTTTTACGACATATACGGGCTCTCCACAGATTCGGCAAGTCAAGGAAAGATGCAATCTCTCACAGATCTTGAAACAAATGTTGGGAATTTCTGCTTTGAAGTTGTAATGGTTAACCGAACAATCGATCCTGCTCTGGAAGAGTTACTTCATATTGCACGAGAACCTCCACCTTCTCTCCCCGGATAAGTTTGAACTGGCAAAGATGCTGGTGGAGATGGGCCAGAGTCATTTGTTTGATCTTTGGGCTGAGCCTGGTTTCGATGATGAGGAAAAGAAAAGTTTTTTTTTTAATCAGGTGGTTCGGCTTAATTCCAGCTATCCTGGGGGTTTGGAATCGTATATTAAAACTGCCAGAGAACTCTTAGCGGATTCAAAAGCAGGAAAGAACCCTTTTGATGGCTTCACACCTTCTGTTCCGAAAGGTGAGGTTTTGACATTTGGTGATGAAAACTTTATCAATTTTGAGGAGTCAGGGGTCAGGGAGACCCAAAAAGCTGCATTTGTCCTTGTTGCTGGAGGATTTGGGGAACGCCTGGGATACAATGGAATAAAGGTGGCTCTTCAGCAGACACTATTACAGGGGCATGTTTCTTACAGCAGTACATCGAGTCTATTATTGCTCTTCAAGAAGCTAGTGGAAGACTCGCACAAGGTGGTTGTCAAACACGGATTCCTTTTGTTAAAATGACATCAGATGACACACATACACGCACTGTAGAGCTTTTGGAATCAAATTCGTATTTTGGAATGGAACCTACACAAGTAAAACTTCTAAAACAGGAAAAGGTTGCATGCTTGGATGATAATGATGCCAGGCTTGCAGTTAAACCACGTAACAAATACAAGATTCAGACAAAACCTCATGGCCATGGTGATGTGCATTCACTTCTGTTTTCTAGCGGCCTTCTGAAAGTTTGTGAAACCTCAAGTTGCCGTGGTGTTGCAAGTGCTTACAATATGGCAATTATTCAGAATGAAAATCTTAAGGACTTGAGTGTTCCTCTTCCAGCTGTTGTGCAGTTCCTCGTGTCTCGCACTCTATTCTCATAGAACGTCGACGATCGAGGTAAGTTAGCCTCTAACTTACTATCAGTTTATTGTGTATGTGTGATGGGTAAGAGAACTACAATTTATGTATGTATGTTATCGTATATGCCATGTCATGCTATGTCATTACATGTTTATCTGTTACGTATGATTTAATCTCTCATGAATATTTATCTGTTACACAATCTTTTCTGTCATACAATGTTGTATGTTATAAGTATGCCATGTTAAGTATGCCATATGATACATGTATGCCATGAAATGTTTATGATTAAATCATATTGTGCCATTTACAAGTATACGCCATGTTAGAAAAGTATATGATATTAAATAATATCTCATGCATTAAGAAAGATAAGACATGTTATGTTATGTATAATGCGTGGGGCCACAACAACTGTGGAGTACGTATTATATTTTATGTTACTTATAATGCGTGGGGCCACAACAACTGTGGAGTACGTATTATATTTTATGTTACTTATAATGCGTGGGGCCACAACAACTGTGGAGTACGTATTATATTTTATGTTACTTATAATGCGTGGGGCCACAACAACTGTGGAGTACGTATTATATTTTATGTTACTTATAATGCGTGGGGCCACAACAACTGTGGAGTACGTATTATATTTTATGTTACTTATAATGCGTGGGGCCACAACAACTGTGGAGTACGTATTATATTTTATGTTACTTATAATGCGTGGGGCCACAACAACTGTGGAGTACGTATTATATTTATGTTACTTATAATGCGTGGGGCCACAACAACTGTGGAGTACGTATTATATTTTATGTTACATAATGTATGGGGCCACAACAACTGTGGAGCATACACTACATGAGACACAGCAATTGTGACATGTAGAATACGTGGGGCCACAACAACTGTGGAGTACGTATTATATTTTATGTTATGTGTATTCATGGGGCCACAACAACTGTGGAGCATGAAGTATGGGGCCACAACAACTGTGGAGCATACACTACATGAGACACAGCAATTGTGACATGTAGAATACGTGGGGCCACAACAACTGTGGAGTACGTATTATGTTTTATGTTACTTGAATACGTGGGGCCACAACAACTGTGGAGTACGTATTAACGCACGTTATTAATCAAGACAATTGAATAATATTCCAAGTTTATGTTAAGTCCAGTTTCAGATCAAATACATGATAAGTCAAGTTTTAGATCAAGTCCATGTTATGTTATGCTCAGTACATGTTATGTTATGTCATGTTATGTTAAGTTTATGTTATTTTCAAGTTCTTATTTATGTTATGCATGTTTACGTTCATGCTATATTTCAAGTCCATGTTATGTTTCACGTTCATGTTATGTTGTTTGTTCATGTTATGTTTTAAGCTTAAGTTCATGCCATGTTAAGTCAAGTTCAGTTCACGCTTAAGTTCTGGTTAAGTCATGCTATATGTCAAGTTATACTATGTTTATGTATGACTATAATTATGCATTTATGCTTTTACTGCCATGCATGCATTTTTAACCTGTGTGTGAGTTTTATGTTAACTTACTGAGATTTGTAATCAAATCTCACTGTGGTAGTCCCAACTACCATTCCCCCCGAATGGTAGATCTTGTTACAGGACCCAAAGGAGAATTGGAATCTGACCAACTGAATACGGTCATCTAGGCCACGGTGCGATGTTGATGATGGTATAGTATTTAACTTAGGTTAATACTTGTACTTTTGGAGTTGTATCTCAAGTATTCTTTTGATCACAACCATTTTGGACTAGTGTGGTGATCACGGCTTTTTAGTATGTTTTTATGTATGAAATATGTTTCAAGTATTTGGGATATTTTTAGTTTGGTGCATAGTATTGCTAAAGAAAAAAAAAATTATCCGCTGCGAATATTGCATAATGCTAGATGCATGTTAGGAACATTGCATCTTATATGTCATGAACGGGGGCAGGTAACCTTGTGTTGCATGTCTCGACGCTTCAAATGTCCGTTCAATCCCAAGCGGAATTTGGGGGCGTCACAACTCCAGTCTTCAATCTCAAGTCTAAAACCACAAAGAGAACTCTGGAATCTAGCGACCAGGGTGGAAGCTGGGGGGAGCCTTCGATGCCTAAGTCAGTAATGCTTTAAAGGGACCGAGGGAGGTTGCAGTGAGTAGAGTTTAGAAAGTCCCACCTCCTTTTCAGTGTCTAGGGGTTATTTTTATAAAACATGACCTATCGCCGGGGTGGCGTATTCCCCGTTGTTGCTTAGTCATGCCTATTTAATGCGACGCAGCTTCTGTCCTGTCTAGGTATGGTGGGTGTGACATGTCGGGTCATTCCCCTTCCCTTTCTTGTTGTCAGAGGATCATGGTCCTTCTATTTCATAATGGCCACTTGCCAAACTTCTTCCCCCAGGGTCAGGTGGAGTCATGTGGACTCGTATATCTTCATTTCCTCCTTCTTGGGTCTGAAGGGCCAACTTGGGCCGATATCCGTCTAAGTTGCCCAGTTACCCCTAGTCTAGGCTTGTACCCTTGGGCCTTAAGCCCCATAAAAAATCCCTCTGATAATTATCCTACCAATTCTTATTGGACCAGCTCAGTGGTAATTTCTTCAAACTTTCATTTCCTCATTCTTCCACTAGGTTGACCATTATCACCCTTCCCCTTCAGTATTGCTATTGTGCCCGTTTGTCAGTTTCCTTGTGTGTCCTATTGCGATTGGCTTTCATCCACACCTAATTCGTCCGTCGAAGTGCGATGCGACAGTTCCCTCTCCTACTTTTATGGCACATTTAGATGGTTATCTTCAAGTACTTGATTATGCACGTTCTGTCCTATCTACATTGATGGTTTCAGGCGGCTCCTGTCATGTTCTCTTCTTGTGCTTTGGGTTTGCCATTTTTATGCGGCGTACAGACTTCCACGATCTCAAGAGTTGAGCTGTCCCTCCTGGTGCTTATATAATCTCAGGGGTAGACTGTTCTGCACTACCCTCCCACATTCTATAAGGAGTCATCGATGCCTTTTCTTCTTGACACTCCCTACACCCATCCTTTCCTCCTTTTCCTTTAATAGCTCCCAAGAATCCCTCTCACAACGCCCTGAAAGGCTCCAAGGATCCTAAACCTGCCAGGCTCCCAAGTCCTCTTCCCATCCCTACAGACGCGATGCTCGCAGAGATGCCTACAGAGGTTTAGAGGTACACAGGTTCCTTGTGGTGGTCGAAAATGTCTCCCTCCAATTTGGACGGGTTGAGGTAGGAGTACGACATACCCAGGGTTGCAATTCTCAAGGTGCTGCGATCAGACGAAGGGGCTGTCGATCCCAAGGGGTATGCTTACAAAGTTGCACTGTTCCCTACCATGTTTTTGAGTGGCCTACAGCTGCAATTCTACCGTCCAGTTCGCGATGTGTTGGACATGGTGGGTGTGGCTCCGACCTAGTTCCATCCTAACTCGTGGAGGATCCTTGTGGGCTGTTGCGTTATTTGACGACGAGCTTTGGAAGAGGCGGGGGATGCCTAGCCAGACTTTACTGGTCGAGAGTTCTTCCTTACCCACCACATGTTGAGGAGAGGCAGGAATACTTGCAGTTTTCGATCCACCCAGGCTTTGGCCAACCTGGAACATAAATATGATAGGCGGTCTTCGTGGTTCAAGTGCTTCTTCTTTTTATCGGGCGACAGGTGGGAGTATACACCCAAACAGGCTGCACGACAAGCCTTCCTCATACGTGCAAACTGGGGGGTCGTGCAGGAGGAGGCGCTTGTGAAGTCACCGGCGACCCAGGAGGAACTACGCTAGATCGAGGTCGTGCAAGACTAGGTCATCACTCATCTAGCAAAAGTTCTTATTGATGCTACGCTAAGTGCTAACAACTATTTGCCGCCTCACACCTCGCTACGCCACCTAGGAACTTCCATCCCGATGAAGCCGACCAGTTGTCCAGGGTGCAAGCGCCCTGCTAGCCTACAAGTGGAAGGAAAGGGAAAGAAGCCCATGGGGGACTCGCTAGTCGAGTTGGATTCCAATAATGACATAGTCCACCCTTGCTTCACCAATAAAGCTGCCTCTTAAGTGCAAGTGGTGTCAAGTCGATTCAAGGGAGAATCCCAAGGTCAATTTCACAGGGACAATGATGATCATAAAATCACTTAAGGTTTAGAAAAATGCTTGAGGATGCATTTTATTTTAGAAAAATGGTGTAATGTATTATGTAACGATTTGGTGTGTAAACCTACTCTAAACTTCAAAAGGAACTAATTCTTTGTGTACAGATAAAGATGGAATGTACTGATTGTAAAATATATGAGGTGTAACTTTTCCAACTCTGATTTCTTGGAATTGTTTGTAAAGCTAAAATTGTCAAAACAAGGAATGACGAAAGACAATCAATTCTGAATGCAAATTTTATGTCTAAGAGCCAAAAGATCAAGCATCTAAGCTACAGGTTCACTCTTCATGGATTGTCCTCAAATAAATCTCTATTCTCTAACCTCTATCGAAGATGAACATGCAGAAAATTCAACAATTAAAAACACTTTTCAAGTATCACCAAAAGTTTCTACTGAATTGGTAACTAGTTTTGGAATAACACCTTTAACTATGTGTTCTCATTGCTACCCAAGCATCTATTGTGCCTCTTGTAGATAATAGATCAAAGACTCGCAGGAAGAATACATGTTGAATCTTTTGTAAACTGACTTACAACCCCTTAGAACAATGAGAATTAAACAAAAGGAAATTCGATTTATAAGAATCACAACCCAATCCGAGCTATGCCCAAGATTAGTCACAGAATTACTCTTGCATGGTGAAAGTAAAATGTTGCTCCTCTAATACACAAGGTTTTAGTCTTCAGAACAAAAATTGGAAAAGAAGAAGAAGAATCACGACACCCCTGGTTCCTTCCCAAAATCTCCTTTTATGCTTTTCTTTCTTTCCATCTCCCTACTATCTAATTGATTTCCTTCCCTTAGACCACAAAATATTCTTCAGCCTCCTTCCTACTGAGCTCAATGTCTCTTTTGGTTACCACTCTCCCTATCCCCATCGTGACCCTATGGTAGAGCAGGTGTATGTTAGTGGAAATGCAAGATTAGAAAATAGAAAATAGACAGTCTAGAAGCTGGCTGTGTTATCACACGATGAAATAAGTAAAAAATGGTCACATGACCACAAGGGTCTACCACACTTTAAATAGATGAAAGGCCAAAAAATTATCAGACTTGAGTTTCAGCATTTATTTTTATTTTAATTTTTAGTTAAGCTTTTTTTCATAAATTTTATTCTAGATTTCACTTAATCACAATGCCTTATTATACAATATTATCCTCTCATCAGCCCTCTTGGGCAATCCTCTATAGAGGTGTTCATCTAGTAGCTCGGGCCACATTCGACAGGGAGAGGGGTGGTTTCGACGTTGTTGAGTCAAGCCACACCGTTGCCCCTCCTACGAGGCCAAGGGGCCTGATCCTCCCCCCGCGAGATTTGTGCCGGACTTGATGGGCTCACAAGATACATATGTTCCCCAGATCTTGGGTAGCATAATGTCATGAGTAGCCTATATAAAGCACCCCATGGTGGTTGATATCCTTCACATCTCCCTCTTCCTCTTCCTAGAATTTTGGACTCCTCTCTACCTCAAGGGAATTTGGTTCTTGTAAAGCCTCAATCCCAATGAGCCTTCTATCCCCCCGTCGAGTCCCCTGGGTGAGGGCTTGTCGTGTGTCAAAGTCAGAGTAAATGTGAAGCGGCTTCTCATGGCATCTGGTTGGGGCATTAGATGGGTTTTTCCTTTTAGGGGCACCAAGAGTCAGTCTCAGGTTGTCAGGCATTTTCGATTTAACCCAGTTTCTCTTTTATGGAGTGGTTTATAAGCCTCAGGCCCCCACCAGGGGGGGTGTTGCCGAAGTTCAAGTTATGAGATGCGTTGTAGAGACAATGTGGCCCAAGTTTTATGGCCGTGACAATCGATTGTCTTTCCTATCTCACAACCCATCATGTAGCCCACATTCCATTATGACGTCAGAGCCCATTCAGTAAAATGAGTTAGGCCGAACTTGCCTATTCAACGTTGGCCTAGTCTGCATCTTTCTTGGTGGTGGGGTTGTTAGGGCTCACCTACTCCCAACGTGCTGGTGACATTCATGAAGTGGAAGCTTTGGTTTGCCATCCTTAGGTGGAAACCCTGGATTGCCATTTCCATGCGAGAGCCTTGTTTAGCTTTGAATGTTTGGAAATGGCCAGCAGTGGTAGTGGCTTCCATGCGATGGCTTGCAAACTGGGGACCTTGGGACACATGGATTCCCTGGCCCTCACCTTTTGTATACGTCTGGGATGGTGCCTCTGGGTACCCTGACGACTTTGATTTCACTGATAGCTCATTTTCCCTCTTGAATGCATATTTGTTTATTTCTTCTTGTAAGGTTCCTTGTGAGGATGTTGTAATCTCCCTCTTTGTAAAGATTCTAACAATTGATGAATAAAATGTTCTTTGCTTATGATCTCACATTCTGTCGCCTTTATTTTCTCACCGTCTATTTGCGTTCTGTGCAAGCCCCTTAGGGTTCCTAAGCATTTATCCCTCGTCGGCTTTGTCAATGTTGACGACTTGTCTCTTTTTCTTCCTGGTGGGTGAATGACTTTCTATGCCATAAGGGCAGGTCAATGTGTTCCATGGCACCCCGCAAGAGTGTGGAAACTCTTGTGCTTGGTGAGAGGGGCCAAGCGACATGTGAAGCTAGGATCATTTTGATGCTTTGAAGGAGGTCGAGCAGCACTTAGGCTGAACTCGCCTCGTTGACTCTCATGCTTGGCAAGAGGGACCAAGCAACATGTGAAGCCAGGCACGCCTAGAAATTCTTGCAAAGATTGAGCAGCACATAGGCTGAACTCGCCTCGTGGATCCTTGTGCTTGGCGAGAGGGGTCGAGCGACATGTGAAGCCGAGCTCATCATGATGCTTTGATGGAGGTCGAGCAACACTCAGGCTAAACTCACCTCGTTGACCCTCACACTTGGCGAGAGGGGCTGAGTGGCATGTGAAGTCCAACTCGTTGAGATGCTTTGACAGAGGTCGGGCAACACTTAGGCTAAACTCACCTCGTTGGCCCTTACGCTTGGCGAGAGGGGTTGAGCGGCATGTGAAGTCGAGCTCCCCGAGATGCTTTGATGCTGAGATGGTTTGATGGAGGTCAAGTAGCACTTAGGCTGAACTCGCCTCATTGACCATTGCATTTGGTGAGAGGGGTTGAGCAGCATGTAAAGCCGGGCTCACCCAAAAATCTTTGTAGAGGTCGAGCAACACTTAGGTTGAACTCATCTCACTACCTCACCCCTGCATGATGGGGTAGGCAACCCCACCTGTCCATGCCAGGGGGGGCCTGACCCCAGTAGGGCCCCACCCCACCGTTTGCCCAGCTAGGGCATATATTTATATATATATACAAATATAAATAGAAATATATATATATATAAATATATATGTAAATTATACAATTTATTAATTAGACTTGTATTAACAAGATTGTATCACCTTGGCCTTCTAGGTCAATCTTTATATAGGATACCAAGTCAATACAAGAGTCTTACTTGAGCAATGTGGGACTCAATATATAAAGCAAATCAGCATGAATCTTGTCAAAAAAGTAGGTGATCAAATAGTCTTTTTAGAGATTGTAGTCATTTGGTGCTTTTGAATATTTGTCGATTTGTGCCAACGAATCAGTCATCAGATAACCTAAGAGTGTCTTTTGAATCATGTCCAAATATGTTATTGTAGTGATCAGTAACTAAAGCTTCAAAGAATGCTTTTGACTCAGTATGAAAATTATTCTTATCAATTTTCTCATTGTTCTGCAATTGCTTCTGTAGTAAATAAATTAAACCCTTTTTTGTTAATCCTTGGATTAGATTCTTCTTTTTCTTGGATTTAGAAGACTTGCTAGATTTTTCAAATTTAGTAGAAGCAGCAAGTTTAGCAAAAGTAGTGGCCTGAGTGTTAGGGTATTTAGGCAAATTTATTTGTTTAACAAGCGAAAATTCTTCAATACTCTTAAGATCTAGAGCAGTTTGAGGAAAGTCTCGAGCATCATTGTCATTAACATCTTGTGTGTGAGGAAATTTGTCCCACCACTTAACAAACTGATATTGGACCAGTAAATCACCATTTCGGTTGTAACTCCATTTTAATATCCAAGGTATTTTGTATCTCTTGAAAAAATGGAGGAAGTAGGGGAATCTTTTATTATGCCGATCCATTTTGAAAACAGTAGCAAAACATCTGGGTTGACTAAGACTATTGTTATTAATATAAGCATTTGCAATCATGGACATTTTATTCATGGTATTGAGAATTTCTTGTTCTATTAATCCATCAATATTCCATTCATAAAGTTTATCAGAAGAAACAAAAAATTGTGTTTGAAAAAAATCTTTCATCAAGCTATAGATCAAGTGGAGTAGGTTTGGGTACAAATTCTTTGTATGACTCATTGGATTGGGCCTTCTTTGAAGAAAATCTTTTAATTCTAGGTTTTTCCAAATCAATATCTTCAGAATTTTTTTTCAAGTAAAACAAGATTTTTATTAGCAAAAGAATCAATGTCGGATGGTTCATCAGTAGAAAACATCAGTAGAAAAACTAGAAGCAACTTCTTTACCATTGTTATTTAAAGCACTTGTAGAGAGTCGTTTTCTTTTTAAATCAGCAAGTATTTGATTAATTTTATCAGGAGTGTTAGCCTATTTGGTCTTAGGACCTTGCATATTCTCTAGTAAAATAATCAAAGGTTTTTTAGGTTTGGAAGTCGAAGTAGAAACAGGACTTTCAACCTTTTCTTCAATACGATTCAATTGCTGACCTATAACATGAAGAGTTTTATTGACAAAACTATTTTGTTCAATAATTTTCTTCATTTCAATGAAAGTTGTAACTTTATTATCAGCATTGGGTACTTTGAAAGGAGAAGCATTAATGTCTGCTCCTTTATGAGAAATAATAATTGTCTCTAAAGGAGGATGACTAGATTTAACCACCGTCTTTCATTTGTTCTTGACAAAATTTGTTTTAGCCACATTTAAACTATGCTTAGAAACATAATAATTTTCAACCAAAAAAAAAAGTATATGCTTTTGTAGGGCATACATTTTTTCTTTCCATTTTCTCTTAACAAGTGATTTTTCAGAATTTGAAAAAGTAGCATGGTAAGATTTTCTCTTATCACGATTTTTAGCATAACTATATTCTATATGTAAAGAAATTAAATTAATTTCAAAAGCTTTATTAATCACAGTAAGCTGGTTGTGATGAACAAGAGCAACCATATACAAAATTGTTAGAGTTAAAATTAAGCATCTTTTTCTTCTTCTTCTTTATCAGCATTTTTCTTTATGGATTTGCCTTTGGATATTTATATATCTTTGGTAGTGTAATAGGTAGAAATAACCTGAGAGAATGTAGAAATACCTTTAAGTTTTAAATCGAGTTTAACAGTTTTTACTGAATCTTCTAGAAAGTTTATGAGATTTTGGTCTCTTCTTTTCGGGTTATCAGCAATGAATCCAACAAACGAACTTCTAGTTCCAGGAAAAGAATTTCTTCTTTGGTTGTTAACTAGAGGTTGATCAAAACTAATTTTAACAGTAACATTCAAATATTGTTGAATATAATCAAAGTTAAGTTCATGAGAAATAACCTTAACAGGAGGAACTTCATGTTCCAAAGTCCATTCATCAAGAAGAGTGATATCCTTCCAATGGATTTTTTTTGGAACCTAAATATTAGTGTTAGGAGTAGATTTCTAAATTAACAAATTTTCATTTCTTGAAGTTTTTAAAATAGCTTTAGGATTTAAATTAGCTTTTAATATCCGATAATAAATACAATAAACTATGGCAAGAGGTTTACTACCTTCTTCCATATCATACCCAGGCGTTAAAATATTTAAAGTCAAAGCTTTAAGAATATTAGGATCATCCAAAACATGAGTTAAATCAGGAAAACAATCCAAATGAATAGGACTTTTAAACAAAGAAGATTGAATCATACCAAGTATACTAGTTTCAAATTTCTTGAATCTAGCATCATAGAAACAAAGAAGTATCGAAGCATTGATATCTTTGCTCATAAGAGGTTTAACATAAACTTGAACAGAACCAATATGTAAAAATTTGTAACCTTTTACCAGAAAATCTTGAATTGAGTTTTTGTTAAACAAACAACATTTCTCATGGGTTTTAGAAATAGCATAGGTTTGTTCAACAGTTTTAACATTGAAATATTCTATTTATTAAAATCAATATTATAAGTTTCTTCAACAAAAAAGTCTTCCTCATTACTGATATCAGGAGGTATACTAGATCTAGAACTAATAGATGAATTAGATCTAAACATCTTATTCATTATGAAATCAATCAAAACCAAACTTAATACTCACTAATCCTGTCTTCACTCAAGTACATGTTGCATTTTGTAACACATACCCTGGGGTCAACCATCTACCCACTCATGCCTTAAATGCTCTCTCTAGCAAAACGGGCTTTATAGATATGGTTCTTGAGATTCTTTACAATCAAGGTGATGCCAACGAAAACAAGAATTTTGACTAGATTAATAGAGCACGAAGCAAATAATTGAGAGACAACACAAGAGGCTAGATGAATAGATATAAAACACCTACCAGAAGCCAAAGTCCCTTGGTATTGGTATGTGTAATGATAAAAAAATTGCTTTGTCAACAAATGAAGAATAGTAAGAAAGCCAATATGAAATGGAAAATTTTTATGAACAATTTGGCCTTCCTCCTATTGCTCCTTTTGGACAGAAGCACAAATACTCTGATAAATTTGCTAAACCTCACACCAAGAAAAGAATTAGAAACCGTGATGATTTTTATTAAAAAAAAACCTTATACTTTTTACAAGAAAAAATATTTTGGTAAGAAAAAGAGTTTTCAAAATCCTTCAAAAGGAAAATATTTTAATTATGGCAAGTCTGTGCATTTTACTAATAAATGTACCAAAAGCCCAATAAACTTAAAAACAAGCTTAATCAGTTAAACATTAATGATAATGATCAAGAGTATCTATTTCAACTCTTAGAAACAAAATCTTTTGCATCATCCGACATTAATGAATTTAGTTCAAGCGATCCCAAGTTCACTCAGAAATTGAATCATCTGATCCTCCAAATATTAAACTCGGTCATAATGATTCTTGTTGCAAACATTTGGGTAAAATAATCAATGTCTTAACTAAAGCTGAAGAACAAGAAAATCTTTTATTAACCTTGGTTAGTCAGATTACTAATCTTGAGTTTAAAGAAGAATATCTTCATAAGTTCAAGAAGACGATGGTTTGCCAATAATCTGAAACTTCTAAATCAAAAATTAGTCTTCAAAAATATTTAGGAAGATTTGAAAAGAAAAAGCCCAAAGAAATTTATACTATTGATTTACAACGTGAAGATGTTTTTATTAAAAAAGAAATTGTTGAACCGAAAATTGAGATTAACAATCAAATTTGAAAATGATTTTTTTAAACAAGAATTATTGTGTTTAAGAATTGATAAACAATTTGATCAATATATTCCTTCGATAATGATGAGTAAATAAATTATTCAGATTCAAATCAAAATGACAAAAAAACTTCTCCTTCATATAACAATCAAATTTGCTTGATCCATCATACTATTCCTCCCAAGTGGTTCTCTAAAGTTACTATTATTGTTTATCATGAATATGAATTTACTATGATTGCTATGATTGATTTTGGATCAGATATGAATTGTATCCAGGAAGGAATTATATAGTGAGTGTCACATTGCTCAAGTAAGGCCTAAGCCAAGGCGATACAATCTTGTAAATACAAGTCTAACAAATTTAAAAACTATATTATTAGTTTTAAAATTATGGTTATATTTACAAATTTTAATTTATTTTAAATTATATAATAGTTTGGGTCAGAAAAAATATTTTTGGACCTAGAAATAATTTTTAGGCCTAATAGACCATGGGTACCTTTGGACTGGGCGAGGGGTGAGCCAAATGAGATGTTGGCCCCCACCCACCGGCACTAGGGCGAGGGACCCCGGCATATGTAGGGGTGGGGTGCAGGGAATGGGTCTACCCCAACCCCGCATATGCAGGTAGCACCCCTAGTCTAGCACTGTTTATTCGGGTTTCAAACCGAGTACCCGGGCCCGGGTTAGATCATAACCCGCATGAGTCCGAGTTCCAAGAAGTACTCGATTTTTATTTTATTTTTAACAAAAGCCTATACTAGTTTTTTCATGAAAAAGATAATGTTGAAAAGCATAATTTTTATTTATTTATTTATTTTATCTAAAAGCCTATGTTCTATTACAATTTTTCAAGAAAAAATGTTGAAAAGCATGATTTTTTTTAATATATATATATATATATATAACAATGAATATTTCATTCTAATGTTATAAGAAGTGTTTCCTTTTAAAAAAATAAAAGAAAAGAAAACAACTAATTACCTATTTTAACTAAAGGCATCTAAAAAAAACTTCAATATTTATCATTTAAAATGCATACAACACATAATACAATTCATTACATATTATATTATTTGGTATTTGTACTTTACATTACAAAACACAATTACAATATATGAAAATTACATAGCAAATGGTCCTGTTTTACTGCATTCCATTAAGGTTGAAGTCACAAAAATTGCAGACTATCCAAATTCATTTGGGACATCAGTAGCTCCTCATGACCATTCATATCAACTGATCAAATAAATATGATAACAAGTTAATTAGAAAATATATATGGTAGGGAGCAGTTCCATATGAAATACCATCAGTTGGTTTAAATCCCATTATCTTCATATTCAAACAAAGGAATAAGTTCATATCAAATCCCATTAACGAAGGAATGCGTATGAGATGCAAGATGAAAAATAAAAAATAAAAAAGCAAAATCACAGATTGCTCCAAAGAAGCACCGAACAACAGACATTTTGTTTTATAGAAATTCTGCAACTGTAAAGTATCTCTTATCATTGACAGAGTTCCAGGCTAATAAGAATGTGCATTGATTTCTCCTTTCTCAATGCACATTCTTGATGTTACGGTACTCCATTTTATTTTCAAGACCAAAACAAATATTAACTTACACCATCTCGCATGCAAGTCTCAGGCCAAAAAAATATATGAAAATTTGAGTAAATGAACCTGTGCATAACATTGTCATGGAATTTGGACCCCAAATCCAGTCAGTCATATCCAATCCCTCGACACGAGGCTTCGTCTCCATTTTCTTGCAAGGAAAAATATGCCGACCTACAAGAAATCAAATCAAACATCAAACACAAACCAGATGACCCAATCATCCAAATATTCCCAGGTTCAACTCTCTCCAAAAAAAGATAAAATAATCTCAGTCTTTCAATCTAATCAGGGGATGGGTTGTGCGGGGGTTGGGGTATTCCACGCCGACACCCACCCCTGCCCCTAGTGTGCTGGCTGGACACCCCATCTGCCCCTCCTCTCCTGGCCCACATCAATGGGTCACAGGCCCAATTAGGATTCTGGCCCAAAATGATCCAGAATTATTTTTTGGATCATTTTGGGCCTAGAATTTAATTTAGAAAAAATACAAAATTTAATAACAAAAATAACAAAAAATAATTTACAATAATAGAAGGTCATTAATTATATACTAGCATACTACTAAGTTGCAACTATTAATTAATAATCATAACTAAGCTATAAGTGTATTACAATGATAATTAAAAGAAAATTATTATAAAATTACAAATTCATCTAAAAATATTACAAATAGTACTATTGTAGCAACATTACAATTAACTAAATTAACAACATAATAACATTTCATTTTTTAATGGAATTTGCCACTTAGGGGTGGCCATGGTGGTAGAAATGTGAGTTGTGCTTACTGCTGTAAGATTGTGAGAATCAAGATCATAAAACTTAAAAAATTAATAATTTAAAAAGAAAACAAATTATAATTATAAACATGAAATTTTTTTTAAAAAAATATAAACATATATTAAAAATATAAAAATTACAAATATTAAAAGTACTAACCAAGATGAGAGTAATCATTGGGTCCTTAGGAAGTTAGGATTAGGATTCAGCATATGACATTGAGATTATAAAAACTAAAAGAAAAAAAATACAAGAAAAATAATTAGATTCTAAAAATTATATAAAATATAAATATAAAAAGCAATTAAGGGACATATTATGCAAACCAATGACGGATGGCAATGGTGGGTCCAATACACACAAAGTCCTCTGTAGCGGAGTTAGTCGTAGATGCCGTCTCATGTATCGCGACAATAATTAAAATTGAAATTAATACCAATTAAATGAATATTAAAAAAATTAAAATAATAATAGGAAATTCATGATTACTAACTGGTCTAGATCTAGGCTAAGCACCACCCTCCTCCTTGTCGGCCTCCTGAAAGTCAAGAACATCCAGAATATGAATTGGGATCCCCCTTGATCTAATTCTACGTGCAAATCAATGCCTCCACAGTGGTAGCAAATAATGAACTTTGGAATGGATCAAATATGCACCCTCTAGTGCTAAAGGCTGACTCTAAGGCTACGATATTAATATGGATGACCAAAATACTATGAGCTATCTCTCCAAGGATGGGATACTTCACGGCATTGCTCTTCCACCAAGTTAATATATCAAAGTCTTGTGTGAATGATTAAATGTTTGTTTCCAAATATCTGTCTACCTCCAATTGAGCCTCTGTAGAATGATGGACTATGGGGTTCTACTCCAATCTCTCACTCTCACCCCAATCTAACCTATGCTTTTTCCCAACTCCAGCTTCTGTAGGAGGTGAAGGGGTAGGTGTAGGTGTCGGAATATTACCACCCCAGAAGACGATAAACTCATCAAAAAATTTAACAAGGGTTTCCTTAACCCTTGTTGCAATAAGCTCCGCCCATGCATTCCCAATCCGTATACCATGTCATCAATCTTATGCTGGGGGTCAAGAACAACAGTCACGTATAACAAAATATTAGACCTATTGAAATCTCGCCAATACTTGTCATACTTCACCTTCATCATCAATGCCATCTCCCACATCTTAGTATGGTCACTTGTGCACGTCATCCAATTCTTCTCTTATCCTATATATTTGCTAATAGAAATGAGGGGATGTAGAGTACAAAGAACCAAATAGCTTCAATGTGACCTCATAGAAAATCCTCAAAAAATTAACAAAAGTAGCAACCATCTACCAATCAACATCAATAGGCTTTTCCAATCCCCCGTGCTCATCAAAATATCTGACATATTGGATGTCTTTATCACCTAATAATGTAACGGCCACCTGATATTCTTGGGCTGCCTCCAACATCAAGAAGGTTGAGTTCTATCTTATGAGAACATCAATACAGAGGCCCTTCTTGGATGTTATGCCCACATACCTCACATTAACCTTGAATTTCTCCAATATAGCAAGAGAAGATCTAAAAAATCTCACAGCAGTTCTAACTCGGGCAATTGAGTCATCAAGATCATTCAAGCCATCAGTCACAATTAGATTTAGAATATGTGCAGCACATCTCACATGCAAACACTCACCACCCATAATTGTTTTATATGCCTATCTAAGATCATAGGTCCTAAGATGTCCCAATACGACATCGTTAGACCAGATATTATGTAAGAACCCAATACTTTGTGGCCCACGGCCAAGCCACCAACCATGCCATTACAAGCCTTAATGGGCTCATGGCTGATGCCCTGACACTACCACAACCATGCCTTGACACGCATGAGGTGCCCAACAAGATTATTGATTGTGTGCAGCCCAGCACACGGCCAGGCATGCACAAGGTTACTGATTGTGTAAGTTTGGGGGTATTTGATGACTTGCAAAATTTCATATTGCAGATTTACAAGATCGCTCGAGCGGAGGATTTTGGCCGCTCGAGCGAATTCAGGCAGATTCAACCGCTCAATGGCCGCTCGATAGTGAACTCGAGCGGGTTGCGGGAAAACAAAGATTGCTCGACCGGAGACATTGGCCGCACGATTGAATTCAGGCAGAGTCGAACGCTCGATGCTCGCTCGACACCCCACTCGAGCGAACATCGTATTTTACAGATCTAGGGTTTTCTGCCGTCAGAGCATATAAAAGTGATTTTTCACCTTAGGACCGTACCTTTTGATTGGAGAACACTTTTTGGGACAGAAAAACACAGCTAGAAGGATTCAAGTCATCTGTTTTAGAGAGGGAGTTCCACATATTGCACGTACATTGGAATCATACACGAGCACAGACGGGAGAAAAGCAGGGAATCATTTCCGGGAGTTTTTGAAGACAAATTGCGGCTGCGAGGAGTATTTTTCAGTGTTTATTTTCTTCAAATATTCTCAGAACAATTATGGTGAATTCGTTTATGTTGAATTCTATTTTTAGCATGAGCTAAATTTTCTTTATTCTAGGAAAACGATGTAACCTAGTTTCGAACTATGCTTGATTGTCTATGCTAATTTCAGGCAATTCTCTCTTTGTTTATCTGATTTATTCTGCGTTTATTGCTTCTAATTAACTGGCCATTGATTAGATGATATTTAATCTTGTGATTTGCTATCGAAAGAAGGAATCATAGGGTAGATCTTGAACATTTCAGCATAAGCAAATATAGAGATCGAAAGACTTGTATGAACCTATGTAGTATTTAAATCATTGGTATTATTGTTTCTTATTTTATTAATTTGCATATTCTTGTGTAAATTGATGAAACAGAATAATTTCCACTTGACTATCAAAAGAGGCTTTTGGATGAATTAAAGATTTGCTAATAGATAAAAAGAATTAAATTAAATTAGTTGGATGAGAAAAGCATTGTGAAGAATTAAGTGAAATCGATTACCTAGAAGTTTTCTTTCCCATTAATTTGATCTTCAAACGTCAGTTTTATTTCTTTTGCGTATTTTCCTTGAGTTGATTTTAGTCTAAATTGCAACTACAAAAATCTTAGTGATTCCTCTAGATAAAATCGAGATTAGTATAATTTTGGTATTTGGTAAAAGTAAGGTACCAATCCCTGAAGAAGATACTCTTCTTATCACTTTACTATAAAACTACGATACTTTGCACTTGCAGTTTTGCACCGATTAGCCGCACGCCCATGCGCATGCCCCTGCGCCGCACGCTAGTCTAATGCCCAAGCCCTTGCTTGGGCCATGTCACACAGCACATGGACTGTGTCAACGCCCAAGCCCTTGCCTGGGCCATGCTAGGCCAGCACCAGCACCAGCACCAGTAGGCTAATGCCTAGGCCACCAGACTGGGCCGTGCCATGCCAGCACTAGTCCAGCCATGCCAACCAGGCCATGGCCCATGTCGTGGGCCAACCCAGGCCTCCATGGGTCAAGCCATGCCAAGAGCTACGTAGGGCCCATCCAAGGCCTTGTTTGCATGGGATCACTCTAGGGTTTCCTTTTATGTTCACTGTAAATAAGACACTTGGCCATTTCATTTGTATCTCTTGGCATATTTTCCTTTGTGGAATGGTTTGGTGTGTTCTTGTGAACACTTTCAGTGCAAAAGGCTCTTTTGTGGTGCAATTCGTGATTCCCAATGAGAGGATTAACACATTGCAATTCATGAATAGGTGTTGAATCACTTATCTTTCTTTTTTATCTATCATTGTTTTATCATCTTACAATTTGTGAATAGGTGTTGATTCATTTTATCAATCTCTTGTTTATTTTCCATTGAATCTTCATCTCATCTAGTTTTAGATTCTTATATTTTCTAGTTTGTTCATATATTTTCTCTTTGATTTTATAAACACTTCCATCTTCCATCCTCCTTCCGAATTAACCCTAGCCGAAATTCCCATTGCCTCCATCATTCCATACACACCTCTTGCCTTAGTTGGCAACCCTAGCCACCCTTTATCCATTCCCACAAACCCTGGCCAAAACCACCCAAACTCCTACAAGGTAATTTCTACATTTTATGAATCCTCATCTCATCTTCCAAATCTAATCCTTAAAATCACTCAATTTCTAGAATTACTTAAGTCAACCAAGACCCTATCCACTTGCCAAAACCAAAACCCTATCTTTCCGTGATAGATTCCTACAACTTAGGAATTTTTCCTCAATCATCTCCATCTTTCCAAATCCTACCAAAGATCCTCATCCTCTTGCCATATTCAAATCCTATCATCTCCAAATCCCTAAACTCTAGGAACAACCCTTGACTCATTCAAACACCATCCAACTTCATCTTCTTACCATATCCAAATCCTACGTTCCTCATCTTACCTTAGCCAATCTCTAAAGACAAGAAGCAACCCTAGACTCTTTCAAACACCATCCAAACCCTAGCAACCCATCCTAGACTCCAACTCTAGTCCATCACTTCCCAATTTCGTAATCCTCCTTAGCCACCACCCAAAACCCTAGCTACCCTTCACCATGCCAACCCTAAGCATCATCCAAGTGGCACCAACATCAAGGGTAGCCATCAAGCCGTTCCACATTGCATCAAACACAACAAATCATCACTTAGATTATCCTACTACATCATCATCATCATCACTTTCATCACTCAAACACTAAACCTTCATCAACCTAGGGACCCTCTGTTGCCAAGCAAGTTCAAGGCCAAGCAAGTTGGCTAGGCACAATCGGTCATCACTATAACAAGGCGAGCTCGTGGACCTTAATGTTTAGGGACTAAANTTTAATAACAAAAAATAATTTACAATAATATAAGGTCATTAATTATATACTAGCATACTACTAAGTTGCAACTATTAATTAATAATCATAACTAAACTATTAGTGTATTACAATGATAATTAAAAGAAAATTATTATAAAATTACAAATTCATCTAAAAATATTACAAATAGTACTATTGTAGCAACATTACAATTAACAAAATTAACAATAGAATAACATTTTATTCTTTAATGGAATTTGCCACTTAGGGGTGGCCATGATGGTAGAAAAGTGAGTTGTGCTTACTGTTGTAAGATTGTGAGAATCAAGATCATAAAACCTAAAAAATTAATAATTTAAAAAGAAAACAAATTATAATTATAAAAATGAAAAAAAAAATTTTAAAAATAAAAACATATATTAAAAATATAAAAATTACAAATATTAAAAGTACTAACTAAGATGAGATTGGGATCAAGATGAGAGTCATCATTAGGTCCTTAGGAAGTTAGGATTAGGATTCGGCATATGACATTGAGATTATAAAAATTAAAAAAAAAATACAAGAAAAATAATTAGATTCTAAAAATTATATAAAATATAAATATAAAAAGCAATTAAGAGACATATTATGCAAACCAATGACAGATGGCAATGGTGGGTCCAATACACACAAAGTCCTCTATAGTGGAGCTAGTCGTAGACGACGTCTCATGTATCGCGACAATAATTAAAATTGAAATTAATACCAATTAAATGAATATAAAAAAATTAAAATAATAATAGGAAATTCATGATTACTAACTGGTCTAGATCTAGGCTGAGCACCACCCTCCTCCTTGTCGGCCTCCTGAAAGTCAAGAACATCCAGAATATGAATTGGGATCCCCCTTGATCTAATTCTACGTGCAAATCAATGCCTCCACAGTGGTAGCAAATAATGAACTTTGGAATGGATCAAATATGCACCCTCTAGTGCTAAAGGCTGACTCTAAGGCTACGATATTAATATGGATGACCAAAATACTATGAGCTATCTCTCCAAGGATGGGATACTTCACGGCATTGCTCTTCCACCAAGTTAATATATCAAAGTCTTGTGTGAATGATTAAATGTTTGTTTCCAAATATCTGTCTACCTCCAATTGAGCCTCTGTAGAATGATGGACTATGGGGTTCTACTCCAATCTCTCACTCTCACCCCAATCTAACCTATGCTTTTTCCCAACTCCAGCTTCTGTAGGAGGTGAAGGGGTAGGTGTAGGTGTCGGAATATTACCACCCCAGAAGACGATAAACTCATCAAAAAATTTAACAAGGGTTTCCTTAACCCTTGTTGCAATAAGCTCCGCCCATGCATTCCCAATCCGTATACCATGTCATCAATCTTATGCTGGGGGTCAAGAACAACAGTCACGTATAACAAAATATTAGACCTATTGAAATCTCGCCAATACTTGTCATACTTCACCTTCATCATCAATGCCATCTCCCACATCTTAGTATGGTCACTTGTGCACGTCATCCAATTCTTCTCTTATCCTATATATTTGCTAATAGAAATGAGGGGATGTAGAGTACAAAGAACCAAATAGCTTCAATGTGACCTCATAGAAAATCCTCAAAAAATTAACAAAAGTAGCAACCATCTACCAATCAACATCAATAGGCTTTTCCAATCCCCCGTGCTCATCAAAATATCTGACATATTGGATGTCTTTATCACCTAATAATGTAACGGCCGCCTGATATTTTTGGGCTACCTCCAACATCAAGAAGGTTGAGTTCCATCTTGTGAGAACATCAATACAGAGGCCCTTCTTGGATGTTATGCCCGCATACCTCACATTAACCTTGAATTTCTCCAATCTAGCAAGAGAAGATCTAAAAAATCTCACAGCAGTTCTAACTCAGGCAATTGAGTCATCAAGATCATTCAAGCCATCAGTCACAATTAGATTTAGAATATGTGCAGCACATCTCACATGCAAACACTTACCACCCATAATTGTTTTATATGCCTATCTAAGATCATAAGTCCTAAGATGTCCCAATACGACATCGTTAGACGAGATATTATGTAAGAACCCAATACTTTGTGGCCCACGGTCAAGCCACCAACCATGCCATTACAAGCCTTAATGGGCTCATGGCTGATGCCTTGACACTACCCCAACCATGCCTTGACACGCACGAGGTGCCCAACAAGGTTGCTGATTATGTGCAGCCCAACACACGGCTATGCATGCACACGCCCCTGGGTCGCATGGCCCTACAAGCGCCCTTGGGCCGCACGCCCATGCACATGCCCCTGCGCCGCACGCTAGTCTAATGCCCAGGCCCTTGCCTGGGCCATGCTAGGCCAGCACCAGCACCAACACCAACACCAGTAGGCTAATGCCTAGGCCACCAGGTTGGGCCGTGCCATGCCAGCACTAGTCCAGCCATGCCAACCAGGCCATGGCCCATGTCATGGGCCAACCTAGGCCTCCATGGGCCAAGCCATGCCAAGAGCCACGTAGGGCCCATCCAAGGCCTTGTTTGCATGGGATCACTCTAGGGTTTCCTTTTATGTTTCACTATAAAATGCACTTGGCCATTTCATTTGTATCTCTTGGCATATTTTCCTTTATGGAATGGTTTGGTGTGTTCTTGTGAACACTTTCAGTGCAAAAAGCTCTTTTGTGCTGCAATTCGTGATTCCCAATGAGAGGATTAACACATTGCAATTCGTGAATAGGTGTTGAATCACTTATCTTTCTTTTTTATCTATCATTGTTTTATCACCTTACAATTTGTGAATAGGTGTTGATTCATTTTATCAATCTCTTGTTTATTTTCCATTCAATCTTCATCTCATCTAGTTTTAGATTCTTATATTTTCTAGTTTGTTCATATATTTTCTCTTTGATTTTATAAACACTTTCTTATATATTAAAAAATCCATAAATACTTTTACGTTCTTATATTTTCTAGTTTGTTCATATATTTTCTCTTTGATTTTATAAACACTTCCATCTTCCATCCTCCTTCCGAATTAACCCTAGCCGAAATTCCCATTGCCTCCATCATTCCATACACACCTCTTGCCTTAGTTGGCAACCCTAGCCACCCTTTATCCATTCCCACAAACCCTGGCCAAAACCACCCAAACTCCTACAAGGTAATTTCTACATTTTATGAATCCTCATCTCATCTTCCAAATCTAATCCTTAAAATCACTCAATTTCTAGAATTACTTAAGTCAACCAAGACCCTATCCACTTGCCAAAACCAAAACCCTATCTTTCCGTGATAGATTCCTACAACTTAGGAATTTTTCCTCAATCATCTCTATCTTTCCAAATCCTATCAAAGATCCTCATCCTCTTACCATATTCAAATCCTATCATCTCCAAATTCCCTAAACTCTAGGAACAACCATTGACTCATTCAAATACCATCCAACTTTATCTTCTTACCATATCCAAATCCTACGTTCCTCATCTTACCTTAGCCAATCTCTAAAGACAAGAAGCAACCCTAGACTCTATCAAACACCATCCAAACCCTAGCAACCCATCCTAGACTTCCAACTCTAGTCCATCACTTCCCAATTTCGTAATCCTCCTTAGCCACCACCCAAAACCCTAGCTACCCTTCACCATGCCAACCCTAAGCATCATTCAAGTGGTACCAACATCAAAGGTAGCCATCAAGCCGTTCCACATTGCATCAAACACAACAAATCATCAATTAGATTATCCTACTACATCATCATCATCATCACTTTCATCACTCAAACACTAAACCTTCATCAACCTAGGGATCCTCTATTGCCAAGCAAGTTGGCTAGGCACAATCGGTCATCACCATAATAAGGTGAGCTCGTGGACCTTAATGTTTAGGGACTAAATCGAGGTTCTTAACACATTATTAACTGTAATGGTCACCACTTGTGCCAACCCCCACTCCTTTATTGCAGCCTCTAAGGCCCTCCGACATCTAACCCTTATGATTGAAAATTTAGTAAAAATTTATAATTTTTTTTATGTAATGTCTTATCACAATCAACAAAATGTGCAGTAAAAAATATATAATTAAAATTTTGGATCGATTTCCAATTTGAGGTGGTGAGGCAAACCATTTGCCTGCCAATTGGACCCTTAACAACTCTGTATCTAACATATATTGTTTCTTTATATCATTTGCCATTGTGTGGCAAGAAGGAAGATTAAACCTAAGTTTTAAGTACTTAGATATGCTTGGAACTTTTTTTCCTCCACAAACTGAAAAGGTAACTCGTCCAGGATTACAATATGAGCTAGGTGTCTCTTATACTCCTCGAGATCATACTTAGTATACTCCTTCAACATTGCGCCCTCACTACTCCCATCCACCATTTTTTTTAAGTCCAATATCTAGTTTAGATTGACTCTTCTCTTGTAAAGATTTTAATATTGAATTTTTCTTGCATTATTCTTCTAAGTTTACCTTTAATTGGGATGTACCATGTCTCCTATAGTGACATCCATACACTTTACCACATTAGTTACACTTAGCTTGGGGGTTACCTCTAATTTAGTAAAGTGGGTCCATACTATAGAAGCAAGTTTCTTGCTTTGTGGGGGTAGGGCAAGGGTCTGTAGGGATAGGGGTAGGGTTTATAGATTTGGTAGGTTTAGGTGTTGGGGTACGGGTAGGGTTAGGGGTAGGAGAGCTACCACTACAATCTGACAAATTTTTCGTTCCCCAAAACTAACAAAAATCTGAAATAAGCAAACATCACACCTAGTTCAAACAATTAAAACCATTCAACAATCACTCGAGTCTCAAAAGTCAAAACAAATCGGGATTTTTATATCAAAACCCCAAAATAGAAAACATAGATATAAAAGATTAACTAAATGGCAAATTTGAACCTACAATCACTCAAGTACAAATCTTGTAAATCCAGTGTAGTTTAGGTATATAATGGTCACTGCAATTGCAACTGCATTGCCAAAAAATATAAGATCAAACATAAAGTGTAAAATGAGGATCTTATCAAATTATTAAGTTTTTGAAATAATATAGTTACAAACTTAAGGAATTGACTGTGGAGAAAATTTTGAGAAAAGTTAGGGTTCACGTATATGGTATATGAAAGAAAACTCTCATTCATTCTTATGCCAGACAAGAAACAATTAAATGAGAACATAAGTCAAGCATGCATAGTAGCAGATACTCTAAATGGGTAGAAGAAAAAATTTTAAGTCACTTGAGCCCCATGATAAAAAAGGCTAGAAGATTGAAGCATAAATCATAAATGGTTAGTGACTATAAGGTCTAAGTCACTTGAGCTCCATGATAAAATTTTAAACACAAATGTCAACATATATAATGTTGGGGCATGCAATCCAAAACCCCAAAGAGGGTTTTTTGATACCCTAAATTAATTTAGGATTTCAGATTGAGGAGGGGGGGGGGTGGACTTAAAACCCATCTCAAAACGATGGGTAGCTTTTAAAATAAAGCCCCGCCATCAAAATGAGTATTTTTTTTAATTATAATTATATAATTATATATATTATATATGAGGGTGGTGTGGGGGATTTGTAGGGCAGGGGTTGAGGCCATCACACCCCCGCCCTTGCCCTGGTTGGGGGCGCTAGATGCAAATGGGGGCACCCGCCCCCTACATCTGGAGGACGGGGAATGCACTCCACCCATACGAGGGTGGGGCAGTGGGGCACGAGGCCCCCTTGTCCACTCCTATTGCACATATAGGAAATAGTCTCAAATCCTGCCAAGATGAAATAGAAGAATTAATAATTACAAGTTTACAACCATCCATAGTCAAAATATCAACAAGTAGATCTAATTTACTAGGGCGAGATAGTTTTAAATTTTTTAGCATGAATGAGAATAGAGACTCACAACAGCCTCCTCGGTTGAAGATGAAACTAAATGATCATCTAAAATAAATTTAAAATTGAGTTAGATAGATAACAAACTAAGTTAGATAGATATTAAAAAATATATTTCTAGTCTCAAACTTACATTTCAGGTCCATCGACTATACGTATTCTTCCAACTTTTTGGTGCAAATGAGGACTTCAACGGCTTTTGGAGACAGTGAACTAAAGAATCTAATATGCATCCTCTAGTCCTGAATGTGGACTTTGAGGCAACAGTAAAAATGGGGTGACTAACACATCACATGCTACCTTAGTAAGGATAGGATAATTTGCGGTAGTAACTCTTCACCAATCTAAGATATCAAAACCAAGTGAGTCATTTATGCATGTTTATGACAAATACCTCTCTAACTCCGATCTAAACTTCATAACACCCTACTTCTTAAGGTATTTAGTCGAATGGGGTGCTGGCTCATTAGAACTCTCCCCACCAATAGTGTTTGGCTTCTCTTGAGCCACATTAGAACTCCTCCCACCAGCCACACGAAATGTGTTATACTGCTCGATCAAGCGGCCTAAAATGAGTTTAACCTTATTCTCTATCTTATCTGCCAACTCATTCTCTTTGCTCTTTTGCAAATAAAACTTCATTGCCATCATTTTGTATAGTGGATAAAGCACAAAAGCAATATATATAATCAAGTTGAATCTATTTGTGCTATCCCAATACTTGTCATATTTACGTTTCATTTTATGCCTATAATACTAGTGATAATATTATTACTCACGCATATATCATTTAATGCATCTTAATTGAGCAAAATTATTCAAAATATACATTAGCCATCATATACAAAGAACCATAAATGTTCAATGTAACATCAGAAAAAATTCTCAACAACTCTACAAAAATCCGTGCATTTTTTCAATCATCACTAGTGGGGTTCATGAATTGTCTATCCATAAACACATAGGTTTCAAAGGCTTGTTTATGTTTTTTAGCGGTACTCAACATCAAATATGTAGAGTTTCATCTAGTAAAAATATACAAGCAAATCATCATCCCACTGATATTTTCTTTTGCTGCACAAGTTTTGAACTTGGCAAATCTTGACGGCGAAGATTTCACATACCTGACGACATCCTTAATCTTTGTTACAAATTCATAAACATTATTCAAGCCATCCATAACAATTAGATTCAATATATGGACAACACATTGCATGTGGAGAAATTCACCACCCAATATAGTACAATCATTGTCCTTTATTCTCCTCCTCATGTAATCAACGACAACATCATTTGAAAAGGCATTATCAATTGTGATGGTCAAAATTTCATCAATACCCATTCATGCAATCCCAAGTCTAACACTCTCACGATAGTTTCTCCCCCATGGTCAGGAATAGGGGTGTAACTGGTTTAGTTCGGTTCGGTTTTGGACAAAATTTAAGAGCGAATTGGTATGCACCGGTTTTGCATTTGTCAAAACCGATTATGTACCGGTTACTCTTCTAAACCAATACATTTCAGTTTTACCAGTTTTCGGTCCAGTTTTTTTATTTTAATTATATTATATAATATAGTATATTATAGTATATAATATTATAGTGATAACATATTGTAGTATATTATAATATATAGTTATATAGTATTAGCATAACTATTAATACAATAAACAAAATGATGTAAGATTTTAAAATTTAATGTTATATTAATTAGTAATTTATCATATAATACAGAATTATTTTATATAAAAATTATCTGCAATAGAAAAAATTAAAAAAAATATATAAACCGATCAGGTTTTAAAAAAAGAAAAATCGAAACCAGATCAATTTTGACCTGTTTTAAGAAAAATAAAACCGATATCAAATCAAACCAAACTCGAGACCGGACCGATCCCATCGATTTGGTTTGGTTTGATCCAGTTTACTGATTCATTGATTTTTTTTACACCCCTAATAAAAAATCTGGCAGAATTTAAATGTATATATATATATATATATTTATGCATGATAGTTAAGAGAATGAATCTAAATTCAAGAAAAGAATTCTAGAGGTGACCAGTGAAGTGAGCTCTAAAGAATGAGCTAATTTTTAAACAATAATTTACCAAGTGTCAAATCTCGACCTGCAACAGGGAAAAGAAAAGGAAAAAAGTGAATTTAAAGGGCTAAATTCATGTCTAGTCTCACAACAAATTAACCCACAAAAATTTTAGGTAAATCCCATAGTCGCAGGAAGAGCACAACTGGACAAATCACCAAAATCCATGGAGTTATATAATACAATATTATAATCAAAGATGCTATACAACATCCATGAATCTAGTATCAAGCTAGAATCAAACACTCTACTAGTTGAGAAAAAAGCAAGATAGGATCAAAAGGACTTACAACCAACACTCTTCGAACATAAGCTGAAATATACAATAATCTAAGAGTTACAAAAGCTTAACATATATATATATATATATATAGAGAGAGAGAGAGAGAGAGAGAGAGAGAGTAACTTTGATGAGCACGAGGATGAATATGATGGAGCGATGTAACGACTTAACGACGCAGAGTGATGAACGAGGCAACAAAGTTTCAATTGGTCGAGGAGGCTAGGTTTCAGCATGTGAGAGAGAGAGAGAGAAGGTTTTGACAAATAAGGAGAGAGGGAGAGAGATTGATATGAGATTATGAAGGAATGAGTGATTTGAGTGAAAAGGGTTCTCATCTCTTTTGACGAGTAGCATAAAACAATGCATTTTTTGTTAACCAAAACAACATCGTTTTGATACTTGGAAATTAAAAAAAAATCAGATACCGGGTGTACCTGGGTTCTCTATGTGGTTGTCAGCTTGGATTTCTTTTGGGCTGAAACTAGTAATCAGAATCCAATTGTCTAGGTTTCTGGCCATTTTACTCGGTTTGGATGAATAATCTTACCCTAGTCCTATCTTCATTTGTCATTTTTCCTTCTAGTGGTTTCGAAATTTTTTGATTATTGTTAGTTTTATACATAATTTTAACTTTTTATTATTTTACCACATATTTTGTGTTACTACAAATTCCTAAACTCAAAGATAAAAACGATAAAATTAAATACCTGTGAAAATATATTAATTTCGGAACGGATTATGTACTTCGAAAGAAAAAATAAAAAATAAAAATCAAAGCCTCGCAAGCGGTACTTCCAGATGTCCAACCCTCAATGCCCACGTCTCTGAAGCCCAACCCTTTCAGTCCAGACCCCAGTACTAAAACCTTTATTTACAAATACTAAACCTTACAATTTTCTCCGGCAGGAAGAGTCGCAGGAATGGCGTTCGCAGTCTCCACTGACTTACACTTCCCTAAATTACACTTTTCCCATTGGAATTTGCGGCCTAAAGTCTCAAACTTTCCACCCTCGCACGTTAGGTAATTTTTTTTTTTTTTTTTTGATAAGTAAGAGATAGATATTATTGATACGTTAGGTAATTGCTTTCTTTTACATTGTTTTTTTCGGTTTTAGAGTGATGTTTGATTAGGCTAAGCTATTTGGAATTGAAAGTACGTTTCTTTTCCAGTAGTCGCTCGGCGGCCAAAACAAACTGAGCTATATTGTAAGCTGTTAGCATTTTCAGTAAAAGTAAGCTGAAATTGTGGTGTTTTCTTTTATTTTTTAATTAAGGGACTACTGACTAACTGTTGAAAGAAATGGGCACTTGTGTTTTGGGATTTAGTTTCATTTTTCAAATATTAACTTCAAGATTAGTTGTTGTTGTTTATTTTGGTAAAGCAAATTAGTTGTGTGAGGCTCAAGTGAGGGTGATTACTTAATTAATTATATACTTATTGTTTAATTTGCTTCCTTAGTAATTAAACTCTAATATTCAAGTACTAGTTGTATTCTTTTACTACCTTGAAAGAAGTTTTATGTTCAGGTTTGAGAGCTTTATGAGGAAACTTTCTATCGGCTTGAAATAAGTCAGCCATACTGATTGCATCTCGTTTCTTGAGTGGAAGGATTTAATTTTTCGGGGGTTGGCTGTATGTCATTATATAAATAATAAGCTTGTTTACAAGAAGGAAAAAGAAATAGTGATCTAAAGAAAGTACTAAAAGCTTTCATTCCTTAAACTTTGATTTGTTCATTCAACAATTTATGACAGCAGCATGCTGTGGAATTTGTCAGATTTTCTGGAACATTACGGCAGAAAAATAGAACGATGTTTTGTGCTGCTACATCTGCTGCAGGAAGTTCTAATCCAGACAGCAACTTAAATCCATATGAGGTATATGGCTTTACTTGGTTTGCATCCTAAAAATAAAAGTTATAAGTCATGTAATTGCTTTAGTTTACATTTACACTTACTGAGTAATATCTTTAAGAATAACTCTTTGTACAAGCCCAATAGACAAGCCCCGCACGGTCCTTTGTAAAAAAAAAGCGGATCCCACCATGAAAAAGTATAAAAAACATTTTCTTTTTTAGTGGTGCTCACTTTTTTACAAAGGGCCTGTTCCGGGCTTGTACCTAGAATTACTCTATTTGTAATGATCTTGGTTTTCAGGTTCTTGGTGTGAGCCCCATTGAGGGATTTGACACGATCAAGGCAGCATATACAAAAAAGCACAAGGAAGCTGAGAGGAAAGGTGATGAAGCAACTGCTGCCAGAGTAGGTTACATATCTCTCTCTGTGAGAGATTATTTGGTTGCAAATGGATCTTTTGTTCTTGATATACGGCAGTATATCTTATTGCATTTCCCCCTCAAAGTCTGAATTATATATACTGATATCAAAATATCAAGCACTTTAAACGTTTAATGGAATCGAAATAGGTTATGGGTTAGAGAAGGATTTCTGTATCACAAGTAATGAAATTTATTTTTTGGCTCAAAAGGGTTGTGTGCTGAGTTATGGGATCTTATAGCTCCTAATGTGTAATTCCTCAGCTGGAGAAGGCATACGACAAAGTCATGATGGAACAATTAACAAAGCGCAAGAAGGGTGTAACATATGGTCAATTCAAGGTACAAGTTATATCACTTTCATTGTTTTATTCTTCACGAGCAATGCTAGATACAAGCCCTAGGCGTGCAATCCTGGGGCAAGATCTTATTTCTTTTTTCTGGTGGGTCCCAATTGTTTTCAAGGGGCTTGCCCTGGGTGGCTGGGTGTGCAATTTGAAGAGTGAAAATTACATCATTTACATGGAGATTGTGGGTCATTATCCAAGAGCCATACAAACATACAGTTTTGTGTCACCTTTCATAATTTCCTAATGATAATTGCTTTGTGTGTCTTCTTGAATGGACTAACCAATTTCTTGTGTTTTCAGTTTTGTTTCGTGGTTCTCTATGGAAAAATATATATATTCTTTACCATATACCATCGTACTAGATTTTGTTTTTCCTTCAATGGTTTTCTGTACAAGGAAAATATGAATATTCATTCTAATGTTAAATACTTGCAGCTTGTTCTTCACCCTATATTTGATTCATACCACATGTTCTTTATTTTTTAGTGCTATTTGCATGCTCTTTTCTTTAATAGTTTCAAGGTTTAGCCTTAAGTATTTATCATCCTTTTTTCTGTCGTATACTGATTAATCTTATATCCTTTTAAAATTCAGGTTTCAAAGGACATTAAATATGCTGATAAGCAGCCAATTGTACCATGGGGTCCAAGGTTTGTCTTTTTGTCATTAATTAGAGGCATGATAGAAGAGTGCTGATAAACAATTGCAATATTCAAATGCACCATTGGCTTATTTTTATATTTTGATGACCTATACTTCCTTTCTTCCTTTATATAAATACTGTTTGCCAGTAGGTGGGCAAGGTTCCTTCCAGTTTAAGTGGAAAAAATGGACTCTGGCTGCACTATCATTTGTCTGGAGAGTGGTCCATAATTTCAAAATGGTGCACCAGGTCCCATCTTTCCCCACTGGAGCTTTATGCAAATCAAATTATGATAAGTTGATTAAAACTTCAAATAAATTGGCTAGACGTTGCTTTAAGCATGAATTACTGCTTGGGCAAAAGGCTGGTGTGATTGCCTATTGAAAGCATACATGTGACAATAATCCTCTTCTCAGATGATTTAAAATGCTGCATGCACAATCATACGTGATTTTCAATGGAGAAGCTTATTTACGTTCATGGAAATATATTTGTTTCCAACTTCCCCTTAAACTTTATAAACGTTCAGCCTTTGGCTTACTGTGTCTTATTTATCTCTTAGGAGAATTCTAGCAAATTATATCCTCTGCCTTTGTGTCAAGCATCACATATCACCTTACAATTGTATTTTGTTTCCCAATGTTTTCAGTTTTAAACTTTAATATCTTTTTAGGTTCACGAAGTCTGAGGGCAAAGATATGCGCATCAACATTGCAATATCTGCTGTTTTTGTAAGTGGTGATAGATAGATTGATAATCGTATTGTTTATTTTTTTTAGCAAAACTGATATCCATTCATTCTTGGCTTGAATTTATCATCTTGGCAATTTTTCATTAGTTAAGACTTGGCAATCAGTTGTTTTATATGCAAAAGGTTGCACATGCCATGCTATATGTAACTCCGCAGTATCACATTGGGAAAAGGAATAACGAACATAGAGTTAGTTATAAAGGTAGTCATGGGTGCTAGGTCCCAAATTGCTCACTTACTAGTTGAAGCCAAGATTTATAATTAATTATGAGGGCGTTTCAAATTGACTAGTTTTTTTTTGTTTTTTGGGTTATAGGATATGGCTAACACTTTTTCTGAGTTGTTACACTATACATTCAATAAGCTCCTACCATTCATACTTGGCTTGAGCTCACCTTTAGATTTTCATGTAGTTAAGGTTTGGGAATCAAGTATTTTATTGGCCAAAGCATATAAATGGCATGGCATACACTCAATGAGCTCTTATTGTTATTATAAATATCCTTGAAAGTCCTTTTACTCTTCTTGACCATATGGTATAATCACTGCTCATTCTATCTAAGGAGTTGTTGACTAAGGTTTTAATGAGGTCTGACACTGTAAAGGTATTGTGTTTAACGGATTTTGTGTTGATGATCACAAGTTTATATATTCTTTCTGCACTTTTTTGTTAACTTTGAGGTCACTTCCTGTGTTTTGATGTATGGAGGAAGAGTGCATAAATAGATATTAGTGCAAGATACTAGTCATGCACTAGTTTGTCTTAGCCGGAGCGTCCACTTCACCCTGTTGTTCCCGTATCAACATACATGACATGCAATTCCCCAAACCAAAAATGGAGGTTGGATTTCTATAATCCCATTTATCCACATGATCAAATTTCCTTTCCTTGGAAGCATATTTGGAGGATGAAGGCTCCAGAGAGGGTGTTTATTTATTTATGGATAGTAGCACTAGGGAAGATTCTCTCGTTGGTCAATTTAGGGAAAATTTGTGTATTGGTGATTGGTTGGTGTTTTATGTGCCGAACAGTGGGGACTCTGTTCACCATTTTTTGCTTCACTTTGAAGTGGCTAATGCTTTGTGGAATCATTCATTCAATCATTTGGAGTGAATTGGGTGATGTTTAGAAGTGTGGTGGATTTTTTTGTGAGTTGGAAAGGATAGTTGAGTCGTCATAACTGAAGGTTGGCAAGCATTTTGGATTGCAAAGGTAGCTTCATTGCCAATGAATACTTGGGTCTTCCTCTTGGGGCCTCCTCCAAGGCTAAGGCTATTTGGGATGAGGTTGTGGAGAAAATTGACAGGAAATTGGCTGGATGGAAAATGTTGTACTTGTCAAAAGGGGGAAGAACCATTTGTATTAAGTGTATGCTCTCTAATCTTCCCACTTATTTTTTATCCCTTTTTTCATAACCCCTTGGGTTTGGCTCAAGTAGTAAAAGCCTTGATCTTGGTGGTATACTCTCTCCAAGGTCCAAAGTTTGAATCCTACTGGGTGCAACTCTAGGTGCAAGCAATCTCTTGGGGCAATTGGCCTGTGGGATTTTTCCCTTGAATTACCCTAAGTGCACTTGCAGCAAACTTCTTTCAAAGGGCCTGTGCACACCTATGATTAGTCGGGATGCTGATAGTCGAATTGAGCAAAATTTTCAAGTTTTTTTGTGGGGAGGAGTTTAAGTTCCACTTGGTTGAGTGGAACAAGGTATGTACAACAATTTCTAGTGGAGGGTTAGGAATTTGTAATTTGAGGATTTTTAGTAAGGTTTTCCTTGGAAATGGTTATGGAGGTACCATCAGGAAGGGGAGTCTTTATGTAAGGTTATTATTGAGTTGAAGTATGGGACCTTGAGAGGGGGTTGGTGTTCTATTGAAGTGAAAAGTGCACATGGTGTAGGTTTGTGGAAGAATATTAGAAATGGATGGGAAGTTTTTGTTTGTTTTATTAGGTTTGCGATTGGTGATGGAACCAGTGTCAGATTTTGGCCTTTTTTTGGTGTGGTGATTCATCTCTTAAGACCATTTTCTGTCTCTCTTTCGGTTGGCTATTGATCAGGAGGCTTCAGTGTCTGAGTTGTTGGATTGTTCTAGTGGTTCCCCATAGTGGAATGTTTGTTTTATTAGAGCTGCTCATGATTGGGAAATTGGAGTTATTTTTTATTTTTTTCAATTTATTGTATACCTTGAATATCGGTAATAATGTGGTGGACAAGATGCTTTGAATAAAGACAAGGAGTAGGAAGCTTTTTGTGCAATCATTGTGCAAGGATTTGTCAAGTCAAAATTATATTTTGTTCCCTTGGAAGTGTATTTGGAAAAGTAAGGTGCCACCTAAGATTGCTTTCTTTGGATGGATTGCATCTCTTGGGAAAATTCTAACTTTGTATAATTTGAGGAAGAGGGTCTTGTCATAATGGATTGGTGTTATATATGTACGAAGAGTGGGGAATTGGTTGGTCACCTTGTACTTCACTGTGAGATGGCAAGGATATTATGGGTGGAGATCTTTAATAGAACGGGTATTGCATGGGTGAGATGCCCAAGAGGGTGGTTGATTTGTTTGCTTGTTGGAAATGGTGTAAGGTCAATTCACCTATTGTCGATGTATGGAGGATGATTCCTCTATGTATCATGTGGTGTCTTTGGATTGAAAGGAATAGTTGAAGCTTTGAAGATAAGGAGCGTTCTCTGGATGAGCTTAGAAGTTGCTTCTTCCATTCTTTATTTCCTTGGGCCTCTTGTGGTTTTAATGGTGCTTGCTTAAATGATTCATGTTACATCAGAATTAGATGATTATATACATCCTTAATTCATAGCTAGATCCTAGATTCAGTTCCATGAACATAAAAACATAAATCAAAGTCACCTTTGATCAAACTCCGGTTATAGTTTAGAGTTCCTGTCCTCCTTTCTGTTATTCTCCTTCTCTCTGTTTCTCTTCCCTTCTCAACCACGAAAATGACTTTTTCTGAATGCTAGAGCTCTTTTTATAATCTTCTCACTTCGGATAGACTCAAAGCTATTGCTGGATTGGACCAAAACTTGGGCATATACAAGCTAGTCAGCAAGCTGCTAGCTAAACCATCTCTACAGCTGCTGGCTAAGGTTGATTTCGACATCAATGCTTCCCAAAGCTGCTGTTGTACATGCTAGGAATATTCTAGAGCATTGGAGAGTTATTGGGGTCGAACATGGGTCATTAATCCCAAATGAAAAGTCATTTGCATTAAGTGTAATCAATTAACAGAAAATCTGGTCAATTTTTGAGTAACCGTGCTGTCCTTCTCTTGTTTGACAGATTTTCATCTAGTTTTCATTCCTATCATATATATTTTTAATCCTCAAGTAATTGTAGATTTTTAATTAAAATATGAGATAATTTGACATTATTTATTTATCCAAAATAATAATAATAATTTGACATCAAAATGAGGTGGCTGCAGTTGACACAAAAACAGATACTCATTGTTCAACTCTGAGCCTCTCAAGTACCCATTCTTTCTTCCATAATACCACCACAATGAGCTTCTCAACCACTTAAGTCCTCTAATCAGATGGTTCTAGGGCTGATAAGCGACTCTCAGGAGTCACCAGCGAATCCTTTACCTAATCGGTTCCCCTTAAACCTCAATGTGCTAACCTTACTTAACTACCTTAAACTGTCTTATGTTAGGCTTAAATCTATCTTAAGTATAAATCATGGTTAATTAGTATAATAACTTCCGTTAATAACCCTAATAAGGTCCAAACCTCAAATAGTAAGAAAACTCAAGAGCATGTCAGCATGTTAAAGGAACTCTTTTAATACTCCTCTTTTAAGCATTGGCCCTTGCTACTTAGGGTTAGTTGTATTCTCCCAATGTGCATTAAAAAATAGCCATAAAAATTCCCTCATTTTAAAAAATGGTTGTGTAAAGGGTTGTAAAAAAGGGTTGTGTGCGTATCATTTATAACTAATTCTGAGTATCACATCAACAAATTTATAAGGTCCCATCCTCTAATTATTTGCAAAATTCAAGTGTGACTAACTATTATCGCATAGTTAAGAACATCATAAAAACCTTTATAAAAGGGAAGTATAAAAGTGTCATGGTAATTCCACAAGCAAAAATCTAAAATCCTTGATGCCTTCAAAATCATTTGCTTGAAGGAGTTGTTGATTGACCCAAATGTTAAATGGTATAATGGGAGATCTCAATAAGTAGGCATAGTTAACTCTGGCATGAGGTCAAACATATTTGAACTTAAAATGCATTTTCAAACATCAATAATTTCTAGGATGGTTTAGGGGAGGAGAATAAATTTCATCTTGTGAATTGGAATAGGGTGATTTGACCTTTAGTGAATGGTGGCTTGGGGGTGAGAGATTTGAATCTTTTTAGTAAGGCATTATTGGGGCAGTGGTTGTGGAGGTATCATAAGGAAGGAGATGCTTTATGGAGAGAGGTGATTGACCTGAAATATGGGTGTGAGTGGGGGAGATGGTGTTCTAAGGATGGTAGGGGGTCTTACGGTGTTTGCCTTTGGAAATATATTAGAAAAGGGTGGAACATTTTTGAAAAACATATCAAGTTTGAAGTTGGAGTTGGTGATAGAATCCGGTTGTGGTTTGATGAGTGGTGTAGTGAGAGGCCTCTTTTATGCTGTTTTTCCTGTAGTTTTCAGTTTGGTTGGTAATCAGCAGGTTGCTGTTTCAGAGGTGTTAAAGAGTTGATGGGGCTGTACATTGGAATGTTATTTTCACTAGAAATGCACAGGATTGGGAACTTGCTGAGATTGCAGGTTTTTTGTATTCTGTAAAGATAGATGCATATGGGAGAGATTGGTTGCTGTGGAAACACTCGGGGACCAATAAATTTTCTGTTAAGTCATTTTATAAGGTGTTGTCTGCTCAACAGCATGTTTTTTTTTTTATGTGGAAGGGCATTTGGAAGGTTTGTGTGCCGTCTAAAGTTGCCTTTTTTATTTGGACTGCTGCACTAGGGAAGATTTTGACAATTGATAATCTGAGAAAGTGTGGTATGATTATTATGGAATGGTGTTTCATTTGTAAAAAGGATGGTGAATCGATTGATCATCTTTTTCTTCATTGTGAGGTGGCTAGGGAGTTATGGATTGGTATTTTTGGTAGAGTAGGGCTGAGTTGGGTTATGCCTAAGAGGGTGGTCGAGGTTTTAGCCTGCTGGAACAGAAATCATAATAGTACTCAATTGGATGCAGCCTGGAGGATGATACCGTTGTGCTTATTGTGGTGTGTATGGACAGAAAGGAACGACATGTTTTAACAACAGGGAAAGAGCAGCGGGGGATATCTGGAATTTCTTTGTGTCTTCTCTTTTTCAGTGGTTTTCTGCTATTGTATTAAAGGGAGAGAGTGTTCATGAGTTTTTGTTTTCTTTTCAGCTTTCTAGAATGTAATTAGGTGTCTCATCTTGTATACTTCCTATGTATATGGGCTCCACCTAGTTTCATTCATTACAATAAAGTTTATTACTTATTAAAAAATNCTCAACAGCATGTTTTTTTTTTTTTTTTTACGTGGAAGAGCATTTGGAAGGTTTGTGTGCCGTCTAAAGTTGCCTTTTTTATTTGGACTGCTGCACTAGGGAAGATTTTGACAATTGATAATCTGAGAAAGCGTGGTATGATTATTATGGAATGGTGTTTCATTTGTAAAAGGGATGGTGAATCGATTGATCATCTTTTTCTTCATTGTGAGGTGGCTAGGGAGTTATGGATTGGTATTTTTGGTAGAGTAGGGCTGAGTTGGGTTATGCCTAAGAGGGTCGTTGAGGTTTTAGCCTGCTGGAACAGAAATCATAATAGTACTCAATTGGATGCAGCCTGGAGGATGATACCGTTGTGCTTATTGTGGTGTGTATGGACAGAAAGGAACGACATGTTTTAACAACAGGGAAAGAGCAGCGGGGAATATCTGGAATTTCTTTGTGTCTTCTCTTTTTCAGTGGTTTTCTGCTATTGTATTAAAGGGAGAGAGTGTTCATGAGTTTTTGTTTTCTTTTCAGCTTTCTAGAATGTAATTAGGTGTCTCATCTTGTATACTTCCTATGTATATGGGCTCCACCTAGTTTCATTCATTACAATAAAGTTTATTACTTATTAAAAAATAATAATTTCAAGGAAATTTAAATCATGATTTCAATGCATACTCTAGCAATTATCTTTTATGCAAAATATACAAATTATGTAAACACTTTTACTCAAGTTTTCTAAGGGTATCAAATTACTACAAAATTGAGCAATATTTTATTATTATTCACCTAAATGTTACTGAAGCCTACTCCCAAAACATATTCACTCTGTCAAATGCTTTCACACCACTTGATTGGGTTGTGTGATTCCCTTGCTGGGACTGAGAATCACTAACCAGAAGGTATAACCCATGGCCAATACCATTGTTGTAGTCGCTAAAAGCCAAAATGGTAGCACAATTTCCCATTGAAAATTCTACTTCTCTTGGTCCTTATGTTAGGATAGAACTATGGTACCAAGCTATTATTTCACTAGCCTCAGGGAGCGTTTAAGATGCTCAATTATGGATATATAACGCAAACAATTGTGATTAAAGTGCCAATTCTATTTTTTCAGACGTTTCTTGCACCTGATTATTTCACAATGGTATCATTATGTCATTATGTACTATTCATATTATCCGTTAAATTCACAATTTATAACTCAAATCGGCACTTTTGTGGAGTAGAGAATATTTCGCATATCCTTTAAAAATAAGGTCTGAATGCAATATATGGACCCAAATACATAACTTGCTTTTTTTTTACGAGTATGATGAATTTTATTAATGATAAAAAAAGGCACCAAGTACAGAGTGAACATCAGATACATCCAACTAGAGAGAGGAGGTCCGAGAATCTAAAACTAGAAAAACATAAGTGGACGCCATCCAAAAATACTGTATTAACAAAGAAAGCTTTGAGTTCCTCCATTGTTTTGTATCTTCCTTGAAGCTTCGATTGGTTCTTTCCCACCATATGCACCACATTAAACAAATTAAAATCATTCTCCATAGAAGCGTGTTGACCTGTGATCATTCTCATATCTTCCTTTCCAGCATGTTAATAAGTCAGCCCCCTATCTAGGTGCCACGGAATCTAGCCCAAACAGACCAAAAGCACTTGCTACAAAGCACTAACCATGTCTGCCTCACGATGAAGTAGGAGATAATTCATGGATTCTCCATCCCTCCTATAAATGCAATAGCACTCCATCACCACTGTCTCTTCTATAGATTTTCCAAGTTGTAAGGGGATCTGACACTATAACACATTCTCCCACCCAACAGCCACACCTACACCCAAGCTCATGAAATCATAGCTAGCTAGATATGTTCACGTCAAATTTCTACCTTTTTCATATGGTGTGATATGTAGGTGATCTTTTAGTAAGTCAGTTCCAACCATACGAGGCATTACACGGCTGCTGTTTCACAGTTACTTGGTCAATCATGCTTTTAATTATGGCTTTCTTTTCATCCTCATCTTTTGTTATCTTTCTGCAGACAACTTGGATTATTGTCAAGGGCAATGCAGAATATAAGCCTTTGCAATTTTTAGCTTTTGCTTTTGTTTATCGGATTTTTGAGAAGCTGAAGGCCTTTGAACCACCCGCATCACCAACATATACGGTGAGTTCCATTTGTTGTGGCACCACATGCCAAGACCTTGTTGGCATTTATGTTTGAAGCCTTTTGAGTTAGTGTTTCAATTTGGATATATATAAGCTGTTCTTGCCTGCAGGAAGATGGCGAAGATTCAGGGCGAGCACTGCGAATGGGAAAACGCCTGCTTCGTTCTCTTGGACTAGTTTTTGGCTGTATTGCTGTTTCGTCTTTGGTATGATACATTATATGAATTCTATATATCTTAAGACTGTTGGTGATGGGTCAAAATGTTTGAAGGCTAAATATGTGGATTCTGGTAATATTCAGCTATTTTTCCCCCTCCGATCAGGGTTATTTGTTTTATTGAGTAATAGAATTTTATTAAATAGTAAAAGGTGCACCCTAGTAAACAGGCTGATCAGGATAATATAGATTACTGGATCGCTTGTTATAAGGGTGGGGTTCCAATTGGATATCGGAATCCATGATAAATTGAGATTAAAAAGACGGACAAGGGAGAAACATACTTATACTGGATATTTTCTTTAGGTGGCATTTCAAAAACAAGCTAGCTTAAGTTGATTGTTTTATATTTATCTATTTCCGTACAAGAAAAATTACATTTGTTTATAAAATATAGTCAAAATAATGGAAACTTCTTAGAGCCCTTAAGGATCCAACATTAATGGCTTGAATTGTAATCTTATCTTCATGTACACGGTTAATTTGTAAGATTTTGTGTAGTTGAAGGGAATTAGGCTCAAAATCAACTAACTATGAGGGCAGCTCTATTCGAGAAAGATCCAAAGGGAAGGGGCTAGCTTCTTCTTTATGAAGCCCAAAATTGTTCCTTGGAATGTTTGAGGGCTCAATGGCCAATACGCTTCTTCATATAAAAAATTTTGTTTGTGAGTGGAAGGTGGACACGGTATGTTTGCAGGAAACTAAGTTGAAATCTATTACGAGAAGAATTGTTTGAAGTATTTGGAGCTGTACATATGTAGATTGGGCTTATCTAGCATCGGATGGGGTTTCAGGAGGTGTTTTAGTGATGTTGGGATAGAGGGGTGGTGGAGAAAATGGAGGAATTCATAGGGGAGTTCACAGTGGCATGTTCATTTAAGAGTGTGGAAGATAACTTCTTGCGGGCTTTTGCTGGTATTTACGGGCCGAATTTGGACAATGGTTTTTATGGGAATAATTAGCTAGAGTCCATTACTTGTGGGACCTACCATGGTGCATAGGTGGAAATTATAATGTTATAAGGTTTCCAAGTGAATATTCATTCAAGAAAAAGCAGGCTAGGACCAGCAATGGTAGTATTCTCGGAGTGTATTTTTTACTTGAGTTGGATATTCCTCTCATGTGGGGAACATTCACGTGGTCTAATAGTCAGACTTGGTCTAGATTGGATAGATTTTTAGTCTCATCGGAATGGAACATTCACTATCCAAACGTAGCTTTATCTTTGCAAGTAAACTGAAAGCTTTAAAAAAATGATTTAAAGATTTGGAACTCTCTCTCCTTTGGCGACATAGGTGAACGGAAGAAATCCATGGTGGAGGAGCTTCAGGAGTTAGAGAGGTTATAGGAGGGCCAGTTTCTATTCTCAAAAGAATTATCTTGAAAGGTGGAGTTGGTATCAGAATTAGAGAGGGTTATCTTATTGGAAGAAATATATTGGCGCCAAAAATCAAGAGTTTTGTGGTTGAAAGAAGGGGATTGAAGTTGAAGTTCCATAGAGTGGCTAACTCTCATGGGAATCAATAACATTGAAATGCTAAATATAGTTGGTGTGGCTTGTACGGAGGTCCCTGTTGTTCATGAACATGTGGCTGATTTTTTTGCACATTTTCTTACCGAGCAAGAGGGGTGGTGGCCAAAGCCGGATGGACTAGGTTTTGAGTCATTGAGCCGCATACTGTCTCTTGGTTGGAGAGGCCTTTTGAGGAGTCGGAGGTTCATGGAGCGGATATGGAGAAGAGATATGATCACGTTAAATGCAACTTTCTACTTTACCTACTTGGGAGGTGTGGTTTTGGGGAGAGATGGTGTTTGTGGATGAGATGGTGCATTTCAATGGTGAAATTTTCAATTTTGGTGAATAGTAGCTCAATTGGTTTTTTCAACAGCTCCTGAGGTCTAAGACAAGGAGATCCGTTGTCCCCACTACTCTTCGTTATGGTCATGGAGGTACTTAGTAGAATGATCTCGGATTTGGTCATTAATGGCTTCGTGAATGGATTCTCAGTTGGTGTCCCCAACAGGGATATGCTTAACATTTTCCATTTGTTGTTTGTAGATGATACACTAATATTTTGTGAGGTAGCTCAAAATAAAGTTCGGGTGCTAAGGGCACTTCTACTCTGTTTTGAAGTAGTATCAGTTTTGAAAGTGAACTTTGGCAGAACAGAGTTGGTGCCAGTTGACAATATTCTTAACATCCAGCACCTGGCTAACAACACTCTTGGATATAAGGTCTCCTCTCTTCCTATGAATTACTTTGGTCTCCCGTTGGGGGCTGCCTCGAGGGCCAAATCAATCTAGAATACAGTGATCGATAAGATAGACCATAGGTAGATTGGCTGATTGGAAGAGAATGTACTTGTCGAAAGGTGGCAGGATCACCTTAATCAAGAGTACCTTGTCCAATTTACTAACGTATTTCCTATCCCTATTCCCAATTCTAGCAAGTGTGGTGATCCGAATTGAGAAACTTTATCGTAATTTCCTTTGGAGTGGCATGGGGGATGAATTCAAATTTCATCCAGTCAATTGGGATGAGGTATGCTCCCTAATCTCATGTTGGCTTGGGCATAAAAAATCTAAGGGCTTTCAATCAAGCCTTAATTAGGAAATGGTTGTGACGGTATAATATGGAACTGGAAGCCTTATGGAAGTTGGTGATTGACTACAAATATGGAGGTTAAGTGGAGCTTATGGGGTGGGAGTCTAGAAGCACATTAGACGAGGGTGGGGGGTTTTTTACTCATCATACTAGACCTGTGCTGGGAGATGGCTCTAGAATAAAATTCTGGAACGACCTTTGGTGTGGGAATAATGCCTAAAAGGAATCATTCCCTTCAGTTTTCCGTGTTGCGAGTGAGAATGAAGCTTCAGGGGCTCATCTTATGGTGATATCTAGGGATTAAGTCCAATGGAACATCAACTTTAATAGAGTGGCCCAAGATTGGGAAGTAGGCAACTTTGAGGAATTTTTTAGTCTCTTGTATTCCATGTCCACATTGAGCACTCAAGACTTGCTGTGGTGGGTACCTGCAGGCAAAGGTACATTCTTGGTTTGCTCTTTCTATAAGACTCACACAATCATAGGACATTCAGTTTCCATGGAGAAGGATTTGGCGAAACAAGGCACCTCCTAAAGCGGCATTTTTTGCTTGGACACCTCTGGGTAAGATTTTGACCACAGATAACTTACGGAAATGCAAGTTGATTATAGTAGATTGGTGTTGTATGTGTAAGAAAACTGGCAAGATTGTGGATCATCTCTTACTGCATTGTGAGCTTGCTAGAGCATTATGGGATGAAGTTTTTCATAGACTTGGCTTGGGTCATGCCCGCCTCAGTGGCAGCGATGTTGGCCGACTGGACAAATCTAGGAGGTATCTCACAAATGAAAGCTATGTGGAAGATGGTTCCTATTTGTATTTTGTGGTGTCTATGGTAGGAGCGAAATGATTGGATGTTCAAAGACAAGGAGCACACAATGGAGGAACTTAGATCTCCTTTTATTAGAACTCTATTTCTATGGGCCATATCTGTAGATTTTAATGGCCTTGATGTTCATGACTTTCTTGTAACCTATGTTTCTTTCTAGATAAGTGTTATCTCTTTTATACCATCTTTTGTATTTGGGCTATACCTATTATTATTAATACAATCGTTTACTTATAAGAAAAAGACGGTATTACACAACCATTAAACTTGTCAATGAGTTTATCGCTTCTCATGATTGATATGTATTTCCTTTCAAGTTCATATAAAAGAAAAATAACTATGAAAACGAGAAAAAAAGCTTAAGTGAGATTCAAGGCATTTCCTTTCCAAAATTAACAATGTGGAAATCATGCCAACCTTCACAAGTTTGACAGATTAGCTTCCTCTGATGGAAGACAGGTCTTTTTTCATAAGTTTCTTGCATGCTTGGCCAAAGGAAATTGCAAAAACTTTGCTCAGCTATGCTTGTTTGTCTATTGTATTCTAAGATATGAAAGCGGTTGAAAGGGATGCTTTTCAACTTAAAAGCACTTGCATTGAACTGGTAAATTTTCAGGATGAATGCAAGTGGTCTTTTTGTTGATTGAAGATTTCCATTTTTCCCACTTCTTGTTTGATTCTCTCTCTCAATATGACAGGTTTAATTGCTATCTTTACTTATAGAGGCCAATTAGATTGAGAAACACTCTCATCTCACCTCATCATTATAACTTTTCTTAATTCTCGCACAAAATGTAATAAGTAATTCAACTTTTTCAATCCCAAGACAATAATAATATTAAAAAATAATATTCTAACAATATTTTATTCAATTTTCAATTTTCATATAAAACTATCTCATCTCATCTCACTATCCAAATAACCTCATAATGTTTGATTACTCTGAGCCTCCTTCACCCACGGATTGGTTGCAACTCCCAGCTTTTTACATGGTTGATATAAAAAATCTTTAGTCTTCTTCTATTCTTGTGGTCTTTTAATTGATCCTTCCATAATTGAATTCTTGCAGGCATACACTGGTCTTCTAAATTTGATTGAATTTGTTGGTGGCTACATACCTGTTTTTCTTTACAACAATCAGGTACTGGCATTTACTTACTGAAATGATGAGGCTTTGTTGAATTTATAGACAATATGTTGTAAATCTTCATTTATTTTCCGTGGTGTCACTATCAACTAACATATATGCATGTTAATTTTGTGCTAAATTACTTGAGGAATAACAAATAGTAATTTATTCCTTGTTAACCTCCTGTTAATAACGATGAAAAAAAAACCACTACTATAGATTTGGAAGTATTTATTATAAGCACTGAATCCCTTTAAGTGCATGGATATGCATTTAAGCCAGTACATATATAACAATATTTTTCATGAACTTTTCAGATCCATAATCTATATTTGTGGTTTCGTTTAAAAATGTACCAAATTTTGGCATGTGAGTTGTTTCTGAGTCTAACCTACATGAGGTAGAAATCTGCCCATACATATGCATTTCCACCATCCCTTCCCAAATCTGCTCCTTGATGGCGAAATGATCAAGCAAGCGATGCCGGACTCAATTTTGTGCAATTGGTTAGCATTTCCATTTTCTTTGCTCCTGTCTAACGGCTGATTGTTGTCGGCATTTGACTTTTTATGTATGATCAGGAGCTATTAGTCACCACTTCAACGGCAGTCATGCTCTACTTTATGGCATCGTATTACAGATGAAGAATCTTTGAAGAGATTGAGGTGCAGCAACAATATATCTGGTTAAATGAGGCTGGAATTTTATGGCATCTTAGCTTTGGAGAACCAAAATCGATACCGTTTGAGTTCAAATTTTGTTACAAGGCACTAAATTTTTTGAGTGAAAAAGGGAAGTGGTTCAAGTTCTAGTATTTAAATTCCATGTAATGTATCTTACTAGGAAGTTCTTTCTGCTGTTGTGGACTTCTTGTGCAAATGAAACCCATATCTCTGCCTCATCTTTTTCGTTGTGTTCTGAAGCTCTCTTTTGACCCTTTGCCGATCTAAGTATCAGCCATGGTTGCCTACACCTATGGTGGTGGCAGCATTTACCTTGGCAGTTTGAGTTTGCACCCTCTCAAATTCTGAAACCAGACGAGGTATGGTTATACCATACTGCATGACTGAACCCATATATCGTCCCAACTTTCTGCAACGGCTCCCTAAACTGCGGTTGATTGAAATATATGTCATTGCACCATGTACCTAACACCTATGCTGCTTGTCGTTCAGATAGCCCGCATACAAGTGCCTTTCTATACACTCTCTGCAGCAGACTGGTTTGATGCCTCTACTGTGTCTCTACCCGCCTAGATGTAAACCGGAAATGAGTTGGGAAAACATAGTCCTTTCACTCTACTAAGCAGTCTGCTCCCATCTGTAAAGCATGCTGTGTCAGCAAAACTTATATCAGAGTACTTGGTGCATGGGATTTTCCCGCCGGTAGTATCAAGAGCATAGTAATGGTGGAAGTAAGTTTTTGGTCGATCAAATTAGATATATTTAGTTGGTAATTGAGAATAAACAAAATTATAATATGGAGAAACTTGAATCAAAAGATGAAGATGCTGATGAAAACCTTGCACCTGGTTCCTACGATCTTGCTGTTGCCCAGTTTTAGTTCATTATGAAGAGTCCAAGTGGTGGTACGTTCGGGGTTCTTTCTGAGACTGATTATCTATTTGAAGACATTCACTAGCTTGCATCTAAGCCTGAAAGCCTCTAATATTTCCCATGCTTTTTCCCCCTTTTTTTTTCTCTTTTTTTTAATTATTTATTTATCTGCAAATAGAACTTCATTACTAGAAAACAGAATACAACATAGTTCATCATCCTAAGCATAGCGTTACAAAAAAAGATTACAGCCTAGAAGAAGGAACATTAAATACTGGGGGGTCTTTACCACTATGAAAATCTAGGAGGTAAGAGGGAATAGAAATGGGGTATATGCTTCCATAAAGGTTATTGAAAGCTGCCCATTGCGCAATAGAATACAAGTATCGATTCAAATCTTGATGAATTTTCCTGGCTAGCCAATTTTGAAACTTGCTCAGGAGTTTCCTTATATCCTTTATGATAGGCTAGACAGTCCAGATTATAATGGTTTCTGGTTTGTTTACTGCTTATATAGTGATTAATGAGTCATCTCTAATATTTCTCATGCTATCGGCCTTTCCTAGTCAGCGGAAAGACTGAAAACGAAGAAGAGTATCTATAATGTTGGGGATAAAAAAAATAGTTAGGGGTCCCAACTCAAAAAATCCCACTACATGATAAATAACCACATGAAACCTACTTCGTAAATGGTGGCCACTAAGCCCCAGTTTTAGAAAATAACCCCTCACTCCAATTATCTAACGGTTTCAAAGTTGACATATAGCAAACATTTATGGACTCTATTTATGAAAATCATGTGAAAAGGTCATTTCAAATGAAGAAATGGGAGAAATGATGGAACTCTCACTCTCTCTTGAATTTCTCTAGAGATAAAAGAATGACTAATTTTATCTTCAGTGTTCCAGGTCCTTCGAGAGCTGGTAAATTCCAAAGAAGATTTTCTTATTTTTCAGGAGGAGTTCTTTGCCGAATCTACTTCAACATATAATCTGTATGATGTATGAAGTTGCTAACAATGGTTTGGTTGTATTCATTTGGAAGTGTTTAAAGAAATCTTTTTCTTTCCTTAAATCTCTCTCTCTCTTTTTTTTTTTTATTAAAAGAAAAAATTAATAATAATAATAATAATTTATTCCTTTTAATGGTTAAGGTCCATATAGCATCCGTAAGCTAAATGAACCCATGCATAAACTATTAAAAGGTTAAGGTCATCGATTAGAAGGCCTTGATTTATTTTGTTGTTTTATTTCTTTATCTTTATTGTAAGGTTATGTTGGTGGTAAAGCTTGACCAAGAGTCCCCAAGTAATCAAAACCTGTTAGAAGAATTGATCAGATGAGACAAGCATGAGCCATAAGGTTCAAGTAGGGAAAATACTGCCAATTGAAATGGGCAAAAAAGGTAAAGAAAATAGAGGAATGGTTTTTTCCCTTACCCGGCCTTCGGCAATTCTTTTTTTCAACTTCCTTATATATATTGCATGAGAAAGGTAGAAGAAGTAAAATAGAAGCACTACAAAATAAAATAAAATAGAAACGATAAATCAGAGTAACTTGTCCTTTTAGAGACTATTTGATTCCTTTTCCACTTTCGAATTTTTGGGGAAACTACAGAAATTTGTCATGCAATTTATCTTGTAATAATAGTAGATTTATAATCAAGGCACAACATCAATCCACCTCAATTTAAATGACAGTTTTTTTTTTTTTAAATTCTTTTTATAGATCAAACAGTTTCTTTCAAAATCCAATTCTTATCTTGCTGGAGGTCATGCAAGTAAGCTGAGATTTGCCAGATCAAGGTTAATGTTCAATGTTGAACTGCCAAACTGGCATGCAACTAATCTCGCTTTAGGCTTATATTATCAAAAATAACAAAATTTCTATATGCAGTCATTTTTGCGTACTCCTTGCATAATCTACTCATGCGATTGATTGCATTATTTTTTTAATATAAAATAACTATTTTGGCCAATCACATCAGTAGAGTACGCAAGCAATACGCAAATTTGATTATATGTAGCGAAACTCTTTTTCCCTTTTCTCTGAGAAGGGCACTGTTTGGTCCGTTCTTATTCAACACCCAACCAAGTTAATTCCTTTGCAGTCTCCATAAGTCGTGATGTTCTTCACTTGCTTTTATGATTTCTTACACTAGTTTGCGTGAGGTAGTTTCTATTTTCCTCTAGAGGGACGCATAGGCACAATTGCTTATGGGGAAGGGGACAAATTAAACCTAATCAGAAATAGATTGTTTTGAGAAAATTGATCTAAAGAGGCCAAGGACTTTGTTCCATATTATCACATGCAATTTATAAAAAGATGCTCCATTGTTTCTTCTTTGAAACAAAAGAGTGAAAAACTTCAATCTTCATTTCCAATAAGAATACTAATCACTTCGAGCTGCTGTCTTGTTGGTACAATGTTAAGAAGGATCTTTCTCGTAGCAACAGCTTTAATGAATTTACATTCAATGTTATTTCCAATGTAATGATATGTTGGGTTTTGTGAAGTGTGATTTTGTTGGTGTGTCGGCCTGATTTGATGATCCGACCCATCGGGGATCCATTATGGATTTTTGCCAGACTTTCAAGGAAGCTTGGACCATGGAGCGCAAGGTTTATCAAGGTTTACCAGATCAAGGTAAATGGTCAATGTTGAACTGCCAAATTGGCATGCAAGTAATCTCCCTCTAGGCTTATATTATTAATAATGCCCAAAGAATGTGCCAGCTTGAGTCACCATTGAGGAAACATATGCCTTACCTTCATTTTGGGATTGTGTATCCAATTTTTTCTCAATTGAGATTGTAAAATTTTTTGAGGTAAATTGTTGTAGACTACAGCTGTGGCGCTACCAGATTCTGCTTGGGATCGAATAGATTCATAAGCGTTGGGACATACAATAAAAGGTTACCTGTCACCGTTCATGACAAATAAAGATGCAATGCATTTAGCATGCATCTAGCAATATGCAATATTTGTGGATAATTTTTTTTTTCCTCTAAGCAATACTATGCACTAAATAAGATATATCCCAAAACATTGAAACATAATTCATAAATTGAATGTGATAAACGTTCAAGATTACAACATAAGTCGAAAAGGTCTGTAATTGTAAGAGTATTGGAAACTGAGCTCCTTAAGTACAAGCAGGAACTAAAGCAACTACTAGGTAAATCCATTGAGTAGCTCGTGCAACTCAGTCAAGGATGCCATAATACTAACGATAAATAGGATCATTGAGGCTATGAGCTCTGTGCCATGTTGTCATCGTCTAATCGACAGTCTCTAGTTGATTGACTCACTCAAAAATGAGTAGCATTAATGCTATCCCAAGTGTAGGAGGATGTCGTGTAATAATAAGGAATAAATTCCTAGATCGTCTCCTCAGGGAAAATTTACTCAAAATTTAAACTCGTTGAAAGAGGGTCGTTGAGGTTTTAGCCTGCTGGAACAGAAATCATAATAGTACTCAATTGGATGCAGCCTGGAGGATGATACCGTTGTGCTTATTGTGGTGTGTATGGACAGAAAGGAACGACATGTTTTAACAACAGGGAAAGAGCAGCGGGGGATATCTGGAATTTCTTTGTGTCTTCTCTTTTTCAGTGGTTTTCTGCTATTGTATTAAAGGGAGAGAGTGTTCATGAGTTTTTGTTTTCTTTTCAGCTTTCTAGAATGTAATTAGGTGTCTCATCTTGTATACTTCCTATGTATATGGGCTCCACCTAGTTTCATTCATTTCAATAAAGTTTATTACTTATTAAAAAATAATAATTTCAAGGAAATTTAAATCATGATTTCAATGCATACTCTAGCAATTATCTTTTATGCAAAATATACAAATTATGTAAACACTTTTACTCAAGTTTTCTAAGGGTATCAAATTACTACAAAATTGAGCAATATTTTATTATTATTCACCTAAATGTTACTGAAGCCTACTCCCAAAACATATTCACTCTGTCAAATGCTTTCACACCACTTGATTGGGTTGTGTGATTCCCTTGCTGGGACTGAGAATCACTAACCAGAAGGTATAACCCATGGCCAATACCATTGTTGTAGTCGCTAAAAGCCAAAATGGTAGCACAATTTCCCATTGAAAATTCTACTTCTCTTGGTCCTTATGTTAGGATAGAACTACAGTACCAAGTTATTATTTCACTAGCCTTAGGGAGCGTTTAAGATGCTCAATTATGGATATATAACGCAAACAATTGTGATTAAAGTGCCAATTCTATTTTTTCAGATGTTTGTTGCACGTGATTATTTCACAATGGCATCATTATGTCATTATGTACTATTCATATTATCCGTTAAATTCACAATTTATAACTCAAATCGGCACTTTTGTGGAGTAGAGAATATTTCGCATATCCTTTAAAAATAAGGTCTGAATGCAATATATGGACCCAAATACATAACTTGCTTTTTTTTTACGAGTATGATGAATTTTATTAATGATAAAAAAAGGCACCAAGTACAGAGTGAACATCAGATACATCCAACTAGAGAGAGGAGGTCCGAGAATCTAAAACTAGAAAAACATAAGTGGACGCCATCCAAAAATACTGTATTAACAAAGAAAGCTTTGAGTTCCTCCATTGTTTTGTATCTTCCTTGAAGCTTCGATTGGTTCTTTCCCACCATATGCACCACATTAAACAAATTAAAATCATTCTCCATAGAAGCGTGTTGACCTGTGATCATTCTCATATCTTCCTTTCCAGCATGTTAATAAGTCAGCCCCCTATCTAGGTGCCACGGAATCTAGCCCAAACAGACCAAAAGCACTTGCTACAAAGCACTAACCATGTCTGCCTCACGATGAAGTAGGAGATAATTCATGGATTCTCCATCCCTCCTATAAATGCAATAGCACTCCATCACCACTGTCTCTTCTATAGATTTTCCAAGTTGTAAGGGGATCTGACACTATAACACATTCTCCCACCCAACAGCCACACCTACACCCAAGCTCATGAAATCATAGCTAGCTAGATATGTTCACGTCAAATTTCTACCTTTTTCATATGGTGTGATATGTAGGTGATCTTTTAGTAAGTCAGTTCCAACCATACGAGGCATTACACGGCTGCTGTTTCACAGTTACTTGGTCAATCATGCTTTTAATTATGGCTTTCTTTTCATCCTCATCTTTTGTTATCTTTCTGCAGACAACTTGGATTATTGTCAAGGGCAATGCAGAATATAAGCCTTTGCAATTTTTAGCTTTTGCTTTTGTTTATCGGATTTTTGAGAAGCTGAAGGCCTTTGAACCACCCGCATCACCAACATATACGGTGAGTTCCATTTGTTGTGGCACCACATGCCAAGACCTTGTTGGCATTTATGTTTGAAGCCTTTTGAGTTAGTGTTTCAATTTGGATATATATAAGCTGTTCTTGCCTGCAGGAAGATGGCGAAGATTCAGGGCGAGCACTGCGAATGGGAAAACGCCTGCTTCGTTCTCTTGGACTAGTTTTTGGCTGTATTGCTGTTTCGTCTTTGGTATGATACATTATATGACTTCTATATATCTTAAGACTGTTGGTGATGGGTCAAAATGTTTGAAGGCTAAATATGTGGATTCTGGTAATATTTAGCTATTTTTCCCCCTCCAATCAGGGTTATTTGTTTTATTGAGTAATAGAATTTTATTAAATAGTAAAAGGTGCACCCTAGTAAACAGGCTGATCAGGATAATATAGATTACTGGATCGCTTGTTATAAGGGTGGGGTTCCAATTGGATATCGGAATCCATGATAAATTGAGATTAAAAAGACGGACAAGGGAGAAACATACTTATACTGGATATTTTCTTTAGGTGGCATTTCAAAAACAAGCTAGCTTAAGTTTGATTGTTTTATATTTATCTATTTCCATACAAGAAAAATTACATTTGTTTATAAAATATAGTCAAAATAATGGAAACTTCTTAGAGCCCTTAAGGATCCAACATTAATGGCTTGAATTGTAATCTTATCTTCATGTACACGGTTAATTTGTAAGATTTTGTGTAGTTGAAGGGAATTAGGCTCAAAATCAACTAACTATGAGGGCAGCTCTATTCGAGAAAGATCCAAAGGGAAGGGGCTAGCTTCTTCTTTATGAAGCCCAAAATTGTTCCTTGGAATGTTTGAGGGCTCAATGGCCAATACGCTTCTTCATATAAAAAATTTTGTTTGTGAGTGGAAGGTGGACACGGTATGTTTGCAGGAAACTAAGTTGAAATCTATTACGAGAAGAATTGTTTGAAGTATTTGGAGCTGTACATATGTAGATTGGGCTTATCTAGCATCGGATGGGGTTTCAGGAGGTGTTTTAGTGATGTTGGGATAGAGGGGTGGTGGAGAAAATGGAGGAATTCATAGGGGAGTTCACAGTGGCATGTTCATTTAAGAGTGTGGAAGATAACTTCTTGCGGGCTTTTGCTGGTATTTACGGGCCGAATTTGGACAATGGTTTTTATGGGAATAATTAGCTAGAGTCCATTACTTGTGGGACCTACCATGGTGCATAGGTGGAAATTATAATGTTATAAGGTTTCCAAGTGAATATTCATTCAAGAAAAAGCAGGCTAGGACCAGCAATGGTAGTATTCTCGGAGTGTATTTTTTACTTGAGTTGGATATTCCTCTCATGTGGGGAACATTCACGTGGTCCAATAATTAGACTTGGTCTAGATTGGATAGATTTTTAATCTCATAGGAATGTAACATTCACTATCCAAACGTATGTCAAAAGAGGCTGCCTCATCTTTGCTCGGATCATTTTCCTATATTGTTCAATTGTAGCGGTATTCAAGAAGGGCGGTGTTACTTTGAGTTCGAAAATATGTGGTTCAAAACTGCAGGTTTTGTCCATAGGGTCAGGCAATGGTGGTCCTCATTTCAAATTCATGGCACCCCTAGCTTTATCTTTGCAAGTAAACTGAAAGCTTTTAAAAAAATGATTTAAAGCTTTGCAAAGGTGAATGGAAGACATCCATGGTGGAGGAGCTTCAGGAGTTAGAGAGGTATAGGAGGGCCAGTTTCTATTCTCAGAAGAATTATCTCGAAAGGTGGAGTTGGTATCAGAATTAGAGAGGGTTATCTTATTGGAAGAAATATATTGGCGCCAAAAATCAAGAGTTTTGTGGTTGAAAGAAGGGGATTGAAGTTGAAGTTCCATAGAGTGGCTAACTCTCATGGGAATCAATAACATTGAAATGCTAAATATAGTTGGTGTGGCTTGTACGGAGGTCCCTGTTGTTCATGAACATGTGGCTGATTTTTTTGCACATTTTCTTACCGAGCAAGAGGGGTGGTGGCCAAAGCCGGATGGACTAGGTTTTGAGTCATTGAGCCGCATACTGTCTCTTGGTTGGAGAGGCCTTTTGAGGAGTCGGAGGTTCATGGAGCGGATATGGAGAAGAGATATGATCACGTTAAATGCAACTTTCTACTTTACCTACTTGGGAGGTGTGGTTTTGGGGAGAGATGGTGTTTGTGGATGAGATGGTGCATTTCAATGGTGAAATTTTCAATTTTGGTGAATAGTAGCTCAATTGGTTTTTTCAACAGCTCCTGAGGTCTAAGACAAGGAGATCCGTTGTCCCCACTACTCTTCGTTATGGTCATGGAGGTACTTAGTAGAATGATCTCGGATTTGGTCATTAATGGCTTCGTGAATGGATTCTCAGTTGGTGTCCCCAACAGGGATATGCTTAACATTTTCCATTTGTTGTTTGTAGATGATACACTAATATTTTGTGAGGTAGCTCAAAATAAAGTTCGGGTGCTAAGGGCACTTCTACTCTGTTTTGAAGTAGTATCAGTTTTGAAAGTGAACTTTGGCAGAACAGAGTTGGTGCCAGTTGACAATATTCTTAACATCCAGCACCTGGCTAACAACACTCTTGGATATAAGGTCTCCTCTCTTCCTATGAATTACTTTGGTCTCCCGTTGGGGGCTGCCTCGAGGGCCAAATCAATCTAGAATACAGTGATCGATAAGATAGACCATAGGTAGATTGGCTGATTGGAAGAGAATGTACTTGTCGAAAGGTGGCAGGATCACCTTAATCAAGAGTACCTTGTCCAATTTACCAACGTATTTCCTATCCCTATTCCCAATTCTAGCAAGTGTGGTGATCCGAATTGAGAAACTTTATCGTAATTTCCTTTGGAGTGGCATGGGGGATGAATTCAAATTTCATCCAGTCAATTGGGATGAGGTATGCTCCCTAATCTCATGTTGGCTTGGGCATAAAAAATCTAAGGGCTTTCAATCAAGCCTTAATTAGGAAATGGTTGTGACGGTATAATATGGAACTGGAAGCCTTATGGAAGTTGGTGATTGACTACAAATATGGAGGTTAAGTGGAGCTTATGGGGTGGGAGTCTAGAAGCACATTAGACGAGGGTGGGGGGTTTTTTACTCATCATACTAGACCTGTGCTGGGAGATGGCTCTAGAATAAAATTCTGGAACGACCTTTGGTGTGGGAATAATGCCTAAAAGGAATCATTCCCTTCAGTTTTCCGTGTTGCGAGTGAGAATGAAGCTTCAGGGGCTCATCTTATGGTGATATCTAGGGATTAAGTCCAATGGAACATCAACTTTAATAGAGTGGCCCAAGATTGGGAAGTAGGCAACTTTGAGGAATTTTTTAGTCTCTTGTATTCCATGTCCACATTGAGCACTCAAGACTTGCTGTGGTGGGTACCTGCAGGCAAAGGTACATTCTTGGTTTGCTCTTTCTATAAGACTCACACAATCATAGGACATTCAGTTTCCATGGAGAAGGATTTGGCGAAACAAGGCACCTCCTAAAGCGGCATTTTTTGCTTGGACACCTCTGGGTAAGATTTTGACCAGATAACTTACGGAAATGCAAGTTGATTATAGTAGAATTGGTGTTGTATGTGTAAGAAAACTGGCAAGATTGTGGATCATCTCTTACTGCATTGTGAGCTTGCTAGAGCATTATGGGATGAAGTTTTTCATAGACTTGGCTTGGGTCATGCCCGCCTCAGTGGCAGCGATGTTGGCCGACTGGACAAATCTAGGAGGTATCTCACAAATGAAAGCTATGTGGAAGATGGTTCCTATTTGTATTTTGTGGTGTCTATGGTAGGAGCGAAATGATTGGATGTTCAAAGACAAGGAGCACACAATGGAGGAACTTAGATCTCCTTTTATTAGAACTCTATTTCTATGGGCCATATCTGTAGATTTTAATGGCCTTGATGTTCATGACTTTCTTGTAACCTATGTTTCTTTCTAGATAAGTGTTATCTCTTTTATACCATCTTTTGTTTTGGGCTATACCTATTATTATTAATACAATCGTTTACTTATAAGAAAAAGAGGTATTACACAACCATTAACTTGTTCAATGAGTTTATCGCTTCTCATGATTGATATGTATTTCCTTTCAAGTTCATATAAAAGAAAAATAACTATGAAAACGAGAAAAAAAGCTTAAGTGAGATTCAAGGCATTTCCTTTCCAAAATTAACAATGTGGAAATCATGCCAACCTTACAAGTTTGACAGATTAGCTTCCTCTGATGGAAGACAGGTCTTTTTTCATAAGTTTCTTGCATGCTTGGCCAAAGGAAATTGCAAAAACTTTGCTCAGCTATGCTTGTTTGTCTATTGTATTCTAAGATATGAAAGCGGTTGAAAGGGATGCTTTTCAACTTAAAAGCACTTGCATTGAACTGGTAAATTTTCAGGATGAATGCAAGTGGTCTTTTTGTTGATTGAAGATTTCCATTTTTCCCACTTCTTGTTTGATTCTCTCTCTCAATATGACAGGTTTAATTGCTATCTTTACTTATAGAGGCCAATTAGATTGAGAAACACTCTCATCTCACCTCATCATTATAACTTTTCTTAATTCTCGCACAAAATGTAATAAGAATTCAACTTTTTCAATCCCAAGACAATAATAATATTAAAAAATAATATTTCTAACAATATTTTATTCAATTTTCAATTTTCATATAAAACTATCTCATCTCATCTCACTATCCAAATAACCTCATAATGTTTGATTACTCTGAGCCTCCTTCACCCACGGATTGGTTGCAACTCCCAGCTTTTTACATGGTTGATATAAAAAATCTTTAGTCTTCTTCTATTCTTGTGGTCTTTTAATTGATCCTTCCATAATTGAATTCTTGCAGGCATACACTGGTCTTCTAAATTTGATTGAATTTGTTGGTGGCTACATACCTGTTTTTCTTTACAACAATCAGGTACTGGCATTTACTTACTGAAATGATGAGGCTTTGTTGAATTTATAGACAATATGTTGTAAATCTTCATTTATTTTCCGTGGTGTCACTATCAACTAACATATATGCATGTTAATTTTGTGCTAAATTACTTGAGGAATAACAAATAGTAATTTATTCCTTGTTAACCTCCTGTTAATAACGATGAAAAAAAAACCACTACTATAGATTTGGAAGTATTTATTATAAGCACTGAATCCCTTTAAGTGCATGGATATGCATTTAAGCCAGTACATATATAACAATATTTTTCATGAACTTTTCAGATCCATAATCTATATTTGTGGTTTCGTTTAAAAATGTACCAAATTTTGGCATGTGAGTTGTTTCTGAGTCTAACCTACATGAGGTAGAAATCTGCCCATACATATGCATTTCCACCATCCCTTCCAAAATCTGCTCCTTGATGGCGAAATGATCAAGCAAGCGATGCCGGACTCAATTTTGTGCAATTGGTTAGCATTTCCATTTTCTTTGCTCCTGTCTAACGGCTGATTGTTGTCGGCATTTGACTTTTTATGTATGATCAGGAGCTATTAGTCACCACTTCAACGGCAGTCATGCTCTACTTTATGGCATCGTATTACAGATGAAGAATCTTTGAAGAGATTGAGGTGCAGCAACAATATATCTGGTTAAATGAGGCTGGAATTTTATGGCATCTTAGCTTTGGAGAACCAAAATCGATACCGTTTGAGTTCAAATTTTGTTACAAGGCACTAAATTTTTTGAGTGAAAAAGGGAAGTGGTTCAAGTTCTAGTATTTAAATTCCATGTAATGTATCTTACTAGGAAGTTCTTTCTGCTGTTGTGGACTTCTTGTGCAAATGAAACCCATATCTCTGCCTCATCTTTTTCGTTGTGTTCTGAAGCTCTCTTTTGACCCTTTGCCGATCTAAGTATCAGCCATGGTTGCCTACACCTATGGTGGTGGCAGCATTTACCTTGGCAGTTTGAGTTTGCACCCTCTCAAATTCTGAAACCAGACGAGGTATGGTTATACCATACTGCATGACTGAACCCATATATCGTCCCAACTTTCTGCAACGGCTCCCTAAACTGCGGTTGATTGAAATATATGTCATTGCACCATGTACCTAACACCTATGCTGCTTGTCGTTCAGATAGCCCGCATACAAGTGCCTTTCTATACACTCTCTGCAGCAGACTGGTTTGATGCCTCTACTGTGTCTCTACCCGCCTAGATGTAAACCGGAAATGAGTTGGGAAAACATAGTCCTTTCACTCTACTAAGCAGTCTGCTCCCATCTGTAAAGCATGCTGTGTCAGCAAAACTTATATCAGAGTACTTGGTGCATGGGATTTTCCCGCCGGTAGTATCAAGAGCATAGTAATGGTGGAAGTAAGTTTTTGGTCGATCAAATTAGATATATTTAGTTGGTAATTGAGAATAAACAAAATTATAATATGGAGAAACTTGAATCAAAAGATGAAGATGCTGATGAAAACCTTGCACCTGGTTCCTACGATCTTGCGGTTGCCCAGTTTTAGTTCATTATGAAGGGTCCAAGTGGTGGTACGTTCGGGGTTCTTTCTGAGACTGATTATCTATTTGAAGACATTCACTAGCTTGCATCTAAGCCTGAAAGCCTCTAATATTTCCCATGCTTTTTCCCCTTTTTTTTTCTCTTTTTTTTTAATTATTTATTTATCTGCAAATAGAACTTCATTACTAGAAAACAGAATACAACATAGTTCATCATCCTAAGCATAGCGTTACAAAAAAAGATTACAGCCTAGAAGAAGGAACATTAAATACTGGGGGGGTCTTTACCACTATGAAAATCTAGGAGGTAAGGGGGAATAGAAATGGGGTTGTATGCTTCCATAAAGGTTATTGGAAGCTGCCCATTGCACAATAGAATACACGTATCGAATCAGATCTCGATGAATTTTCCTGGCTAGCCAGTTTTGAAACTTGCTCAGGAGTTTCCTTATATCCTTTATGATAGGCTAGACAGTCCAGATTACAATGGTTTCCGGTTTGTTCATTGCTTATATAGTGATTAAAAGTCATCTCTAATATTTCTTATGCTACTCGGCCCTTCCTAGTAGCGGAAAGACTGAAAACGAAGAAGAGTATCTATAATGTTGGGGATAAAAAAAATAGTTAGGGGTCCCAACTCAAAAAATCCCACTACATGATAAATAACCACATGAAACCTACTTCGTAAATGGTGGCCACTAAGCCCCAGTTTTAGAAAATAACCCCTCACTCCAATTATCTAACGGTTTCAAAGTTGACATATAGCAAACATTTATGGACTCTATTTATGAAAATCATGTGAAAAGGTCATTTCAAATGAAGAAATGGGAGAAATGATGGAACTCTCACTCTCTCTTGAATTTCTCTAGAGATAAAAGAATGACTAATTTTATCTTCAGTGTTCCAGGTCCTTCGAGAGCTGGTAAATTCCAAAGAAGATTTTCTTATTTTTCAGAAGGAGTTCTTTGCCGAATCTACTTCAACATATAATCTGTATGATGTATGAAGTTGCTAACAATGGTTTGGTTGTATTCATTTGGAAGTGTTTAAAGAAATCTTTTTCTTTCCTTAAATCTCTCTCTCTCTTTTTTTTTTTTATTAAAAGAAAAAATTAATAATAATAATAATAATTTATTCCTTTTAATGGTTAAGGTCCATATAGCATCCGTAAGCTAAATGAACCCATGCATAAACTATTAAAAGGTTAAGGTCATCGATTAGAAGGCCTTGATTTATTTTGTTGTTTTATTTCTTTATCTTTATTGTAAGGTTATGTTGGTGGTAAAGCTTGACCAAGAGTCCCCAAGTAATCAAAACCTGTTAGAAGAATTGATCAGATGAGACAAGCATGAGCCATAAGGTTCAAGTAGGGAAAATACTGCCAATTGAAATGGGCAAAAAAGGTAAAGAAAATAGAGGAATGGTTTTTTCCCTTACCCGGCCTTCGGCAATTCTTTTTTTCAACTTCCTTATATATATTGCATGAGAAAGGTAGAAGAAGTAAAATAGAAGCACTACAAAATAAAATAAAATAGAAACGATAAATGAGAGTAACTTGTCCTTGTAGAAATGACTAACTCAAAAATGAGTAGCACTAAAGCTATCCCAAGTGCAGGAGGATGTCGTGTAATAATTAGGAATAAATTCCTAGATCGTCTTCTCAGGGAAAGTTACTTAAAAATCAAACTCGTTGAAATAGGTGAAAAATTTCACAAAAAGAAAATAAAATGATGGTACGTGCAATGGATGTAAGAGGACACTAGTCTTGGACTAGATTCATATTTTTGAATTTTGATTGTCGGATTGAAATGTAAATGACTAATAGATTACACTCAAAAATTAATAATACTAAGTTAAGAATTAAACTAGAATAGAAAGTAATTGACAAAACATGCACTGAAAATTGAAAAGCCCCAAAATCAATGTTCTAGGGTTCATCATTGTATTCAAATCACAAATTCTCAAATAAAACCATAGCAATTGTAATTACTATTAAAATGAAAGCTTAACGAAACGAAAAAAATAAATAACATGAAATAAATGAATAACAAATAAATTACTCAAACATCTAAATCAAAATTCTCCAAAATAATCCAGAAACTTAAAACTGAAATGAAATAGCAAGTAGGGAATTAAAAAGACAAAGCCAATTGAATGGAGATGAAGATTTAAACCAGTGGAGGAGGCTGAGCTTTAGTAACAATTGGACCCCTCAAGGAGTTCTTCAATCTGCTGCAGTGTGAGTGAATGATCCCGAAGAATTCGTGTTGCTGAGTGAATGATCGCTTGTGTGAATCCTCCTCTCCGAATCTGAATGAAAATCAATGGAATAATGAATTCTAAGTGTTCCTCTAATCAAAAACAGTGTTTTCCAGGCCAAGAATCGGCCATAAGATGTAAAAAATCATTTATATACTCTGACGGCGGAATAAACCCTAATTTGTAAAATACGATATTCACTCGAGTGGAGTGTCGAGCAAACATCAAGCGTTTGACTCTGCCTAAATTCGCTCGAGCAGAGTGTCGAGCGAACATCGAGCGTTCAACTTTGCCTGACTTCGCTCGAGCGGCCAAAAGCCTTCACTCGAGTGATCTCCTTTCCCGCACACCCACTCGAGCTCACTGTCGAGTGGCAGTCGAGCGTTTGAATCTGTCTGAATTCGCTCGAGCGGCGGCTTTTGGCCACTCGAGCGATATGGACCATATTCCACATTAATCAACAATTGATAAAATTAAAGCAGAAATTCATGTTTTTAGTCAATTAAAATCATAACTTTGATTTATTCATTTTTCCATATAAAACCAATGATAAAGTAATGAAAGAATTAAGATATATTGGTTCTAAAAGCATAAGATATGCAATAACTCAGCTCAATCACACCCCCCCAACTAGCATTTTGCTAATCATTGAGCAAAATAGTGAAAATTAATTAAGATGAATATTGCATAAAGATCGAAATTCAAACAAAAACAATCAAACACAATTCTGAATTCTCACAAAAGTGACAAGTTACTACTCAACCCCCAAAGGTTATACCCACAAAGACTATCTCAACAATCTTTCACATAGAATTAAGACAAATGTCTCAGAACTCAAATGTGTGTGTGGAGCTAAACCGGTTGTGTGTTCCTCATTACTAGTCATTATTTATCATAGGATTTTTCAACCTTAAGATTAATCATTGCTGATTCTAACTACCTCAAAGCCCAAGGGACTAACAGTTTTCACGCTAGCTCTGTTCTTAAAGGTTGGACACTCAACCCCCAAAGTCTTGGGTAACTGTTTCTAACCCTTTTACTTAGGAAAGTTCACTAAGTCGCCTTTATTCTTTTTTTTTTCCTTTTTTTTTTCTTTTCTTCTTCTTTTCTTTTCATTCTAATCTTTTCAAATCCTTTTCCTTTTTTTTTTCTTTTTTTTTTCTCTTTTTTTTTGGCATGGCTCGGTAGTCCTGCAGTTTACTTCTCCAGTGTTAAATCAATGAATGGTAAATAAGGAACACTACAAGCATGTGCAAAATGTCCTTCAAAATTTGTCTTTCGTTCTACAAAAATTTTATCAAGTTTCATCTCAATAAGCATAACATCTCGGTGTTTCAAGCCACATATCAACAAAATATGATGCATCAAAAATCATGCTTTATGTTTAAGCTTGAAAATAAATCTTCACAAATGATCCCGCTCAACTACTCCACCAAGATGCTCAAATTCCACCAAGATGCTCAATCATAAATGTATCAATGGACATCATGTTATTTTTTTATTTATTTTTATTTTATATATATATTTTTTTAAACTGTGCACATATGCTACCCACCAACTAGTGAGAGACATAGTCCTCAATGAATCGAACGAAAGAAACAAAGTGCACTGAACTAGGCAAGCAAAACAAACAAACAACATGAAATATAAAATCAAAGCAAAAGAACAAATAAAAACAAAGCAAGTAAAGAAAACTGTAAAGAAGGAAAAGCAAATCAAAACACTTCCCTGGGGTCTTGCACAAGCAAGATCTCTTCATGTGGATCAAAGACCTTCAGAAATGACTTTAGACGTTGTCCGTTGACAGTGAAGCTATTACCAGTCTTCGGATTGACAATATCTAGTGCACCATGAGGATGAATGGTCTTTACAATGTACGGCCCACTCCATCGAGATTTCAACTTACCAGGAAAAATATGCAAGCGAGAATTGTAAAGGAGAACTTCTTGGCCAAGTATGAAATGCTTTGGATGAATTTTCTGATCATGCAGAATTTTCATGCCTTCCTTTGCAAGCTGAGCGTTGTCATAAGCATTCCGACGAGTTTCATCCAATTCATTGATCTGCAATTATCTCAACCCTGAAGCTTCATCAAGTGACATGTTAACATGTTTTATGGCCCAAAGAGCTCGATGCTGAATATCAACAGGTAAATGACAAGTTTTACCATAAACTAATCGATAAGGAGACATCCCTAGATTTGTTTTAAAAGCTGTCCTATAAGCCCACAAAGTATCAAGAAGTTTAACCGGCCAATCTTTCCTATTAGGCTTGATGGTTTTCTCTAAAATAATTTTTATCTCTCTGTTTGCCAATTCAGCTTGCCCATTTGTTTGAGGGTGATAAGGGGTAGAAACTCTGTGTGTGATGCCAAATTTCTTCATGAGTGTAGAAAATAGTTTATTGCAAAAATGAGAACCCCCATCACTTATAATAACTTTTGGCATGCCAAAACGAGCAAACAAAGATTGCAAAAATTTCAGGACAACATGATGGTCATTTGTTTTGCAAGCAATGGCCTCCACCCATTTTGAAACATAATCCACAGCTAATAGAATATATGTATTTCCAAAAGAAACCGGAAAAGGTCCCATGAAGTCTATTCCCCAACAATAAAAAATTTCTAAAGTAAGAATAGGGGAAAAATGCATCATGTCTCTTTCGCTAATGGATCCCAATTTTTGACAAAGCTCACAAGCCTTGCAAAAATTATAAGCATCTTTAAACATGGAAGGCCAGTAAAAACTGCTTTGCAAAATTTTTGAAACTGTTTTCTTTGCTGAAAAATGACCACCACATGCACCCATATGAAAAAATCTCAAAACCGAAGAAAACTCATCATCAGGAATGCATCTTCGAATTAATTGGTCCGAACAATATTTAAAAAGATATGGATCATCAAAGTAAAAGTGTCGTACCTCAGAGAGAAACCGACGCTTATCTTGGGTGGACCATTCAGAAGGCATTCGCTCAGTCACCAGATAATTGACTATGTCAGCATACCAAGGAGCTCTATCAACCACAAACAGCTGCTCATCCGGGAAACTATTATCAAGAGGAAGGCTGACATTTGAAGAAGGAGATGATGACAATCTAGAGAGGTGGTCAGCTACCACGTTTTCAACTCCTTTCTTATCCTTAATGTTGATGTTGAACTCTTGAAGTAATAGAATCCAGCGAATCAAACGTGGTTTTGCATCTTTCTTAGCCAACAAATACTTAAGAGCAGAGTGGTCAGTGAAAATGGTAACAGGAGAACCAAGAATATAAGTCCGAAATTTATCAAGTGCAAAAACCACTGCAAGCAATTCTTTTTCAGTAGTGGTATAATTTTTCTGGGCATCATTCAAGGTTCTACTAGCATAATAAATCACAAATGGCCTATTATCCATCTGCTACCCCAAAACAGCTCCTAAGGCATAATCACTAGCATCTGTCATGATTTCAAAGGGAAGGTCCCACTGCGAAGGTTGCACAATAGGTGCACTGGTAAGTGATTTCTTAAGAGTATCAAAAGATTTTTGGCACTCATCAGTCCAAAAAAATTCAATATCATTTTGTAAAAGAGTGCATAAAGGTTTTGCAATAGAACTAAACCCTTGAATAAACAGCCTATAAAAGCCAGCATAACCAAGAAAAGAACGAATATCCCTAACCATCCTAGGGATAGGAAGTTTAGATATTAATTCAATTTTAGCCTTGTCAACCTTTATACCCTCAGAAGAAACAATATGTCCCAACACAATGCCCTGAGTGACCATAAATTGGCATTTCTCCCAATTAAGTAAAAGATTTTTTTCCTCACATCTCTGGAGAATACGTGCCAAATTATGCAAACAACTCTCAAAAGATTTTCCAAAAACAGAGAAATCATCCACGAATATTTCACAAATATCATCAATCATGTCAGAAAAAATACTCATCATGCATCTCTGAAAAGTAGCTGGAGCATTACACAAACCAAAAGACATTCTAGTAAAAACAAAAGTGCCAAAAGGACAGGTGAAAGTGGTTTTCTCCTGGTCCTCAGGCGCTACAGCAATTTGATAATAACCAGAATAGCCATCCAAGAAACAATAATATGCATTACCAGCTACTCTTTCTAAAATTTGATCCAGGAATGGTAAAGGAAAATGATCATTCCTACTGGCTGAATTAAGTTTTCTATAATCAATGCACATTCTCCAGCCAGTAACCATTCTAGTTGGAATCAACTCATTTTTATCATTTTTTATGACAGTCAAACCAGATTGTTTTGGTACCACTTGAGTTGGACTTACCCACTTACTGTCTGAGATAGGGTAAATGACACATACTGCGAGTAGCTTAAGCACTTCCTCTTTCACAACTTCCTTCATGGTAGGATTGAGCCTACGTTGAGCATCACGAACCGGTCTAGCATCGTCTTCAAGATGGATTTTGTGGGTACATACAACGGCATCAATGCCTTTGATATCGGCTATTGTCCAACCAATTGTGCCTCGATGCTTTCTTAATATTTCAATCAACTGGGCTTCATCCTTCTGATTTAGCTTTGAGGAAATCACCACCGGAAAAGTGCCTTCTTCAGGACCAAGAAACACATACTTTAAATCTTGAGGAAGTGGTTTCAGTTCCAACTGGGGAACTTCTTCCTCTGAAGATTTAAGCATGTCTGGTGGTGGTAGAGCTTCAGACTGGGGTTTCCATGTTGCTCCTGCAAATTGTACTTCAAGTGGTAAAGGAGAATCTACAAAACAATCAAAAAAATCAAAGTCATCTTCATTGATATGATCAACTTTCTCATTAAGTAAAAATTCAAGTGTCTGAAAAATATAATCATTATCAGATAAGGGAGAAGTTGAGCAAATAAACTCTGTTGGTGTCAAACTCTCCACAGCATTCAAATCACTTGTGTAATCAAAATGTGCTGGCATCTTGCAAGCATTGAAAACGTTCAACTCTAGTGCCATGTTCCCAAAGGTAAGCTTCAAAACTTCACTTCTGCAATTGATCAAAGCATTTGATGTAGCTAGGAATGGTCTTCCTAGGATGACAGGAGCTTGGTAAATAGTGGAGATTGGCTGCTGCATATCAAGAACCACAAAATCTACTGGGTAGTAGAATTTGTCCACCTGGACCAACACGTCCTCTACAATACCCCTCGGTACCTTAACTGATCTGTCAACCAACTGTAGCATGATAGAGGTCTTTTTCAACTCACCCAATCCCAACTGCTCATACACTGAAAATGGTAGCAAGTTCACACTACTCCCCAAATCAAGTAAAGCTCTCCCAATGCGTGATTCACCAATCATAATGAAAATGCTGGGAGAGCCGGGATCTCCAAAATTCTGAGGAGTCTCGCTCAATATCAATGCACTAACTTGCTCCGTTAGGAAAGCTTTCTTCTTTACATTCAGCTTCCTCTTCACTGTGCACAAGTCCTTCAAAAATTTTGCATACGAAGGCACTTGTTGTATGGCATCCAAGAGTGGAATGTTGATCTTTACTTGCTTGAAAATCTCTTGAATCTCCGTGTGATACTTGTTCTTTTGGCTAGATGCCAATCTCTAAGGATAGGGAACCACAGGTTGGTATCCCTTACTAGTTTCAACATCTGCACTTACAGGCTTCTTCAGCTCTGATCTCACTACCTCTGGTTCTTTCTCAACTACATCAGTCTCTGTTACATCTTCAGGTGTAGGAGAAACTACTTGTGTGTCAATAGGCATCTCTGGTTGGGGAATTTCCTTCCCACTTCTTAAAGTAAGAACTGCCTTCGCTGTCTCAATAACATCCCCTGAGACAGTATGCACTTGCTGTTGTTGTTGCTTGTATACTTGAGGATTAGACTGAGGCTGTACTGGAAATTTCCCTTTCTCTAGGGTGCTCAAGGTCGTGCTCATCTTATTAATAGTGCCTCTCAACTCATTTATGGCCTGAGTGTTCTGATTGTTTGTGGTGGCCTGAATCTGCATGAATTGCTGAAGTGTATTGGCCATCTGTGCCATATTGTCATCTAGAGTCTTCTTTGCAGATGATGAAGGCTGAGAACTCTGTGCAACTACTTGAGGCTGAAATCCAGGAGGAGCTACATAGGGATAGCTCTGAGGACTCTAATATGGCAGAAACTGGTGCTGAGGAGCACCCTGATGAAATGGCTGCTGTTGAGGTGGTGGAGACCGACCAGGCTAATCATTTCTCCATGAGAAATTTGGGTGATTCCTCCACCCTGGATTATATGTGTTGGAGAAAGGCTGATTCTGTGCTCTATTAACCTAATTAGCTGATTGCATTTGCACAGACCCACCTCTTGAAATACTGGCATAATCAAGTAGTCTTGAATCTTATGGTTTGAATCAGCACATATAGAACATGCCTCTACTACTTTCAGGGCCTTCACTTTTTCCATTTCCATGACCTTCAGTCTTCTAGTCAATGCAGCTATTCGGGCTTGAACATCAGTGTCTTCCTTAAGCTCATATCTACCCCCTCCAGAAATAGCCCTCAGTGGCTGTGTTGCTAATGGAACTCGATCAGTACGAGTGTTCCACTGTTATGCACTCTCAGCAAGGTAGTCAAAAAATGATAGTGTTTCATCTGGTTCCTTGCTAAAGAACTCCCCATTGCACATTGTCTGAACAAACTGCTTGCATTCTGGAGTGAGACCAGTGTAAAAATAGCTCACCAACCTCCAAGATTCAAAACCATGATGTGGACAATGTTCACCAAATATTTAAATTTTTTCCAACTGGCCTGAAAGGTCTCATCAGGTCTCTGATTGAACTGGCTGATTTGCTCTTACAAAAACTGAGTTCTCTGAAAAGGAAATTTTTTTTGTAAGAATTCACGCTGCATATCAGACCAACTAGAAATAGAATTAGGTCTCAAAGAATTAAACCAAATCTTCGCTTTATCCTTTAAAGAGAAAGGAAATAAACGAAGTCTAATAAATTCATCAGTAGCAACCCAAGTGATAAAAGTAGTGCAAGCCAACTCAAAATCTGTCAAGTGCTGGTAAGGACTCTTAGAATCCATCCCGTGGAACTGAGGTATCACTAACATCATGCCATGCTTAATAGAGAAATTAGATGAATTTTCAGGTAAAACAATGCATGAGGGTGTAGTGGTGCGAGTGAGTTGCAAATAATCCTTAAGAGTGCGTGGTGCAGGTGCAACCATGTTTTCTGGTTCAATTTCAATTTCCTCACCTGACTCACTCATAGAAAAGACAGAAGAGCTATCTATCTCCAAGCTGTGTATACTACTCTCAACACTTGATATAACTCTAAGCAACCTATTTGAACTGTCTCTCACCCATGACATGAAACATCAGTTTAAAGAGCATAAAAAAAAAATAACGAGTTTAAATTTAAGTTAAACTACTTTCCCCGGCAACGGCGCCAAAAACTTGACTCACTCAAAAATGAGTAGCACTAAAGCTACCCAAGTGTAGGAGGATGTCGTGTAATAATTAGGAATAAATTTCTAGATCGTCTCCTTAGGGAAAGTTACTTAAAAATTAAACTCGTTGAAAAAGGTGAAAAACTTCACAAAGAGAAAATAAAATGATGGTATGTGCAATGGATGGAAGAGGACACTAGTCTTGGACTAGATTCATATTTTTGGATTTTGATTGTCGGACTGAAATGTAAAGGACTAATAGATTAAACTCAAAAATTAATAATACTAAGTTAAGAATTAAACAAGAATACAAAGTAATTGACAAACATGCACTGAAAATTAAAAAGCCCTAAAATCAATGTTCTAGGGTTCATCATTGTATTCAAATCACAAATTCTCAAATAAAACGGTAGCAATTGTAATTACTATTAAAATGAAAGCTTAACGAAATGAGAAAAATAAATAACATGAATTAAATGAATAACAAATAAATTACTCAAACGTCTAAATCAAAATTCTCCAAAATAATCCAGAAACTTAAAACTGAAATGAAATAGCAAGTAGGGAATTAAAAGATCAAGCCAATTGAATGGAGATGAAGATTCGAAGCGGTGGAGGAGGCTGAGCTGCAGTAGCAATTGGACCCCTCAAGGAGTTCTTCAATCTGTTGCAGTGTGAGTGAATGATCCCAAAAAATTCGTGTTGCTGCGTGAATGATCGCTTGTGTGAATCCTCCTCTCCGAATCTGAATGAAAATCAATGGAATAATGAATTCTAAGTGTTCCTCTAATCAAAACAGTGTTTTCTAGGCCAAGAGTCAGCCATAAGATGTAAAAAATCATTTATATACTCTGACGGCGGAATAAACCCTAATCTGTAAAATACGATATTCGCTCGAGCGGAGTGTCGAGCGAACATCGAGCGTTCAACTCTGCTTGACTTCGATCGAGTGGCCAAAAGCCTCCGCTCAAGCGATCTCCTTTTCCGCACACCCGCTCGAGCTCACAGTCGAGCGTTTGAATCTGCCTGAATTCGCTCGAGCGGCGGCTTAATATTCCACATTAATCAACAGTTGATAAAATTAAAGCAGAAATTCATGCTTTTAATCAATTAAAATCACAACTTTGATTTATTCATTTTTCCATATAAAACCAATGATAAAGTAATGAAAGAATTAAGATATATTGGTTCTAAAAGCAGTAAGATATGCAATAACTCAGCTCAATCAAGAAACTATTTGAGTCCTTTTCTACTTTGGAATTTTGGGGGAAACAACAGTAATTTTTCATGCAATTTATCTTGTAATAATAGTAGATTTATAATCATGGCATCACATCAATCCACCTCAATTTAAATGATAGTTTTTTTAAAATATTTTTTTATAGATCAAACAGTTTCTTTCATAATCCAATTCTTATCTTGCTGGAGGTCATGCAAGTAAGCTGAGATTTGCCAGATCAAGGTTAATGTTCAATGTTGAACTGCCAAACTGGCATGCAACTAATCTCGCTTTAGGCTTATATTATCAAAAATAACAAAATTTCTATATGTAGTCATTTTTGCGTACTCCCTTAGTTTAAGTAACCATTATAATTAATCTTTAAACGCCCTTAGTTTAAGCTTATGATTTTGGGCTTTAAATATTTTTTTATTATTATATTATTATATTATTTATTTTATTCATTAGAGATAGTTAGATTTATTTAAACTATGACACTTCGTGTCATTAATTATTAAGCATGAAGTTTAAGAGAAGTAAGCCTATTAGTAAATTCTATAAAGACTCTTAGAACTTTAGAATGTTAATGGGCCAAGACTTAGAAGCGTTAAACCAAGCCTCACAGGAATACAAGCCTTGGTAGGATAAGCGTTGGCCCAAGTTTGAGGAAGATATAAGGCCTTTTGGGCCTAACTTGGTGTAGGCTTGGCCCATGGCCCAATTATGTCAAGGTAAGCATTTCAAGCCCCATCTTTGTGGATCTTGAGGCCATTCATAATCCTTCAAAATCTAGAAATAAGGCCTCCCCATCAACCCACAACAAAAGCCCATGGATCATTAACTCACACTTATGGCCCTTTTAAGCCCAACAAGGCCCAAAATCTTGTTTTGCTTCTATTCACTCTTCAATTTGAAGCCCAATATGTCATACCATGGGTTTTCTCAAACCCATATTGTACCCTAAGTGATTCTTAGGACTCAAATTAGGTTTCAAAATTGTGTTAAGACCATTAATCTATTTACCCATGATTAGTGATCTTTAAACCATGTTTTGGAACTTAATTTTCTTTCTTAATGTTTTTAGCCTTTTTGATCTGAAATCTTCTTGTTTCATTATTCAATTACATCATTCTTAGATCATATTGTAATCCTAGATAAACCTCCACAAATGTCATTAAAATAAATGACATATCAAACCCCAAACTACACCAATCCGTTGTGTGCAATGGACTGATTTACCCCTAACCCAATCTTTTTGTGCCTTTTTCTCAAGGGAATTATGGTATTTAAGCACCTCATATGATCCCTTTAGAACCAGACCAAGCTTTGGATGAATCTGGTTTCAAGAACCAAACCAAAACCCCAAACGATTGCACCCTACTAGTTGGATGGGAATCGGGTTGGTTGAGTTTCAACCCCACTTCTAGCCATGGCTGAGCCACCACCACATGCCACCTCCATCACTACCCAATCCCCAAGAGGGCCTCATAGTCATCATGAGCATTTGACCAATTTCTCCCACACAAAGAAGGCAACATGAGGATGGCATCAAGCCACCCTTACTCGGCATGCACTTCCCTTCACCCCTTTCTTTTGAGTTGCCACTTCATGATCAATTGGTAGCCAACCAAGCACCATTTCCTTACTTGAAAAGCCTTCCAAGAGTGACTGTCCAAAGTTGCCATCCTTGAACCTATTAGCATCATGCTTGAATTTATTTTATTTTATTTTCTCTCTTCTTCCTTCTGCACCACGACTTGACTAGCACCCTTAGGGTCATTGTAGCACCTGACTTGATGAAATCCTAGTGGTTTAGGAGCACTGTTAACTTTGCACAAGTGACATAAGGTGATGAATGCAAAACTTAAAACTTCACCCCTTGCACCACCGCCCACTTCACCCAATCCCCTTGAGCCTAGGCCATCGTCCCCTCCCCCATTGCTGCCTATTAAAAGACACCTCATATCCAAGCTCCTATTGAGCATTTGAGACCCTTCTTCCTCCTAAATTTTGAGAGAAACCGAAAGGGTGTAAATGTTTGAGTGTTCTTGTGAGTTCGTGTTGGAAGCTTGAGTGGGCCACAAAAATTGTAAGTTTTCTTGTCCTAGATCTTAGTTTACATGTCAACTCTTGTTTTCAAGTGTTAGAGTGAATTTTGGTTGAGTTTAGAAAAGATTACCATGCTTAATTCAAAACCGGGTTTATTAAGAATGGTTTAAGTGTTTAAACTATTTTAAGTGAAAATTTTGGCTATGGCATGTCTTAGCATATTTTGATATGATTTATTAATGTCTTAAAATGATTGATTGAGTTGAAATATTGCATACTTCATACATTTAGAACAATATATTTTAATTATTTTATAACATTATTATTGGTTTTAGATGGAAAAATGGTTGATGGTCATAAATCCGAATTGTGATTTAAATTGGTTAATAGCATGGTTTATGCTTAATTTTATAACTTGTGATTTAATTGGACAATGTTTCTTTACATGCATAACACATCTTTGATATTATATTCTTGGTTTTGATTTTTTTTTTTAATTAACTACTGTGTCTTGCACTTGTTTTCTCCCAATATTCACAGCAATCAAACGGCCAAACCAATTAGAGAAGCACACGTCAAAGAGACTCAATGCAACCGAAAGAAAAGAAAAAAAGATAGAAGCAGCAGCCGCATGGCTCTTTGATGGAAGACACGCTAAACCAATTGGATGCAAGTTGCAACACGGCTTCTTCAGAAGCTAACAAGACCACACGCAACACAGGGCCTTCATTGCTCTTAGGACGCACGCTGGAAGCTTCTTTCTTCTTGGTCTCTATTGGTTTTGAGAAAATAAAAAGGAAAAGAGCAGTTTGCTCATTTCGGTTGAGATAGAAGTGACTCAGCTCGAACGAGCTGGATGCTGCACTAAAGTTTTTGAAACTAGGAGGGCTGTCTGACCTTTTCGAGAGGAAGCTGCACTAGTGTGGAAAGAAAGGGATGAACGAAAGAAAGGAGGGATTTTCTAGCTTTTGAACAGGGTGGCACTTTATTCGGGAGAAAGGAAAGAGTTTTTGGGTAGAAAGAGGAAGGAACGAAAAACAGGGGACGAGGTGTCTTTTTGGTTTTGGAGACGGACACTGGTTTTGGGACACGTTGCACTTGAGGGGAGTTTTTAATTTTTTCCGTTGAGAGCATTGAGCTGGAATGAGAGCTGCTTCCCGGGCAGCTGGGAGTGTGAAGACGTGAGGGCAGAACAGAGTGAGATGCTGGGAGCCTTTTCTGAGTTTTTGGCTAGTTCGTTATTGGTTTTCGAGGGTTTTTGGAATAGAGGAACACGCTGGGAGTTTTTTTTGGCTCCATCTTTTCTCCATCTTTTCTCTCTTGCGAGGGTTGACGTTCTAGTGTTGATTTGTGTACTTTATTTTAATTTTTTTTTATGGAATTTTTTTATATAAAATTTCCATGGCTCTTGTGATGAACATGGTTGGCTAAATTAGGGCTGCACACCGAACCACCCGGTTCAAATTTTGGTCCAACCCGACCCGACCAGCATGGAAACCAACAACACAATTGATCCAATCCGATCCGTGAAATGTAGGTCGGGTCGAACCCATTCACCCGTTCGCTTTCTCCTCGTTAGTTCTACCATGTCCATTGGAGGGCACAACCTTTCTGCATCGTAGCTTTACTGAGAGGATGAAGAAGATAATCTAAAAAATGGCTAATAATACAATAATATATTCCTGAGAAAAAAAAAAAGAACAGAGGAGATCAGCGAGAACAAGAAAGAGGGAGGACTGAGCAATAAGAACAAATTAATCAAGAGAAGATCTAAAATGAAACCTTTTTCAAAAGAAATAAGATGCTTCAAGAAACAATATGGGGGAAAAACAGAATATGAAAACCAGTTCTCAAAAATGCTTCGAAAAAATGCTTCGAATGATTAACTTATGCAATATAAACATAAATCTTTAAATGATTTTTCTTCTAATTCGTTCTATAAGGTTTCTATGAAAGCTCCGAACCAAACCCACCTGCGATTTTGACGACGATACGGTGGTTGGTGTCTGTGTATCATTGAGTTAAGTGAGAGAAAAATAGGCGTGGAGCTTCCTCCTCTTAGTGGTGGTTGTTGAGCTTTCAGCCGCTACCGTTGCCATGGCCAGAAATGGTCAAGCTCTGGTCCTCGCGCTTGCCTGTGCCACTTTCATCGCCACAAGATCTGAGTTTCAATGGGTTGCGGGCGCGTTTTTGTTCTTCTGCGGGTAATCGGTTTCGACCGATGTCATGAGTAATAAACCTGGTAATGGGTTTGACCCGCTGAACAGCGGGTAAGGCCATGTCGGGCCTAACGGGTTGATCGAGCCAGGCCCCTTTATGCACAGGCCTAGGCTAAATTTTCGTACTAAGGTTAGAGGTGAAGTCTAATGATTTAGATATTGTCTTCGGATCAACATTAGAGTTTATATTGTGAGTTTGATCGATCGAATGGTTTTATTATTAGATATTTTGATTATCTATATATTTAACTTGATTCAGTGTGATTTTCAAATACATTGGATACTTAAAAAATTTCTGTGATATTCAAATGGGTTTGTGAATGTTTTAATCATCAATTGTTCATGCTTAATCATTAGTGATTAGTTTTTTTTGGCCATAATTGCTAAATTTTCTAGTTAAATAGAATCATTATTCTAGTTTAATTAAAGCAAATTGATCAGAGATAATATTCTAAATTATTAGATGGATCTTTGAAACCTTAGTCCTTCTCCATATCGATTTATTTTATCATTTTAGTTGTATTATATTACTTTAAAAATCTACATCTTTGTAATATTCTCCTCTAGCTATTTGATTGCATGTCCCTTTTAATAATTATTTCCTTTGTTTAAATTTATTTTCCTTATCATATAAGTCAATCTCTATGGATTTGACGATGTAAGGTATTACAACACTTATATATTTGTAGGTAAAACTGCTCTGAATTTTTGGTTCACTAATTTGAGTCAAAGTTTAGGCGTAACAATAATAATTGAAGGTTTGATTTTGAGATTAGAAGCTTGCCATGATAGGTTTTAATTCTACCTTGTGTTGGTTATCAAGTATGCATGGTTTTTAATTAAGTTATAATTAAGGCATGAAGTTTTGATTTATTTCACCTAGGGCTGATCAATGAGCATTTCTAAAGCCTTGTGATTGGGATAAGAATGAAAATATATGATTTGGGTGAATTTTGAAAAGCATACATTTATGATTTAGGCTAAAAGCATCATGCTTGATTAATGGAGGATTAGTAAAGATTAAGGTTTTTAGCCAAGATTAAGTCTTGGGATGAACTTGCTCATCCAAGAATTTGCTTTTATCATGTGATTAAGGACTATAGTGATTCTTTGTGATTTACAAAAATTGCATAAGCATGCATTCATAGGGATCAATGATTGAAAACACACTTAAGGCATCGACTAGAGTGCATGCCACGAGTTAGGTATGTTTGAGTTAGTTCTACTTTGAATTTTACAATTAAGGGTATCGATGGTTTTAGAATATGAAAAATATGAAGTCCATGAAGTTTGGTTAAATTTGAGATTTGTTTGCAAATAGTGAAAAATTTAGGGCCTTGGTTGCAATTTTTAAGAGTTTAAAGGTATTTTTGTAAATATGTATTTTTGAAGTCTTTTGATTATGAACATCTTCCATAATGGCATAAATTCTGACCTAGTACAAATTTGGTTTCAACCGCTACGACTTTTCAAACTCAAGAAGTTACTTACACTTTGATAAGTAACTAATGATTTATTGATAAATGGCACATTCATGGTATAATTGTCATTTTGAGCATAAAATATCTTATTATATCATACATTAACTGCATACTTACATGATATGTGATGTTGTCACCATTTTTAGCATATTGCATATAAATATCATTTTCATACGAAAGTTTGTTACATATGCACATGTCATGAACTACATTTTTTTAACATAGCATGAAAAATAATTTTGTCACTACACCAAAGGGTAGGATGGAGAATTATCATAGTGGAACTCCTTTGTCCATTCTAGTGTGTTTAAAAATGGAGTGGTAACCCCTGAATTGACAAAGAATAGTCAACGACCTTCGAATGAGTTCTTTTTGAAAAATGCCAAAGCGAAGTCAAATGTTATGACACCTAAGGCTCGTGGGTGTACATCTTATGATATTATGATATCTTACCAATGCATTGAGAATGAGTCTGCATACAATGTAGTTTCAATGTAAGTTGTACTACGGTCACCAACAGGTAGTCACAGTGCATATGGGTAACTGTGACGAAACCATACGTTATGATATTATGATTAAGTATGAATTGCTAATAATGATGAAACATTATGATGTTTTTGCTGGTGATAGTGAAAAATATTCTCTGTAACAAAATGTGTCTCAGTTTTTCTGAAAATATTGAGGAATCTGGATGGGTGACATACACTGATTTTTTTGTATTATATGCATTTCATATTTATCATTCATCATGCATAATTTATCTTTGTGCACGTTGGTTGTTTAACTTACTGAAATTTCAAGTAAATCTCACCCCTCGTGGATTCACAATCATTCCAACTCGAAATTATATAAGTTTTGTTAGGACTCATCGATGATGGATTGGATGGACCAATGGATCCAACTGATTGAGGATGAGCTAGACCTCGAGAAAAGATTGGATCTCATCTTGATAATTATAGCAGTAACCCTTCATGCTCTAGAATGCATGAAGCAGTTCATCTAGCTTTGGAGACTTTTTATAATGATTAATTGTACTAAGATTCTGCTACTATTTAGTTTGAACTTAAGATGATTATTAATGAATTGAGATGTTTTTAGTTATTCTGGTATAAGTTTTATTTTGTCACCCTTAATCCACTGCAAATATTGCATTCTGCTAGTTGCATTCATAGGATGCATTGCATCTTAACTGTCATGTATGAGGGTATGTAATCTTTGTTACATATTCCAACGCTTTATGTCTCCGTTCCACCCCAAGCAGAGGTCAGGGTCATAGGGACCCAATATTTCACAAAAATCTCTAAGTTCCACACAAACATCAAAATTGTCACATCAAAACCTTTCCATCATCAAACCCTAGTCTCACCCGTCCAAGCTATATGAAAATTTTACTAATGCACATCCAAATATTCTAGACTCAAAGTAGAACAAAATAAAAGAGGATTGAGCCAAAGAAAAATTACTTACAAAGGCTAGTATGCTAGAACCAAATTGCCAATAAAGTTTCTCAAGAACTCTCTCTCGGTTTGCTCTAGGAAAGAAGGATGAAATGAGCTAAGTGTGGGATGAGATTGTGAGGGGTGTGGGGGTATAAGCGAGGCTAACTTGAGTGGGTAGATGAATGACCAAGTGATGGAAGGTTTACTAATGAAAGTTGAGGAGAAAGGAACTGCAAAGTGTAGCTACAAATCTGCTGCAGTTTGGCCAAGTGGATGGGGGTTGGTTTTGGCTTGCCTAATAGCCACACTATTTTGGGCCAATTGTGATATCCCAGCCCATAGGTTCTTGAGATCGAGACAGTTTTGGCCTCCAACTAATCTCAACTCATCTCATATAGTCTTTACAATTTTCTCAAATTTCCACTCAAACTATAATAAACAATAAAATTTTTTCAAATCTCAAAACAATAATATTATTAAAAATAATATTCTAACAATATTTTATTCAATTTTTATCTCAACTCATCTCATCTCACTCACTATCCAAACCTCATCTTAATTTTTGTTTGCACATAGGTAGACTTAATCCCTAGAGATCATTGGAATTAGAACCATGTAAAATGAAGTGGATCTTATCCGTTGATAGTGGAATAGACGCCCAAGCCCAAGAAGAGGCCATTGATCAAGCAATTTTCTGCCACTATAGGAATTAGGGCTTGAGAAGAGCCCATTAGGCTTTTGAGAATAAGAGGAAGGCACCACTTGGTGCCAAGCAAGAGGGAAACCTTTGGGTTTCCAAGAGGCAATCATTAGACAAGGGGAAATGAGGTTTTAGTTTTGCCAAGGTACACATCACTTGGAAAACATGCAAAAGACATTAGGGTTTCTAAAAGAAATCACAAAGGAAAAAGAAAGGCCATTTTCGGACTTGGCACTAATGCACCTGGACTTTTAGGTTTCCCGAAGGGATCATTGAGGAAGCCCACTTAGGATTTTGAATTCAAAGGAGGAGGGGCACACATGGAAGCCATATTCATTTTTCCCACTTGTCACACATGCATAAAGTGTTTAGAGTTCTAGAAATATAATTATGAGGGAGATAAAGAAAATGTTTGGCTTCCCAAGAGTCACAAATCACTTGTCCCTCATGCTTCAAGCTTCTAGAAGAATCCAATGATGAAGAGAGGGGAGTGTGATTTTTTACCAAGCTACTTGGCAAGCATGCATGTGATTTTAGGGTTTTCTAGAAGAATCTGACCATGAGGAAGAATTAGGGTTTCGGCCACACCAAGGGAGGCGCCACTTCTCCTCCATGCACAAGAGCCCTTTAAGTTTCCAAGATACGGAAATGATGAGAGTAAGAAGAATGGGTTTTCAGCTATGGCAAGAAATGGATGCCACTTGGCATGCATGAAAGAAGTTAGTAAACTCTTCAAATTCTGCAACAGAATAATAATGAGAGAGAGAAAATGATTGGAAGCAAGAAGACCTATAAATAAGGTCATTTATGGCTAATGCCCATACATACATTAGAGGGGGAGATCAAATGTCATTTGACATATTTTCAGACTTTCTCTACTCTCCTCTCCATCTTGCCCATATGCTAGGAGATAGCTCTTAAACTTTCTCTCCGTCGAAATACCCACTTCATGCTAAAAAAGAAGGAAGACTCAAGGATACTTTCTTGGTGGCGCTTGGCACGGTAAGGAGTTCAAAATCATAGTCTTCTTTCACACATTCACACACGCAATTGCCAAATGAGGGTGAGGAAGGTTTTGGTTTTCAAGTACCAAACGTGGTATTGTGTTTTGTAAGAAGCACCATAGAGATGATTGAGTAGTAGGTTCGACCATGGATGGACGAACCATGCTTGAAGTCCAAATTTGAGTATAGTTAGCCTTGATAAGTTTCCTTCAAGACCTAGTCTTTGATGGCCAGATAAGTGAGGAAGAACCTCTTAAATGTTGTTCGGCCATAACTATTCATGAAGAGTTTTACCTAGTCACCATTTGGAGAAGCACAATCTTGAGTGCTATGCACTTTTTGGCCACTAAGGATGGGGATGAGAAGTGATAAAGTGAATGATAGGGTGCCCTACATGCCTCTAGACTTCTAGAGGGAAAGGTATGGGCTTGAATGACCATTTAATGGGTGGTGCCTATGTCACAAAAAGTGAAGAATAGTGAGGAGGAGTGGGCTGTTGCTATTGCCTTCTAGAAGGGGGGCGATGAGCGGAGTGAAAACTTTCTCAAAAAGTTTTGCCAAGGTGGCCAAAATTCATAGGCCTTAATCAAATGGGCTTCAATTTGGGGTTTAAAGAGAGTTTTGGATGTTATTAAGATCAAATCCAATTTCTCTTGGTCCAATCAAATTTTCAAGGTTTGAAAGGTTAGATAGTGATTTCATAACATGAATTTGAGGAATTAATAGCATGTGTAAGTGATTTAATCAAGTGATTAAACACAATGCTAGAAATTAGATCAAAAAGGGTTTGGAGGCCAACTTTAGGATTTGGGGAAACCATTTAAGGTTTTGGTTTCAACCAAGCTTTTGGGGTTTTAAATGGATTCCAACCATATAGAGTTTTACTAGAGTTGAAATGTTCTTTGGTTTGGCACAATTTGGTTGATCAGATGGAAAATAGGGTCTTGTTTAGACATCATGATTTCATACCTTGATTCCTTCACAATCTATCTAATGGTTCCTCTTGATACTAAGTATCCAATACTATTCATCAAGTGTGGCTAAGATCTTTTCAAGTATCCAAATAAAACTTCTCTAACCTAATTTGGACATTTCAAATTATGATTTTGAAAACACTGCACTTGGTGCTACTATTGAGTTACTATTCACTTCGGGAAAGTAAAAAATAAAATTTTCAATGTAAAATCCTAAATATTCATACAAACCTAACTATACAATTCGTTTATCGAAATTCAACTCTAAAGTGCCTCGAAATAAGCAAAACAAGTTTTCGAGCAAGCGTATCGTCTGAAAACTGAAAATAAGATTATTACTCCATAAGATCATAAATAATCAATTTAGTTTAATGGCGTAGATCATATCACAATCTGAAACTTCTAACTATATCAAATAAATAAAATTACGTTTCTGGCACCATAGTGAGTGGTAACTAACTATGCTGATAGACTAAAACTTACGCAATTGGTCGATTCGTGAAAACTTACGGGACTTTCACAAGGTTTCTAAAGCCTATAGAAATTCCATCATTGAATTTCTAGTGGGTTATTACAAATTGTATACAAAATACATGCTTGGTTATTAACTTTTATTTCACAAATCTAATAGTTTAAACATACACTTTCAACTTGCTTGATCGTTGGACCATGTTTTTAGAGTTTTGTAAGTTAGCCTCTAACTTACCATTGGATAATACACTTATGTCTCTATGTAAACTTTGCCTTTTGTTATTTGTATTGAATAATGAAAGATTATGCTCAAGTGTTGCATGATATGGTTGGTTGACATCTTTTTATATTCATGCTATGTTCAAAAGATACTTGCTGGAAATTCCAGTTTAAATAACATGTTTGGAGTTTTGGAAAATGATATATGCCATGTTGAAGTCTTCATATGTTATATTCATGTATATGTATCTAAATGTTCTAATTATTTCATGACGCTCACTTTGATGCATTCTTGGCATATTGAGCACAAGTACATGGTTACATGATAAGTTGCATGGTTTCATTTCAACTACATTTCACATGTTTTTGGGTTATGTATTGAAAAAAAACAGATTTTGTCATGACCCCAATGCTAGTTGAGGAAATATCCTAATAGAACTCCCTTACCACTCTGAAGTACCTAAATAGAAGTTGTAACCCTTGGATTGACGAAGTATAGTTAACGGACTTCAAATGGGTTCTTTTCAAAGAATTTTGGAGCGAAGTATATGTGCCTAACGCAAATGGGTGCTACACATTGAAATACGGTGAACGCAAATTGCAAACTGTCGTACTATATTGAATTACAAGTACTTACACCCAGTCAGAGGGCCAGCATTGTGATGTAGTAACTATAGGGGAGCCCACGGTTCCTAAGGGTAGCCATGCAGTGTCCACCCACATTGTTATATGGAATAAGATTACAAGTGATTAATAAGAAATGAAACTTTGATATTTTTTACATCATTACATGGTTACAAGATTAGTGTTTTGAAAAAGGAATCTGGATGGGAGAAAAATTTGTTTTATCAAAGCACTTGTTCATACTCATGCAATCATACTCATGGCTTACCTTATACATAAACATCTCTGTGTTTGGTTTTTGTTCAACTTACTGCATGAAATCTCACTGTGGTAATTTCCACTACAATTCCCTCTAGAATGTTAGAAGTTGTGATAGGAATAGAAGATAGTGATGGGGAAGCGTAAGTGTGAGGATCCCCTTGTACTTAAGGAGGCTCCAAAGAGTCCTAAGAGAACCATGGACCATTCACTAGTAGAGCGGCTCAAGGTAGCTGCGAAGTTTATTTAAGAAGTTTTAGAGCTTTTTGTGGATATCAAGAAAATGATGAAAAATAAGAATTTTTAAACTGTAGTAATGTTGATACGATGAAAACACATTTTGATGGTTTTGGAAAAAGGGTTGTGGTTTAGACCCTTATTTTTGTATTGAGAGATTTTTGAAACAATTACTTTTGGGATTAATAGTATTTCATTTGCTACCATATTAAATTGCTAATTCTTTAATGTTTTGAAATTTTTTTCCACTAAAATTCTTGCATACTGCTAAAAATATGCTAGGTGCATTGCATGTTAACTGTCATGAACAAGTGGTGTGAGACCTTATGTTACATGTCCTAATGCTTTAGTTTCCATCAAATCCAAAGTGGGGTCTCAGGGTGACACACCAGTTATGAGGTGGCATGACACCCAAGGCATGGCCTTGTAAGAGGGAAGAAACCTGCTCCAGAAGCTTGGCCAAAAAGGGTTGTTTAGGTGGACTAAAAAGGGCCTAACCAAAATGCACTCAATTCAGGGTCTAGTTAGGGTTTTGGTCATGGTTTGGTTCAAATCAAACTTTTCTTAGTTAAATAAGATTATCAAGATGTAAGGGAATGGTTAAGGGTATAAGAGTGTGTAATTGAGTAGTTAATTGCATAAGGAAGTGATTTAACCAATTGATAAAACATTTAATCAAAACTGACTGGTTTAGGGTTTGAGAACCAATATGGGGTTTCCGTCTCCTCCAAGGATTTAGGTTCTGGTTGGCGTCCAACTTGTTGGGATTTCATTAGGGTTGAAACCCTCTTTGTGGTTGACCAAATAGTATTTGGTTGGATGGAATAGTGTTTAGTATAAGAGACATGATCACATGACTTGATTTACACTCCAACACTTACACATTTGTCCTCCACTTGACATTTGATTTGGGATTTCCAATTGGATGTCTAGGATTGTGCCATTTGTCCCACTAATAAGTAAATTGTAGTGATCCTTAGTGAATTTGAATAGTTGTTTTAACCAATTGCCACGTGGCGGTCTCCCGATTGTTACTATTCATCTGAGAAATCTCAAAACTTTTTATTACATTATAAAATCTTAAATATTCCTACAAGTATAATGGTGCAATTCATTCCACAAAATTCTACTCCTAAGTTCCTTAATTAAATAGAAAGGCACTGCCGTCCATATTCAGCACGAAAACAGGAAATATATTATTGCACCGTAAAATCCTAAATATTCATTCAAGTCTAATGGTGCAATTTTTTTCATAAACTTATATTCCTAAGTGGCTTAATTAAATAAAAAGGTAACTCTATCACCATGGTGGATCAAGATCCGACTACACTAATAGACTAAACCCTAACTAATTGCTCGAATCACATCTTTTCGAGATTTCATGACATTTTTTAAGTCGAAAGATATTCACCTAATGAGTTTCTTTAGTCGTTACATCCTCCCTTCCTACAAAGAAGATTTCATCCTCGAAATTTGAGTGTGTGTATAGAATATAACTAACTACCACATAAAGGAAAAGATAATGCTCACTAAATAATGCCCATTATGGACCATGGACTCTTCAATCAATGAGGATGGCGACATCTCCGATCTATCCGATGTGGTGTCTTGATGTATAGTGGAACACATCGTCATTAGAATCACATTGCATATTGATGGGTAGTGCGAATTAATCTTAAGTGCAATCCCTTCGTCAACACTATTGGAAGTTGGTCTCTGCTTTTTTTTTTTTTTTTTGAAATAGACTTCAATTCAATTCCTGAATGAAGAAAGTTACAACTATGTCCAATAAGTCCGGGTACCAACCCTGATTACAAGCCAACTACTCATCTGTTATAAGCTCCCCCGCACACAACTTTCATTGTGTCGGACACTGTCTAAAAAAACTTTAGAAACTCTCTAATGACATAGCCCTTTTGAGATGCTAGACTCTGTATAAACAGAGGTGTCCATCTCAGCTTGTCTATGAGACAACAATCCATACTACTCCCACCCTCCAAAAGAGGAAAAGGACCCACTACACTACTCCTCCAAAAGAGGAAAGGGACTCAATACCCTACTCCTCCAAAAAGAGGAAAGGACCCACTACCCTACTCCTTCAAAAGAGGAAAGGGAATAATCTATTTCAATTTATTTTCATTACCCTAATAAAACCCACTAACAACCGTAACTGAATAGTAAAACAAAATAGCCTTGTACGTCACTACCCAACCCCACTAACTACACCGTATACACTGTGCTACTCTAGCCCACTAACTACGGCGTGCTCTCCACTAACAGAACAGCATCTGTTGCATGTGCTCGTCTCCATGCCCATGCCCGTTGCTGCCCATGCCCATGAAGACCAGCCCCGTCGCCATCACCTCTCACATGCACATGCACATCTTCAACTTCGTTCATGCACCGAAGCCCAGAGACGAAACAACCTCCTTCTCTTTGTTCAGACCCCATGTGCAGAGCCACCGAGAGCTTTATTCCAGACACACACAAAACAAACTAGACTAACCAGATTTAACACAAAAAATAAAAAGAAGAAACCGAAAAAACCGCCTGACTTTGATTCAATGAAGCTCCGACCATCATCCCCAAAAAACATCCACCGTGAACTACGACCAGATTCCACCCCAAAGATGCTTTATCCCCTCCATGCCGCTCGGCATGCATCCCCCAAAAAAACCCCTGTTTTCCATGGATAAAACAGAGTATATATACCCCATGGAGAAGCACCCCAAAACAGTAAGCTAAAATCCATCTCCAAAACAGCAAACTAACCGAGCCACACCGTGAACCCTCTCTGCCATCCCCTCAGAAGACCAACACCACACGGTCAGGGACGCCGGCCATACAGATCCGATAACTCCGTTTCCCATAAAGAATGTCTCTCTGCCCAGCTTGGTGAAATGATATAGATAAGGACTCGGTACCAGGCCTTGTGATGGCCTTACAATAGAGTAAAACTCAACCAAATAGAAGTCAGAATAGCTCTTATTACAAGCATCCCCGAATGGTTAGCTTTGACCACACCATGCCACGGCCAAGAACAACGTCGAGGCCCTCCTTCACCACCGTGCAAGCATCACTTCGCCCAATGTGAGATATAAAAAGAAGGATGGCTTCGAGCTCCTTGACCGGGAGGATGGCTTCCACCTCCAAACTAACACTTTATTGTAAATAGAAAAATAAAAGCATAAACAGAGAAAAGGAAACGGAAAAGGATCTTAAACTAAGAGGGAAACAGAGAGATGGAGGAAGGGGGAGCCTAGGCTCCCACCTCCCTCAGACGGAAAACTCGGCCTTAGTTTTTCCAGAGAGATGGAGGAGCTTCTCTCAATGGTTGAGTTATCTTGATCTTAAGTTGGTCTCTCCTTGAGATAGTGGTGTCAACGAGTATCTTGGCTCTTCTGTATCATGGCTCATCTCTGTTTCCTCTTGCGATCTCTATGCCTGGAACCATGTCCATCCTATCTTGGAGTTGATTCACCTCTATTACACAAAACGATTCACATCCTTCATAGGTGATACGTTGATAGGCATCTAGTCATTATTTCATCTCAAAGCTCATTCTCCTGCAATCAGCATAGTTCTTCTATTTCTCTTGACTTGCCTCCACTAGGGCAACAATAAGTTTTGCCAATCACCTCATCCTCCAAGATACAATGCCTAATTGTATCATCCAAAGGTTAGATATTTCGTTTCATCTATCCATTTATAGCAATCAATTTGAAATCCAAGAAATGGAACCCTATCAAATCGTCTCTCCATATCTACTCACCTACTTCTATAGGGCATTCCATATTAACTTGTATACAAGCAACATTACTCATATCAAGAATTGTTACTACTATCATATTTAGGCAACAATTCAATGTATAAACTGAATATTCATGCAACTCTACAAATACTAACCATAGAGATGCGCTTAAGTCGAATAGTGTACAAGTTCTAACCTTACCAGCTTCACATTACCCCATAATGACGATTATGGAATAATGCCATCAACCACAATCCAATCTATCTTAGCTAAGCTTAACAATATATTGGCCTTAGAAAAATATCAGGGTTGATGCCAGCTTCTTCTGCTCCAGGGTTGGCAGCATCCACCTTTCCAAAAGTGACTGCATACACTTGAGCTAGTACTAGAGGTCATGGCTTTGGTTTGGAATCTCCATTGGAAACCATCCCATTTATCCAAGCTCTTTTGGGATAGTTTTTTATCAGATGATCAGGTTGGCCACACCGGAAACCAAGTTCTATGGTAAGTTTGCACTTGCCTTCATGGATTCTACTGCACATTCCACATATTGGGTATGTGGTCGAAATCGGTCTCCCAGTCTTGATGCCATTCCTTTATCTAATCTAGTAAACATCTATTTGTTTTTTGAACTTTCTTCAATAGCATACAGAGAAGCCCTCTTTCGTTCCGAAATGTTCTGAGTGATTAAACCCTTCTTCTCCACTTCTACCATAGTGTTTACATTGACTAATTCCTGGTAGTTCTCGATCTAAAAGCAAGCACCTAGCTGTGGATCCTCGACTACAAACCCCCTTGAAATTTCTGGGCTTGCATTTTTTCAGTAGAAATTTGATGAGGTGCAAACCTCCCTAATTCTATGAATTTGGCAACATATTATTCCACAAACATGCTGCCTTGAACAATTCATTCAAACTCTTGCACCTTTTGTTGCTTAATCGATTCTAGGAAGAATGAAGATCCTCTAGGGATTTCAGGAAGTTTATTAAGTCTAAAGAAATTTTATTTATTGAATTTGTTTCAGGTCGTTACATAAACTCATTAGAATACAACAAACTTGAGCAACCCATTATATAAAATAGCATTACCAATTTCTTAGAGAGACAATAGAAAGATCTTGAGCCTGTATGATGATGAATCTTTAAGTTTGATTTATTTGTTTTATTTATAGAACTTCATTCTTGCAAATAATAAGTAAATATTAGTAAGTGACAATTATAAAATATGACAAGTAAAATAAGTCGGACATTCTGAAAAGGATGTTGGCTTATAGTATTGCTTATGACATCTCGCTTTATATTTGCAAAATACATTACACATAAGCTTAGCAACAATCTTACGCTCCTCTCTCTGACCAAAGTTTGTTTCTAAGTCATGACATCTCGACTTATATTTGCAAAATACATTACACATAAGCTTAGCAACAGTCTTACGCTCCTCTCTCTGACCAAAGTTTGTTTCTAAGTCATGACATCTCGACTTATATTTGCAAAAGACATTACACATAAGCTTAGTAACAGTCTTACGCTCCTCTCTCCGACCACTGTTTCTAAGTCATCATTGAAAAAATTATTATAAGAACAACTCATTTGCATGTTCTATATTTTGCCTACACATTAAAAATTTGATAAATAAATTAAGCATTACCAAAACAACGCTTCTTGATAAGGTCTCTGATATTTTGGGGGACTTTATGCCATGAACTCGTAGCCAAAGGTGCATAAGTTCGTATAAAAGCACTAGCATGCGAAGCAAGCCAAGCAGTTGGTTCTCCATCACCTCTGGTATAATTATTAGGAAAGTTAACCTTAATCTTACCCACTTTACGATATTTTTCTAATGTGATGCCTCTAGTAGTTCCTCGACTTCAACGAGATTGTACTGTTAGCTCTAAAAAAATTATATTTATTGTAGAAATGAGGGAAATGATAAATTAGAAAATATTTAATATGTAGATTTACCTTAATTGAGACAAAAAGCTTATCAATATTTTACCTCGTTCTAAAGAGTTAATCTTTATCGATAAGTTTATCAAAGAGCTAGGAATCGGTGGAGATGGCATGTGAACTTCCTTCCGCTTGGGTGGCATGATTTAAAAGTACTGAGACATACATTACATAAATTTTTTTTTTTATAAAGTGTCATGCAAACACAGAACACATCACTCATTCATATCAATTTCAATTGACCATTAACCCTCCTCATACGTAGATACCTTAGATGATTCAGCATTTTCTTCGACTGTTGCATCAACAATCTCAGCCTTAATATATTTCTTGTAACACCAAAAAAAAAAAAATCAAATGGACAAAATTTCTTTAGACTCTAGGTATGCCATTAAAACCTTGGAGGATTTCATGGAGTAAACAATCGGTTAGGTTTTAGTTTGTTAGCATAGTCGAATTATGATCCACTAAGGGGATGAATTACCTTTTTTTATTTTTTAGTCAGTTATGATCATAATTAGATTAAATGGATTGTAGCATTAGACTCTTACAAAGTTTTAAGATTTTATGGTGCAAGAAAAAGTTTCGAGATTTTCGAGTGAAATGGGCCAATCAAAGATGCCAGGTGGCACCTAGCATGCCTCATCACCAAACAGCTGTCACATCGCCATGTAGGATGTCCAAATAAGCCTAGAATCACTAGGAAAACCCATTGGAAACATGGCAACATCACAACCCTCCATCTTGATCACACTTTACACATGTCCAGTGAGGTACAATTGTGTAAGGAGGATTGAGTGAAAATCAAGCAACCTACATGCTTTCTTCCAAGACCATGCCCTTTTTACACCATCATGCTATTATAGCCACCAAAGTACACCCATGGTTAGCTCCCAAAAAGGCTCTGAGACACCAAACCCTAAATGAAACCCCAAACCCAAATTAGGTGCCACTCCATTTGACCTTTTTTTATTTCCTTCTTGGTTTAAACTAATTCTACAATCAACGATCACCTAAATTACTTTCCCTTACACCCTTATCCACTCTCTTACACCATATTACCTTCCCTTCACCAACCCCAATTGGGTTTGAACTTGAAACCCTAACCAAACCCTAAATAGAGACAATTGGGTTTAAAGTTTTTGTGTTAGCTGAATGCCTCCCAACCACTTGGGTTTTCCTACAAAAAACCCTCCCTTGAAAGATGACTCTCTTAACTAACCTTGTACCTTGTGGTCAGCTCAATAGTGTGCTTGAAACCCAAGTCAAAACACCCAACCTCACCACACACAAACACTCGGCAAGCACAAGGCTTCACCAAGTTTGCATCCAAGCCTTCCATCATCATCTTGACTTGCCATCAACCACCCAAGTCAGCCCCTTTATCTCTTCTTATATAGCCTCACGCTTCTCTCTTCATTTCACACACATGAATTTCACACTTTGTTTTCTTGACAGCTAACCGATTGTGAGTACTAAGGGAGATTGGTGCCAAATTTTCCTCTTGATCATTCAAAGCTTGTAAGTATATTTTCTAACTTCAACCTATTTTATTTTATGATGCTTTGAGTCTTGAGCTTGTTCGCAGTATGTTAGTTATTTTTCTTCAAACTTTGATGGTTGAATCTTGATAGTTTGGTATTGAGGTTCTCGGTTTAAGTATGATTGGTGTGCCATGGAAGTTTGTGATGAAAAGTTATGTAATCCTAAATGTTTCAGTCCCCCATTGTGGTAATTTGATGATTATACAAATCCTTAGTTGGATTTATGGCATATGAGGTTTTAATAAAAAGATTTGATAGTTTCAAAACCCTCAATCATGGAGTTAATTGACTAAGTTTGTCCTTTAAACTCTAGAAACTTGAATCAATGGTTTGATTCTATAAACTCTTGCTCATAAGGATTGAATCCATTATTTGAGTTGGATTTGTGATACCCCATTTTTACGTGTATTTTTACTGAAGGAGTGTTTTTAATTTAATTAATATATTGGTTTATTTATTTTAAATTAATGTATTTTAATTGGTTTTTAATTTATTTGATGTTGTGTTTAATTTATTTTAATCGTTTTACGGTTTTTAAAATCGTTTTCGGCGGATCTGTTTTTGGTTTCCGGAGTGAGGATTGGACCTCATTTCTTTTTCTTTTCTCTTTTTCTTTTTCCCTTTTTCCTTTTCTTTTTCTTCTTTTCTTTCTTTTCTTTCTTTTTCTTCTTCTTTCTTCCCCGTTTCCTCTCTCCCGCGCGCTGCCCCTTCTTTTTCCCCTTACGTCCCGCCACTTCGGCTGCCCAGTGCATCGCCGTCAGGTGGCTGTGTTGTACATCACCCCCACCATTCTCTTCCCCTCCCACCAGAGTTCATCCCCACCAATTTTCAGAGCCATCGGACCAGCTGTTAGCCACGCAAGGTGAAAAACCGACGGCGTGTCCTACACCACCCACCCAGTTTTCTCCCCCTCTCACCGGTGAACATCCCCACCAAGTTTCACCTCCATCTGAGCCACCGTTAGCCACCACGAGCTCCTCCAAGCCACACGGTTTTTCACCGATTCTGGCGCCGTCGCACCACCTCCGGCCACCATCTCTTCACAGTTTCTTCCTCTACCTCTTGTCGACCTAACCCACCTAATTTCGGCCCCGATCCGTTGCCAGAGCAGCTCCCACGAGCTCAACTCCGTCCAGCCCCTTTTTGGCCTTAGACCACCATTTCCACCACCACCCACAGCCAAAACTCATTTTCCTTAGCTTCATAAACATCTCAAGAACATTCCCTATCAATTTCGTGTCTTGGTTTGTCCCCGTTCGAAAGTGGGTAATTTATTACCTACAGCCACAGTGTAAAATACACTGTTACGTTGCTTTTCCTCCGCGAGCTTTCAAAAAATACCGTATAGCGCTGTAAGTATTTTCCAACCTCTAATTTTAGATTTAAATATATTTTGCTCTTACAATTAATTATTGGGCTGGTTGGTTGATTTCGGACTGAGTCCGAGGAGTTCGGGGGTCGAATGGATTGAGGACGGAGTTGATTGGTTGATGTTGATATTTGTTTGAGATATTTGTGCCTTGATGTTTGCATTGTATAGTGCACACATTTTCATGTTTAAAAAGGGAAAACCGGGTTTTCGTGTAGTTGCATGCATGTACATGTGTTTGTAAATGAAAACTGGGCTTGTAAGCGAGATATGATTTATGGTATATGTGAACGATTGGATTGACTGGTTTGAGTCAGAGGCACGTGTAGGGATGGTGGTAAGCAGGAACGGTGGTAGAATTCCGCCTGTGATTCCCGCCTACGGTGGTGAGTAGGGACGGTGGTAAGCAGGGACGGTGGTAGAATCCCGCTTGTGATTCCCGCCTACGGTGCACGCATAGGGATGGTGGTGAGCAGGGATGGTGGTAGAGTCCCGCCTGCGATTCCCGCCTACGGTGCACGCGTAGGGATGGTGGTAAGCAGGGATGGTGGTAGAGTCCCGCCTGCAATTCCCGTCTACAGTGCTCTGATGGTTTGGTTAATGGGCCATTTTCTGGGAAAATAGCGAGATTGGTTTTTGGGCCATTATCTGGGATAATGGTGAGGAATGATTTATAGGAAAGGTTATGGGCCAAATGGACTTTTGGTGTGATATTTGGAAAGGTTATGTTTTTGGGCCAAATGGGATTTTTGGCGTGCGTAGAAAAATGTGGTTTTATGGGACATGTGCGTTGCATTCTTTCATGCATATTATTTGAGTTATAATATGTTTTTATCTAGTGGTGTTTGGATTTTTGGTACCGTAGATTTTGGTGCAGAGTTCGAGGAAGAGGAGGAGGTTGAGCCCGAGGATGCGGCTCCGCCGGAGTATTGAGTTGGAGTCTATGCTTTGTAGTTGCCTTTGAAACTATATTTGTAGTTTGTAATATTTTATTACGTATGATTTGAACAGCTTTGTATTAAACTAAGAAAAATTTTAGTACTTAGTTATATGACTTTCCTATCCGCTGCATGTTTCTTCGTGCACATTTGTTGCTTACACACACTTGGCACTAGTCGAGAGGATGGTGACCCGTGTTGTCACCATCCGAAAGCCTCTATTTTCCCGTATCCGTGCGTGGGGATTTGGGGGCGTCACAGGATTTTAGTTGTATAACTGGTTTTAGATTTAGCTTTTTATGAACCTGCAAATATATGAATTTTTATGCAAGCTTTCAGATTTTTGACTTGTTTCACACTTTGATGTTGATATTTGTTTTTTTTCATATTGAAGATGGTGCTAAGACTAAGATAGGACATGAATATGAGATCTATGAATGTTTTATTTCAAGAAACCTATGCATGCAACTTAGGGATTTAGTCATGTTATTCAAAACCAAGTATGAACATTGTAACATCCCGCCAAACATTTAGTGGATGAATTTCTTTGGACTTTAGGAACATCATGAAAATTCCAGAAAGGTTTCCCGATTTGAGCAATCGCTTGGTTCTAGTTTGTTAGCATAGTCAGTTGCTTGACTATTATGGTGTCAGAAATGCTGTTTTATTTATTTGAGGTACTTACACCATTATTCTTAGATAATTTATTTAGGATTTAATGGCACCATTATACAATTTTCATTTTTCGGATGATAACTGCTAGAAAACGCCTTTTGATTTCTTCGAGGAACTTGGGAGTCAAATTTTATGAAACAAATTTCACCACTAGGTTCATATGATTATTTAGGATTTTATGGTGCAATGTTTATTTTTGTCATTTTTGGAGTGAATAACAACATCCGTGATAGTGCCATGTGGCACCCAGTCCAGTCGATTTTCAAATCGTAGTGTAGATTGTCCAAGTTTATGTTCAGTTCATGTTATGTTTAATTGATGTTCAAGTTCAGTTCAAGTCAGATATAGTTCATGTCATTTTAGTTCAAATCAATTACATTTCATGTCAGTTCAATCCATGATTATTTCCAAGTTATTTTAGCATGTCATGTTCTTTGCCAAGTTAGGTCACGCTCATTCATGTACATGTCCTGATTCATGTCTTTTTACTGTCATGCATGTATCTGTAAATTGCTAGTTTAAGTTGGTTGTTAGCTTGCTGAGCTTTGTAATGAAATCTCATTTAGTGGTCCTAACAACCATTCCCCCCGGAATGGTAGATCACATGTCAGGAGCTAGAGAATTAGCAGAGGATCCCCTGGATGAGGTCAATTAGGCCACGACATGACGATAAGGAGGTCATCACCTCCATGCTTCAATTTTTAGATACGATTATGGATATCTTATTCGAGTTGTGCGAGCTACTTGTTGTGCTAGCCTAGTAGCTATGATAGCTTATTAATGTACTTAAGGAACATTATTTCCAATACTCATGTCGTTACAGATCTTTTGGACAAACACTGTAACTTTTGGACGTTAGTTATTATATGATTATGAAGTATGCTTCTGTTATTTTGAGATATGTAAATCTCAGGAGCATAGTATTGCTCAAGAAAAAAAATTATTTGTTGCAAATATTGCATATTGCAAGATTCATGCTAGGTGCATTTCTTTTTATCTGTCATGAACAGGGGCAGATAATCTTGTGTGTAAGTCCCCACGTATCAGAGTGAGGGGACTTACAGGTCCCTATGTTAAACTCACATGTCCTTAGGAATTGTAGCAAATAATAGGATTGAAAATTTACTCTTTCTTTAATATGGAATTTGAGATTTTTAGGCATGGAGGAATGGACGTGTAGGAGTAGGTAAGCATAATAACATCGACCACAGAATATAGGCAACATTGACCAGCCATTTGGACCTTGGAACAGAAACAAAAGTCTCAAAATGAGAAAGGTAACAATTTTGGATTTCTTAGAAGAATTGAGGTTTTAGAATTGGACTCTAAGGAAGGATTTCTATTAGAATTTGAAGTTTAAATTCTATAGGCTTAGTATATAAGTTTAATCATACTTGAAGATTTTGATCTACAACTATTAGGAGGGAAGTTTTGAATGAACTTACCATTAGATTGGGAGATATTTGGGTGACAAAGTTTTACGAGACTTGAAGGTGACAAACCTAGGGATTTTGGATAATGATCTTACCATATATTAGGTTCTGGATTGAGTGAAAAGTTTGGAAGATGAATCTTATCTGATTCCAAGTTGTATATTGTGTAAACTTTAGGGAGTTTTTTGTCGAAACTCCGAATAAAGATGCAGCTAGCCAAAAGGAATGACGTATTTATTCATTGGTATAGGATATGATCAAGCTAAGATAGGACTACTAGCATTGTCTTATGATTCTCAAGCTTAGACATGTTGTAACAGCCTGCTAGAAATTCAATGGTAGAATTTCCAAAGACTTGAGGAACCTCGTGAAAACTTCCGTAAGTTTTCACGAATCGTCTAATCACAAAGGTTTTAGTCTGTCAACATAATCAGTGTTATCACTCACTATGGTGCCAGAAATGCGATTTTAATTGTTTGAGGTAGTTAGAAGTGTTAGAATATGTTATAGTCTACACCACTAGACTCAGTTGAATATTTAAGATTTTATAGCGCAATAACTCATTTTCATAATTTCGGATGAAACGACTGTTTGAAACTGTGAATTTATTTATAAGGGCACTTTGGGGTTGAGTTTTGATAAACGGTTTTTACTGTAGGTTAATATATTTAGATTTTTTTAGTACTAAGTTTATTAAGTTTTTTTGGGAGTGAATAGTAACCTCGATAAGCGTACTAAGTGCAGTCTTTCAAAATCACAGTGTGGAATGTCCAAATTAGGTTAGAGAAGTTTTATTTGGACATTTGATAAGATCTTAGCTAGACATAGTGAATAGTATTAGACACTTGGCACAAAGAGGAACCATTAGATGGATTTGTGAAGGAAATCAAGGTGTAAGATCATGTCACCTAAGCAAAACCTTTTTCATCTAATCAACCAAATTGAGCCAGATCAAAGAGGGTTTCAACCCTAGTGAAACTCTAAATGGTTGGAATGCATTTGAAACCCCAAAAGCTTGGTTGAAACCGAAACCCTAAATGGTTTCCCCAAACCCTAAATTGGCCTTCAAACCCTTTTTGATCCAATTTCTAGCATTGTGTTTAATCACTTGATTAAATCACTTCCACATACTATTAATTTCTCAAATTACTGTTATGACATCATTATCCAACATTTTAAACCTTGGAAATTTGATTGGGCCAAGAAAAATTAGATTTGAGCTTGATAGCATCTCAAACCCTAACCAAACCCCCTTTAAACCCCAAATTGAAGCCCACTTGGTTGAGGCCCACCAAGGCCCGCGAATTTGGCCACCTTAGCAATGCTTCTTGGAGAAGTTTCCTCCCCCACATGGCAGACCATCCACTGCCCTTGGATGCACCCAACAGTGCCTTGATGAGATGGAGAAACCCACCCCATCAACCTCCGTACCTCACAGCTTCTGCACGCAGTCATTTCCCCTCTCTATTCACCACTTTATGTCACATAGCTACCTCCAATCAATGGTCATTCAAGTCCATATCTTCCCCCTCCAGAAGTATAGAGTCGTGAAAGACATTTCTTTCCCTTTAATCACTTCTTCACCCTATTCTTAGAGAGAAACCCAAAAGAGCTCTCTCGGGCAGATTTCTGTGTCTTTTTGCGTGGAGATTTTTTACCCTTTGTAAGTATTTTCACATGATTATTCCTTCATAAAATTTGTTCGTCTTTGAGTATATTTGCCTTAGATATATTATTTGTATCATTCCATAGTCATTTGGTTGGTCAAAAGTATTTTTAACCATGGAAAGGTCATTCTGGGCGTGAATCTCGAGAGTATGTTATGTTTTGGAGTTTTTGACTAAGCTAATGGACATATCTTGGTGTGAAAATTTTATGGATTTTTTTTAGCATGTGTTTAATAGTGTTAATTTAGGTTTTGTTGCATGAATAAAGCTTTTGATGATAGATTTTCTTAGATCTAGAAATTTGAAAACTGGAAGTGGCAAAACAGTTTTTATTTGGAGAAAGTTTGAATATTTCGAGGTTTGATCTTACTCTAAAGGCTTTCATATTTAAGTCTCTTATTTTCATGTTAGGATGTTATTTTGAAGATATTTAGTATTAGTTTCAAAGATATGATTTTTCTATGTAAGAGGATTTTGGTTAGGCCTAAGATTTGATGTTTTTGGATTAGATCCATGTTTTATTGATTTAGCCATGTGATTTTAAGTTTGATGGTTAGATCCTATTTAAGACACATTCTTAAACCATGTGATGCTTTATTTCGAAGATCTCACCTTCTTAAGCCATTGATCAAGAGATTTATCAAAGCTAGTTGAGGAAAAAGTTTCTGTTTTTGGACTAAGTGTAAAACCAAAAACTCCAAGTGTTATTTTGTGATTTTGGTGACTTTAGTTTGATGATTTAAAACATGTTTGATCTTATGATAATGTTATGAATATGTTAGAAGTGAGATTTGATTTGTTGGCATTCTTGGAGATGTTTTGATTTAGGGTCAAACCTTGTGATTCAAGTGTTTGGATCTTTTACAAAACGCTTGGTGTTGATTATTAGCTTTTTCTAAATTGATTTTTTAAGTGTAGTTTTAAACTTATGATAGGAAGATCCTTGTTGCAAAATTTTGGGTTAAGCATGAGTTTTGAAGTTGGAAGGAATTGCAATAAAAATCAAGAGAAATGGCCTATGAATGTTTCGGCCATAGTGTGTTTTCCATAGTTGTGTTTTGTTTTAAATTTTTCTAAGTTGATATTTGAGTTTAGGAAAAAATTTGCATGAGGAATGTAAGTTTTGAAAATTTTTGGAGTTAAGATGTGAAATCCTTAAGTTAGGGGTAAAATGATAATTTTACTCTAAGTTAGCTTGTTTTCATGTTTCTAATTGTTAGTAATTAAATTTCTAACTTTTAGAATACCCTCTTACAGTTCCTCGTGTTTTGTGCTTTATTCTCGTAGAACGCGACGATCAATGTAAGTTAGCTTCTAACTTACTATCAGTTTACTGTGTATGTATGATGGTTAAGGAAACTACAATTTATGTATGTACGTTATCATATATGTCATTCCATGCCACATCATTACATGTTTATTTGTTATACATGACTTATTCTGTCACGAATATTTCTCTATTACATAATCTATTCTGTCATATATTGCTATATATTACAAGTATGCCATGTTAAGTTTGTCATATGTTACATGTATGTCATATCATGTAATTTTCATCATTGCAAGTATGTTATGTTAAGTAAAGAAGTCAGATCAAGTTTATGTTAAGTCAAGTTTCAGATCACATGCTAAGTTATTCACGTCAATCACGACCCTAAGTGCTAGGATGGGGTAATATCCTAGTGAAACTCCTTTGTTCACACTGGAGTGTCTAAATAGGTGTGAAATTCCCTGGGTTGACGAAGTACAGTCAACAGGTTGTGAATGGGGCCTAACTAGCTGGTCACCGGAACGCGCCGGACACTAACGCCGATGGAGCCATATTTTATTTTACGTGTGTTCACAGCAAGTGTGGCATAAACAATTCATGGGGCCACAACAACTGTGGTGTATGAAGTATGGGGCCACAACAACTGTGGAGCATACATTACGTGAGACATAGCAATTGTGACATGTAGAATACGTGGGGCCACAACAACTGTGGTGTACGTATTAACACACTTACAGCTGGTATAGATACCTGTGTTGTGATGCGGTAATCAGCAGGGACACACGGCTCAAAGGGACCCGTGTAGCACCCATATGGTCACGTTATTAATTAAGTCAATTGAATAAGTGTCCAAGTTTATGTCAAGAAGTTAAGAATAAGCAATCATGGTTAACCCCATGAGATAAGAATAAGTTTCAGATCAAGTTTATGTTATGTTATGTTCATGTTCACGTTAAGTTTCAAGTTCATGTTCATATCATGTTATGTTCACGTTTATGTTATGTTCAAGCTCATGTTCATGTTATATTATGTTCATGTTCACGTTATGTTTCAAGTTCACGTTCATGTCATTTATATTCACGTACATGTTATGTTCAAGTTCACGTTCATATTATGTTATGTTCATGTTTACATTATGTCTTAAGTTCACGTTTATGTCATGTTATGCTAAGGTTTATGTTAAATTCAAGTTCATGTTTATGTTATGTATGTTCACATGCATGCTATGATTCAAGTCCATGTTATGTTTCAAGTTCACGTTCATGTTATGTTGCTAGCCCATGTTATATTATAAGTTCAAATTCATGTCATGTCAAGTCAAGTTCAGTTCACGTTTCAGTTCAGATTATGTCAATTATGCCATGCTATATGTCAAGTTATGCTATGCTTACTTGCGACTTTAATTATGCATTCATGCTTTTACTACCATGCATTCATAATTAACCTGTGTGGGAGTTTCCTGTTAACTTATTGAGATTTGTAATCAAATCTCACTGATGTAGTCCCATCTACCATTTCCCCTAAATGGTAGGCGATGTGTCAGGATCAGTGTAGGGAGCGAACATTGGTAGACTGAAGGAGGTTGACTAGACGCCACAGACACGACACAGAGCTTACAACTTCCATAGTTAGTTTTTGGATAGTTTTCTGGCCTAGTTAGTCGAGTTACTCGACAAACTTCCTCAATTGTGTATTTTGGTAATGTAAATATGAAGTCTGGTCTCCCATGTTTTTGAGGTTACAGTCTTTTGAAACTCGTACTGAAATCGTGGATGTTTATTTTGTTAAGTATGCTTGGATTACGATTTAACTATTTGGGATATTATAAGTTTGGTGCATAGTATTGCTAAAAAAAAAAAAATTATCCGCTGCAAATATTGCATAATGCTAGATGCATGTTAAGAACATTGCATCTNTTTCGGCCATAGTCTGTTTTTCATAGTTGTGTTTTGTTTTAAATTTTTCTGAGTTGATATTTGAGTTCAGGACAAAATTTACATGAGGAATGTAAATTTTGGAAACTTTTAGAGTTAAGATGTGAAACCCTTAAGTTAGGGGTAAAATAGTCATTTTCCCACATGTAGAGGGTAAAATGGTAATTTTACCCTAAGCTAGCTTGTTTTCATGTTTCTATTTGTTAGTAATTAAATTTCTAACTTTTAGAATACCCTCTTACAGTTCCTTGTGTTTCGTGCTTTATTCTTGTAGAACGCGACGATCGAGGTAAGTTAGCTTCTAACTTACTCTCAGTTTACTGTATATGTATGATGGGTAAGGGAACTACAATTTATGTATGTATGTTATCATATATGCCATGTCATTACATGTTTATCTGTTATGCATGATTTATTCTTTCATGAATATTTATTTGTTACACAATCTTTTCTGTCATGCAATGTTGTATGTTATAAGTATGCCATATGTTACATGTATTCCATGGAATGTTTATGTTTAAATCATATTGTGTCATTTACAAGTATACGCCATGTTAAAAGAGTTCATGATATTAAATAATATCTCATGCATTAAGAAAGATAAGACATGTTAAGGATGACACGGACCTAAGCATGTTCATTACAAGTTATGTGTTAAGGATGACACGGACCTAAGCGTGTTCATCACAAGATATGTTAAGGATGACACGGACCGAAGCGTGTTCATCACAATATATAATTTAAGGATGACACGGACCTAAGTGTGTTCATCACAAGATATGTTAAGGATGACACGGACCAAAGCGTGTTCATCACAAGTTATGTTAAGGGTGACACGGATCTAAGCGTGTTCACCACAAGTTATGTTATGCGGTGCCACGGACTCAAGCGTGGTTCACCTTATGTAAAGTTCCTATAGATCTCAGATCACGTTTAAGTTAAGTTATTCATGTCAATTACGACCCTAAATGCTAGGATGGGGTAATATCCTAGTAGAACTCCTTTGTTCACGCTGGAGTGTCTAAATAGGTGTGAAATTTCCCGGGTTGACGAAGTACAGTCAACAGGTTGCGAATGGGGCCTAAGTAACTGGTCACCGGAGCGCGCCAGGCACTAAAGCCGATGGTGCCATAATTTATTTTACGTGTATTCATGGGGTCACAACAACTGTGGAGCATGAAGTATGGGGCCACAACAACTGTGGAGCATACACTACGTGAGACACAGCAATTGTGACACGTAGAATACGTGGGGCCACAACAACTGTGGAGTACGTATTAACGCACTCACAGCTGGTCTAGATACCTATGTTGTGATGCGCTAATCGGCAGAGACACACGGCTCTAGGGGACCCGTGTAGCACCCATATGGTCATGTTATTAATCAAGATAATTGAATAAGATTCCAAGTTCATGTCAAGAAGTTAAGAGTAAGTAATCATGGTTAACCCCATGAGATAAGAATAAGTTTCAGATCAAGTTCTTGTTATGTTATGTTACGTTATGCTCACGTACATGTTATGTTCATGTTCACATTAAGTTTCAAGTTCATCTTCACATCATGTTATGTTCACGTTTATGATATGTTTAAGTTCACGTTCATGTGATGTTATATTCATGTTCATGTTATGTTTCAAGTTCATGTTTCTGTCATGTTATGTTTACGTACATGTTATTTTCACGTTCACATTATGTCTCAAGTTCACGTTTATATCATGTTATGCTTAGGTTTATGTTAAGTTCAAGTTCATATTTATGTTATGCATGTTCACGTTCATGCTATGTTTCAAGTCCATGTTATGTTTCAAGTTTCACGTTCATGTTATGTTGCTAGTCCATGTTATGTTTTAAGCTCAAGTTCATGTCATGTTAAGTCAAGTTCAGTCAGTTCACGTTTAAGTTCAAATTATGTCATGCTATATGTCATGTTATGCTATGCTTATTTACGACTTTATTTATGCATTTATGCTTTTACTGCCATGCATGCATCTTTAACCTGTGTAGGAGTTTCTTGTTAACTTACTGAGATTTGTAATCAAATCTCACCGTGGTAGTCCCAACTACCATTCCCCCCGAATGGTAGGCGATGTGTCAGGATTAGAGCAGGGGGCAGACGTTCGTAGACTAAAGGAGGTTGACTAGACGCCGCAGACACGACGTAGAGCTTACAACTTCCATAGTTAGTTTTTGGATAGTATTTTGGTCTCGTTAGTTGAGTTACACGAGTTACTCGACAAACTTCCTCAATAGTGTATTTTGGTAATGTAAATATAGAGTCTGGTCTCCCACGTTTTTGAGGTTATAGTCTTCTAAGACTCGTACTAAAATCATGGATGTTTATTTTGTTAAGTATGCTTGGATTACGATTTAACTATTTGGGATATATAAGTTTGGTGCATATATAAGTCTGCGAATATTGCATAATGCTGCTTGTTAGGAACACTGCATCTTATATGTCATGAACGGGGCAGGTAACCATGTGTTGCATGTCCCGATGCTTCAGATGTCCGTTCAATCCCAAACGGAATTTGAGGGCGTCACACATGTCCTTAGGAATTGTACCAAATAATAGGATTGAAATTTTACTCTTTCTTTAATCTGGAATTTGAGATTTTTAGGCTTGGAGGAATGGATGTGTTGGAGTAGGTAAGCATGATAACATCGACCACAGAATATAGGCAACATTGCCTAGCCATCTGGACCATGGAACAGAAACAAAAGTCTCAAAATGAGGAAGGTAACAATTTTGGATTTCTTAGAAGAATCGAGGTTTTAGAATTGGACTCTAAGGAAGGATTCCTATTAGAATTTGAAGTTTAAATTCTATAGGCTTAGTATATAAGTTTAATCATACCTGAAGATTTTGGTCTGCAACTATTAGGAGGGAAGTTTTGAACGAACTTACCATTAGATTGGGAGATATTCGGGTGACAAAGTTTTACGAGACTTGAAGGTGACAAACCTACGGATTTTGGATAATGATCTTACCATATATTAGGTTCTGGATTGAGTGCAAAGTTTGGAAGATGAATCTTATCTGATTCCAAGTTGTAAATTGTGTAAACTTTAGGGAGTTTTTTGTCGAAACTCTAAATAAAGATGCAGCTAGCCAAGAGGAATGACGTATTTATTCATTGGTATAGGATATGATCAAGCTAAGATAGGACTACTAGCATTGTCTTATGATTCTCAAGCTTAGACATGCACATATATGTTTCATGAAGTAACACATGACGAGTGGTAGAGTACCCAGAAACCCTGGTGAAGAAAACAATCAAGAGGAACATAATCCTCCAATGGACGGAGGGCAAGCATTATCTGAAGTTGTACGTTTGTTGACCGATGTCCTTAGACATCAACAATAGTAGCAAGTACATGTACCTAGACCCAAAATTAGGGGTTGTTCCTACAAGAAGTTTCTAATTTGTCAATATCCAATTTTGTTTGGGAATGAAGGGCCCTTGAGGGTAGAAAAATGGATTATTGATCTCGAAAGGACATATGACATTTGTGGATGTATGGAGGACCACAAGGTACAATACGTTGGGTACCTTTTTCAAGTAGAAGTTGGCATTTGGTGGGGATACATGAAGGCAGCTTCTAGTGTGGGAGCTAGGAACCATAATCGCTTTGACTTGGAGAAGATTCAAGACGTAGGAGTTTGACAACAGATTCTTTCCAAATTTTGTCAAAACAACATAAGGCGCATGAGCTTGCATCTCTATCACAAGGTAGCTTAACTATGGAACAATATGCTGCTAGATTCATGGCGTTATGGAAGTTAGAGCCTCACCTGATTTCTACAGAAAGGATACAAGTACAGAAATTCTAGGGAGAACATTAGCCAAGGATTCGTAGCCATGTGGCTTGTCTCAAGATTGAGAACTACCAAGAGTTGGTAAACGTCACTGACATGGTAAAAGTGAAGTAGAAGGATCATTTTGAAATGAAAGAGGACTTCACCGTATGCTATTGAAGAAAGTCCAAAAAAGAAGAAGATGTTTACTAAACCAGATAAAGGAAAAGGAATCGAGACTGGGAGCTCAATGTAGACCACATACCCAATATGTGGGATGTGAAGTAAAAACTATGGAGGCAACTGCAAACTTACTTTAGAACTCTATTTTGGGTATGGCCAACTTCACCATATGGTCAAAAAATGTCCCAAAAAAGTTTGAAGAAATGGGACTATTCCCAACAGAAATTCCAAACCAAAGTCACACAATACCAGCTGAAGTGGACGCTATAACTCCAAGAGATGCAGGTGCTAACAGCCTAGAAACTAAAGGAGCTAGCATCGTCACTGGTATTTTTTAGACCTATGTATGTTAAGTTTAGCTAAGATTAGTTTGACTACGATTAGTAGTAGTATTGCTATTTGATTGAGGTTAAGCAGTTCCAAGCCTTTGAGTTTTGTAGCTTGTACGTTGTTTGATTCAAGCTCATTACAGTTTTAGTGACTGCGGCATCATATGAGAGTTAGTTTGTGAGCTGAATTATTACCCAACAGGTGAGAGTAACCATTCTCATTAGGAGTATTATTGTCTATTCTGGTGTAGATATAGAATACCCTTTAGTACTACGAGGAAGGATATTGATGGTCGACTAAATAGCATTCTACGTATTGGAGATTGTTTTGGTTTTGAGGATAACAGATGGTACAAACTATCCAAACTTAGAGGATCCAAAGTGATTGGGATAAACATTGGCCTAAGTAGGATTCGCTTCTAAAAATAGTATTACTCGGCTACCACTAAATGTTCTTTGGCGAAGCACTATATTTGTGGAAACATAGATCACCCTTAAATTGGAGACAAATATGGAGAGAGTATAGTCTTGGTCTTGAGGTTTTGTGTGATCAATAGCAATAGATCCTTTTGTTTAGAGTCAGAATTAGAAACAACTCTTAAGGGATAGAAGATGTATGCCATATGAGACAAAGCCTTGAGTTGAGATTAATGTCTAAACGATTATCATAGTACCACCTATGAGGAGGATTGATTCAATTTGATTATGAAGGAGTAAGCTAGTCCTAGGCAAATAGGATTCCTTGAGGAAATAGAGAAAGTGAATTCATTTGTGTATGGATTAAAATTTTTCCAACTGAATTACAAGGACACCTGAAGTATGTCACATATATTTTTCTAAGAAAGAAGTTTAGAGATCAACCACATGAAGTTTTCAATCCATAAAGTATACTATTGCAACTCAACCTACTTTGTGGAATGATTCCCATACAAAATTGTTGACTTTAGAGAGAGAGAATTAAGGAATGGCATGGGGATCTCAATGGTGGAAATATTTGTGGTCAAATAACTCTTTAAGCAACAAGGAAAGTAGTGGCATCACTTAGACAAGGATTTAGTGTCCTAGATGGTTAGCCTAGAGCTTGTCCAGTTTAGGCAATAGCCTTTGTGAGTGTTATATTCTCCTTTTTATATGGTAGCAGTTATTTTATGAACCTATATGATGGATATAGATAGGAATGGGATAGGCTATGAGAGGAAGGCTTTGCCTTATGAGAAGCGTTACCCACATATTCACCCAACCACGTGGGTGGATCGACAGAGTTTTAGGGCAAGGATGTCATAGGATGGAGCTGAGGAGCAAACCACAACTGCTGATCGTGATCCTGAGACATCAACATCATCAATGTTATCCACTCACCAAGGATGACTACTCATTTAGGGTCATGTATCGGGCAGCGATGACATTGAGGTTGAGCAACACGTTGACCCAGGCCACTTCAGAAACATGATTTACGATTCCGATGATGAAGTGCCTTTTTATATGCCCCAACATACCACGTCAGTAGACCCCTACTCACCCCCACCTGCATTGACTAGCAACTATTTTTCCAATGATGGATAGTAGATTTGGTGAGCAACATCTTCTCTTTTGTTTGATATAGTTATTGTTTTTAGTACACGCGTAGATTTTGAGCACAAAATACTTTTTTAGGAGGGGAAGATGTAACAACCCTCCAGGAATTCAATGGATGAATTTCATTGAACTTTAGGAACATCGTGAAAATTCCATAAATGTTTCACGATTTAAGCAAATGCTAGGTTTTAGTTCATCAGCATAGTTAGTTTCTTACCTGCTATGGTGTCAACAATGCAATTTTATTTATTTGAGGCACTTAGGAGTATGGGATTGAGAAACGGTCTGTGCCATTAGTCTTAGATGATTATTTAGGATTTTACGGCACCATAATACAATTTTCATTTTTCCAAATGATAACTGCTCAAAAACACCTTTTGATTTCTTTGAGGCACTTAGGAGTCGAATTTTGCAAAGGAATGAAAATAAGCATTGTAATCACGCCACTTAAGCAAAATACTATTCCATCCAACCATTCACTTTTGTATGAAACTGAATAGGGTTTCAACCCTGGTGAAACTCCAAATCATTGATATCTAATTGAAACAACACCTGAATCGTTTCCCAAACCTTGTTTTTGGCCGGTTTTAGCTTAGTAATTAATTACTTGATTAAATTACTTCTACGAGCTATTAACCACTCAAATTCATGTCATTACACCCTTTTTTATTCTTTTATATCTTGGTAAATTCAGTGGGCCAAGAAAATTTAGATTTGGACTTTTTTGAAACTGAAACTCCAAACCAAACCCTAAATGAGGCCCAATCCGTTTAGGCCCACCAAAAAGCACCACCCAAGCATGGCTTCTTGAGGAAACTTCCCCCACTTCCCTTACTGTATTTTTTTGGCTCTTGTTGGCCCAAATAGTAGCTTATGGAAGGTCAAATAGCCACCCCATATCCACATTGTCACATGGAAGCTTCATGGCTAAATACCATGGGTTGTTGCCCATGGTTTTGCCCATGGTTTTGATTGACAAAACCACCCTCAATTGGTCATCCTCACATCCCCTCTTGGACCTCTAGTCCTATATAAGTCATCCATGCCAGCCCCTTCATGTTTTTGTCTCACTTTCATTTCACTTTTTTGGATAGAACTTAAGATGAGGTTTCACTCAGTGTTTCTGGCCAATTTTGCTTAAGTTTTTTGAGGTCTTTGTTAGTATATTCTCACAAAACTACCTTCATATGCATTGTCCCTATTTGATTCTAGTTTCCATTTATTATTTTTTGTGATTTTTCATGGAGAGTGGGTTGGTGGAAAGTGAGTTTGAACACCCAAAGGTCATATTGGGCAACAGTTTGGATGATGTTGTGAGATCTTGATGTTTTGATGAAAGTTTGTAAAAGTTAGGACTTTATATTGATATGATGAAATTCTAACACATTTTTATACATGTTATGAGTTGATCCTAAGCATGTTAACATTTTTATTAAGGCGTTATACATATTTTCTTTGGAGTTGAAACTGGAACACATAAAATAGTTTCTGGTTTAAGGTTTTGATTATTCTTGGTTCTTAAAACCTAGTCCAATGGCTATGACATTCTTATGTGATTATTTTAAGACTTTCATTCAGATGTTTAGAGGTTGTATTTTAAGAGATTTTGGTTGAATAATTATTGGAAGTATGTTTTGTATGAAAAGGTTCAAATATGGCTAAATATTGAAGCTTTCGGTTGGCTTAAGGCTTTTATGAAACTCTTTCCATATGAATTTTTGATTTTATGATAGGATCATGTTAAGGACTTGATTACACAGCATGTAGTTTTGTTCTTTGAGGTTTAGTTGTTGAATATTTCAGATTTGGAGTGTTTAAATGTTGATTTTGTGCTCTTGGTTGATGGTCAAGGCATGTTTATCTATTATGTCAGATTTATAAGCATGTTAAGAATGAGTTTATGGACTTTCAAAGTTTTTTGAGTTTATTGGAAAGGAAATAGTCCAAGTGCATCAAAGATTTGTTTGAGATTTGGTGTTTTAAACTTTTCTTAGCATGAGAAATTTATGCTTTTGTAAAGTGTATATTTTATGGTATTACATAAATTGGTTTGAGTATGTGGTTTGAAGTTAGAAAGAATTGCAACAAAAATAAGACTTTTGCCTTAAGAATGTTTCAGCCATTGCTTGGTTTATATTGTTGGGTATTGTTTTAAATTTTTCTGTGTTTATATTTGATTTTAGGATAAACTTTACATGAGAAATATAAATTTTGGTAGAATTTCGAGTTCGTATGTGAAACCTTTAATGCTGATGTGGCAACATTTGTTTTTCTCTCTAGAGAGTACGTCACCCTAGGGTTTGCATGGTGATTCCTGTGGCGCCATCGTCTTCCTCAGAGGGCTAGCCGCTGGTAGTGCATGGAATGGCGAATGGTGTTGTTCAAAACACATTGAAGAACATTGCTGGAATTGGCTTTTGGAGGGGGTTTGCTGATGTAGTGGTTAACCGACCACAACCTTTGCCATCCATGGGGATCTTGGTTCGTGAACCCAGGTTTGTTGAGGGAGAGATGTTCTTTACATTTTCTCTGGCTGAAATTGCTAAATCTGCAGAACCATTTCAGTTTGCAATTGTCTTGAAGTTTCAACGTCGCCGGCCATCCTTGGATCATATTAGAGCTTTTATTAAGACCAGATGGGATGTAAAAGGTATGCCAGTGGTCGGTCAGTTAAGGAATCCTCATAATATTCTGGTTCGATTAATTAACGAGGATGATTTTGTGTCTGTTATGGCTAGAGGCAGTTTGAACGTTAATGGCGTTCCGTATAAAATTTTTCATTGGACCCTGGGCTTTAATGAAGATGATGAACCTCCGTTGGTCCCTGTTTGGATCACGTTACCAGGCCTTCCACCGAATTATTTTCAATCGTCCATGTTAAAAAGTTTTGGAGATGGTTTTGGGCAATTTCTGAAGTGTGATAATGCCACCTTGTGTGTTACTAGACCGAAAGCTGCTAGAATATGTGTTGAGATGGACGTATCGGCACTGTTGAAATCTCATTTTTGGATTGGACCACCTGGGCTAGAGAACAACCATTTCTAGGAAGTTATCTTTGAGAATATTTCGGCATACTGTAACTAGTGCCAAAAACAAGGGCTTGTGGAAAGTCATTGTAAATCCAAAAAACAGCATAACGTGAAGGGGAAAAAGAAAGTGGGTCCTATTGATGATGGGACAGGGGTAGAGACGAAGGCGTGGAAGGTGGTAGGGGAGAAAAAAATAGATGAGAAGATTTAGGATGGAGAGGGCGAGAAGGGTCCGAACGTAAGAAGGGAAGAGATTTTGGCACATATTTGACAGAAACAGAGTTCCACACAGTCTGAAACGATGGAGGTATTGTTTGTTGACTCTAATGGTGCTTTATTTTCACATAATCATGTTCTCCTGGATGATAAGTCTATGGATATGAAAGTGGATACTCGGGTTAAGGCTAGCGAGACAGAACGTGAAGCAGAGGGTGTTCGGCAGAGTCTGCTAGAACCAGAAGCTACGTTGTCTTGGTATGAGGAATCTAAGACTATGGTTGATAAGGGTGGTGGAGATGGTTTGGCAAAAAATTGTGGGTCACCTAGAAGCTCTTTAAAGTTGATTGATGAAACTCTTGAATGTGAAGTATGTTGCAATGTTAAACAGTTTAATACGTTGGGTAATGTTTGCTCGGCACATCCTTTGTTGGCTCATTCGATGTCAGATAATGATAATGAGGATGAGATTGAAGAGTTGGCTAACAAATGCTATGAGTCGGATAGTGAGATTGAAGTCCCGAAAAAAAAAATATTGTTGTGGTAAAGTAAAGAAACCTATTGTTGTTCTTGAACGGACAACGCACTCCAATAGACATTATTAATTGATGAATATTCTTGTATGGAATATTTGAGGGATTTGTTCCTCGAAGGCAAGTTTGTGGTGAATCATTAATAAATACCGTCCATCGGTTGTAGCAGTTTTAGAACCTTTTCTTTCAACTAATAAGTGTGCCCGTTAGGCCCGACGGTTACATCTTCCTAATTTCTGTAATAATGTGGAAGCGGGTGGTAAAGTTTGGATGTTCTGGGCAAATGGAATTGATTTCCAACTGCATTTAGTGATGGCTCAAGCTCTCTCAAGTTGGTTCTCCCTTGGTAATTCTAGAGTTTTGGTGACTTTTATTTATGCCAGTTGTTTTCAAGAACATCGTCGTATCCTTTGGAATTATCTTAAGGATTTAGATGGTGGTGGTATTGTACCGTGGTTTCTTGGAGGTGATTTTAATATTATTCGGTTTGAAGGTGAGAAAATTGGAGGTGTTGGTCATTCTTCATGTGGGCGTGATGATTTCAATAATTGTATTCAATATTGTAGTCTTGTTGATATTCCTTATTCTGGTAATCGGTTTTTTTGGTGTAATGGGAGGCTAGGGGGTGGTCAAATCTGGGCTCGCCTTGATAGAGTGTTGGTGAACACTGACTTTTTATCGAGGGAGCTTCTAATCGGTGTAAGTATTTTACAGGGTTTGACCTTGATAGGGGAATCCTTCGTGGGTTAGTACGTACGGATTTGTGGAGACTTCCTTATATTCAGCTATAATTGTTTGTTCTCCTTTTTCCATTGTAAGCGCTTTCTTTGGGTGGTATTTTTTATTGATCACCGGGGTTTTTAGGTATATTTTATATTTTTGTAAACCCTCTGGTGATTGCTTTGTAACCATGGTATTCCTCTGCCATATGTGAGGGCTTAAAAAAAATGTGAAACCTTTAATTTATGGGCAAAATTGTCATTTCCCACATGTAAAGGGGGTAAAATGGTAATTTTTTTGTAAGTTTTATATTTCTAAGTATTAATGGGATATTCTAACCCTTAAAATTATATCATTTCAGTCCACGCTCTTTCACCTCCTTTTACATACGATTACTACAAGTTGGCCTCTAACTTACTTCAGGACACTTATGTGTATGTATGGTGGTAAGAAACCAGCATTCATATTTGTTGTACTTGTATACATGTTATGTTATCCCATGCCATGTTGTCAATTCAATTGCATACTTATTTGTTACATGTTATGCCAAGTCATGCCATGTTTACTTATTATATGCCATGTTATGCCATGATTTATTTTCATGTACATGTTTATCTGTTACATGCCATGTTATGCAATACCGTTAGTCACATGTACATGCCATGCTTGATATGTCATATCATTTTCATTGTACATGTTATCTGTTAAACACTATGTTATGCCATGCCTTTAGTCACACGAACATGTCATGTCACGTTATGCCATATCATGAATTGTACGCGTCCATCAAGAAATATTTTCATGTTATGTCCATGTACACTCAAGTTATTATTCATGTCATTATTTTTAAATCACGACAATCCCATGGGACAAAACTACACTATCATGATAACCTCACGAGACAAAAAAATCATGGAAACACCATGAGATAAGAACATCGTGGAAACTCCATGAAACAAGGATATCATGGTAATCCCATGAGACAAGAATACATTTTCATGCCAGTTTCAGTTCATGTCAAATTCCAAGTTCATGTTCAGTTCACGTCATGTTTAATTAAGGTTCAAGTTCAGTTCAAGTCAGTTATAGTTCATGTCAGTTTAATTCAAGTCAGTTACATTTTGTGTCAACTCAATCCATATCAGTTTCTAAGTTATGTTAGCACATGTTATGCTATTTTCCAAGTCATGTCATGCCCATTCATGTTTACATCAACATTCATGCCTTTTTACTGTCGTGCATGCATCTATAAACTGCTAGTTTAAGTTGGTAGTTAATTTGCTAAGATTTATAATCAACTCTCACTTGGTAGTCCTAACTACCATCCCCTTAGGAATGGTAGATCATGAGCCAGGACCTAGAGACTCAATAGAAGGTCTCATGGACGAGGTCATTAGGCCACGACGCGACAATGAGGGGCTAATCACTTTAATGCTATAATTTTTAGGAAGGATCATGGATATCTTATTAGAGTTGTGAGAGCTACTCATTGCACTAGCCTAGTAGTTATGATAGTTTATTAATGTACTTAAGGAGTGTTATCTCCATTACTCATGCTATTATTGATCTTTTGGACAAGTACTGTAACTTTTGGACATAAGTTATTATATCATTATGAAGTACGTTTATGATATTTTTGGATATGTCACTATCTAGTGCATAGTATTGCTCAAGAAAACAATTATCTGCTGCGAGTATTGCATATCGCTAGATGCAAGTTAGGTGCATTGCATCTTTATCTGTCATAAATGACTCACTCAAAAATGAGTAACACAAAGGCTATCCCAAGTGCAGGAAGATGTCGTGTAATAATTAGAAATAAAATTCCTAAATCGTCTCCTCAGGGAAAGTTGTTTAAATCTAAACTCGTATAAAATAGTGAAAAGTTTCACAAACAAAAGTGGTGGTACATATAATGAATGAAAGAGTGCAACAGAAATAAAAAGAGCACTAGTCATATACTAGATTCATATTTTTGGATTTTTTTTTTATAGTGTTGAAATAGAACGTAAAAGACCAACAAATTGAAATTAACAATTAAGTAGTCAATTACGCTAAACAATTTTAATTAATCTGAAAATTAAATAATAAACTAAAATTATTTAAATCCTAATTAACATGTAATTAATCTAAAATGTAATTATAATGCATATTTAATAGAAGCTTAAAGAAACAAGAAAAATAACTGATATAAAATAAAATAAACAGCAAATAAAATACCCAAACTTTTAATCCAAAAATATCAAAAATACACCATAAACTTCAAGTTGAAATTAACTAAAAAGTAGGGAATTAAAATATCAAACCAAATGAACGGAGATGGAGATTGAAAGCAGTGGAGAAGACTAGACTATAGTAGCAATTGGACTCCTCAAAGAGTTCTTCAATGGCGCTGCAGTTCCTCTTCTACCAATTAATAATTCCGTGCAGCGTTGAATGGAAGCCCCCCAAGAGAAAAATATGTGCGGCCTCAAAAATACTCAAAGAAATAAAATTGGTGCGGCTGAAAAATGCTCCAAAGAGAATAAATTTGTATGTGTGGCACAGAATGAATATATTGCATCCACTCTCCTATGCGGCGCCTAATGCTCTCAAAAAGAGAGAGCATACATGCAAGTCAAAAGTCCCAATATTGCCCAATAAAAGAAATCCCTTCCGTGTGTGAATAAACTGGATGAAAAAACTTTTCATTCCATGTGTGCGGCGTGATTTCCACTAAAATGATAATGTCTTCCATCCCCCGGTCAAAGTCCATCCCAAAATGTGTTGCCGTGCATCACTTGAAGTCCCTTTCATTTCTTAGCCTATATAAAAAAATAAAAAATAAAATAAAATAAAATAAAATAAAATAAAATAAAAATAAAGAATAGAATATCAAAAATATGTTATGCATGTAAAGGATCATTGTCCAATTAAATCAAAAGTTATAATATTAAGAAAAAAACCATGCAATTTATCAATTTAAATCACAACTCAGATTTTTGCATCTTAATCATTTTTCCATCTAAAACCAATAATAATGTAATGAAATAATTAAAATATATTGGTTCTAAATGTATAAAAATATGCTATATTTTAGCTCAATCACACCTCCCAACTAGCATTTTGCTAATCCTAGAGCAAAATAGTGAAAATTAGTTAAGATGAACATTGCATAAAGATCGAAATTCAAACAAAAGCAATCAAATACAATTCTGAATTCTCACAAAAGGTGATCCATGACTACTCAACCCCAGGAGCTATACCCACCAAGATTGTCTCAGCAATCCTTCACATAGCATTGGGAAAAATGTCTTAGAACTCGAATGTGTGTGTGTAGCTACACGATTGTGTATTCCTCATTACTAGCCAGGATTTATCATATAATTTTTCAACATTAAGATTAATCATTGCTGATTCTAAGTACCTCAAAACCCAAGGGACTAGCAGTTTTCACGCCAGCTCTATTTAAAGGTTGAATACTCAACCCCCAAAGTTAGGGTAACTGTTTCTAGCCCTTTATTTAGGAAATTTCACTAAGCTGCCTTTATCTTCTTCTTCTCTTTTTTTTTTGCTTGGTTCTTTTCAAATTATTTTTTTTCTTTTTCTTTTTTATTTTTCTTTCATTCTTTATTTATTTATTTATTTATTTGGCATGGTTTAGTAGTCCTGCAGTTTACTTCTCCTGTATTAAATCAGTGGACAGTAAATGATGAACACTACAGGTGTAAGCATGTGCAAAATGTCCTTTAAACTTTTCCCTTTGTTCTATATAAATCTTACCAAGTCTTATCTCAATAAGTATAGCATCTCAGTATTTCAAACCATATATCAACAAATATGATGCATCATATATCATGCTCTATGCTCAAGGTTGAAAATAAATCTTCACAAAATAATTCTACTCAACCACTCCACCAAGGTGCTCAAATTTCACAAAGTACTAGAAATAAAGTGTGTGTCAATCATATATGTATCACTGCATATCATATTAATGCAATTTAAAAAAAAAAATCTGTGCACACACACTACTCCCCAACTAGTGAGAGACAGGGTCCTCAATGAATCAAACGAAAAAAAACAAAGTGTACAAGGATAAGCAAGCAACATGGATAACCAATCATGTAATATAAAATGAAAGCAAAACAACAAATATAAATAAAAAATAAAATGCAATTAAAGAAAGCTGTAAAGGGAAGAAATAAATAAATCAAAATCGAAAAACTTCAAACGGGATCTTGCACAAGCAAGATCTCTTTATTTGGATCAAAGGCAGTCATAAACAGCTTTAGACATTGTCCATTGACAATGAAGCTATTGCCATTCGTCTTATTGACAATGTCTACTGCCCCGTGAGGATGAACCTCCTTTACATTATATGGCCCACTCCATCGGGATTTCAAGTTCCAAGAAAAAGATGTAGTCTTGAATTATAAAGGAGCACTTTCTGATCAGGGACAAGATATTTGTCATAGATCTTCTTGTCATGCAAGGCCTTCATTCGCTCCTTTGCCAACTGAGAATTGTTGTAGGCCTCCCTCCTTGATTCATCAAGCTCCAAAATTTGCTACTTTCTTAAACCTTTGGCAGCATCAAGTGAAAAGTTAATTTGCTTAATAGCCCATAAAGCACGATGCTGAATCTCAACAAGTAAATGACAAGCACGATCATAAACCAATCCATAAGGTGGCATCCCTAAGTTAGTTTTGAATGCAATTATATAAGCCTAGAGAGCATCAACCAGTTTTTCAGACCAGTCCTTCCGAGTGGGACGGAGTGTTTTTTCAAGAATAAGTTTGATCTCTCTATTGGGCAACTCAACTTGACCATTAGTTTGGAGATGATATGGAGTAGAGATTTTGTGGGTCACTCCATATTTCTACATAAGTTTTTGAAAAGGTTTGTTACAAAAATGTGAACCCCCATCACTAATAATCGCCTTGGGCATGCCAAAACGTGCAAACAATTTTTTCAAAAAATGGATGACAACCTTATGATCATTTGTTCTACAAGGTATGGCCTCTACCCGTTTTGAAACATAAACCATAGCAGCTAAAATATAAGAATTCCCAAATGATTTTGGGAATGGTCCCATAAAGTCAATCACCCAACAATCAAATATCTCAAGTGTAAGAATAAGGGAAAGGGGCATCATGTTACGTGCTGTAATTTTTCCAAGTTTCTGACAAGTCTCACATGCCTTGCAAAAAGACTCCACATCTCTAAAAATAGTGGGCCAGTAGAGTCCACTTTGCAAAATTTTAGCAACAATTTTCTTAGATGCAAAACGGTCTCCATAAGCCCCAGTGTGGCAAAAGTGAAAAATAGAGGTAAACAAATCATCAGGAATACATCGACGCACCAATTGATCAGCACAATACTTAAAAAGATAAGGAGTGTCAAAATAATAAAATCGTACCTCTTCAAGGAACTTACACTTGTCCTAAATTTTCCAATGCACTGGCGTCTTGTCAATGACAAGGTAATTCACAATGTCCGCAAACCATGGGGCGCACGACACTGGAAAAAAATGCTCATCAAGAAAATCTTCATTCAATAGAGGAATGTATGTAAACACATCAGGTAGCTGCTATCGTGACAGGTGATCGGCTACCACATTCTCGACTCCCTTCTTATCCCAAATAGTGATGTCAAATTCTTGGAGTAAAAGGATCCAACATATCAACCTGGGTTTAGCATCCTTCTTTGCCAACAAATACTTAAAAGCGGAATGCTAAGTAAAAATAATAACATCAGACCCAATAATATAAGAACGAAATTTATCTAAAGCAAACACAACACTAATAACTCCTTATCGGTGGTGGTGTAATTTTTCTATGCATCATTCAAAGTACGACTTGCATAATACCGACGGCTTATTGTCCACTCTTTGGCCAAGAATGGCACCAGAGCGAAATCACTAGTGTCAGTCATAATCTCAAACGGCAACTCCCATAGAGCAGTTTGCATAATAGGTGCAAATGTTAAGTCTTCCTTTAGGGTCTCAAAAGCATGCTAACACTCATCAGTCCAAACAAAAGTAGTATCATTTTGCAATAAAGTACATAATGGTTTTGCAATACAACTAAAGCCTTGAATGAAACGCCGATAGAAGCCAGCGTGACCAAGAAAAGAACGAATATCCTTTATTGTCTTAGGAATAGGCAGTTGAGATATTAATTCTATCTTGGCCCTGTCAACCTTTATTCCATGTTTTGAAACTAAATGCCCAAGTACCAAACCACTAGTGACCATAAACTGACATTTCTCCCAATTCAACAATAAATTCTTCTCCTCACATCTTTTCAACACAGCAGCAAGATTTTTTAAACAGACATCAAAAGATTTACCAAACATAGAAAAATCATTCATAAAAACCTCACACATGTCATCAAGCATATCAGAAAAAATGCTCATCATACAACGCTGAAAAGTAGCAAGTGCATTACATAAACCAAATAGCATTATTCTAAAAGCATAAGTACCAAAGGGGCAAGTGAAGGTGGTCTTCTCTTGATCCTCTGGTTCTATGGCAATTTGATAATAACCAGAGAAGCCATCCAAGAAACAATAAAAAGTATTACTAGCTGCTTTTTCTAAAATCTGATCTAGGAAAGGTAATGAGAAATGATCTTTTCGACTGACCGAATTCAACTTTCGGTAGTGAATACACATTCTCCAGCCCGTTACCTTCCTAGTCAGGATCAACTCACCATTAGCATTTTCAATAACAGTTAAACCAGATTTTTTTTTGTACTACCTGTGTTGGACTTACCCACTTGCTGTCGGAGATAGGATAAATGATGCCCACAGCTAACAATTTCAGCACTTCATTCTTCACCACCTCCTTCATGGTAGGATTCAACCTCCGCTGTGCATCACGAACTGGTCTCGCATCTCCTTCCAGAAAAATATTGTGGGTACAAAGTGAAGGGTCAATACCTTTGATGTCTGCAATAGTCCAGCCTATCACTTCTCGATGATGTCTCAGCACTATTAATAATTCTGCTTCCTACTTCAAAGTAAGCTGAGAAGAAATGACCACTGGAAATGTATCCTCAATTGGGCCCAGAAAAATATACTTCAAGTTCTCAGGTAGTGGCTTCAACTCTAGTATTGGGATTTCTTCTTCTGATGACTTCATGGCTCCTAGTAAATCAAGAGCTTCAAAAACTGGCCTAAACCAATTACTCGTGTAACTCACATCTGATAACTGAATAGACCCAGTTGTCTCTGTCAACTGCCCATCCGATTCTATCAACTCTAATGATGTAGGAATTGTCTCAACAAGAGCCTCAGACTGCTCAAGAAAGCCATCCTCAGATGTACTCTCGGAATCAAATACTGATAACAACTCTGAAACATCAAAATCATATACCATATCAACAGCATGCACATCTGAAACTTCGCATCCACTAGGCATCTTTCAAGCATTGAACAAATTCATCTCCAATGTCATATTCCTGAAAGTGAGCTTCAGTACTCCACTTCGACAATTGATAAGTGCATTGGAAGTAGCAAGGAATAGGCGTCCAAGTATGTCAGGCGCATGGTGAATAGTAGAGACTGGCTGCTGCATGTCAAGAACTACAAAATCCACTAGGTAATAAAATTTGTTCACTTAGACCAACACATCTTCAACTATACCCCTCGCCACTTTAATTGATCTGTCAGCCAACTATAGCATCATAAAGGTCTTTTTTAGCTCACTCAATCCCAACTGCTCATACACTGAGAATGGTAACAAGTTCACACTACATCCCAGAACAAGTAGAGCTCTCCCAATGCGTGACTCACCAATCATAATGGAAATGTGGGGAGAGCCAGGATCTCCAAACTTCTAAGGAGTCTTGCTCAATATCAGTGCACTAACTTGCTCTGTTAGGAAGGCTTTCTTCTTCACATTCCGCTTCTTCTTCACTGTGCACAAGTCCTTCAAAAATTTTGCATATGAAGGCACTTGTTGTATGGCATCCAAGAGTAGAATATTAATCTTTACTTGCTTGAAAATCTCTTGAATCTCAGTGTGATATTTGTTCTTTTGGCCAGTTGCCAATCTCCAACGATTGGGAACAACAGGTTAGTAACCCCTACTAGTTTCAATCTCTCCACTCACAGGCTTCTTCGACTCTAGCCTCACTTCCTCTGGTTCTTTCTCAGCTTCATCAATCTCTATTACATCTTCAGGTTTAGAACCAATTACCTATCTGTCCATGGTCATCTTAGGTTGAGGAAGATCCTTCTCACTTCTCAAAGTAAGAACGGTCTTTGCTGTCTCAATAACGTCCCCTGAGATATTATGTACTCGTTGTTGTTGTTGCCTATATACTTGAGTATTAGGATGAGGCTGTGCTGGAAATTTCTCATTCTCTAGAGTGCTCAATATTGGGACTTTTGACCTGCACGTATACTTTTTCTTTTTGAGAGCATTAGGCGCTGCACATATTTTTCTCTTGGGGGGCTTCCATTCAACACCTCACGGAATTATTAATTGGTAGAAGAGGAACTGCAGCGCTATTGAAGAACTCATTGAGGGATCCAATTGCTACTACAGTCCAGCCTCCTCCACTGCTTTCAATCTCCATCTCTATTCATTTGGCTTGATCTTTTCATTTCCTACTTTTTATTTAATTTCAATTCGAAGTTTATGGTGTATTCTTGATATTTTTGGATTAAAAGTTTGGGCATTTTATTTGCTATTTATTTTATTTTATATTAATTATTTTTCTTGTTTCTTTAAGTTTTTATTAAATATGCATTACAATTACATTTTAGATTGATTAAAGGTTAGTTAGGATTTAAATAATTTTAGTTTATTATTTAATTTTCCAATTAATTAAAATGTTTTAGCGCAGTTGAGTACTTAATTGTTAATTTCAATTTGTTAGTCTTTTACGTTCTATTTTGACACTAAAAAAAATTCAAAAGTATAAATCTAGTCTATGAGTAGTGCTTTTTTTATTTCTGTTGCACTCTTCCATTTATTATATATACCACCACTTTTGTTTGTGAAACTTTTCACTATTTTATACGAGTTCACTTTAAATCTTGTGAAAGTAGTAGAGGCAACGGAAATAAAAGTCGTGGTATAAAATAGTGAAAAGTTTCCCAAACAAAAGTAGTGGTATGTACAATGAATGGAAGAGTGCAACGGAAATAAAAAGATCACTACTCATAGACTACATTCATACTTTTGAATTTTTTTTTTTAGTGTTGAAATAGAACGTAAAAGACAAATAAATGGAAATTAACAATTAAGTACTCAACTATGCTAAACAATTTTAATTAATCTGAAAATTAAATAATAATCTAAAATTATTTAAATCCTAATTAACCTTTAATCAATCTAAAATGTAATTGTAATGCATATTTAATAGAAGCTTAAAGAAACAAGAAAAATAACTGATATAAAATAAAATAAAATGTCCAAACTTTTAATCCAAAAATATCAAGAATACACCATAAACTTCAAATTGAAATTAAGTAAAAAGTAGGAAATGAAAAGATCAAGCCAAATGAACAGAGATGGACATTGAAAGCAGTGGAGGAGGTTAAATTGTTGTAGCAATTGGACCCCTCAAGGAATTCTTCAACGGCGCTGCAGTTCCTCTTCTACCAATTAATAATTCCGTGCGGCATTGAATGAAAGCCTCTAAGAGAAAAATATGTGCGGCCTAAAAAATGCTCAAAGAAATAAAATTGGTGCGGCTGAAAAATGCTCCAAAGAGAATAAATTGGTATGTGTGGTGCAGAATGAATATATTGCATTCACTCTCCTATGCGGCGCCTAATGCTCTCAAAAAGAAAAAGTATACGTGCAGGTCAAAAGTCCCAATATTGCTCAATAAAAGAAATCCCTTCCGTGCATGAATAAAATGGATGAAAAAAAAATTTCATTCCATGTGTGCGGCATGCTTTTCACTAAAATGATAATGTCTTCTGTCCCCAGTCAAAGTCCATCCCAAAATGTGTTGTCATGCATCACTTAAAGTCCCTTTTCATTTCTTAGCCTATATAATAAAATTTAAAAATAAAATAAAATAAAATAAAAATAAAGAATAGAATATCAAAAATACGTTATGCATGTAAAGGAACATTGTCCAATTAAAATCACAAGTTATAATATTAAGCAAAAATCATGCTATTTATCAATTTAAATCACAACTCAGATTTATGCATCTTAATCATTTTTCCATCTAAAACCAATAATAATGTAATAAAAGAATTAAAATATATTGGTTCTAAATGTATAAATATATGCAATATTTTAGCTCAATCAATAAATGAGGTAATATAATTTTGTGTTGCATGTCCCGACGTTTCAGAGTCCGCTAAATCTCAAACGGAATCTAGGGATGTCATAAACATATTTCAAGTCCTAGGGTTGGAGTGCAAGTTGATTTCCAACTCTTCCACAAAATGATTTTTTTTTTTGCTTAGTCAAGCATATCATCAACAAAGATTGAGTGTTTAGCATGTTAAAGCTTAGCATTTATGTCAAATTTCAGGTAAAAGACCACAAACACCATGTCAAGGTTTGGTTTGACGTATTATTGTTGTGTTGAGTAGATTTCTTCAAATGATAAGTTTATGGCTTTGATAAATATATGATTGGTGTCTTGGCATGTTACTAAACTAGGGATTTGTTGTTAGTTATTTGTTAGTGTTGGATCTTGGCATAGAAAGTGTACAATATGGCCCAAAAATCAAACCAAGCGAATTGTGAGGATTTGAGGTCTCACCAATGTGAGATTTATTACATCAGATGTGAGGTTTTCTTAATTCTAAGTCCATATAGAATGGAAAATATATAAGGTATGTACATTTTGGTGAATTTTGGGACCCATTTGTAAATTTTGAAAGTTAGGGAACTTATTTGCAAATCTCTAAAAGTTAAGGGGCAAGTTTGCAAATAGTACTCTAGGACTAGTAAGTTCCAATTTTCTAAGTAAATAAGAATGTGACAACCTGGACTTAACCAAGTCCTCACCTATTACTTCTATTATTTTAGCCTTAGTCCAATTAGAATTTAGCCCAAGAATTGGTGACATTAGAACTTAGGAAGTAACAAGGGCCCTACCTTTTTTCTAAATAAGATAGGCACCCAAGCCCACAAGAAGGCCAATTGGACTAAGTATTTTCAGCCAACACAAGGTCTAGGGTTTTGGAAATTTGAATATGGAAGGAGGCGCCCAATTGGGAGAAAGTGACCCTTAGGTTCCCTAAGCTTCAATCATTCGGAACTGTGGGAAGGGGATTTTGGTTTGGCAAACAACTTACCACTTGGCAAGCATGCAAGATTGCTTCTAGAAGAAGCTAAAATGATGAAAGGGAGACAAAGATTTTGGCTGACTGAGGGCACATGCCTTTTCCACCAACCACCATACCACTTGGCCAACATGAAACCTCAATTCCTGAACTCCTTGTATCTAGACTTAAAATTGGAAGAAGAGAAGAGAGAAGAGAATTTCGGATGCCCAAGGGGCACTACCACCCTTTAGCATTTAACGATGGGAATCTCTAGAAGATGTGATTATGAGGAATTGTAAGAGACACATGGGGAAATTCAAACACGTGTAGACACAAACCTCTAGAGACCTTTAGGGTTTCAGCTAGGAAAGGAGCATGCCTAATCCCGTGGAATCAATCTTCTTTTGGCCATTGGTCACACATTCACAAGACTTTAGAGTTCCTAGAAAAGGCAATGATGAGGAAGGTGAAGAGCAGGGATTTGGGAAGGAGCCACACGCCACCCAAGATGGCTTCTAGACGAATCTTTGGATAAGAAAAAGATAAGAGGTTTTCAGCTAGGTCAAAATACATACATACGCCATATGTCAAATGGAATCCATGTGCAAGCCTAGGATCCAAGATGGTTCTAGTCATGATGAGGAACATTTAGGGTTTCGGCCATAAGGACCTACATGCCCATTGTACATAGCATGGGCTCATTAAACCTAGACCACAAAGAGGGATGGCAAGAGCCATTTAGGGTTTCCATTAGGGCAAAGAGCCTTGCCACTTGTCATCCATGCTAGAGGAACCCTTTGGCATTTTTGAGAGGGCAATGATGAGGAGGAAGAAGGAAGATTTCGGCCAAGGGAGGAAGCAACATGCCACATGGCGCCCATGCACAAGGACCCTACGGTTTTCACAATCAGGAGTAATGATAAGAGAGAGTGTGTGTGGGAAATTGAAGAGGTATTTAAGGGTTTCATTAAAGGAGTTAGTGCCCTACACCCCACCAAAGACACCCAAAGGTTATTTTGTCTAGATTTTTAGGTTTCACCTTTCCTCTTATCTCTCTATCTAGCCCCCATAAGAAAGAACACACCAAAAACGATTTTCTCTCCACTCAAACACCTTCCACACGCATGGCATAAGAAGGAGAATGAGGGACCCCATGTTGGATAGAACCGCACGGTAAGAATCTCCAAGCCTTTTCCTCACTCTTTCTCTTGAACACACACACTTGTGAGGGTCTATGAGTTGAAGAAGGTTTGACTAAAGAATAGGAGGATGTCTATCATGGCCTTGTAGTGAACTTTATGGGATTCATGAAGTAGTTGGATTAACTATGCTTGATCTCATGAGTATAGAATGATTGTCTAGAGTCTCTTCTCGAAGAACCCAAAACATCCACAAACGAGTAAACTTGAAGAACTCTTGTAGGGTTAGGTCAAGTTGAATAGCAACTAGTGCTTTCGTGGAAAATCTACTTTCTAGTGAAGCACAAGAAATCCTTGCACTTTCAGACATGAAATTGATTAGCACACACAAATACGCCCCTTACACACACCATGCACACCAAAGGCTATTAGGGTTGCAAGAACCAACTAGCACCCGACCAATATGAGTTTTTCCAAGTAAGGAGAATGTTACCTCCAATCGACCTAGGGCATTTCTGCAAGACCCAAGCTTTAACATTTTGTTTCCTAGTAAAAGTTTCTACATGTTCTAATTCATTCAAATTGTAAACGTGATGCACTCTTAATATGTGGCATGAGAACATGATATTCTTGCATAAAGTCACATGGTGACATGTTATACATTTTCAGGTTATCCATCAAAGGTTTTGTTACAAGTACATGTCACATGCATTTCAGGTTGTGCATTAAGAGAAAAGAAAGACTAATGTTTTCTGTCATGACCCCAAATACTAGGATAGGGGAATATCCTAATAGAACTCCTATGTCCACTCTGGAGTGCTTAAATTAGAGTGGTAACCCTTGGGTTTGGGTTAACAAAGTACAGTTAACGAACTTCAAATTGGTTATTTTTAAAGGATTCCAGAGCGAAGTAGCAGTTAATGTTAGTGGACGCAACTCATTGAAAATGCAGTGAAGGTGAATTGCGAAATGCCATATTATATGAACTTTAACGTAATCACACATGATCAAGAGGGCTGGCTATGTAATGTGGTAACTAGTAGGGAGCCCACGATGCGTAGGGGAGTCGCGAGGTGTCCACCCATATTGTTTTTGAATTAAATGGATATAAGTTTTTAATATAATTTAAAAATGGTACTTTCAAATGACTATTTTTGCTACTCTGTTACATGAATACATGGTCAAGGATTTTGAAATGAATACAAGAATGAAAGAAGTTGTTGGTCAAGTTCGTGTCCATGAATTCATACTCATGGTTTGCATATGAATGCTTTAGCTTCTTTTTTTTTTTTTTTTTGTATATTATTGGTGTAACTTGCTGAGATTTCTCAAAATCTCACTATAGTAGTTTCTACTATCATTCCCCCTAGAACGATAGATGTTGTAATAGGACCAGGCGATAGCTATGGGGAAACTCAAGCAGGATGATCCCCACCAATTAAGGAGGCCCCTAAGAGCCTCAAACACTCTGCGAAGCCAATCGTAGAGGAAAGACTAGAGGTAGCCGATAAGTTTATTAGTGAAGTACTAAAACATTTTGAGGATTTGTAGAAGATCCTAGCAAAAGACATGTGACGCCCCCAAATTCCGCTTGGGATTGAACGGACATTTGAAGCGTCGGAGACATGCAACACAAGGTTACCTGCCCCCGTTCATGACATATAAGATGCAATGTTCCTAACATGCATCTAGCATTATGCAATATTCGCAGCGGATAATTTTTTTCTTTAGCAATACTATGCACCAAACTAAAAATATCCCAAATACTTGAAACATATTTCATACATAAAGGCATACTAAAAAGCCGTGATCACCACACTAGTCCAAAATGGTTGTGATCAAAAGAATACTTGAGATACAACTCCAAAAGTACAAGTATTAACCTAAGTTAAATACTATACCATCATCAACATCGCACCGTGGCCTAGTCGACCGTATTCAGTTGGTCAGATTCCAATTCTCCTTTGGGTCCTGTAACAAGATCTACCATTCGGGGGGAATGGTAGTTGGGACTACCACAGTGAGATTTGATTACAAATCTCAGTAAGTTAACATAAAACTCACACACAGGTTAAAAATGCATGCATGGCAGTAAAAGCATAAATGCATAAGTATAGTCATACATAAGCATAGCATAACTTGACATATAGCATGACTTAACCAGAACTTAAACGTGAACTGAACTTGACTTAACATGGCATAAACTTAAGCTTAAAACATAACATGAACAAACAACATAACATGAACGTGAAACATAACATGGACATGAAATAACATAACATGAACGTGAGCTTGAACATATCATAAACGTGAACATAACATGATGTGAACATGAACTTGGAACATAACATGAACATGAACATAACATGTACGTGAGCATAACATAACATGGACTTGATCTAAAACTTGACTTATCATGTATTTGATCTGAAACTGACTTAACATAAACTTGGAATATTATTCAATTGTCTTGATTAATAACGTGCATTAATACGTACTCCACAGTTGTTGTGGCCCCACGTATTCAAGTAACATAAAACATAATACGTACTCCACAGTTGTTGTGGCCCCACGTATTCTACATGTCACAATTGCTGTGTCTCATGTAGTGTATGCTCCACAGTTGTTGTGGCCCCATACTTCATGCTCCACAGTTGTTGTGGCCCCATGAATACACATAACATAAAATATAATACGTACTCCACAGTTGTTGTGGCCCCACGTATTCTACATGTCACAATTGCTGTGTCTCATGTAGTGTATGCTCCACAGTTGTTGTGGCCCCATACTTCATGTAACATAAAATATAATACGTACTCCACAGTTGTTGTGGCCCCACGCATTATAAGTAACATAAATATAATACGTACTCCACAGTTGTTGTGGCCCCACGCATTATAAGTAACATAAATATAATACGTACTCCACAGTTGTTGTGGCCCCACGCATTATCATAACATAACATAAGATATAATACGTACTCCACAGTTGTTGTGGCCCCACGCATTATAAGTAACATAAATATAATACGTACTCCACAGTTGTTGTGGCCCCACGCATTATAAGTAACATAAATATAATACGTACTCCACAGTTGTTGTGGCCCCACGCATTATATAACATAACATAAGATATAATACGTACTCCACAGTTGTTGTGGCCCCACGCATTATAAGTAACATAAATATAATACGTACTCCACAGTTGTTGTGGCCCCACGCATTATAAATAACATAGAATATAATACGTACTCCACAGTTGTTGTGGCCCCACGCATTATAAAATAACATAAGATATAATACGTACTCCACAGTTGTTGTGGCCCCACGCATTATAAGTAACATAAATATAATACGTACTCCACAGTTGTTGTGGCCCCACGCATTATAAATAACATAAATATAATACGTACTCCACAGTTGTTGTGGCCCCACGCATTATCATAACATAACATAAGATATAATACGTACTCCACAGTTGTTGTGGCCCCACGCATTATAAGTAACATAAATATAATACGTACTCCACAGTTGTTGTGGCCCCACGCATTATAAATAACATAGAATATAATACGTACTCCACAGTTGTTGTGGCCCCACGTATTATCATAACATAACATAAGATATAATACGTACTCCACAGTTGTTGTGGCCCCACGCATTATAAGTAACATAAATATAATACGTACTCCACAGTTGTTGTGGCCCCACGCATTATAAATAACATAAATATAATACGTACTCCACAGTTGTTGTGGCCCCACGCATTATAAGTAACATAAAATATAATACGTACTCCACAGTTGTTGTGGCCCCACGCATTATAAGTAACATAATATAATACGTACTCCACAGTTGTTGTGGCCCCACGCATTATAAGTAACATAAATATAATACGTACTCCACAGTTGTTGTGGCCCCACGCATTATAAGTAACATAATAAGATATAATACGTACTCCACAGTTGTTGTGGCCCCACGCATTATAAGTAAAATAAATATAATACGTACTCCACAGTTGTTGTGGCCCCACGCATTATAAGTAACATAAAATATAATACGTACTCCACAGTTGTTGTGGCCCCACGTATTATAGTAACATAAAAATATAATACGTACTCCACATTGTTGTGGCCCCACGCATTATAAGTAACATAAATATATTACGTACTCCACAGTTGTTGTGGCCCCACGCATTATAAAGTAACATAAAATATAATACGTACTCCACAGTTGTTGTGGCCCCACGCATTATAAGTAACATAAATATAATACGTACTCCACAGTTGTTGTGGCCCCACGTATTATACGTAACATAACATGTCTTATCTTTCTTAATGCATGAGATATTATTAATATCATATACTTTTCTAACATGGCGTATACTTGTAAATGGCACACATATGATTTAATCATAACATTTCATGGCATACTTAACATGGCATACTTATAACATACATCATTATTCATGAGATATTAAATCATACGTAGCAGATAAACATGTAATGACATAGCATGACATGGCATATACGATAACATACATACATAAATTGTAGTTCTCTTACCCATCACACATACACAATAAACTGATAGTAAGTTAGAGGCTAACTTACCTCGATCGTCGCGTTCTATGAGAATAGAGTGCGAAACACGAGGAACTGCACAACAGCTGGAAGAGGAACACTCAAGTCCTTAAGATTTTCACTTCTGAACTTAATTGCCATATTATGAGCACTTGCAACACCACGGGCAACGTGAGGTTTCACTATACCCAGAAGAGATAATTTGACTTCAGAAAGCCTTTGCACTAAAACAAGTTCATTAAAATTATCAATAATAACCAAACAAACAATTCCTTTCTCAATCCATATACTCTTAGCCATAGTCAACCACAAGATGACATCAGTCACCCCGGACTATAATCCATATCATCACTGTTTCGGGACACTGTCATACAGTTTCCCAACACTACACCATACGCTCCACACTTCTCTGCTACGCCATCCAACCCTTCGTGACACGCCATCCGGTGTATCACGACCTAGTACAGAGTACACTCACGTGAACTCTCTTCCATTCACACTACAAAACCCATCACTGCGATACACGTCTCACGGTGCATCGCTACGCGACACGGAGTACGCGCTACGCGTACTTCCTTCGCTACAACACTCATCAACACGATGCACATCACACGATGCATCGCCATACAACACGGAGTACACTACATGCATACTCCCTTCCTTCTACGACACACATCACTACAGCGCACGTCGCGCGGCGCGTCGCTGCATTACACAGAATACGCTACACGCGTATTCTCTTCACACAACCCGCCGTATCACATCTACGGCATCCATCTCACGCCTATACTTCACAGCACAGTCCACAAAATACACAATCAAACTCAACACTTCACAACCACACTTCGCTTCACAACTACGCAACGAATTCCACAAATACAACTACACAATCCACAAACCAACCAACTAACTATTTTAAACGTAAAATAACTAGAGATAGAAGGTTATACCATCGACGGGATAACCCGTGCGTCGCTCGTTGTTCGTCACGAACATGCGTCGGAGGAACGTACGTGGCGGCGTACGGTGGCTGTCCACCACATAAAGTGGTAGTTTGGGCTTGAGAAAGGCTAGGCGTGGTCTTGGAAGACTCATGATTTTACAGCTGTCGGTGAAGAACAAATTACGTGATTTACGGAAAAGATAATCTATACGCGTGATTCCAGATGAGGGTAAAGACGAGAGAGATGTGATTGCTGTCGGGAAATAATCCAAAACTGATAATTTTAGCGGGCTGTTACATCCTCCCCTCCTAAAAAGAAGATTTCGTCCTCGAAATCGACGCAAGTACAAACGTAAAACACGCTTAAAACACTGTAGATAGTTTGAAAAAAAAGAACCGTCCGTGACCCGACAAGTGCTGCAAAGTCTCGGGCCTACTCTATGAATTTAATACAGCTGGCGATTTGAACAAACGCCTGATGTTGATGACAACCGTGATTGAAGGCTTTGAGTTTCTATAAAGAAACAGGATCATCTTCATCCATCGGAAAGAAAAAACATCGCTTCTTGACCTGTGTTTTGTTTTTCCATAACAAAATAATGGCTGGGCAAAACTCTTCCACTAATGTTCCAGACTTGAATCAGGAACCCTTGACGCATCAACCATCAATCTTCTCTCCTGAGGTCGTCAATACTACGATAGGAGCAGCGAACTGTTCTTCTAGTAGGACTGATTCTGAGATTATTACAGAATCATGGAAGCTCAGTAGTCAATATGCTGCCTCTGTTACGATCATGTCTCGGAGGTTACTGGCGAGGGTAAGTGAGATTGATCATCTTAACATCCAAATATCTGATTTACAACAGAAACTTGCTAATAAGGATAGAGAAAATAAAAGGCTACAGCAAGAAAACCAAGAGTTGAAGAAATTTGCAGATTGGTATGCTCATGATCTGCAACCACGAATAGAAGAGCTGGAACGAGAAAGGATTCAGATACAGGGTCAACATCGGCAGATAACAGCAGAGGTTCATCGTTTTCTAGAGAAATAGGGACAAACTACTGTTAATCTAGCTGGCTTAGTAAGAAACTTTTGACAAAGCGTGTCCAGCAGATCTTGTATTTCTTTTGACTAAATAAGATTTGAAGAGAAACTAGTTTGTCTTCTTCTTTATGTTATCTCTATAAAATCAGTCTTCAACTCAATCCAATATGCATCAAAACTTATTCTCATCTCTATAACTCCTCTGCATTCCTTCACATTCTCGCTTTAAGTTTTCAGTTCTTTTCTCAATGGCTCAATCTTCTAACATTTCCTAGATCCATCCATGAGGTATTCAGCACCTCAACCTCCTGTCCTTTCTGCAGCTGCCATTGGTGCCATGATGCAGCAAGAAAATACTAGTATGGCTAATAAGTCAGACTCCGATGCTATCTATGACTTGGTGAGTCTTGGGACTCGCTACTCATCCTCTATTGTGGCTTTTTCCCAGCGGGTACAAGCCAAAAACAATGAGGTTGAAAGGCTTAAAGAACAAATTGTTGTACTACAACGAATTGTTCAAGAGTCTCACACCAGGGAAGGAATCCTTCGGCAGCAGAATAAACAGCTGAAAACTCTACTGGATTCTTCATTCCGTTTGCCAGTTCCCATGAATAGGGATGATATGATATTGTATGAAGAGAATGAGCGTCTCCAACATGAGGCTAAGAACCTCAAGTTTATGTAGAAGCATTTTTAAAAAAATATCTCTCTATATTTATGAACTCTGGTTTATCCTTTAAGAGATATTCGTAACATGCTTCATACCTATTTCTCTTCTAATCATACATAATCTATCTTCTGGTAAAGGTTTTGCGAATATATCTGCTAACTGATCAAGTGTGTTTGTGAACTCTAACACTATATCGCTTTTCTGCACAAGATCTCAAATAATTCAAGCCTACATAAGTAATAACTCAAACTAGTATTTGGTACCAATTCCTAAGGACTTATGTGGATTTACCCAGAACGTAATTGCTTGATACCACTGTGACCCCCCAAACTCTGCTTGGGATTAACAAAATTGAAGCGTCGAGAATCAACACAAGTTACACTACCCATGTTCATGCATATAAGATGAATGACCTAACATGCTTTAACATATCATAATACACAGCGGATAAATTTTTCTTTAGCAATACTATGCACCAAACTAAAAATATCCCAAATACTTGAAACATATTTCATACATAAAGGCATACTAAAAAGCCGTGATCACCACACTAGTCCAAAATGGTTGTGATCAAAAGAATACTTGAGATACAACTCCAAAAGTACAAGTATTAACCTAAGTTAAATACTATACCATCATCAACATCGCACCGTGGCCTAGTCGACCGTATTCAGTTGGTCAGATTCCAATTCTCCTTTGGGTCCTGTAACAAGATCTACCATTCGGGGGGAATGGTAGTTGGGACTACCACAGTGAGATTTGATTACAAATCTCAGTAAGTTAACATAAAACTCACACACAGGTTAAAGATGCATGCATGGCAGTAAAAGCATAAATGCATATAGATAGTCATACATAAATAGTACATCACACATACACAATAAACTGATAGTAAGTTAGAGGCTAACTTACCTCGATCGTCGCGTTCTATGAGAATAGAGCGCGAGACACGAGGAACTGCACAACAGCTGGAAGAGGAACACTCGAGTCCTTAAGATTTTCACTTCTGAACTCAATTGCCATATTGTAAGCACTTGCAACACCACGGCCAACTTGAGGTTTCACTATACTCGGAAGAGATAAATTGACTTCAGAAAGCCTTTGCACTAAAACAAGTTCATTAAAATTATCAATAACAACCAAACAAACAACTCATTTCTCAATCCATATACTCTTAGCCATAGTCAACCACAAGATGACACCAGTCACCCCGGACTATAATCCATATCATCACTGCTTCGGGACACTGTCATACAGTTTCCCAACACTACACCATACGCTCCACACTTCTCTGCTACGCCATCCAACCCTTCGTGACACGCCATCCGGTGTATCACGACTTAGTACAGAGTACACTCACGTGAACTCTCTTCCATTCACACTACAAAACCCATCACTGCGATACACGTCTCACGGTGCATCGCTACGCGACACGGAGTACGCGCTACGCGTACTTCCTTCGCTACAACACTCATCAACACGATGCACATCACACGATGCATCGCCATACAACACGGAGTACACTACATGCGTACTCCCTTCCTTCTACGACACACATCACTACAGCGCACGTCGCGCGGCGCGTCGCTGCATTACACAGAATACGCTACACGCGTATTCTCTTCACACAACCCGCCGTATCACATCTACGGCATCCATCTCACGCCTATACTTCACAGCACAGTCCACAAAATACACAATCAAACTCAACACTTCACAACCACACTTCGCTTCACAACTACGCAACGAACTCCACAAATACAACTACACAATCCACAAACCAACCAACTAACTATTTTAAACGTAAAATAACTAGAGATAGAAGGTTATACCATCGACGGGATAACCCGTGCGTCGCTCGTTGTTCGTCACGAACATGCGTCGGAGGAACGTACGTGGCGGCGTACGGTGGCTGTCCACCACATAAAGTGGTAGTTTGGGCTTGAGAAAGGCTAGGCGTGGTCTTGGAAGACTCATGATTTTACAGCTGTCGGTGAAGAACAAATTACGTGATTTACGGAAAAGATAATCTATACGCGTGATTCCAGATGAGGGTAAAGACGAGAGAGATGTGATTGCTATCGGGAAATAATCCAAAACTGATAATTTTAGCGGGCTGTTACAAGACAAGCCTAAATCGGACTCTTTTTTTTTGTTGGGGATCCCATATAAACAATGTTTTGAAATTTGTGGTGAACTCAATGCTAAGGGTTGTGGTTTAAAACCCTCATTTTGTATCAGGAGCTTGAACAAGTACTTTGGGATTTTTAGAAGTTACTTTATTGGGTACTATACTTTAATTGCTCTATCTTTACTTAGAATTGAACATTTTTTCCATTGCGATTATTGCTTACTACTAGTAATATATTAGGTGTATTGCATGTTAACTATCATGAACGAAGGGTATGTAGCCTTGAGTTACATGTCCCAACACTTTAATCTCTGTCCAATCCCAAGCAGGGTCTAGGGGCGTTGAAAAGAATTTCTGACCATAAAATATCTTTCGTTACAGCTCACTCTACGTTATTATTCGAGGATATTTGTAGGTTAGCTTCTAACTTACTCATGGTATATAACACCCCGCTTCCTAGGTTTAATAATAAAGCCACTTTTACAAATTCTTGGGAGCCGGAGTACTACTTCTGCTATGTACAAAGATATTTTCTTTTATTTTGAAGGAAGTGCTAAGTACAAAGATTCATTATAATAAATAAATTCGTTTTGAATTAAAATACTGAAATTATAAATGAGAGTGCTCGGAAGCATTTATTAAAATTTCTCAAAATTTGTAGCATTAAAATCATAACTTTTTATCTTTGTACATAATCTAGGCCACGCCTCCCTAGACTAAGCCTCGTCCTGCAATTCTACGTTTATAAATATTTTGATCTGGGGTGGTTTAAAAACTTAAAAAAAAAAAAAACTAAAATGAGTCGATGACTCAATAAGAAACCCATCATAACGTAAACATACTTAACATAAGGTTTTTCATAAAACTTTGATGCTAAGAACTTAAAATCATGTATGATCATGCCAATACTTATGCTATGCTTATGACTGATTTATCTGAATTAACTAACTGATTTGATTTATCTGACTTATCTGGTTGGCCAACATATTTAACCCTATGTGCAAAGTTGTGCACCAACTTCCCTTACTGCAGCAAAGGAAGCCGATTGTGCAGTACTCTGGCGTACTACATTGGACCATGCTTGAGTCTGTGACATGCATACCCACCCTGAATCTGCATTGGTACCATGCATTTGAATGACCATCTGATTAACTATTATAAGTTTATCTTACCATGGATCTTATAAAAGTTTGTGTTTTATGCAGCGTGAGATGCATAATGCATACATAACTATAACATGTGAAATGAAATGTGATGAATGCATGCTTGCAAATATCATGGCGTACATGATACATAAACATTGGCTACAAAAGAATTGGCTTTAACAATAATATATATAACTAGCTAATGTATGCTAATCCTAGTTTATGATCAAGCTACTTACCTTATAGTGTTGTTTTCTAAAATTTTCGACACAAAATCGATCATGGTGCTATATAGGGTATCTTGGGTTCAACAGCTGTACTTATGGAGGTTTATGGTTTTTTTTTCTAAATAACACACGGAAGAGAGATATATAACACACGGAAGGGAGATATTTATAGAGATATTTGGGAAATGCTGACAACCACTTTGAGTTGGACTCAGTTAATACATGTAGTGACACTAATATACTGAACACTTAGTCGTAATCATCTAAGAAAAGAGTTTGAATTTAAAAACATGATATAGTAGTTCATTCAATGTAGGATTGGCAATGACTAAGACTATGCAGAAAACTTCATTCAGTGATGATTTTAAATTGAAATAAGCTTCTAATTTCTGATATTTAAATTCTAAAATAAGTCTAACTTATTCAATAAATAATAAATAAGATTTAACCTAGTTATTGAGCCTAATTAAAACTCTTAATCAACCTTAATAATTTATCGCTCATGGGCTTATCCAATATAGCCTATTAATTATAATTTAGGCCTAATAAAAATTATCAATATTCCAGCCTTAGAATTATTGAGCCGGATCATTACATGGTATATTATATTATATGAGATGGTAAAATTTATGCAAGTGAACAATGTTTAATTTATAAGTCTATTCAAGTCAAAATGTTTATGCCATGCCATGTTGTTATATATATTAACAATGAACATTTGTCACATGCCACGATCATCTTGTCATGAAGCATGCAAGTATGTCACAAAGTACTTTTTAAGTCAAGCATGAAATATTATGTTTACATCATGATAGCCCCATGAGACAAGACATCATGATAGTCCCATGAGACAAGATATCATGTATAAGTTTGTTTTATGTAAGAAAGAGTGTCATAAATTGAGTAAACTTTATTGTCGATAAAATTATGTTTTCCAAAAGCAAGTTCATGTATGCCATACATACATGCCATGTTTATTATCATGCATGCTTGATATACTATTAGTAGCTTAGAGATAAAACGTGCTGAGATTTACAAAAATCTCATTGTGGTAGTTCCAACTACCATTTCCATCCAGAATGGTAGAAGTTGTACTGGGACCTAATGGAGCACACAACCCCTAACTAGATGGGGGTGAATTTGGTGACAGGCAAATGGCCTGAGATGAGTGGAGCCAATAGGGGTGTAATCAATTTGGTTCAGCAGGAGTCCTGGACCTAAAATTTTGGTCCATCATTTTTTTCCAAACCGAACCGTTAGCTATTAGTCCGGTCAATCCATTCAATCTGATTCGGTCCATTAACATTTTTTTCATTGTATATATATGGTTAATGAAATTAAGTGATCTCTTTAACATTTTATATATGGTTAATAAATATTAAATAATTTCATTGTATATATGGTCAATAGTGATCCTTTGGATGAAAATTACATAATTAATGTATACAACTACCATATAAAATAATATGTTATATAAAAAAAATTAAATATATATATATATACATCTGGTCAATCTCGATCCAAAAAAACCACACCCGTAAACTGACCAATAAGATTATCAGTCTGATCGATTTTTTCAATCTTGTCCTTTTACAACCCTAGGAGCCAAGTTCACAATTGAGGCCTGTTTCAGGCTAATCAATTTTCATATGGAGATTATCACACGTTTGTTAGGAGATATTGATGGGATTTTGTAGGGGGAGCATGAGCTCTAGTGGATGCTAGTGGTTGAAGAGATTCTCACCTTCACAAATCATTTTGTTCTAGCCAACCATTTGGTGCAAGTCATTTTGGAATTATTAGTTGAGATCAAAGAGATCTTGGGAGGCATAAGATAAGGTTTAGGACCATGTAACCTTAAATAGTGTGCTTCTCTTTTGAGGTTTAAAGGGGGTCAATGTTTTGGGACCCCACTTTTATCATATGGATGGTTTAACTTGATATCTTTGGATGAACAATGAATTGTTATGTATGAATGAAATGAGAAGTTTTTTTGGAATGCAGTATTCTATTTCAAGTAGAAAGAAAAATTTATCCACTGTGTTTACTGTATATTGTTAAAAGCATGTTAGGTGCATTACATCTTATATGCATGAACATGGGTATGTAACATTGTGTTGTATATTCTGACGTTTCAATTTTTGTTAAATCCCAACCAGAGTTTGGGGGTGTCACATGATGGTATCAAAGCAATTACGTATCTAGGTAAACCCATAAGTCCTTAGGAATTGGTACCAAAACATAGTTTGAGTTATTACTATGTATAGGCTTGAACACAAGATAAGCTTCAGGGAAATTGATGTATTATTGTAGGAAAGCCTATTAGAGTCCATTGCAGAATAGAGATGATGTGGTCTATCTATTCTAATCGCGAGACAAAAACAGAAGTCATGCATTGAGGTACTACTTCCGGATCATCCATGGGGATTTATGGTTTGGAATTTGTGAACTTTTTGAAAATGGTTTATATTAAGTTTTGATGTTCTAAGCTCTGTAGACTTAGTATACAAGTTTGATCAAATTGAGAGTTATTAAGTCTACAACCAATAGGACATGAGTTTGATCAAATCTAAGTTATAAGTTTGGAAACTTAAGAAGCAAATTTTCCCGGTGAGATCTAGAAGTTTCGATTTTGAAGATTTTCAAAGTGGTTATTATCTACCTGAGGTTCTAGGGTTGATCGACCTTACGAAATTATTCTTGCCAGGTTTAATGTTATATAGATGGTGCAAAACTCTAGAAACTGACTTTTGTTGATGCTAAGGATATAGACCTAGCAAACTGGTGGGAAAAATATCTTATACTGGATGGTATAGGAGGTGATCAAGCTCAGTTAAGAGTAAGATTGGGTAGATCAACTAATAATGGACCCAACTCCATATATGACTTGGTGGGTTTTAATGGTGAATAATAAGGAGTTTGGTTACCACTAGAGTAAATGCAGGTCCAAGGTGATGAGCATAAAAGTACATGTTGTCGAGTTGAAAATTTTAAGTGCATTTATGTATTTGATTGAAGTGGTATTAGAATACTAGTGTTTTTGTATAGGTTTGAATCTTGGAAGTGCTGAGTTAAATTTTTAATCTGATACACATGAGCTTGTGTCTCAAGACAGAACACAATGACCCTTGGAAGACCCACTAGAGGCAATAATCAAGAGGAACATAATAGTTTTAATGGAACCTATGTTAACTCAGCCATTGCTGAGTTCGCCCCGGTCACCATTTGTATGCTAATTTTAATCATTCAAACGTAAATACTTGCTCATCAAACGCTTAAATAATAGTCAAACAGGTGGTCAAACACGTGGTAAACTATGCATTCCACCAGATATGTTACGTTCAAACATAAATTTGAACGTTTCATTCAACCACTTTGGTTACATTTGAACGATAACTTTACATTAGAACACTAATAGGATATTATCAATTTTTATCGAACAGGTTATGATTTGATCAAATGGTTTACATAGAAAAGAGTAAGTAATTTTATTAATAAGGTAAGAATATTGTGTATTTCATGTATATATTATAATAAATATATATATATTTTTGCACCATTTTGAAATTTTTTAAGATAATTGTAAATCTCATAATAATCACTACAATTAAAATTTAGACGCAATCGTCGAGTTTCTTGGTATCCCTCAACTGCCTATTGCATATTTGAACATAGTGCTCAGGGAGTCTACAATTGTTGGTGATGGGGAGATGGCTAAGGAAGAGGGTACTGATTTAGATGGACTATATGGCCTCACTAATCATGTGGTTAGACAGTTAGTTGTGAGTTTAGATGCTCCTCCCTATGATGGGATGAAAAACATCAAACAAGTTGATTTATCATTTTTTTTTTCTAGATAATGAACTTAATCATTACCACCAATATTGATCATTGGCATCACAACATAGGGTTGGCATGGTTTATGCTACGCATCACTCTTAGGGAGCCTATCGACCTAGCGAGTTATATCTTTGCTAGGAATCGATTGGCCTTTAGCGTCCTAATCACATGATTTTTAATAGTGATAGGGGTCCTACTCAAATGTTGTTGAGTATATCTAGGAGCCGATTGGGCTGATCAACTCCTCCACCATGTCACGCAGTAAGAGACACTCAAACAAGAGGCCTTGTGCTCTGACTATAGAGACAACTGAGATTTGGGGAGATACACACCTGACAGATCATGGGTTATTGGGTGAGGCACCTACATAGTGGGTGACACGCACTATTATTCATTAGGAGATTGTAGATATAGTGTGTACAAAACTCCGCAAACAAATAGTGGAGGTGATGGATGTAGTGTGTACAAAGATCCAAAGTGTCATCTCTGATGTACGTACAAAGATTACTAGCATTGTCATAGAATTGGGTCAAGATCTAAAGACGACTCAGGTGACGATCTTGACTCGATTGACATGGGTCGAGACACGCCTAGCAGCAGTCGAGTTGATGGTTGGTGATTTGGGGATGTAGTGATCTTTATATTTGCACTTTTATAGTTTCTTGTATAGACACAAAATGTTTTCTAATATTATTTTAATTACGAATCATTGCTTGAATATTATTAAGCATCACTTCTATTGCATTATTTGTCCTTATTTTTCCCTAATAACCGATATTCTTAACTTTCATCTTTTCCTTTTCTAAATTATTTATTGATCTTCATTCTATATATTCTTTAACTACTATTTATTAATATAAATTAAATATTTATCCCTAATTACAATATCATTAAACCTCACTTCTTTAACTGTTATTTCTTATTTATTGTTTTAGCATCAAAACAAATAAAAATTATGATTCTATTCTAACGTAGTTTATAAGTCTTCAAACAATTCTTTCACTCTCGCCAAAGAATTATAATTATTCCATTTGAACATTGTAACGCCCCACTTAAAAACACCTTAGGCCTTGACCCTAGTAACCATTGGCTGTAGAAGTTAAGATACTTGAGGAAAAGGAAATTTTTGGCCTTTATTGGTTTAGTAGTATTATTTTGGAGAATTTTTAATGCTTTATTAATTTTGAAGAAATGTGCCAAGAGGCCAAAGGGAGAATAACACATGGCATATTGGAGGCTTGCAACATTGATGGGCTAAGTGATTTGGTTAAATATTTGATGGATTTGGAGAATGTCCAAGAGTGGTTTAATAAGAGCCCTAGATTAGTAAGATAAGATGGGTTAAGGATAGTTATAAAAGACTTGAAGCCTAACTTGATGGACACAAGACATTAGGCCCAATTTAGAAGACATAAGACTATTGAGCCCAACTTAGTAAGATCGAAGACTATTGGCCCAATTTCAAAATGACCCAAAGTTAGGACCCAACCTAGTGGACTATTGAGGCCAAGGAAAGACCCAATAAATCTGGACAGGAGACACATGGATAACTCCACTCCTAGGCTCACAACAAAGGCTTGTTCATATGGCCCAACTAGAACCCAACACTTGAAGTATAAGCCTTGTATTTCATAACACTCTTCAAAATGGGACCCACATACAACAAACCATTAGTTTTCATTCTACCCAAGCTCAACCCACATGCCCCTAGGGATCCCTTTCAACCATGGTAAGGCTTCTAACATGTGTTAAGAATTACTATTCATCACACCCATGAATAGTAGTCAAGCATCATGACTTGCACAATTTTCTTGAAACCCCTTTCGTCATAAATTTATATCTGAATTTTTTGTCTTTTGCACTTTTTTTGCATTAATATTAGATAACCCTTGAAGTTTATAACTAGCCCAACCCATGTCAATTGAGGCAAAGGCATGCCAATGCCACCACAACCCACCAATCGGCACCCTTGGTGCAAAACCATGCAACCCTTCAACAAGCTGCCAAGGCCACGCCTCTTCCACAAGTTTTTCTAGAATAGTTTTGCACCTTTCAGACCTCACTATATCCCCTAAAACCAGACCTAAGTGCTGGCCAAAAGCAATTCCATAAGCCAAGCCAAAATCACCACTATTAACCTAGGAAATGAGCTTTTGTCCAAAACCGAGTACCCTTGTTTCTTCAAGGATCTTTTGCACTTAAATTGACGACCCCGTCATGCCACACCTCTACCATGAGCTTCAAAGCACTTAATTTTATGTTTAGCCAATCCTCTTCCATGAGCATCAAGAATTGGTTGGCAAATGGGGGGATGGTGATGAAAATCATTGTTGACTAAATCCCATGCACTTCCAAACCTCTTCTTCATTTTTCTGTTCAAACCAAATCACATGATCACCACTCATACCACTTTAGCCATCTAAGATAGCCACTCAATGGTGGTAATTATGCCCTCAAATCAGACCAAAGGAATGGGATAAAGGATACATAAAATCTGGACAACCTTGAAACCCCAAACTCGTTAGCCATCACTTGTTTTTCTTGTGAATTTTGTTTAAAATTCTAGAACTACTCATCCCCTGCACCTATGTCCATCTTCTAGCACTTGAACATGAGGTAAACATGAAGCTTTAGGACACTATTCAACTAGCCAAGCCATGACATAGCTGAAATTGCCTTCAAGACCCTCCAACGCCCACTAACACCACTCACAACACTCAACCTTCAGCCATGTTGTCCCCTTCATCACCCCTCACGCCTCCATTGAATCCTATAAATATCCTCCTTCACCCCTCACTTCCTTAGACAACTTCCTCAAGCATTCTCCTAGCATTCTTGAGAGTAAAATACTCCTTGTGTGAGAGAAGGGTGAGATCGAGTGTTTAAGAGTGAGTTCTTGAAGTGAGTTGATTTTTGGAGTATCAAAGCCATGATTTGGTGAGTAATCCTACCCTATCTTTTTTTAGGGTCTTAGAATGGCATGTTAGGCTTTGAATTATGGCATGAGAATGATGATTTGATTGAGTTATATAAGGTTTAACTTGAAGAGATGCATTTTGGTTCAGATTTGAAGATGTGCTCGGTTAAATTATTTTGGGATAAAATTTTAGCCATAACATGTCTTGATATGATCTCACATATTTTACTAATGTCTAAAATGATTGATTGGAAGTTTAAATTTTTTACTAATGTTTAAATTTTTTTTTAGTCATGCTTGATTGGTTTTGTGGAAGGTAATTTTCCAGTGACATATCTGGGGGTTCCCTTGGTGCGTGGTCAACTGAAAGTTGGCCATTTTGATCAGTTGATAGTAAAAATTCAAGCCAAGGTTGCAGGTTGGAAAGCGAAGTTGTTATCACAAAGGGGGAGGTTGATTTTGATAATTCTGCAGATTGTTCTCGAAAGAATTAATTCAATCCTCTCTACTTTCTTTTGGGGAGTGCATAATGGGAAAGCAAAAATCAAGTGGTGTGCTTGGTCTTGGATCAATAAGCCAACATATGATGGAGGTTTGGGTTGTGGGATTTTTAAGAGATTCAAAGAGCTTTGCATATGAAGTTGGGTTGGCGTCTTTTGTCGATGGACTCCTTGTGGTCTCGTCTCTTGTGGAAAAAATATAGAAGAGGACAACATGTGTCTCTTTTGGAATCACGCTAGACTAGTTCTAGATTTTGGAAATGCATTATTTCTATTCTTCCTGAGATTGGTGACGCTGCGAAAATTAAAGTGAAGGAAGATGCAGCTTCCTTCTGGTTTGACAGATGGTTTTCAAATGGCCCTTTATCTCATACAGTGGATGTGATTGGCATGCCTTTGTTGCTAGTCAAGGATGTTTGGGTTGGTGACAATTGGAATTATGAGCAGCTAGAACAACTAATTGGTGAGGAAATGGCAAAGGAGGTGATGCAGAAGATTTGTGCATGCAAACTTGGGCAAGACATGCTTGTTTGTAAACTAGCTTAGGATGCTCGATTCTTGAGAACATCAGCCTGGAATTTAATACGAGTTAAAGGGGGGATCATTTTACTTGGATGGATCGGATCTGAAACAAACATTTGCCTAAGAAGATCTCAGTATGTATGTGGCGTGCTCAGTGTAAATGTTTGTCCGTTGATGATAGAGTGAAGTCACGTGGAATTGAGATGGCCTCCAAATGCAACTGTTGTTCATCCCCAACTCAAGAAACACTGGATCATGTTCTTGCACATGGAGAGGTTGCTAACCAAGCATGGCGCCTATCATCCTCAACGTTGGGTGTTTCGTGTGTGCAATCTTGGATGTGGTGGAATCTAGTGGAGGTTTGGATGAGATGTGCTAAAAAAGGAACCAAGAGGGGTTTGTTGATTGGCCTCTTACCTAGTCTTCTCACATGGTGCTTATGGTGACACCGCTGCAAGGTTCAGATGGAAGATGTCCAGGAAACTACACTGGGCGTTTGGAGGACCATTTGGTCATGGTAAGGCAGACTGGTAAATGAAATGGTTGATACTAAGTTGCCTTAGACAAATTTCCAACTTTTGAATGCATTGGATATTCGACTCAAGTCCGGTCAGTACAAAAAATTCAGCAGGTTGCTTGGTTGAAACCCCTTAGTGGCTGGTAGAAATTGAATGTGGACGATAGTTATCATGGGAATCTAGGAAGCTGTGGTGGTGGTGGAGTGTTGCAGAATCATGGGGGCCATACAATAGCAGGTTTCTTGGCACAATACGGTTTCAAGACTAATAACGAGGCAGAGTTATAAGCCCTACTACAAGGGGTGTGACTTTGTAAGACATGGCATGCACACCAGTAATTCTGGAGTGTGATTCAAAGATAGTGGTGGACTGACTAAATAATCGACACTGTAATATCTGGTATCTTTGGGATTATTGGGATGATCTTCTTAGGAATTGGGGGCATTCAATTTCAAGTGGTTCATCAATTTAGAGAAGGTAACCAAGCCTCAGATTTTTTGGCAAGACAAGGCGAAGAGGGAGTCAATTAGACTTTCGATTCAGGTGCGTGCTTACCAAGATCACTGAGGGGTATTATTCATTTAGATGCTTTGGGTTTTCCCTTTATTAGACAATAGCATGATGTTAGGAGGATTTTGTGTTGTTTGCATTTTCGTATTTTTTCAGATGTACTATTATGACATTTTGGTTTTTCATTTATCTGTTTATGTACCACGGGTTTCCCTTCACCTGAGTGAGGCCATCTAAAAAATGTAGAGGTTCCGCCCTCTTTTTTTAAAAAAAATAAAGGTTTATAAATCAATATCTTATGTTGAATCAAGCATGTTTCGGGTTACACAGTTGAAGTTTATCTTGAGAAATCTTGGCTAACTTTCCAAAGTATAATTGTTAAGTATCTATAAATGCTTTGCTATCAACATGAGAGTTAGAATTCATGATTCATTTAGGCTTTAAAACCCACATTGAAAAAGGGAAACTAGAAGCACCATGCATGCACTTGATTTGAAGGCTTTATGCTGATTTGGTGTTATGCAATGAATAATTGTTGGATTAAACTCGTGAGACATGAATCTAAGTTATAAACATGTTCCAAAGATTAGATTTATGGTTTGCTACTTGATCACACATGCATGTATAAGAGGTTATAGGCTTGAAATCACAGAAAGGCCCACATATGCATGCCACGGGTTGGATGGATTTGGCATAGTAGTTGATATATTCTTGCAATTCTAAGGCAATATATGGATTTAGAACATGGAAAACATGAGCTCTGTGAAATTTGGGGCCAAATTATAAATAGTGAAAGTTTAGGGCCTAAGTGGAAATTTTGAAAAATGTAGGGATAATTTTTGTAAAAATGATTGTTTGAACCCTATTGATTATGAATATTTTCATTAGTTTTACAATTCCTAACTTAGAATAACTTTTACAATTCCTAAGTACCCAGAAAGTTGGTAAGTTAGCTTTTAACTTACTCTTAGATAACTTTTATAAATGCATTTTTGGCACAAAACATCATATGATACATCATTAAGCATTTGATTACTTGCTTACATGACATGTGAAGTTCTCACCATTTTTAGCATTTTGCATTCAAAATTCATTTTCACATGAAACTTACCATATATGCACATGTCATAAAAAAATAATTTTCAAGCATTGCATGAAAATAAGTTTTATAATGAGCCCAAAGGCAAGGTGGGGAATTATCCTAGTGGAACTCCGCGGCTAACGGTGGTCCGATGGCTCTGAAAATTGGTGGGGATGTAGTCTGTGGGAGGGGAAGAGAATGGCGGGGGTGGTGTAGACACCTCCACCGGACGGCGGAGAAACGGGCGGTCAAAGGTGGCTGCGCGGAAGGAAAAAAGAGAAGGGAGAAAGGGAGAGACGTGCGCGCGGGTGACGGGAAGGAAAGAAAGAAGAAAGAAGAAGAAAAGAAGAAAAGAAGGAAAAAGGAAAAAAAAGGAAAAAGAAAAGAGGGGAAAAGAAATGAAGTCCAAACTTCACTTCCGGGATCCAGAAACTGATCCGCCGAAAACGATATTAAAAACATAAACGACTAAAATAAATTAAACACTACATCAAATAAATAAATAAACACCAAGAAAATATTTTAAACACAACGTCAAGCTAAAATATAATAAATAACTAGTAAAAACCAACTATTAAATTTTAAATCCAAAAACAGCTAAAATAAATTAAACAGCAATTTTAAACTCAACAGCAAATAAAATCCAATTAAAATCCGATAATTTAAAATAAAAGCACTATAATATTAATTAAATTAAAACCACTCCTTCAGTGAAAATACACGTAAAAACGGGTCNCACGAGCCCCTCGAAGTCGCGGCACCCAACCCTGTTTTTTACTCTGCCGCCGTTCCCTTCATCCGCCCAAAACTGCCGCTCATCGGCGGCATAGCCTGCGACACCCACCCAGAAAACTTCCCCTCCCTCCGGCGCACCACCCCACCAAAGATCTCCCCCAACCGTGCCGTCATTTGGCCGGAAAAACGCATCTAAGCCGCATGGTTTTTCACCGTTTCCGGCGCTGTCGCACCACCTCCGGCCACCACTTCTTCCCCTACCTCTGGCCGACCTAACCCACCTAATTTCGGCCCCGATCCGTTGCCGGAGCAGCTCGCACGAGCTCAACTCAGATCAGCCCCTTTTTCCGCTTCCACCGCCGTTTCCACAGCCACCCATTGCCAAAACTCACTTCCACTAGCTTCATAAACATCCATAGACCATTCCCTATCAATTTGGTGTCTTGGTTTGTCCCGTTCAAAAGTGGGTATTTTGCGACCCACGGCTACAGTGCATTTGCACTGTTACGTTGCTTTCCGCTCATCGTTTGCCGCGCGCCGAACCTTCTAAAAATCATATATAGTGTTGTAAGTATTTTCCAAACTCTAATTTTAGATTTAAATATATTTTGCTCTTTCAATTATTTATCTGGTTGGTTTGTTGATTCCGGACTGAGTCCAAGGAGTTCGGGGGTCGGATGGATGGAGGACGGAGTTGCTTGTTGTGTTGTTTTATGGTTGGTTGATTTTATCGAGCATTGAGATTGCATTTACATGGTGCATGCACGTGCATTTTATTTAAATTGAGAAAACCATGTTTTAATGGCGTAAAAGGATTTACGGGTGCGTGTGTACCACGACCCCAAGCCAGGTGTGATGACCCGCTTTTACGTGTATTTTCACTGAAGGAATATTTTAATTTAATTAATATTATAGTGCTTTTATTTTAAATTATCGGATTTTAATTGGATTTTATTGGCTGTTGAATTTAAATTGTTGTTTAAATTTATTTTAGCTTGCTTTCGGATTTAAAATTTAATAGTTGGTTTTTACTAGTTATTTATTATATTTTAGCTTGACGTTGCGTTTAAAATATTTTCTTGGTGTTTATTTATTTATTTGATGTAGTGTTTAATTTATTTTAGTCGTTTATGTTTTTAACATCGTTTTCGGCGGATCAGTTTCTGGATCCCGGAAGTGAAGTTTGGACTTCATTTCTTTTTCCCTTCTTTTCTTTTTCTCTTTTTTCTTTTTCCTTCTTTTCCTTTTCTTTTTCTTCTTTTCCTTCTTTCTTTCCTTTCTTCTTCTTTTCCTTCCTCTTCCCCGCGTCATCCGCATCAAGCCCCCCTCCGCTGCACATTTTTCTTCCCGCGCAGCCACCTTTGGCCGGCCATATCTCCACCGTCCGGTAGAGGTGTCATACACCACCCCCGCCATTCTCTTCCTCTCACGGCAAACTACAACCCCACCAATTTTCTGGACCATCGGAGCCACCGTTAACCACCACGAGCCGCTCAAAGTCGCGGCACCAACCCAATTTTTCCCCTGTTGTCGTTTTTCTTCCTCCGCCCAGAACCGCCACTTGCCGGCAGCGTGGCCTACACCACCCGCCCAGAAAACTTCCCCTCCTTCCGGTGCACCACCCCACCAAAGATCTCCCTCAACCGGCCGGCCGTTTGGCCGGAAAAGCGCATCTAAGCCGCACGGTTTGTCACCGTTTCCGGCGCCGTCGCACCACCTCCAGCCACCATCTTTTCACCACTTCTTCCCCTACCTCTTGCCGACCTAACCCACCCATTTCCGGCCTAGATCGGCCACCGGAGCAGCTCCCACGAGCTCAACTCCGATTTGCACGTTTTTCACTTCTACCGGTGTTTTCGCCGCCACCCACGGCCAAAACTCACTTCCACTAGCTTCATAAACATCCCTAGACCATTCCCTATCAATTTGGTATCTTGGTTTGTCCCCGTTCAAAAGTGAGTATTTTGCAACCCACGGCTACAGTGCATTTGCACTGTTACGTTGCTGTCCGCCCATCGTTTGTCGCGCACCGAACCTTCTAAAAATCCTATATAGCTCTGTAAGTATTTTCCAAACTCTACTTTTAGATTTAAATATATTTTCCTCTTACAATAATTTATCTGGTTGGTTTGCTGATTCCGGACTGAGTCCGAAGAGTCCAGGGGTCGGATGGATGGAGGACGGAGTTGCTTGATTTGTTGTTTTATGGTTGGTTGATTTTGTCGAGCATTGAGATTGCATTTACATGGTGCATGCACGTGCGTTTTATTTAAATTGAGAAAATCATGTTTTATTGGCGTAAAAGGATTTTCGAGTACGTGTGTACCACGACCCAAGCCGGGATGGGGTATTATCTCGGTGGAGCTCCTCTGGTCACTCGGGAGCGTGAAATACTAAATGACGTCCCCTGAGTCGAGGCTTGGCTACGAACACGCCGGGCATGGAACCGAGCGACAATGGGAGCGGGGGCTAGGGGATGCTTGGCTACGAACACGCCGGGCGTGGAACCGAGCATCGCTCTATGCACCGACTCCGTGGCCCTTTGCTGGCGAGGGCTAGAGGATGTTTGGCTACGAACACGCGGGGCGTGGAACTGGACATCGCTCGTCTCGAGGATGCTTGGCTACGAACGCGCAGGGCGCGGAACTGGACATCGCTCGTTTATGTGTCATGCGCGTGGTGGATTCCCACGGTGTGGCATAGGAGCCAGGGTATGCGGATGACCCCTAGGGGAGGTCATGGTGCATACGGTTTGTTTGGATCGAGTTGGATATGTGCCAAATGGACTTTTGGCTTGACATTTGGAAAGAATATGTTTTTGGGCCAAATGGGATTTTTGGCGTGCGTGGAAAAATACGGTTTTATGGGTTTGGTGCATTGGCATTTATTCATGCATATTGTTTGAGTTCTATATGTTTTTATTTAGTGGGTTTTGGATTTTACTTACATGCGGCACCATTTTTGGTACCGTAGATTTTGGTGCAGGAATCGAGGAGGAGGAGGAGGCTGAGCCCGAGGATGCGGCTCTGCCGGAGTTTTGAGTTGGAACTTATGCTTTGGAGTTGGCTTTAAAACACTATTTGTATTTGTAATATTTTATTATGTATGTTTTGAGTTTTGAGTTGGAACGTATGCTTTGGAGTTGACTTAGTTATATGTCTATGCTATCCGCTACGTATCTCTTCGTGCACTTTTGTCGCTTGCACACACTCGGCACTCGTCGATAGGGTGGTGACCCGTGTTGTCACCATCCGGACGTCTCAATTTCCCCTTGTCCGGGCGTGGGGACTTGGGGGCGTCACAGGTGGTATCAGAGCAGTTCGGATCTGGGTAAAACCACATGTTCCGTAGGTGTAGTACCATAATGTTTTTAAAGTTGTGTTTTAAAATTTATTTTAAGTAAAGTTGCTTTGACGTGTTTTATTTGTTTTGAATTTATTTGAGCTAGTTTGCTTGTATTTATTTAATTAGTGATGTTATTGCATACTAGTTTCTTTTTGTTTCTTGTTATGTGACTTGGTTTTGGTTTTGGTTTTATGTTGTTGGTTTTATTCGTTTTCTTAAAGGGGGTCAAAGGTTGTGGTGGCAGGAAAAATGGTGAGACCAAGGAAATCTACTCAAGGGCCACGAGACGATACACAGAGAGATGATTCCATTGCCCAAGCTATACGGCAAATGACGGAATTTATGCAACAAAATTTTAGGCCTCAACAAGGAGGGCCTTGCCCACAACCAGGAGGTCCTTGGCCACAACAAGGAGGTCCTTGGCAACAAGGAGGACCATGGCTACTACCTGGAGGGCCTAGTGGAGGGGTGCAAGCTGGGTGCACCTATGAGCGCTTTCTGGCGCATAGAACTCCACACTTCACTGGAGACGAGGATCCACTTCAAGCTGGAAAGTGGATCAAGGACTTGGAAAGAACTTTTGAGGTGTGTGGGTGCATTGAGGCGCAACAAGTACTCTACGCCAGCTATCTGTTGCAAGGCGCCGCTTTTGAATGGTGGGATACCAAGAGAATAATGCTGGAGTCAGAATTGGGGTCTTTCGCCGCTGTGACCTGGCAGCGCTTCAAGAAAGAGTTCAATGATCGCTTCTTTCCCGCTTTTGTAAGGCGGCAAAAAGCAAGAGAGTTCTCAAGCTTGGTCCAAGGGAGCATGACCATGGAACAATACGCCCGAAGATTTTTAGAACTTGGGCGATTTGCTCCCCACCTCATCGCCACAGAGGAAATGCGAACCGAGCATTTCCAAGAGGGTCTACGTCCTGATATACGCCGTATGGTAGTCAGCCACCGGATATCCACTTTTCAAGATTTAGTGGATGTGGCCACTCTTATGGAGCGAGAGATAAATTTGAGTGTGGGCTCTCCTACAGGTCAGAAAAGGCGGAGTTTTACTGGAGAAGGAAGTAGCTCCGGTTCGCCTCAGAAATTTGTTCAGCGGTTCGGGACTCGACCACAAACAGCCTCAGGAGTGCGTATGGGGGGCCAGGTGCCAATTTGTGGATTGTGTAATAAAGCCCATGAGGGCGAGTGTCGGCTGAGTGGTGGACCCCAGTGTTACCGATGTGGCCAAATGGGACATATTGCTCGTGAGTACCCCATCAGGGTTCAAGAAAGCCGTGGAGGTCGACGGGGTGGAAGAACTAATCAGAGGCAAGTAGCGCAGGCTCAAGTATATGCTGTTACTCCTGGAGAGGTGGATGATGAGGCACCGGCGACCCACAATACTGGAGTGATTACAGGTATGATTCTAAATTAATTTTTGGATTTAATGTTTGGTGTGGGTTGGTTTTTCTTTATTTTTGGATTTCATGGGTATATGTGATTGATTCAGGAAGAGTTTGTGTATTTTTATGCTTGCACATTGTTTGATTCCGGTACATCGCAGTCGTTTGTATCTTCCACTTTTGCTCAGATGTGTAATGTGGTCACGGAACCTTTGCCAAAGTCCTTGGTAGTGGCTCTACCCAATGGTAAAATGGTATGGTGTTCCAAGGTTGCCTTGGGTTGTCCATTAAATTTTGATGGAAGATTCTTAGATGCTAATTTGGTGGTGTTTAAGCTGTTGGGTTTTGATATCATCCTCGGGATGGATTAGCTATACCAATATTCTGCGAGTATTAATTGTAGAAGTCGTGTAATCAGCTTTCAACTTCCAGATGGTGGATTCCCGCGGTGTGGCACAGGAGCCAGGGTTGCGGATGACCCCTAGGGGAGGTCATGGTGCATACGGTTTGTTTGGATTGAGTTGGATATGGGCCAAATGGACTTTTGGCGTGACATTTGGAAAGAATATGTTTTTGGGCCAAATGGGATTTTTGGCGTGCGTGGAAAAAATACGGTTTTATGGGTTTGGTGCATTGGCATTTATTCATGCATATTGTTTGAGTTCTATATGTTTTTATCTAGTGGGTTTTGGATTTTACTTACCTGCGGCACCATTTTTGGTACCGTAGATTTTGGTGCAGGAATCGAGGAGGAGGAGGAGGCTGAGCCCGAGGATGCGGCTCGCCGGAGTTTTGAGTTGGAACTTATGCTTTGGAGTTGGCTTTAAAACACTATTTGTATTTGTAATATTTTATTATGTATGTTTTGAACGCTTTGTATTTTAATTAAGAAAAAATTCTGGTACTTAGTTATATGTCTTTGCTATCCGCTGCGTATCTCTTCGTGCACTTTTGTCGCTTGCACACACTCGGCACTCGTCGATAGGGTGGTGACCCGTGTTGTCACCATCCGGACGTCTCAATTTCCCCGTGTCCGGGCGTGGGGACTTGGGGGCGTCACACCGGGATGGGGTATTATCTCGGTGGAGCTCCTCTGGTCACTCGGGAGCGTAATATACTGAGTGACGTCCCCTGAGTCGAGGCTTGGCTACGAACACGCCGGGCGTGGAACTGAGCGACAACGGGAGCGGGGGCTAGGGGGTGCTTGGCTACGAACACGCCGGGCGTGGAACTGGGCATCGCCCTATGCACCGACTCCGTGGCCCTTCGCTGGCGAGGGCTAGAGGATGCTTGGCTACGAACGCGCGGGGCGCGGAACTGGGCATCGCTCGTTTAGTGTCATACGCGTGGCGGATACCCGCGATGTGGCACAGGAGCCAGGGTGTGCGGATGACCCCTAGGGGAGGTCATGGTGCATACGAATTAAATGGATTGAGTTGGATATGGGCCAAATGGACTTTTGGCGTGATATTTGGAAAGGATATGTTTTTGGGCCAAATGGGATTTTTGGCGTGTGTGGAAAAATATGGTTTTATGGGTGTCGTGCATTGGCATTTATTCATGCATATTGTTTGAGTTCTATATGTTTTTATCTAGTGGGTTTTGGATTTTACTTACCTGCGGCACCATTTTGGTACCGTAGATTTTGGTGCAGGGAGCGAGGAGGAGGAGGAGGCTGAGCCCGGGGAGGCGGCTCCGCCGGAGTTCTGAGTGCTTTGGAGTTGGCTTTGAACAATATTTGTATTTGTAATATTTTATTATGTATGATTTGAACAGCTTTATGTTTTAATCAAGAAAATTCTGGTACTTAGTTTTATGTCTTTGCTATCCGCTGCGTATCTCTTCGTGCACATTTTTTGCTTGCACACACTTGGCACTCGACGATAGGATGGTGACCCTGTTGTCACCATCCGGACGTCTCGAATTCCCCGTGTCCGTGCGTGGGGATTTGGGGGCGTCACACTAGATTTTGGAAATGCATTATTTCTATTCTTCCTGAGATTGGTGAGGCTACGAAAATTATTTATGTTCTTCCTTCTGGTTTGACAGATGGTTTTCAAATGGCCCTTTATCTCATACAATGGATGTGATTGGCACGCCTTTGTAGCTAGTCGAGGATGTTTGGGTTGGTGACAATTGGAATTATCAGCAACTAGAACAACTAATTGGTGAGGAAATGGCAAAGGAAGTGATGCAGAAGATTTGTGCATGCAAACATGGGCAAGACATGCTTGTTTGTAAACCAGCTCCGGATGGTCGATTCTTGACAACATCAGCCTGGAATTTAATCCGAGTTAAAGGGGATCATTTTACTTGGATGGATCGGATCTGGAATAAACATTTGCCAAAGAAGATCTCAGTATGTATGTGGTGTGCTCGGTGTAAATGTTTGTCCGTTGATGATAGAGTGAAGTCAGTGGAATTGAGGTGGCCTCCAAATGCGACTGTTGTTCATCCCCAACTCAAGAAACACTGGATCATGTTCTTGCACATGGAGAGGTTTCTAACCAAGCATGGAGCCTATCATCCTCGACGTTGGGTGTTTCGTGTGTGCAATCTAGGATGTGGGGGAATCGAGTGGAAGTTTGGATGAGATGTGCTAAAAAAGGAACCAAGAGGGGTCTGTTGATTGGCCTCTTACCTAGTCTTCTCACATGGTGCTTATGGTGACGCCGCTGCAAGGCTTGGATGGAAGATGTCCAAGAAATTGCACTGGGCGTTTAGAGGACCATTTGGTTATGGTAAGACAGACTGGTAAATGAAATGGATGATACTTAGCTGCCTTAGACAAATTTCCAACTTTTGAATGCATTGGATATTCGACTCAAGTCCAGTCAGTACAAAAAATTCAGCAGGTTGCTTGGTCGAAACCCCTTAGTGGCTGGTAGAAACTGAATGTGGACGGTAGTTATCGTGGGAATCCAGGAAGCTGTGGTGGTGGTGAAGTGTTGCAGAATCATGGGGGCCATACCATAGTAGGTTTCTTGGCACAATATGGTTTCAGGACTAATAACGAGGCAAAGCTATAAGCCCTACTACAAGGGGTGTGACTTTGTAAGACATGGCATGCACACCAGTAATTTTGGAGTGTGATTCAAAGATAGTGGTGGACTGACTGAATAATCGGCACTGTAATATTTGGTATCTTTGGGATTATTGGGATGATCTTCTTAGGAATTGGAGGGCATTCAATTTCAAGTGGTTCATCAATTTAGAGAAGGTAACAAAGCCCCAGATTTTTTGGCAAGACAAGGCGAAGAGGGAGTCAATTAGACTTTCGGTTCAAGTGCGTGGTTACCAAGATCACTGAGGGGTATTATTCACTTAGATGCTTTGGGTTTTCCCTTTATTAGACAATAGCATGATGTTAGGAGGATTTTGTATTGTTTGCATTTTTGTATTTTTTCGAATGTACTATTCCGGCATTTTGGTTTTTCATTTATCTGTTTATGTACCACAGGTTTCCCTTCACCTAAGTGAGGCCATCTAAAAAATGTAGAGGTTCCACCCTCTTTCAAAAAGAAAAAAAAGATTTATAAATCAATATCTTATGTTGAATCAAGCATGTTTCGGGTTACACTTAGTTGAAGTTTATCTTGAGAAATCTTGGCTAACTTTTGAAAGCATAAGTGTTAAGTATCTATAAATGCTTTGTTATCAACATGAGAGTTAGAATTCATGATTCATTTAGGCTTTAAAACCCACATTGAAAAAGAGAAACTAGAAGCACCATGCATGCACTTGATTTGAAGGCTTTATGATGATTTGGTGTTATGCAATGCATAATTGTTGGATTAAACTCGTGAGACATGAATCTAAGTTATAAACATGTTCCAAAGATTAGATTTATGGTTTGCTATTTGATCACACATGCATGTATAAGAGGTTATAGGCTTGAAATCACAGAAAGGCCCACATATGCATGCCACGGGTTGGATGGATTTGGCATAGTAGTTGATATATTCTTGCAATTCTAAGGCAATATATGGATTTAGAACATGGAAAACATGAGCTCTGTGAAATTTGGGGCCAAATTATAAATAGTGAAAGTTTAGGGCCTAAGTGGAAATTTTGAAAAATGTAGGGATAATTTTTGTAAAAATGATTGTTTGAACCCTATTGATTATGAATATTTTCATTAGTTTTACAATTCCTAACTTAGAATAACTTTTACAATTCCTAAGTACCCGGAAAGTTGGTAAGTTAGCTTTTAACTTACTCTTAGATAACTTACTGTTAGCTTTTAACTTACTCTTAGATAACTTTTATAAATGCATTTTTAGCACAAAACATCATATGATACATCATTAAGCATTTGATTACTTGCTTACATGACATGTGAAGTTCTCACCATTTTTAGCATTTTGCATTCAAAATTCATTTTCACATGAAACTTACCATATATGCACATGTCATAAAAAAATAATTTTCAAGCATTGCATGAAAATAAGTTTTATAATGAGCCCAAAGGCAAGGTGGGGAATTATCCTAGTGGAACTCCTCTGCCTACTCTAGAGTGAGTAAAAATATAGTGGTAACACTTGGTTTGACAAAGAACTGTCAATAGGCTTCGAATGGATTTTTTTTAAAGAATGTCGGAGCAAAGTCATTTATGGCACCTAATGCTGGTGGGTGCATATGTTATGATCATATGTTATGATGATGTTATATTATGATGAAATGTTATGATACCAATGCATTGGGTAATGATTGTGCAAACACCATAGTTTCAATGTGAGTTGTACTACGGTCATCGACAGGTACTCACAGTGCATATAGGAGAGTTGTGACGATACCATAGATTATGTTATGTTAATAATGGCTTTAATAATGATGAGAGTTATGTTTTCAAAAAGATGAAGTGAAAAATATTCTCTGTGAGAAAATGTGCATTTTTCTGAAAAATGTAGAGGAATCTGGATGGGAACAAATACGAATTTTCGTGCATATCATGCTTGCATCTCATGATTATCATTAATCATGCATATCTTATCTCTGCGCTAGTTGGTTACTTAATTTACTGAGTTTTCAAGGAATCTCACTATGATAGTCCCACTGTCATTCCCCCCGAAATGGAAGAAGTTGTGTCAGGATCGGCTTGCAACGAATAGGAAGAACCGTTGGCTTCAGATGTTTGAGGATGAGCCCGATCCTGAGTAAAGGCTAGATTTAATTTTAGTGTTTATAGTGATAGCTCTATACACCATAGAGCAGATGAAAGAATTGATTTGACTATGGAACTTGAATGTAGTATCTATATTAAGGAGATTCTATATTCCACTTTATATCTAAACTTATGTCTTACTATGTGGACCTCAAGTGAGGCAATATCTATTTATGGTTAATTAATCATTTGGGGTGTTTAGTTCATTTTGGCATAAAGTTTTTATAAGTCACCCTTATTTTACTGCGATTATTGCATACTGCTAGCTGCATATTATGATGTATTGCATATTAACTTTCATGAATGGAGATATGAAACAATGTATTACATGTCTCAACACTCAAGTCTCCATTTCTTCCCAAGCGATGACCTAGGGGAGTCAGAAACGTGACCTCAAAAAATGTTCAAATGTTAAACTTAATGTTCAAATGTTTATATTATTTAGGACAACTTCTTCCATCTAAGAAATATCAATGGAATGAGATATAAAGCATTCGAACTATAATTGTTCTATTTTTAAGGACAATATAAAAACTGCTTCTCGTTTGAATAGTTATATAAAGAGTTCGAAGGGTAATTTGATTTCCCACTTAAATCAGTAACTTATCCCACCAATGACCGTAACTATTTTCTATTCAATTGTATTTTCCTTCCATTATTGAACATTTTATCCCTTTTAACTAAAAGTTTATTAAGGAGTGCATTTTTTGTCCCTAAATAACCCGTTCAAACATAATATTTATTGCTCAAACAGTAAAAGACTAACTTCAGTATTTAAATTCCGTCCCTAAAAATTATGTTTTGGGATGGTTTTTGTTTCGTTAAAAAAAATCGTCCCAAAAAATGATTTTTGTAGTGTAAATCTCACCTTAAAATGTACTTCGATAATAAATTCAAAATTGTTTTTTAAAACTTATTATTAATATATAGAAAAATAAAAGAAGAAGACTTTTTTTTTAAAATAAATAAGTTGCTTTTTATTCATAAGCACCTCAAATGAGGGAAAGAATACAAGGAGGACAAGATTCTTATTCAACCATACCCTCTTAAATGCATAAAGCATTATTGTTAAAATATTTGCAACTTCATTAGTTCCTCTTCTAATGTGAGAAGCCTCCCAATGATCAAAGTGTAATAGAATTTGCTCGGTATCCTAAATATACACATTTGAGCTATTATCAAACACCTCTTGCTTTACAATTCTTCTAATTATAGTCTAATCATCATATTCAATAACAATCTTCTTGATACCAATCTCCAAAGCAAAGCTCACAACCTTGAAAGCACCATTAGATTATGCAGGTAGAGGGTCGAGAACTAAATTTCTCTACATTCTCTTGGTTGCAATAACTTGCCTTTCATGATCTCTAACTATAATTCCAATGCCCACCTTCCAAAGAGTACTACATATAATTACATCTCAATTCACCTTATATACCCTATTTGAAGGAGGCACCCATGTACTGGTATCCATATTTATTCTTTTTCCTTACTGTTCACTACCTTATTTACCTCCTGATAATCTAGTATAAATTGTCTTGATTGCTCCCTTACTTCCCTTGGATGAGTGAAGGATCCTTTAAAGATAAAATTGTTTCTACATCACTAGATCTTCTTTGAAATCACAACCACCTCCTCCATCAACTCTATATCAATCTACTCTATCATGGTAGCAAACAGTTGCAGAAATTTTTCCGCACACATCTTTGAACACATGCTCCACACATCTTTTACTAAAATGCACTCCCATATAACAAAAAGACCAGTCTCATCCTCTTGCATACAAATGCGACAGAGATGAGTTTCAATGACCTCCCTCCTAAATAAACTTCTTTTGGTTAGTAGGGATTCCAAACAAGCTCTCCATATCAATACTTTTGCGGCGTTAGGAACATTTAACTTCTATATAGTATCCTAGATCTTCCTTTGTGAATTTGAAGTTGACCTTTGCTAATGGGCACCAAGGTAGACCAAGTCTTAAAGATCATTTCCAAGTTGTAAATAAGGCAATCATAAAATCAAGAGCTAGGAAGGTCAATGAATTATACAAGGATGGATGCAATTCACTTGGGATGAAACTAGCAAGAACCCAATGCTCAAGATGGACTTGAAAGAAGGATGTCGAGTTTTGATCCATATGATACAAGCTACGGAAGACATGACTTAGAATTACTTATTTGGGCTTAATATTATGTCTATTATTTTGAGGCTTTGGATTTGTTAAATAATTGGGCTTGAGCATGTTTGGCCCACATGTCTTATGTTTGTTGAATTAGGGTTTTTGGGAAGGCTTTGTATTTTTGGTCAATGGCTTATTTGGAAAGTTATTTTTTAGGAACTGATTACGCCTAAAGAATAACGCGATAGTTGTAGCACAGCTTTGGGGTGTTGATTCCATATGGAGACAAATTAAAAGAATAGTAAAAGGAACAAAGAAACTAAAGAAAAATATTAAATGATTAATAGAGAACAAAGATTAATTTTAAATGCAAATTAAAATGAAGCAAAATGATTAACGGAAAAAATACTCAAATTTGACGAACAGTAGAGCATCGGGAATCCCTTGCACAAATCCGGTATTTTAATTATTCTTAATTCATTGGATAACTCAATTAGGAACTCAATTCCCTGAAATTTTCAATCAGAAGGTATAGATTTATAAACCAAAATTAAATTAAATGTAACCCTTTGAAAAATCATTCACCACTTTTAAAATACGTAAATTACAATCCCTATTGAGAAAACCCAATGATGACAATATACTCAGGGAGCGATATTGCAGCAAAGAACTAAATCAATATAGATAAATAATTGATCAAAACATAATCAAAGAACCAATCCATTCAATAGAAAAGGTATGACTAAATCTATAAATGGAATAAATTCTATGATTATTCGGAGAATAAAACATCAACGATGAATTGAGAACGATAAAATAAAAGAGTTTTAGTAATTAAAGATCAAATATATAAATTAAAAATATTATCTAATGTGTAAGTTTATCCCTAGCCCTACTTGAGAATTTAGTTACCCATAAATATACTGGACAACAAAAATTTCCAGAGAACATTGAAGCGAACGGTCGCCATGGAAGTGATTTTCTCCTCTCTTCAAATCTGCCTCTTATGCCTCTCCCTTTTTCTTTATTTCGTGCTAATGATATGTTTATATAAGGTAGGAAAGAAACCCTAATGTCCTCTTAATTTCTGTATAAAAAAATCACCTAAATTTATGACTCATCTTGGCAGCCACATACACCTTTCAAGAGTTCAAATTTGGAAATCCTTATTAGAGACAAAGTTATAGCCCTCTAAGATAGCTTTCTAATTCATTAAGAATTGCATCAATCCAATATGTGAGTACAACATTACAGTCAAAAGACTAAAGTATGTCTAGACTGTCTCCTAGCGAATTTCAGACTTAGACTTCTTGTGGTTTCGTTTTGTGATTTTTTTTTTCTTTTTCTTTTCTTCCAAATTGCTCTCAAACCCCATGAATGTCCTCCTCTGAATTTAACTGGGCTTGACTTGCTCTTTTATAAACTCTGAAATTAAACATAAAAAACTGCTTAGGAGTATCCGTTTAAATAGAAACTCAATTTAAGAATACACATTAATTCCTACGATTTCTATTCACATTTTAGCATACACATTCATTCTTACGATTTCTATTCACATTTTAGCATTTTAATCCAATAATAGGGTATTTAGAGTGCACTTTCGCACACTCATCACCCCCCCAACTTACTCATTGCTAGTCCCTAGCAATTTTCATGTCAAAACATTGAAAGAGACCAAAGAAAATCACACACAAAGGCCACCAAGTCACACTTTCCAAATTCACATATCAAAACAATCTAAGGAATCCAATAACCCATCAAGATCAATCCACCTATAGCAATTCACAGAGTGTGTGTGTGTTCTCTAAGCCATAATCATCTTACCACTAACCTTGACACATGCAACATCAAGAACATCTCGAGCAAAAGGTTCAACTCTATAACTCACGGGTATAATAGTGTTTCGTGTAAGGGCTCTCTCTATGGAGTTGACAATGGGTGTACACGCACTCTCATGGAAAATTAGGCAATTATGTACAAGCAACAAGCAAACATTGATATTATGATAGGAACACTAACAAATGAAACTTTCACCAGTCTTTCCAATAGCTTACTTGGGATCAGAACGGTTAACATAAAATGTTGTAATGTGGCTTGGGTTTGGGGCTATATGAAAAAAAAAAGGATGAAAGGAATTCAAAAACTTCCAAGTACATACAATGGGAATTTTATTAAATATCTCAATAGACCATACTTCTCACTTGATGTACTGTCCAACTTTTCAGATCATCAAATAATAATGTTTTTCCTTCTTCTTCCTCTTCTCTTTTTTTTTCAACAATTTGATGGCCAAACATATGCCACTTTGGTATTCTTTCCATTTCTACCAGCCTTTTCTTTTCTTTTTCTTTTTCATTTTCTTTTTTTTTCGGTGCTCACTCAATTGAACACTTTACAACTTGTACTCTTCTCTTTTTTTTCTATCGTCTTCTTCTTTTTCTTTTTAATTGAAAATGATAAAACAAAAGAAAAAAATGCAAACTCCACACCTAGTATACACTTGGAAGTAAAAAGGGTAAGAAATTCAGTGTATGGGTTATACTCCAATCTATGGAGGCATGGATGATATGGGCATATGAAAAGAAAAAGCTACATGTGTTTATTGGCTCAAAGTTGGCTACTAGGGGTCTATGATGGAAAGGGATAGCTTGAAAGGCTCAAACGTTAATCCTAAGTTGACCTTCGTCATATCCCAAATATATCCACTATCGTACCACAAATTATGTAATGATATTCTCAAAAGAAGTGCCCAATTCAACAGATCAATGAACGCTTATCACAATTTACAATATTTGTAGACTCTCAATCCTCTCCAAAACTCACATGAATACTTAAGCAAAAGAGTTCTCTAGCTACATGTGTCAAACCACCATCTTACCACAAAACTTGGATGAGTGTATTAAGGGTTCTATGAATGCTTCAACAAAAATGATTATGGTGGGTTTGGTGAATTCACGAATATGGCTATGAATGAGAATGAGTACACATGTGATACAAATAAAAAAATAAAAATTGACACATGAAAATATGCCACAGAGTTCCAACAAGTATTTTAAATATTGAATTTGCACCACCAGCCCCCAACTTAAATGAAACATTGTCCTCAATGTTTAAAAATCAAAATTGAATGGGGAGTAACTGAAAATGATAGAATATACTTGAGGAGTGACGTGGGTAGCTCGCTAAGCACCAAAGATGGTAACCTGAACTGACAAAATAAAACTAACCTACAAACAAAAACAAAGAAAACAACAGCAAACAAAAAGGAAAAGAAAGAAAATAAGACAAAACAAAAATAAAACAAAGCAAAACTAAATAAATAAGAAAGTCATACCTGGGTGGTGTGGTCAAGGTTGATAGACTGAATCCACAAGTGGAATGTCTTCCACTTCCGGAACTTGCTTATCAATTAATATTTTAAGGTGTTGACCATTTACTTTAGAGATCTAACCATCCTTAGGATCCTCTATTTCTACCACCTCATTTTCAAAAATATTTTTCACTACAAAGGGGCCAGTCCACCTAAACCGAAATTTTCCTTGGTGCTTGTGAAATCCAAAATCATATAAGTATACTCGGTCATTAGGCTCAAACCTCTTCCTAAGAATATTTTTATCATGAAACACTTTTGTTTTAACTTTATAGACTTTAGACTTAGGCAAAGGTTTCAATTTAACTCTTGGTGCTTTCATACTTACAGGAATCTGTTTTCCACATTTCTTAGGCAACTCCTCAAATTTCTATTGCCAAGCTTGTGTGCCATAATCCTGACTTTCATCAAGAACAATAACATCAGATGAATGACCAATAGTATCAAACTCAGAATTCACAAGGGAATATTCAAGGGGATCAAAATCATGAGTTGTGTAAACTCCATTGTCTATGAGTGCGTCAATCATGTACGTTTCATGGCACTCATCATCTGCTGGCTATTTCTCAATATGGAAAATACTCCATGGTCATGTTTCCAAAAGATAGCTTCATCAACCCATTCCTGCAATTTATAAGTGCATTAGCCATAGCAAGGAAAGGTCTACCTAATATGAGAGGAACCTTAGAGTTAGACTCAACAACTGATTAAGTGTCCAAAATTAAGAAATCAACAGGATAATAAAACTTGTCAATTTGAATCAAAACATTCTCAACTATCCCTCTCGGTTTCATAACTGAACGATCAGCCAACTGAAGTACAATAGAGTTAGGCTTAATTTCACCCAAACCAAGCTGCAAATAAATGGAATAAGGCATCAAATTAACACTAGCTCCTAAATCTAGCAAGGCTTGTCCAAACTCATGATTCCCAATACTACATGCAATCGTTGGACAACTAGGATCCTTATACTTAGGAGGAATTCGCTCCTCAATTAGAGCACTAACTTGCTCTGTCAGAAATGCTATCCTTTTAACATGGTGCTTCCTCTTAACTGTACACAAATCTTTAAGAATTTTTGCATAAGTGGAAACTTGTTTAATAACATGCAAAAGAGGAAGGTTAATCTTTACCTGCCTAAGGTTCTCCAAGATTTCATTACTAGAATCCAAAGTCGCATACCAGATTTTAAAGCTTGAGGAAAGGTACCTTAACTGGACTCTTGATTATCTCGGCTTCCTTGGAGAACTCAGTACTATCATTGATTTGTTCCTCTTCAACATCCTCTGGCTTATCAGTTGTTGGGATTTGTAAGGACTTACCACTTCTTGTCACAATGACATTGACCTCTTTCAAATTTTTTTGTGCCATATGCTGACCTTGGGGTGCGGATTGAGCTTTAGAAGGAAACTTGCCACGCTCATTCAGACTCAAGGAGCTCATTATCTTGGATATATGACTCTTTATCTCTTCGTTTTCTTCAACAACCTGCATAATCAAAGATTTAAACTTTTGTTTAGTTTTACTTTGTGCCTCAATAAAAGCATGTAAAGTATCTTCTAAGGGGCTCCTAGAAGATGAAGGTGAAGGATATGATCTAGGAGGTTGTGCAGGCTACTAGTTTTCAGATTTCCAACTAAAATTGGGGTAATTACGCCACCCAGAATTGTAGGTATCAGAGAAAGGTGCAACAGGCTTCATGTACATACCTAAGGCATTACACTGTTCCTCATACATCTCTCTCATCTCAGCAAATGTCGGACACTCTTGGGCAAGATGATCTACCCTACCACACACAAAACATGGTCCAAAAGACTCTGCATGATTAGTCACGTGTGTTGGCTTTAAGTCTTTTTTCTTCAACACCTCTAGCTCCTTAATGAGCATCTCAACCTTAGCCTTTAGGTTATCCTCTTCCCTGAGATGGTAAAGTCCACCACCATTTAGGTTTCCTGTAGGTCATGACCTATTTGTGCTCTCAGTAGCACTAGGTCCAGTCCAAGTGTGAGCTTTTTTAGCAAGCTCATTGAGGTATTCTATGGCCTCATCAGGATCTTTCTGTAAGAACTCACCATTACACATCATCTCCACAAATTGACGCTCTCTAGGTGTAAGTCCCTCATAAAAATAGTTCACTAAGAATCAATTCTCATACCCATGATGAGGACACATACTCAATAGCTCCTTAAATCTCTCCCAAGACTAATACAAAGTCTCACTGTCATTTTGTGCAAAGATGGAGATTTGCCTTTTTAAAGCATTGGTCTTATGTTGGGAAAAGTATTTATTAAAGAAGACCTGAGTCATCTAATTCCATGACCCAATAGATCGTGGTTTCAATGAGTATAGCCAACTCTTAGCTCTATCCTTCAAAGAGAAAGTAAAGAACTTAAGTCTCACAATGTCATCAGTTGCATTTTGACTATGAAAAGTCGCAACTAATTCCTCAAAGTCCCTAATGTGCACATATGGATTTTCATTTTCCAAGCCATGAAAAGTAGGGAGTAACTATATCATCCCTGTTTTAAAATCCAATTGGCGAGTATTAGCTGGAAATATGATGCTTGATGGTGTGGTTGTGCATGTAGGGTGGAGGTAATCCTAAAGGGTCCTAGTGGGTTGATCTTCGTGTTCACTCATTTCCTCAAAATTAAAAAAAATTATCAAACAAATGATTAGAAAAATTAGGCTCTGACTCTAACTCTAACAAAGGTTTACAAGCAAACCAACCCAAGGCGTCTCTATACTTTTTTTTTTAAGAAGAGTGAGCAATCACATGTCCAAGAGTGATGCACGCCCGAATTTATTAAAAACCTTCACTTATGGCGGAGGAAAACTGTGGTTACAAAAAACCAACCAAAAATTACAAAAAGAAAAAACTAAGAACCAACCACAACCAAATTTAACAACAACGTATAGAAGGAAACCCTAATAAATCTAACCGTATCAAGCCTCGAAGGACCCTAGGCATCGAAGAAGTATTAGAATAGTCCGAAGTAACACCGGCGGATCATGCTTTAGCCAACCAATCTGCAACTTTATTACCTTCTTGAAGGACATGCTGAAATTTACTATTCATGGATTGGGCTAAGACCACAATCTCATCCCAATAATCCTCCAAATACCAAACCCCACACCGACCTCTATGCCACCAAGAAATAATCACCATCGAGTCAACCTCTACGATTACATTAAAAAGATGAAGGGACTTGCACAACCTCAGACCATATAATAGTGTAAGAAGTTCTGCTTTATTATTAGAACCCATTCCACTAGGTAAGGCAAAAACCTTCACAATCTGTCCAGTATCAATGCGAATAATACCACCAATACACAAGAACCCGGGTTCCCAAGACTATTCCCATCTGTGTTCAGCTTGAACCATCCTTGAGGAGGTTTATGCCACTACACCACTTTACAAACCCTTGCTTTTAAAGGAACTGGTCTGATACGTAAAGCCTCCAAAATCATACCATCCAAACGAGACAAATTATAGTACTTATCCCTGATAAAGGGTTAGAATTGCATGATTAAGTTGTTTAAATGAGTGATTTACTTTATCAAATAAGGATTGAACACTTAATTATGCATCAAATTCTAATATTGAATGTCAAATTAATTGATGTCAATATTTTATACACATAAAGTTCTATATTTGCCTTTGAAAGAAATATATTTTTAATGCATATGCAGGAAATCCATTGAAAGCCATGCATCACTCACGGATGGAATGTGGAGAGCACACATGCAAGAATTAGCAACTCATCAGCTCAACACTTGCAACTCACACATGCATCAAAAAGAGAAGAAGCACATGCAGGAAATGCATCACTCGAATGTGCAGCAGTGCAGCAGGACAACATCACTCACAGATGGAAAGTGGACACATGCACATGCAGAAAGTTCCAAAGCACATGCAGAAAATGAAGAAGCACACAGCAGCAAACCACTCACACCCACGGCAGGACAGCACATGAAGCAGAAAATGCAGGAAAGAACTCGGACAGCAACTTAGCAGCACATGCATGAAGGCACCGAACATGCAGAAAATGGAAAAGCAAAGCAACACACACAGCATCACTCACGGATGCAGAAAGAAGAAGCACACATGCAGAAAATAAAAGGAAAGCAAATCACTCGGATAGCAAAAACACATGCAGCTCATGGTACACTTGCAGAAGGGAATCAACCAGCACATGCAGGAAAAGTTGCACTCACTCATGCAAAAAGCTAACACCTGCAGCACCTCAATGCAGAAAATAGAAATCAAAAGAACACTCATGCAGAAACTAACGTGGACAGCAACTCACGGAAGAGCACTCATGCAGGAAAACATGGACAGCAACTCATCACACACACATGCAGAAAAAGAAAACAGCAGCAACTTGCAATAGCAGGAAAACAAGAAAACAGCAGCAGAAACACACATGCAGAAAATAAAGTGTAAAGCAACTCACGGAAGACACTTCACATGCAGAAACCAGCTCAGCACACATGCATAAAAGCACTCACGTACACATACAGCAGCACATGCATGAAAAGAACCTGGAAACAGCAAGCACACACGCAGAACAGCTCACTCGCACATGCATGAAAGCAACACTCGGACACAAAGCAGAAACACATGCAGAAGGAACGACAGCACACAAGCAACATGGTCTACGGGGAAGCTTATTCTTTTTGGTTATAAAAAGGCAGAGCTGGATGGGCAGAGATAGACTGGACATAGCAGACGGAAGCTTACATAGCGGACAGTTTCTTTTCTTTAGATAGGAGACGGAAGTTTTATTTTTTTTGCTGTATTTTTATTTACGTTCAACATTTTTTTTTCACGTTGGTATTTATCTTTTCTTCATTCGTTTAGCATTTCTTTTATTCTTCTTCCCGTTTTTAGCATTTGAAGTTAAGTTGTATTTCCTAGTTTTATTGGACGAAACAGGTCTCATTTTCGGCAGCTTTAGTTTTATTCTTTTCGGTTGTTTAGTTGAGCAATTTATTTTCTCTGTCATTCGTTTACATTGGTTGGAGTTTGTTTGAGCTGAAAAATTGCATATTTTAGCTATTTGAAACCAATTTATTTCAACTGCTTCGTGACATTATTATTGGTTTTAGATGGAAAAATAGTTAATAAGCATAAATTCGAGTTGTGATTTTTCATTGATTAATATCATGTTTATGCTTAATTTTATAACTATGATTTAATTGGACAATACTTCCTCACATATATAATATATTTTCTTTTTAATTTATTTCGAGTGTTATTTCTTTATTTGCAGGATAAATAAAATTCACAAGCAATCGGGAAAGAAGCTTTGAAGAAGCATGTGTGAAAAAGAGCTGAAATTAAGTAAGAACAAGCTGAAAAGTAAAAGTAGTGTTTTACGGCAAAGCAGAGGAAAATCAAAGAAAGCAAAAGAAATGGAGGAAAATAAGCTGCATGCGCTTCACACGTAGTCAAAAAAATAAAATAATCACCGAAAGAAGAATGGGACGTTGAGGGAGTGAGAGGTTCCGTGCTTGGCTTGAATAGATGAGAGAGTTCAGCTATTTTTAAAAAATATTTTCTTTGCTGGAGTGGAGGCAGGTGTCGGCTGAAGTTTATGTTGAATTTGATGACTTCTGGACGTATACGGAAGAGGGCTAGAGACGTAAATCTGTTAGGAGAGTTTGACGGAAGAAAAAAATAGAAGGGACGTCTGGACATACGCGGGTGCAGGGATTTTCAACATTGACGGAAAGCTGAGTGAAGAGGCTGGATGCTCTGAACGCAGGGACGTGAATGAAGAGGGACTTCGGCTGAAAAGAAAAGAAAGTGGGAGAGACGTGGGGGATTGAAAGTGCATAAAAAAACAAAGGGCTGGAGGTGGAAAGGGGAAGCTGACGAAAAATAGTGGAGTGATTTACGGAGGGCTTCGTCTGTTTTTTTTTCTGACCCACCAGGAACTCCCATCCATGGCCAAACATGAAGAAGAACTTGCCGGTCCAGTCAAGCACCTTACGATATCTCGGCTCCAGTACAATCAGGGCGTGCATTCCCTTGAAGTTACCGATATCCCCAGCACCCTTCTTCACATTGCAAGTTAAGAAAAACTCACAATAGGTGAGATTGGCATATTCAGGGTCAAATTTCAACAAAACCTATCGCCACAAATTGCAGCAGCAAGTTAGGATCCGCCAAGCGTTCGGGTGAAGCTGAGCGGGAGCCAACCCAAGCCGATGCAGGACTTTGTGAATCAAACGAGGAAAAGGTAGCCTCAACCTACAGGAAAATATGCTAGGAAAAAGGAAGATACACGTCACCGAACCATCGACACTTACGGCCTAGGACTTCAAGAACCACCGTATCCAAGATATGGTAAGTTAGAGCTAGTGATCAAAGGAAGTTAGAAGAGGCCTCGGAATGCCAAAAGCAACCTGCGTAAGCCCAGCTCCAATGAGCCATCCTCAAGACTGCACTCAAAACTCACAGGTTCGGCAAATTTTCGAGTGGCCATCTGGACAATAAGAGTCTGGCAGAAGGAGAAGAGTGAGAAGGAATAAGGACAAAGCGAAAGGAATGAGAGGGAAGCAATGAGAGTATGGTAGAAGCTATCAGTTCTCGACACCCTACGAATACAAAAGGGTGAAAGGATTTAAAGCCCTGCACACATATGCTACCACAAAGAAATGAGGGCATATGACAATCATCATTATCGAAAAGATGAAATGACCGCCATCGGATATCGGGATTAAGTCCCTGAGAAAAGCAACAGAAGAACCAAGATCGAATACGCGGAGCCACCAAGCCAGCAATATTTTCACTCAGAGGCAGGGAAGGAGCGAAAATTAGCAATATTGAGCAAAAGTAAAAGAAATTACCATAGGTCTAGTCCGATGAGAATTGGCAAGGTAACTGTTGGGGGGATTTTTCCCAAGGCCCCAAGCCCACAGGAACTGGCCCAGACTCTGCATAAAGTTGATTTCCCAAAGGGCCTGAGAAACCTAGCCCAGGCCCGCAGGGTCTCTCAGCAACCCAAACAGGACCCATGACCCATGGAGATCGAGCATGCCTACCTGGGTCAAGATGGGACGTTACACAGAGTGCGAAAAGCCAAACCAGAGGAAAGGAAAGGAAGCATGCCAAAGAAAAGGGATGGGACTCCAAAGCAGTATGGGGAGATCACGCAGCATTAAATAGGTTCACCAGACATTCACGCCGCATTAATGACTAGTCTCAGAGAGCCACGCCACATTAAAGATGGTATGGCGGAGGGAGCTCCGAGAGGACTTCCCCTCCCCCTAAGTCGCAGGGCATGGCCTTTTGGCTCCGGGGGCTGGGTATATAAGGTCCCCCGACCTTCATATAAAGGGATCAGGTTTGAAAAAGCAGTGGTTCTACACAACACTTCACCTAGAGGGGGGGTGAATAGGTGTAATCCGATTTTTATGGTCTTTTTTAAAAAATAGTTAAACAACAATTAATCAAAGCAGTAAACAACATAAATAATCAACACAAGATTTTGTTCACGGAGTGGAAACTCATTTGAAGAACGTCTTCAAAATCTAAAACCACTCCGGGTGTAAGACACCACCTCAAATCCACTATAGAAAATTTAGTTTGTTACAACCAATTTAGAGACACTCACAAAACCTTTGTAGTAGCTAAACTTGGCTTGCAACACCACGAGCGACCCACTCGATCTCTACACGCATGTAGTGTCGGAACTCCGACCTTTCTATAGCTTCCCACGAGAACCTCTCGATCTCTGCATCACCAGCAGCTCCGGACTCTTCCGGCCAACGAACTTGTCCACTCCAATGGACTCAACTGAAGTTTGATGTTGAATGTGGTGTGGTGGAGATGTGTTTATCCAAGAGAGAATCAATCAAGTGGGGGAGAGATTGCTCTAAATGTTCTTGGAGGCCCTTAGGGTTTTTGCTCTGATTCTCCACCCTAGAACAGCAGAAAAGCTTTTCTATTTATAGTACCACTCAAATGAGGCGCATTAAAACCCTAGGAACTATTTTAAACGTAAAATAACTAGAGATAGAAGGTTATACCATCGACGGGATAACCCGTGCGTCGCTCGTTGTTCGTCACGAACATGCGTCGGAGGAACGTACGTGGCGGCGTACGGTGGCTGTCCACCACATAAAGTGGTAGTTTGGGCTTGAGAAAGGCTAGGCGTGGTCTTGGAAGACTCATGATTTTACAGCTGTCGGTGAAGAACAAAATACGTGATTTACGGAAAAGATAAACTATACGCGTGATTCCAGATGAGGGTAAAGACAAGAGAGATGTGATTGCTGTCGGGAAATAATCCAAAACTGATAATTTTAGCGGGCTGTTACAATATGCATGAATAAATGACAATGCACAAAACTCATAAACCATATTTTTTCATGCACACCAAAAACCCATTTGGCCCAAAAAACATATCCTTTAAACAAAAACTCGCCATTATCCCCGATAACGGTCCAAAATATATCGTTAAAAACCAAGCCTCGCCATTATCTCAGATAATGGCCCAAACCACCATTTTCCCAGAAAATGGATCACAAGCCCTCAACACATCCTCGCCATTTTTCCAGAAAATGGCCCGTATCCGAAAACCATAAAAACCAATCCGATTATGCATGCACCATGATCTCCCCTAGGGATCATCTGCACACTCTGGCTCTGTGCCACACTGCAGGTAACGACTATGCGTATGACACTTACACGAGTGATGCCCAGACTCGTGCTGTACCTGGCCAGGCCATCCTCTAGTCCCCACCACTCTAGGAACCACGGAGTCGACACGACAGCGTTACCGTATCGTGCGATCCGGTCGTCACCCAGTGACAACCCAGGGGATGTCACTCAGTATTATCCACTCCCGAGTGACCAGAGGAGCTCCACCGAGATAATAACCCATCCCGGCTTGGGCTCGTGATACGCACGCACCCGAAAATCCATTTACGCCAACAAAACAGGATTTCTCACAATTAAAATAAAATGCACATGCTTGTACCGTGTAAATGCAAACTCAATGCACGACACAACCAACCAAGCATAAATCAACCAATCAACCAACTCCGTCCTCCATCCACCCGACCTCCGAACTCCTCGGACTCAGTCCGGAATCAACCAACCAACCAGATAAATTATTGAAAGAGCAAAATACATTTAAATCTAAAAGTAACGTTTAGAAAATACTTACAGCGCTATAAACGATGAGCGGAAAGCAACGTAACAGTGCAAATGCACTGTAGCCGTGGGTCGCAAAATACCCACTTTTGGACGGGGACAAACCAGGACACCAAATTGATAGGGAATGGTCTAGGGATGTTTATGAAGCTAGTGGAAGTGAGTTTTGGCCGTGGGCGGCGGTGGAGGGCAAAAACGGCCAAATCGGAGTTGAGCTCGTGGGAGCTGCTTCGGCGACGGGTCTAGGCCGAAAATGGGTGGGTTAGGTCGGCAAGAGGTAGGGGAAGAAGTGGTGAAAAGATGGTGGCCGGAGGTGATGCGACAGCTCCGAAAACGGTGAAAAACCGTACGGCGGAAATGGTGGCCAAACGGCGGTTCTGGGCGGTTGAAGGTAGCGGCGACAGAGTGAAAAACAGGGGTTGGGGCCGCGACTTTGAGGGGCTCGTGGAGGCTAACGGTGAGTCCGATGGTCCTGAAAATTGGTGGGGATGTAGTCTGGTGGGAGGGGAAGAGAATGGCGGGGCTGGTGTACGACACCTCCACCGGACGGTGGAGATACGACCGGTCAAAGTGGGGTTGACGGAAAGGAAAAAGAGAAGGGAGAGAGAGAGAGAGAGAATCGGGCGCACGGGAAAGAAACGGGGAGGAAGAAAAGAAAGAAAGAAAAAGAAGAAAAAAGAAAAGAAGGAAAAGAAAAAGAAAGGAAAAAGAAAAAGGAAAAAGAAAAGAAAGGGAAAAGAAATGAAGTCCAAACTTCACTTCCGGGATCCAGAAACTGATCCGCCGAAAACGATATTAAAAACATAAACGACTAAAATAAATTAAACACTACAACAATTAAATAAATAAACACCAAGAAAATATTTTAAACACAACGTCAAGCTAAAATAAATTAAACAGCACTTTAAATTCGACAGCCAATAAAATCCAATTAAAATCCGATAATTTAAAATAAAAGCACTATAATATTAATTAAATTAAAACCACTCCTTCTGTGAAAATACATGCAAAAGCGGGTCATCACAGAAAAAATACTCAAATTTGACGAACAATAGAGTGTCAGGAATCCCTTAGACAAATCTGGTATTTTAATTATTCTTAATTCATTGGATAACTCAATTAGGAACTCAATTCCCTGAAATTTCCAATTGGAATGTATAGATTTATAAACCAAAATTAAATCAAATGTAACCCTTTAAAAAATTATTCGCCACTTTTAAAATATGTAAATTACTATCCTTATTGAAAAAACCCAACTATGACAATAACTCAGTGAGCGATATTGCAGAAAAGAACTAAATCAATATAGATAAATAATTAATCCAAACATAATCAAATAACCAATCCATTCAATAGAAAAAGTATGACTGAATCCATAAATAGAATAAATTTTATGATTATTCGGAGAATAAAACATCAACGATGAATTGAGAATGATAAAATAAAAGAGTTTTAGTAATTGAAGATCAAATACATAAATTAAAAATATTATCTAATGTGCAAGTTCATCCCTAGCCCTACTTGAGAATTTAGTTACCCATAAATATACTGGACAACAAAAATCTCCAGAGAAAACTGAAGTGAACTGTCACCATGGAAGTGATTTTCTCCTCTCTTCAAATCTGTCCCTTGTGCCTCTCCCTTTTTCTTTATTTCGTGCTAATGATATGCTTATATAGGGTAGGAAAGAAATCCTAATGTTCTCTTAATTTCCACATAAAAAAATCGCCTAAATTTTAGGACTTATCTTGGCAGCCACGTACACCCTTCAGGAGTTCGAATTTGGAAATCCTTATTAGAGACAAAGTTATAACCCTTTAAGATAGCTTTCTAATTCATCAAGAATTGTATCAATCAGATATGTAAGTACAACGTTACAGTCAAAATACTAAAGTATGTCCAGACTATCTCCAAACGAATTTTGGACTTGGACTTCTTGTGGTTTCCTTTTGTGATTTTCTTTTTCTTTTTCTTTTCTTCCAAATTGCTCTCAAACCCCATGAATGTCCTCCTTTGAATTTGACTGGGCTTGACTTGCTCTTTTATAAACTCTGAAATTCAACATAAAAAACTGCTTAGGAGTATCCGTTTAAATAGAAAGTCAATTTAAGATTACACATTAATTCCTACGATTTCTATTTATATTTTAGCATTTTAATCCAATGATAGGGTATTTAGAGTGCACTTTCGCACACTCATCACACCCCCCAACTTACTCATTACTAGTGCCTAGCAATTTTCATGTCAAAACAACAAAAGAGACCAAAGAAAATCACACACAAAGGCTACCAAGTCACACTTTCCAGATTCACATATCAAAACAATTTAAGGAATCCAATAACCCATCAAGATCAATCCACCTATAGCAATTCACAGAGTGTGTGTGTTCTCCAAGCCATAATCATCTTACCACTAACCTTGACACATGCAACATCAAGAACGTCTCAAGCAAAAGGTTCAACTCCATAACTGATGGGTATAATAGTGTTTCGTATAAGGGCTCTCTCTATGGAGTTGACAATGGGTGTACACACACTCTCATGGAAAATTAGGCATTATGTACAAACAACAAGCAAACATTGATCTTATGATAGGAATACTAACAAATGAGACTTTCACCAGTCTTTCCAACAGCTTATTTTTTATCAGAACGGTCAATATAAAAGGTTGTAATGTGGCTTGGGTTCGGGGCTATATGAAAAAAAAAAGGATGAAAGGGATTCAAAAACTTCCAAGTACATACAATGGAAATTTTATTAAATATCTCAATAGACCACACTTCTCACTTGATGTACTCTCCAACTTTTCAGATCATCAAATAATAATGATTTTCCTTCTTCTTCCTCTTCTCTTTGTTTTCAACAATTTGATTGCCAAACACATACCACTTTGGTATTCTTTCCATTTCTACCAACTTTTCTTTTCTTTTTCTTTTTCTTTTCCTTTTTCTTTTTTTTTCGGAGCTCACTCAATTGAACACTTTGCAACTTGTACTCTTCTCTTTTTTTCTGTCGTCTTCTTCTTTTTCTTTTTAATTGAAAATGATAAAACAAAAGAAAGAAAATGTAAATTCCACACCTAGTATACACTTAGAAGTAAAAAGGGTAAGAAAATCAGTGTATAGATTATACTCCAATGTGGAGTGGCATGGATGATATGGGCATATGAAAAGAAAAAGCTATATGTGTTTATTGGCTCAAAGTTGACTACTAGGGATAGCTTGAAAGGCTCAAACGTTAATCCTAAGTTGACCTTCATCATATCTCAGGTATATCTACTATCGTACCACAAACCATGTAATGATATTCTCAAAAGAAGTGCCCAATTCAACAGATCAATGAACGCTTATCACAATTTACTGCATTTGTAGACTCTCAATTCTCTCCAAAACTTACATGAATACTTAAGCAAAAGAGTTCTCTAGCTACATGTGTCAAACTACCATCTTACTACAAAACTTGGATGAGTGCATTAAGGGTTTTGTGAATGCTTCAACAAAAATGATTATGGTGGCTTTGGTGAATTCACGAAGATGGCTATGAATGAGAATGAGTACACATGTGAAAATGATACACATGTGATGTAAATAAAAAAACAAAAATTGACATGAAAATATGCCACAAAGTTCCAACAAGTATTTTAAATATTGAATTTGCACCACCACCCCCCAACTTAAATGAAACATTGTCCTCAATGTTTAAGAATCAAAATTGAATGGGAAGTAACTAAAAATGGTAGAATACACCTGAGGAGTGACGTGGGTAGCTCGCTTAGCACCAAAAATGTTAACCTGAACTGACAAAATAAAACTAACCTACAAACAAAAACAAAGAAAATAACAGCAAACAAAAAGGAAAAGAAAGAAAATAAGAGAAAACAAAAATAAAACAAAGCAAAACTAAATAAATAAAGAAAAACATACCTGGGTGGTGTGGTCAAGGTTGATAGACTGGATCCACAAGTGGAATGTCTTCCACTTTCGGAACTTGCCTATCAATTAATATTTTTTAAGATATTGACCATTTACTTTAAAGATCCAACCATCCTTAGGATCCTTTATTTCTACTACCCCGTTTTCAAAAATATTTTTCACTACAAAGGAGACCGTCCACCTAAACCGAAGTTTTCCTTGGTGCTTGTGAAATCCAAAATCATATAAATATACTCAATCATTAGGCTCAAACCTATTCCTAAGAATATTTTTATCATGAAACACTTTCATTCTAACCTTATAGACTTTAGACTTAGGCAAATGTTTCAATTTAACTCTTGGTGCTTTCATACTTACAGGAATTTGTTTTCCACCTTTCTTAGGCAACTCCTCAAATTTCTGTTGCCAAACTTGTGTGCCATAATCCTGAGTTTCATAAAAAATAATAATATTAGATGAATCACCAATAGTATTAAACTCAGAATTCACAAGGGAATATTCAAGGGGATCAAAATCATAAGTTGTGTGAACTCCATTGTCTATGAGTGTGTCAATCATGTACGTTTGATGGCACTTGTCATCTGCTGACTATTTCTCAATATGGAAAATGTTGACATCCATGGTCATGTTTCCAAAAGATAGCTTCATCAACCCATTCCTGCAATTTATAGGTGCATTAGCCATAGCAAGGAAAGGTCTACCTAATATGAGAGGAACCTTAGAGTTAGACTCAACAACTGATTGAGTGTCCAAAATTAAGAAATCAACAAGATAATAAAACTTGTCAATTTGGATCAAAACATCCTCAACTATCCCTCTCGGTTTCTTAACTGAACAATCAGCCAACTAAAGCATAATAGAGTTAGGCTTAATTTCACCCAAACCAAGCTGCAAATAAATGGAATAAGGCATCAAATTAACACTAGCTCCTAAATCTAGCAAGGCTTGTCCAAACTCATGATTCCCAATACTACATGCAATCGTTGAACAACCAGGATCCTTATACTTAGAAGGAATTCACTCCTCAATTAGAGCACTAACTTGCTCTGTCAGAAATGCTATCTTCTTAACATGGTGCTTCCTCTTAACTGTACACAAATCTTTAAGAATTTTTGCATAAGCATGAACTTGTTTAATAACAAGAAAAAGAGGAAGGTTAATCTTACCTGCCTAAGGTTCTCCAAGAATTCATTACTAGAATCCAAAGTTCGCATACCAGATTTTAAAGCTTGAGGAAATGGTACCTTAACTGGACTCTTGATTACCTCGGCTTCCTTGGGGAACTCAGTACTATCATTGCTTTGTTCCTCTTCAACATCCTTTGGCTTATCAGTTGTTGAGATTTGCAAGGATTTACGACTTCTTGTCACAATGGCATTGACATCTTTCAAATTTTTTTGTGCCATATGCTGACCTTGGGGTGCGGATTGAGCTTGAGAAGGAAACTTGCCACGCTCATTCACACTCAAGGAGCTCATTATCTTAGATATATGACTCTTTATCTCTTTGTTTTCTTCAACAACCTGCAAAATCAAAGATTCAAACTTTTGATTAGTTTTACTCTGTGCCTCAATAAAAGCATGTAAAGTATCTTCTAAGGGGCTCCTAGAATATGAAGGTGTAGGATATGATCTAGGGGGTTGTGAAGGCTGTTGGTTTTCAGATTTTCAAATAAAATTGGGGTGATTACGCCACCCAGGATTGTAGGTATTAGAGAAAGGTGCAACAGGCTTCATGTACATACCTAAGGCATTACATTGTTCCTCATACATCCCTCTCATCTCAGCAAATGTGGGACACTCTTGGGCAAGATGATCTACCCTGCCACACATAAAACATGGTCCAAAAGACTCTACATGATTAGCCACGTATGTTGGATTTAAGTCTTTATTCTTCAACACCTCTAGCTCCTTAGTAAGCATCTCAACCTTAGCCTTTAGGTTATCATCTTCCTTGAGATGGTAAATTCCACCACCATTTAGGTTTCCTATAGGTCATGACCTATTTGTGCTCTTAGTAGCACTAGGTCCAGTTCAAGTATGAGCTTTTTCAGCAAGCTCATTGACGTATTCTATGGCCTCATCAGGATCTTTCTGTAAGAATTCACCATTACACATCATGTCCACAAAATGATGCTCTCTAGGTGTAAGTCCCTCATAAAAATAGCTCACTAAGCGCTAATTCTCATATCCATGGTGATGACACATACTTAATAGCTCCTTAAATCTCTCCCAAGACTAATACAAAGTCTTACTATCCTTTTGTGCAAAGGTGGATATTTGCCTTTTTAAAGCATTGGTCTTATGTTGAGAAAATTATTTATTAAAAAAGACTTGAGTCATCTCATTCCATGACCCAATAGATCGTGGTCTCAATGAGTATAGCCAACTCTTAGCTCTATCCTTCAAGAGAAAGGAAAGAACTTAAGTCTCACAATGTCATCAGTTGCATTTTGACTATGAAAAGTCGCAACTAATTCCTCAAAGTCCCTAATGTGCACATATGGATTTTCATTTTCCAAGCCAAGAAAAATAGGAAGTAACTGTATCATCCCTGTTTTAAAATCCAATTTGCGAGTATTAGCTAGAAATATGATGCTTGATGGTGTGCCTATGCGTGTAGGGTGGAGGTAATCCTAAAGGGTCCTAGTGGGTTGATCTTTGTGTTCACTCATTTCCTCAAAATTAGAAAAATTATCAAACAAATTATTAGAAAAATTAGGCTCTGACTCTAACTCTAACGAAGGTCTACAAGCAAACCGACTCAAGGCATCTCTATACCTGTGCATGCAAGGTAGAGAAAAAAGTAACACTAAAAAAAATAAAACTACAAAAAGATAATGAAAATAAAATAAAGATGCAACAAGCTAAAAGAGGGAACGAACTTACCGCTTTTACAAACTTCTGAAAAGAAAAACTATCACACAATTCTTCTATCGTCTCCCCGGCAATGGCGCCAAAATTTGATTACACCTAAAGAATAACACGATAGTTGTAGCACAGCTTTGGGGTGTCGATTCCACAATGAGACAAATTAAAAGAATAGTAGAAGGAACAAAAAAACTAAAGAAAAATATTAAATGATTAATAGAGAACAAAGATTAATTTTAAATGTAAATTAAAATGAAGCAAAATGATTAACGGAAAAAATACTCAAATTTGATGAACAGTAGAGCGTCGGGAATCCCTTACACAAATCCGGTATTTTAATTGTTCTTAATTCATTGGATAACTCAATTAGGAACTCAATTCCCCGAAATTTCCAATTGGAAGGTATAGATTTCTAATCCAAAATTGACTCAAATGTAACCCTTTGAAAAATCATTCACCACTTTTAAAATACGTAAATTACTATCCCTCTTGAGAAATCCCAATGACGACAATATACTCAGGGAGAGATATTGCAGTAAAGAACTAAATCAATATAGATAAATAATTGATCCAAACATAATCAAATAACCAATCCATTCAATAGAAAAAGCATGATTGAGTCCATAAATAGAATAAATTCTATGATTATTCGGAGAATAAAACATCAACGATGATTTGATAATGATAAAATAAAAGAGTTTTAGTAATTGAAGATCAAATACATAAATTAAAAATAATTAAAAATATTATCTAATGTGCAAGTTCATCCTTAACCCTACTTGAGAATTTAGTTACCCATAAATATACTGGACAACAAAAATTTTCAGAGAAAACTGAAGCGAACGGTCGCCATGGAAGTGATTTTCTCCTCTCTTCAAATCTGCCTCTTGTGGCTCTCCCTTTTTCTTTATTTCGTGCTAATGGTATGCTTATATAAGGTAGGAAAGAAACCCTAATGTCCTATTAATTTTCGCATAAAACAATCACCTAAATTTTAGAACTCATCTTGGCAGCCACGTACACCCTTCAGGAGTTCGAATTTGGAAATTATTATTTTATACAAAGTTATATCCCTTTAAGATAGCTTTCTAATGCTTCAAGAATTACATCAATCCGATATGTGAGTACAATTTTACATGCAAAATACTAAAGTACGTCCAGACTGTCTCCTAGCGAATTTCAGACTTGGACTTCTTGTGGTTTCCTTTTGTGATTTTTTTTTCTTTTTCTTTTATTCCAAATTGCTCTCAAACCCCATGAATGTCCTCCTTTGAATTTAACTAGGCTTGACTTGCTCTTTTATAAACTCTAAAATTAAACATAAAAAACTACTTAGGAGTATCCGTTTAAATAGAAACTCAATTTAAGAATACACATTAATTCATATGATTTCTATTCACATTTTAGCATTTTAATCTATTAATAGGGTATTTAGAGTGCACTTTCGCACACTCATCAGGAACTAGGGTTTTATGTTTATGCACCAGGGACGACACTGGCCATAGCACCTAGGGTTTCTAGTATGGCACCTAGAGCTTCTAGTGGCTTGTGTAACTAAGCCACTAAATGGTTTTATTGGGAGAATGTATTTTATTATGGTTTTGTCTTCGGAAAGCATATTTAAACCTCTTGTAGATTCATTTTAAATAGCTTATGAAATTTTATGAATTTTATTTGTTGTGAGTTGAGTTTATCTCCTCTTGTTCTTGAATAAACTTTTGAACTTATCAAATGTAAATCACAACCTTTGTGGCATTCTTCCTTATAATTTAGGTTCTTGAGACAGGTTCTTCAATGGGTCTAGATTTTCATATAATCTAGGTTCTTGAAACGAGTTCCTTAACGAGTCTAGATTTTTCATTGCTTGATTTTGGCTTTCTTGGATGAGTTTTCAAATTGACTGTGGGTTCAAGTGATTCCATTCTCACGGGTTCATATCATTTGATATTCAGAGCAAGATTTCCAATCAAGTCTGATTCTATCTTTTAATTCTTGCATATTTAATTCTAGGGCTTCATTGTTCTAGGGTTAAAAAATAAAAAAAGAGAAAGAAAGTGGTCGAATCTCATTGTCTAGGGGCTGCCAAAATTCTCTTTGTTTTGATTTGGGTTGCCTTGTTCATTAGGGCTTTTGTGCGGCTACCGAAATCACCTTGCCTTAGGTTTTTATTCTGGCCAAAATTGCATCATCTTAGGGTTTCATTGATTCTCTTGTAATTCCTTGTCATATTTTGTGTGTTTGAATTTAACTGTTTGATTTTCACAATTGAATATTACTGTTTGTGATTGAATTAGTGAGAAAATAAAATAAAATTTTGAAAAAAAAAAAGAAAAAAAAATTGTTGATTGAGCCTTATCATCAAAGGGGCTGAATATATTATTCTAGTTGGTATCTTATTTTACAATAACTCTTTCCCTCATTCAAATTCCTTGAGTCTCATGTCATTTTATTCTTTCCTTATTTCTTCTTCTTCTTAATTCTTAGACCTAGTTGTTGGTTTGAATAATACAAAGTTGTATAATCTTAATTTAGTTTAACTAGTTCTTAAAGAACTTGATTGTGAAAACTATTGAGGTAAAAGGCAAAAGAGTGTGAGATCATTATCGAAAAAATTCAATTAAGAGTAAAACACGAGTGGAGTGCCATTATTTGAGTGTAAACACGTAAGGGAGTATGTGAAGTTTTCAACTAACATTCTTTTTGTGCAGCACATTATGATACCTTACAAGAGTGACTCATCACCGAAGGAAATGGTAGATAATTCATTCTTTGTATTGCAGGCCATTCAACAACAGTTTGAGCAATTGAATTTGGTGTTGGAAGAAGTAAGGAATATGATGGATCAACAAGATGAAGTGAATAGAAATTTGCATGGTGGGAGATATAGGAGGAGACGTGAGTTTAGAATAGAACATGATGAGTATGAGGATGAAGGTGATGGTGAGGATGAGGATGAGGAAGACTTAACATCTAAAGTTAGGATGGGTAAACATAGAGGAGTTAGGGGAAATCCCAAGGGTCGAGATGGGGTAGATAAGGACCTAGGGAGCATCAAAATGAATATACCATCTTTTCAAGGAAGAAATGATCTTAAAGCTTATTTAGAGTGGCAGAAAAAGATAGAGTTGATCTATGATTATCATAATTACTCAGATGAGAAGAAAGTGAAGTTGGAGGTAATTGAGTTCACTGATTATATTATTATTTGATCGAATCAATTTGTGACCAATAGGATGAGGAATTATGAGAGACCTGTAGAGACATGGAGTGAGTTCAAAGCTCTCATGAGGCAGAGATTTGTACCTAGCCACTACTATAGAGACCTCTACCAAAAATTACAAAACCTTATCCATGGATCTAGAAGTGTAGAGGATTACCATAAGGAGATAGATGTGGCGATGATTCGGGCTAATGTAGAGGAGGATCAGGAGGTCACTATAGCTAGATTTTTGTGTGAATTGAATAGGGAGATAGCCAATGTAGTTAAGTTGCAACATTATGTAAAGATAGATAACATAGTACAAATGACTATGAAGGTGGACAGACAGTTAAAGAGAAAGGGGACAGCAAGGTACACTTCGATTTCTAGCACTTTTGGAAATCAAAGTGGGATACAAATGATCCAACTGTAGCAAAGGGAAGGACCAAACCACCTAAAGGAAAAGATGAGAGAACTAGCATGAACGAACCAAAAGTGGAATCCCAAACTTCAAGAAATAGAGATATTAAATGTTTTAAATGTTTGGATTTAGAACACATCACATCTTAATGTCCAAACAAGCGAGTGATGATCATGCGTGACAATGGGGAGGTAATGACTAAGAGTGAGGGTGATAGTGAGGAGTTGCCCGAGTTGGTTGATGCTAGTGGTCATGATGGAGTGGAATACCCTGTGATAGGTGAACTTCTTATTGTCAGGCGTGTTCTCAATACACAAATTAAGGTAGATGATATGGAGTAGTAGAGAGAACTTATTTCATACTAGATTTTATGTAAGCAACAAGGTTTGTAGTCTGATTATTGACGGGGGAAGTTGCACCAATGTAACTAGTACCACCCTAATTGAGAAGTTGGGCTTACTTTTACTGAAGCATCCTAGACCTTATAAGCTACAGTGGTTGAATGATTGTGGGGAAGTCAAGGTCAATAAGCAAGTTTTGGTGGCTTTTACCATTAGGGGGTATAGTGATGAGGTGCTTTCTGATGTGGTGCCTATGCATGCTGGCCATATTTTGTTGGGGAGGTCGTGGTTGTATGATAGGGGATGATTCATGATGGGTTCAGGAACATGTACAGTTTTGAAAAGAATGAAAAAATAATCAAACTTGTTCCTTTAACTCCAAAATAGGTCCATAAGGACCAACTGAAGTTGAAAAGTGAGGTTGGGGAAAAAATAAAGAGTGAAAAAAATATTGAGAAAAAAAAAAGAGAGAGAGAGATAGTGAGACCGAAATGAGAGAAAAAAATGAGAGAGAGGAAAAAAGAGAATGAGGCAAAAAGATCAAGAATAAGAGGGAGTGAAAAAGAAAATAAAGATGTGGCTGAAAGTAGAGAAAAATAGTGGAGCCACGAGAGAAAAAAAGAAAGAGAGATTGCAAAGAGAAAATGAAAAATAAAGTAAGTTTTTATACTAAGGCAAATTTTTATACTAACGAATTTAATGACTTTGTCTAATGTTGTTTCTTTGTTGCATGGATATGAGATCATGATTACTAGCAGTTTGTTTAGTGGATTGCCACCTATTAGAGTGATAGATGACTCACTCAAAAATGAGTAGCACAAAGGCTATCCCAAGTGCAGGAGGATATCGTGTAATAATTAGGAATAAATTCCTAGATCGTCTCCTCAGGGAAAGTTACTCAAAAATTAAAACTCGTTGAAAAAAATGTGAAAAACTTCACAAAGAGAAAATAAGTGGATAGTATGTGCAATGGATGGAGAGGTTACTAGTCATGGACTAGATTCATATTTTTAGATTTGTTTGTCGGATTTGAGTGCAGCGATGAAAAGTAAAGAATTAAAATGCATGAAACTAAATTAAAATTGCTGAAATTAATAGACTGAAATTTAAAAGAGCAAGAAAAATAAATGACATTAATTTAAATTATAGGAATTAAAGATGCAAGAAAATAAATGACATTAACCTAAATAGAGGAATTAAAAGTGCGAGAAAAATAAATGATAATGATTTAAATAAACAGAAATTAAAGGTGCAAGAAAAAAAATAAATGACAATAATTTAAATAGACAGAAATTAAATGTGTAAGGAAAATATAAGACATTAAACTGAAATTAAATAAAAACAGGAATTGTAAGGAATAAACTTGATGTTTGGAAATGGAGATTGCGTTCTCCAATCCAAAAATCTGAACTTCCAAATAAAATGATTTCTAAAATAAACGCTCTAAATAAAATGCATCCTAAAAGAAATTGAACTCTCAATTAAATTAAACTTTCAAATAAAATACACACTCAAATTGAAGTTGAGCTCTAAATAAAATAAA